>CM076584.1:85894381-86494381 GCA_034641835.2 Pinus albicaulis | reverse complement strand
TTTTGGACCTATAGGTCGAAGTCTATTTTTAGACTGCCTCTCCTTAAAATAGGGAAGTCAAATATTATTTACCCTTAATAATATTTGGACTATAAACTTCAGTTCACTCTCTTGGAGCACTTCAGTTCGAGCCTTGGAAGTGGCTCATGCATCTGATAGAGGAATCACGTGATTCCCAAGGGTTTGATGGCACATGCATGGTTGACTTCAGTTAGGACTTCAGTGGCAGAAGTTTGGTGGAGTTAATGAGACAGCTAGTGGAGTTGTGTTCTGTTTATTTTAGTTGAACTAGTTGAGATTAGTTTAACTTGCTAATCAATTAGTTATGAGTGGAGTGAATTAAATATTATTTAATTCATTAATTAGTAACTCATTATTCAACTCAAGAACACATCAGTTCACTACAGTGCATGATCAGTTCAGTGGAGACCAGTGAAAGAGGTAGATGAAAGGGTGGAGTTAGCTATCAGTGGCGACATCAGTTGTGCATGAGATTTGTACCACACTTGGAGGAATTTCCCATGATGATTGCGCTATCAAGCCAAGGAGATTCGAACCTTGGATCTCTATATAGACAGGCCTGGATTGCGCAATAGAGGCAAGGCAATTGGCGGTGAGTTTTGAACCAGTAACCTGTTCAAAACTGAGCTAGATTGTGTGTAACTTTATGAGAAAGTACCGAGTACTTGTGAGGAGTATTGTACTGAGTTTGTTACATGATTTCTCCATTATAATATACACAATAGCTGCGGGGTTTTCAGCTATAAGCTTTCCCCATACATACTGTGTTAATGTGTATGATGAATTGATGTGTTATCGCTTGTTTTATTTCCACATGTGTGATGATCTGAGTGGAAGAGATTATGTGTTGCATATAAATTCGAATTGTATGTGATCAGGATAGTCTCGGTGGATAATTGATCATTATTCAGCAAATTTCTACAGTGGTTACTGTCATTGAGACTTTATAATACATCACAATTTATTAAAATTTGTTAAAAATAAACATGTTACCGTGGCGTCATCCGACCCACGCCGTCTGTCTCGACAACAACAAGGTCTACCTCCTCTACCTCTTGAGGAACAAATGAACCTTGGTGAACCCGTGCCTTCTACGGAAGAGCAGTCTCCATTGACAAAGACTGATTTACACATAGCCTCATATCATACGGAATTTCCGGAGGACCCTTTCACGAAAGGTGTCGTACCTCATTAAAATCCTCCACTCATTGATCTGTTGGGGCCTGTGATAGTTCAGATTCCACCATGCCAAGACATGTCTTCGGCCACACAAACATCCATTTCACAACCGGCATCAACAGGGTCGATGCCGATGGCAACCCTCCCATGTTCACCACCATCCTCCCTACCGGTCGTAAGTTCTATTCCATTACTTGGTAACCCCAGTAGTCAACATATACCTAATCCCAACCCTACGGTCATCACAACTGTCAGTATCTCGCCGAGTCCTTCGGGATCTACTCCTACTGTGACCACGTTGGGACCCATGGTTGCTCCTCCCATGAGTGTGACTACTTCGGTTCCTTTTAGCAACCCTTTCAGTTGGAACTCTTTGCTGAGTTCAAACCCCTTGGCCACTATACCAGGGGGTAGTGTCACCAGCACACAGGTAGTAGGGAACATTTCACTTCCCCTGCAATCCTTAGGACAAACAGGACAACCTATTGTTAATACTATTCCCTTAAGTGGTTCAACGATAGGTGTAGGGTCTATGTCGTTGCCTAACTATGCAAGTAGTAGCATGCCTTCGGGAAACTCTATTGCATCCATATGGACTAACCCACCCCAATATCCATCTGGAATGGGAGGGAAATTTTATATTGGGGGCAACCAACCGTTCGCCCCACAATACAATATGCCCTATGGACAGAAACCATATGTCCCTACCCCTCCACCTATAGGAATTTTTTATCAAAGTCCTACTTATCCTCCTGGTAACACATTGATGGGTGGATCCTATGGTCTAAATAGTCAGCCCATACTTCCTTGGTTAGATTCGGGGGCAAATCCACAATTGCCATTTTTGGCAGCTCTGGACATCCCCGACATCCATAAACTGACTAATGACCCCATCAATCACAACCCACTCTGGCCTCCAGTACTGCACAAATTTCCTTCTGACATCCCAAAGTTCGATGGGAAACAAGGGGATGACCCAACTGAACACATCACTACCTTTCATCTATGGTCTATATCTAATTTCATGGTGGATGATAGTGTCTAGCTTCGAATGTTTCCCCGCACCCTTACAGGCAATGCTGCCAAGTGGCATATTGAATTTCCATGCACTTCCATCAATACTTTTGGTGCTTTAGCGATGGAGTTTCTAAAGAACTTCCAATTACTAATAATATTTGAAACCGAAATGGAACTGTTAACCTCGCTGCGCCAAGACACTACCACCCATATCTCCGATCACATTCATGAAAGGAGATGTAGGAGGAGGCTAGTCAAAGCGCCAATCCCAGATCATCTCTTAGCTAATTGGTTTTGTAAGTCTCTCTTACCCCACATCTCCAAAGACATTGGCCTTTTCGGTGTGGTTACAGAATATCAATGCATTCGTCATGCCCAACATTTGGATTTAATCTATCCACAATTTGGCACACTATATGATTTTCTCCCCAATGCCCCTGGTAACCCAAATCCTCCTGCTACTCAGAAAAACGGAGCTCATGTCGACGGTCTCGTTGGCACAATCTCTGGTGTAGCCACAAAATAGTCTTGGGGGCAAGCCTCCCAACCATCTTCGGCTGCCACTGCCCCTCACCAAACGACTACTCTTCCTAC
Organism: Pinus albicaulis; assembly: GCA_034641835.2. NCBI lineage: Eukaryota > Viridiplantae > Streptophyta > Pinopsida > Pinales > Pinaceae > Pinus > Pinus albicaulis. The sequence goes on along the minus strand of CM076584.1, from coordinate 86,491,570 downwards.
CTCTGAGGTAATTTCTGTGCAAACTTCACAAAAACCTAGTGGGAAAAATAAGAAGAACAAGAAAAAGACATCTTCTTCGGAAGAGCAGTCGGACAATCAGAATAACCCTAATCAGAAAAACACTGCTAAAAATGAAAAAGGGAAGGATAAACCCATGAAATTTCCTTGCAATATCTATGCGGAGGACCACTTGACATACAAATGTCCTCGGCTGCAGGAATGCACCGATTTTATTGCAAACAAGGATTTTGGGTGAACACCTGCCATTCTTCATAATCCTTTCCCTAATCAACAACAGTAACATCAACACATGGTTAAAAATCCGCCACAACCCCAGCAATGGGGAAATGGTGGTTCACATCCTTCCGGTGAAGTACCATCCGCCATTTATGGCATTGAGAGTGTTGAACTTCAAACATGAGCCAAGATTTATGGAAATCCTACCATAGATGCTCAAGAACCTGGTACTAGTTCAAATCCACCGCTGCCCAACGATTTGCATATCGAACGACCTGTTGCTGACCCCATGATTCATCCCCCCAAAGGGACACTTCGACGCACGACTCATAACACCTCTGTACGTGCATCCCAAAACTATAACATTGTAGAAGATTTGGCACAGGAACCATAAGCTATGTCTGCTCTCGAAGAATTACAAACCTGTCCAGCACAAAGGAAAGCCCTGCTTTCGGCCATTGGTGGAATAGACCCCCAAGATTCCATGCTAGCTATCTTTGATATGGAAAAATCTAAACCTCGCCTCTCACACAAACTCACATTCCAGGTGCAAGTTGTGTCGAAAGGGAGACCAACCATCACACTATCATAGATGAAGGTGCTTCGACCTGCATTCTGTCACAAGCTTGTTGGCTCAATTTAGGTTCTCCTACCTTAACACTGTCGTCGAATTCCCTCAAAGCTTTTGATGGCCACACGTTCCTCCCAAAAGGATACCTTGCTAGCTTTCCCATCACTTTGAGTGGGAAAACGGTAACCGTGGATGTTGAAGTCGTAGAGCGTCATCTTGACTATAATCTATTGCTTGGTCGTAGTTGGTCTTATGCCATGACCGCCATTGTTTCTTCGGTCTTCTGACTCATCCTATTTCCATTGGATGGGAAAATAGTCACAGTGGATTAGTTATCCTTCTGCACCCCTGATTATACCACATTACCAAGTAGCACTGTACCCCTAATAGGAGGCTTTCCTGACTCTTATGTCAGCATCGATACTAGTCTTCTGAAGGCATCTTCCCTACTGGGTTGTTTTCCTCTCCCACCGCCATAGATCCCAAACACGGTTGCAATGATATCCACCACTTTAGATGGCTCTATCAACCCATGGATCCTTCCAGCACCTTCAGACATTGATTCATATAGAGATCAAATGCTGCTCTCACCAGCCAATTTGGCTTACCAAGCCATCCAAATCACATCTGAACTCTCCACTGCTATGGTTTTGACCAAAGTTACAAACCTCCCACCCATCACAGCTCTCTCTAAGGATCTCCTCAATGAATTTTTTCCTATAGACGAAGCTATTCAAGAGATCATGTCTCTAGAAGAATGACCTTGGGGAGAGTTTCACCATCGTGCTTCGATGATCAACTCGGATGTGATAAAAACTGAAATCCAATCCTTTGACCCACCTAAGATGGTTCCCTTCGCTTACATGACTGTTCAAACTATCTATTTAGAAGGGAACATGGGTAATATTTCTAAGACAATGCTCATTGATATCTCTTTCAAAACGAGTATCGTGGAAAATATTCAGATTGGAGCCGATTGCAATCCTGAGGAAATTTCATGCTTCACATCCCTTTTCAAGGAATTATGTGATGTGTTTGCTTGGTCTTATGATGAAATTCCTGGCATAGATCCATCTATAGTCGAGCACGAAATCAATATTTATGACAATGCCAAACCAATTCGGTAGTGACTCAGACCCGTCCACCGGCGCAAAGCAGCCGCCATCAAAATTGAGGTAGAAAAACTTTTAAACGTTGGTTTCATCTATCCCGTTCCTTTAATGGAATGGGTTTCCAATCCGGTTCCCGTCGATAAAAAACAAGGCACCATTCTTGTGTTGACTATCGCGATCTGAACTCCGCTTGTCCCAAAGACAATTATCCTACGACATTCATAGATCAGATTCTTGATGATTGTGTCATATGTGAATCTTTTTCCTTCATGGATGGATTCTCGGGCTATAACCAGATTGCAATTAAAAGAGAAGACCAACATAAAATTGCCTTCATCTGTCCTTGGGGCATATTTGCATATCGTAAGCTCCCATTCAGTTTGAAGAATGCTGGAGAAAATTTTCAGCGGGCTATGGACTACGCTTTTCATGACATTCTACATATTGTACAGGCTTACTTGGATGACCTTCTGGCCCATTCCAAGAAATGACCTGATCACCTCGCTCATCTGAAAGAATTTTTTGCTAGGTGTAGATTCTACAATATACGTCTGAATCCTCATAAGTGCATATTTATGGTCGAGTCCTGGTGTCTGTTAGGTTGCATTGTCTCCAAGCACTGGATTAGGGTTGCTCCCGATAAGGTTAAGGTGATTGTTGAATTTCCGGCACCACAATCCATCCTTCAACTCCAACGTTTGCAAGGGAAGGTAAAATTTTTACGTCGATTCATCGTTAACTGTGCCAAGATGACAAAAGGATTTATGTGATTATTGAAGAAAGGAACACTATACTTGTGGGATGACCAAGCTCAACAGTCATTTGATGCTTTAAAACATGCACTTGTTTAAACCCCATTCCTTAGTGCTCCTGACTACTCACGTGACTTTCTCCTCTACCTCGCAGCCTCACCATCCTCACTTGGAATGGTTCTGTTTCAAGTTCACAATGAAGATAGTGAACATGTGATATACTACTTGTCAAAAGGTCTGATTGGACCCGAACTATGTTATTCACATGTGGAGAAACTTCACTCGACTAGTTTTTGCAGTAGTTTTTGCCATCACCCGACTCCGACACTATATATTGTTGTGACAGACTATGGTTATTGCTTTGGAGAACCCCATGCGACACATCCTGTCTCGAAAAATTATTGGAGGGAAATATTCCAAATGGATCATAATCCTCCAACAATTTGATTTGGTCTTCACAGCTGCCAAAGCAAATAAATCCCTCGTCTTCGCCGAATTATTATCGGACCTTCCCAGAATCGACCTAGGAGAAGTAGCTCATGATCCATTTCCTAATGAATCTGTATACTTGGTTGATTCGTCGGACCCATGGTATGGAGACATTTTGGTCTACCTACAAACCCAATGCTTCCACCCAACTCTCACGTCTGACGACCGTCATCGTATCTGCCACCATGCAAAGCACTACCTCATGCTGAATGATACACTATATCGTTGTGGCATCGATACTATTCTCCGGCGTTGTCTCACTTTTGATGAAACATAATGCATTTTGAATGACTGCCATGCAGGGGCGTGTGACGATCACCTTTCGGGCATAGCTACTGCCCAAAAAATCCTGCGCGTTGGTTACTATTGGCCCAATTTATTTAAAGACTGCATTGCAGCGGTCCAGAAGTGCCATCCATGTCAAATTTTCACAAAGAAACTGCATGCTCATCCTACCCCCCTTTATCCGGTTATCTCCATTGGTCCTTTTGCTAAATGGGGAATTGACTTCGTCACCTACAATCCCACTTCAGAAAATGGACACAACTACATCATGGTTGCGGTCGACTATTTTATGAAATGGGCGGAATCCATTACCACTTTCAAGGTCGATGGCGAAACCTCCGCTCTCTTCCTATTCAATCAGGTAATCTATCAGTTCGACGTACCTCTATCTATTGTCATAGATCATGGATCCCACTTTCAGAATCATATGATGATTGAATTAACACTCATGTTAGGTTTTCGACAAGATAAATCTTCATCTTATTATCCTCAAGATAATGGTCAAGTCGAAGCCGTAAATGGCATCCTCAAAACCATGATTTGTCGACTGGTCGAAAATCATAAAAGCACATGGCATCGGAAGTTATATTCTGCATTATGGGCATACCGAACGTCAGTCAAAACTGCCACAGGCTTCACACCATTTCAACTTGCATTCGGCCTAGAGGCAGTACTTCCAATCGAGTGAGAAATTCCATCACTCAAACTCGTCGTTGAACTCCTACCTGGCACCACCGCCACAAAAGAGCGCTTGCTCTCACTCGATCATTTGGACTGTTTCAGTAGAGTGCACTTTTATGGCATTCCACGTGTCACCGTTTCTTCATTTTTATTTGAAATTGATATATCAAAAACTACAGACTGTGCACTATTCGTCACTATTTACAAAATTCCAATCCGATACTCAGAGAGAGAGTTATGACGAATTTACCAAGGTCACTTTTTTGAGATGAATTTCAGGAGCCTGCAAAAACCCTTACTTCCACAGATAATATCTCCAAACATATTATGCAACTTGATCTGAAATTTTTACTGCAGCTTCCTCAGGATTTCGGCTTCACCTCATAAAAATTTCAGCTTCTTAGCCTTCGTAGAAAAAAAGTTAGAGCGAAAATGTCACGATGACCTATTTCAGATGGTCGAATCCCTTGCCTAAGGAGTAAATGAAGATCACAATATATATGAATGCTTAAGTTGAGAGGGGCTTCAACAAGTGAATGTGGGAGGGATTTTAGGAGCTTAAAAAATATTAATTATGACTTTTCAATGACCCATGCCCCAACCCCATGGGGTTTTAGCCCACTAACTGGGTGTACAAACTTCAAACATGAATATCTCTCAAGCAATGAAGAATTACATGGCGTGCCATATATCAACGGAAACATCTTGACAAGTAGAAACCATCAAAAGCATTATTGACCCAGAATATATTAATTTGGTAGGTCAAAATTCCCATGCAATATTGGGTTTATCCCTGGTGCTGCTTGGGTTGACATCAATGACAACTGCTGATCAATAGATTCTGCAACCGTCGTCTCTTAAATGAGAAATATCGGTTGTCGGTTGTAGCCGCATAGAGGAAGGCATGTGCATGCATATGGATCCTTTTGGATGTGTGCACAACTTTGCATACATGCGGTTGGGTTGTGAGGTTATGTGAAAAGATAGTTCCAACTCAGGGTAATATCATTAGTGGATGTTTTTTGATGTATGGGTGGTTTTGTGTCCCTGGGAAGCTGTAGTGAGTTTTAGTATGGTATACCACACTTCCATAACTGGAACCTGGTTTTTGGGTCATGCATAGTTACTCTCAGCTCATGTTTACCCTAGAGAGCTTGTAAAAATGAGTAAATGTGGGGTGGGATGTTACAAATTGCAATGCTAGTAAGCAAGAAGTAGTGGCATTTCTGCAATCTCTTTTACCTTTGAGTATTTTGAACCCATTTTTGAATTCTCAAAATTTGATATAAATATGTCACTCACCTTCATGCAAACATCGAAGATATATGAAACTAGAAATACTCACGGCCCATAAGTGAGCAACTCTTAATACTAGTTAGTATTTGCGACATCTTATAACAACAATTGCACAAGAATGGATGTCCCATTTCAGACATTGAAAACCATGATGCAACGCCTTTGATAATGTACATACCTACATCAGCTCGTTTGATTATGTGTTAAAGCTACCTCTCGACTCCTCTACTGTGCAATACAAACTGCCACCCTGGGCTGCGTGGTACACCACCATTCCACTATGCACCATGATAAATTCTGAACTGTTACGTTCAATTACTCACTGCCAACGGAGTTGAACCTTTGCAGCTAGGACTCAATCCATAGATTTCCCAATTCCCTCAATCCCATTTGCATCCCTACCAAATCATGTTTCATTAAAAAAATGTTCTATTTTGCAGGTTATTAGCAGAAATAAAAGATTGAGGAAAACTTTTTAATACTAGTTAAAAACTTGTTTCTTCTAGATTCTCGAGAATGAATTCGAATGGTTTTCCTCAAATAGAAGATTCCAAGAAATACAACAGAGAATGGATAATTGACACAGTAAATTGGTTTTAACAGAGTAAGAATATTTTCACCAGCACAAAAAATATTCTTGCAAACTTCTTTCCAAAGGAACATTCCATATTTTACATGTGCCTTTAGTAAAAAATCATTTTTACTAAAAACACAGAAGCATAAGAAGTTGAATGATTTAATATGAAAGAGAAAAGTAAAATAGGTGAACAGATACAGCTAAAGGTTAATACAGAGTAGTCAGGTAACATAGAAGTTAAGTTAAATGGTAAACAGAGTTTTAAGATCAAAAGAAGAGTTAAAATATAAATCATATGTAGCCAGCATGAAGACAGCGTAAGAGATAAACCAACATGAGAGAAGAAAACAGATGACATCAAATAAGATAAAAGGTGTCACTACCTTTTAGTATCCAGATATTTTATTTCCCAGAATAAATCCTAAAAACAGTTTAGGATATTTTGTATTAGTTTTTGTATAAATACTTCATAATTTGAAGTATTAAGGATGTGTGGATTGCCAAACAGTTCTATAGTTGTATTAATCTAAGAACCAAAGGGTTTATTGTACCATTTTCAAGTCAGAAGACTGGATTGAGAAATAAAGGAATTATATTACAAGATTCATGTCTTGAGCCACTTCAGTGAAGTACTTTCAATTGTTCTTTGTTATTTTCTAAAGTTTTCATATATTTGCATGTTTTCTAAATCTAAATGATATAACATGAGTTTTATTTCAAAACTTGTTTAAATACACTCTGTCTTGAACTGCTATTTATTTAAATGTTTTCTTCTGATATCCAGATTAGGGAATTCTTCATTCCTCCCTAGTTTCGATTGACCTCTGTCATTTCTCTCATTATCCAGATCTGAGAATCCTTAATTGTTGTCCCATCCCGATTGAAAACATTTCACCTTCCAGCCTAAAGATCTGAATCAGCTCAGCTACCTTTCCCTGTGAACACTTCCTTTAGAACTTCATTTTTCCCCGTTGCTTGATACATTGAATCCATAGCCCAATGGAAAATAGACCTGCATCTATCCATATGAATCAATAATTCCACCACCAAACAAATCAAATCAAATCAAAATTATTTTTACATAACTAGCCTAAAATCAATTATAGAAAACAAAGCTAAATCATTAAGAGAGCCCTTTTTGAGATTAGGAAGGCCAGGTCCTTATCTCCAAAGTAGGTTTGTGGTTACCTCAATGATTCCTTTATTTAGCCTTGGGAAAATTACTAAGTGATAACAGATTGGAAACTCCACTAGGGAAGAGCTTGTTCTACATCAATATCATACAAGAATAAGATCTGATCTATGTTGGCGGAAAATGATCAAACATACAAAGGTTAAAATCATCCACCTGGAGATTCCAACTCCAACTCCAAATCAATTTCACAATCAAATCCAAGACTCCACTGGAGAAATGAACCTAGAAGAACATCATGGGAATATTAGGTTTACAACTTGGATCTTAATTCAAGACATTATGTTCTTTCTAATCAAGAAGATTTTTCAATGTATGTTGTATTTTAGTAATGATCTTAGACTAATATTTGATTAGTTTCCTTTGAATATTGTAAATATAAATTCTCCTTTTGAGAAACTTTCTCATGAAATTTATGATGATTATTTTCCAATTGAAAAGCCTCAAGTAATCAATGTTGATCTTAAAATTCCTGTACATATTCCTATACCTTGTAAAGTTCCTAATAAATATAAGCCCATCATGATACCTCCTATACTCCATAACTTCCCTCATAATTATTACATCTATCTCCCCAAGTTTGACGAAGAAAATGGTAACATCAATTCTAAAAAACATGTTCAAGGTTTTGAGAATTATTTGGACTTATTTGAGATTGATGAAGATGATGTAATTATCAGAATTTTTACTCTACCTTTGGAAAGTAAAGTAGAAAGTTGGTTTAAAAATCTTTCTACTGCAAGCATCTCAAATTTCCAATAGTTTTCCAAAAATTTTCTTGATAGATGGGTAATCAAAGTCAATATTTTCATAATCATAAAAGAGTATAATCAGTTGAAAAGACATCCAAATGATTCAATACAACAATTTTCTAACAGATTTAATCAATTTTATTACTCAATGCCAGAAAATATAAGACCTCATGATTCAGCTCTCTTGCATTATCCAAAAGCCTTTGATCCAGAAATAGAGTTTCAGCTAAGAGAAAGAAACCCTTCAACACTTAAGAAAATGAAAAATATTGCAGTAGATGTAGAAGTTAATCTGTTAATCAAAAGAGAAAAATTGAAAGCAGAAAAAGAGAAGAACAACATTGCAGAGCACCTAACATCTCCAGATGTGAAAATTGACAGCTTGGCAAGTAAGATAGAGGAAATTATACAAAATATCACCATGAAAGATGGATTTTTTCTTCAAAATTACCATGACCCATTTATTGCAGAAACAGAAGAGGTTACTAATCATAAACACTTTCCTGCTAATCCTAAATACCATAGATCAGAAAGTGGATTTACAGATCAATATGTTGAGAAGAAATCCGCTGATCTAATGTGTATGTTTGATGAAATTCCTCCTTTTAATGATTTTCCTGAATATGATCAGCATGATGATAATTATGTTATTCAAACTCAATATAATTTTACAAAAAAAATAGTAGATAGTTTGAGAGATGGGGAAATTCAGGTTCAATAACTTGAATACAGTGATCAGTCAATACAAATCAGCCAAGAGAGTGAAAAAGAAAATGTAGAAAATTTGGAAGTAAGTGAAGGATCATTTCCTCTTTGTTTTGCTTCATTTTAGTTTATCAAAGACAACTTTAAAGCAATAAAAAATTAACATTTTTTAGGTATTGTTATTGACAACAAAGAAGACAAGGAAATTATTGATCAAGATACTTCAGTTTCACAAATGCAGTTATCAAATTCCATTGAAATACTTGATCACACGACACAGGAAAATTCTATACCACTATGTTTTGAATCATTCCAGTTTTTAAAGGAATTTTTTTATAATGCGTCTAAAACAAAGGAGGAGGAGCCTGTAGTAATCAATGAAGTCCCATGGAAACCCATAAGTAATAGGTTGCATCAATCCTTCCAAGTTTTTCATGATTCAATAGCAGATATGTTGGATAATGAATGCATTCAAAGCCTTTCTGCATTTCTTGACTATGAGATACATAATCAAGATGATAAAAGTTTCCTCATAAAACATTTCCATCAGTAGACATATCATCACAAAGCTTATCTGAAAATCTGCAATTATCTCAATCCAATCATAAGTTAATTTTGTAGGGAGATAAAGCTCCAAATGACTGTTTGGTTTCAAGACATGAAGGCCATCCAGAATAGATGTACAGTTTCCTGGATCAGTTGAACATTTGTACATATACCTTGGACGATCCTTTTGTACAGTTTTTAGAGTCAACAAAGGAAATTAAGTATTTCCTTATATTTACATTTGTTGACAAGATTCTAGTGGGTTGAAAAACTAGAGTTTTGATAATCAACAAGCAAATGCAACAAAATATATCAAAGCATATAATGCTTGAATGGTTACATTGGTTGTTTCAATTTACCTAATCATTAGTTGGACATCTGATTAGAGTAAGTAGGTAGAATTTCAGTTTGATTGGATTTTTTTTTTAGCAACAAGTTCGTTTCAGTCTCAGTTTCCAGTTTTCAGCAAGTATTGATAGAATTCATTAAGATCTAAAGCCAAGAAGAATAACCTAAAAAAGTCTTAATGATTTACTAGTTTGGTTTGAAGGTTGCAACACCTTTTAGCCTTAGATTAGATTTTAGTTTGTAGAAAAGAGTGTGATTTCAGTTCAAGATTTTCAGTCACAGGAATTATATGAAAAATCATGTGCAAACGGCCCAATGGATCAGGCTACTATTCAACGGTGTTCTTGACATCTCACAAGGATATGCCATCCCCAAGTGAAGCCACTGTTAGGGTCCTATAATAATAGGATTAATAATTTTTAATTTGCTATTTACATACCCTTTTCTTTCTGCAAATGTTTTCCCATATTTAAAAAAATAAAAGAGGGTAGGTCCTAAAAGAAAAATCGAAGGACTAAAAGAAACAAGATCAAGAAAGAATATCAAGTATGAAACCCAGAAAAAGAGATAAAAATAAGATCATGAAAGTGTTGCACATTAAAATGCCACTACTTTAGTTTACTTTATGAAAATAAAATTGTGTGCAACTTTTCCAAAATGCCACAATTCATAATAATCATATAGTTTAATCTTGATTATTCATGCTTTAAATTTCATGTTGATAGTTATAGAATAAATATCTAGCCAAACCATTTAATCTTGGCAGATCATTAGTTAGTTACAAAATAAATGAACTCGTCAATTTAATCTGAGCCATTGACAGTAATAAGGTTAGTAATATATTAGTTTGATTATTAAAAGAAAATAAAAAGGGCCAGTAATCTAAAATACACCCAAGAAAAGAAATAAAATTTTAGGATAAAGAAAGGGTAGGTAGAACATTTTGGCCAATCATGGAAAGCACTGTTGGTTCATCTCACATTTCTAACATCCTTCCAAAAGAAAAATTTCCCTTATAAAATATCCCTCTCCCTTCATTTTAACCCTTTTCCTTTTGCTAATATTCCCTTTCCCATTATTCTAACTATTTCTCCTTCCTATAAACCATTTTCCCTTCTTAAACCTCTTTCCCTAGCTAAAAACCTTTTATTATTTTAACATATAGTTTACATTATATTATTTTCCCTGCTTCATATTATATTAACCCTTATCTTATATTAATCCATGTATTAATGCTATACCTCGCTTATAATATATTAGACTATATTTTATATCTACCCCTCCACTTTATATATCCCTATCCTACCATATCATTTCCTGAAACCCTTATATATTTTAACTTACAGCTTAGAATCCCTTCATATATTAAAAGCCATTCGTATATAGGATAATATTTAAACCTTCAGATATGTTATAACCCTTTATATTATTTCACACCATATAAACCTAACCTCCACTATATTAAACCATCGTAATATATAATTGAACTCCACCGCATATTTCATACCAGGTCCCACCTCTTCGAACCTCGATAGTTCATCAATCATCTGATAAAACTTTCCTCATATCAACGGCCTACATCCTTTTCACATCCCCCGACCATACGAAGTTTAAAACCTTAGAAGATTGTGAAATGGGTGCTTTTTGCACCATCACCTGCTACCACACAACATCACCTCATTTCATCACACTCCCATCCCCGAAACCACTAAATGATTTTCTTCAGTGCGAAAACCGTCAACTCGTTTGTGCATGTGTTAAAGCTACCTCTCCTCTGCTCCACTATGCAATACAAACAACCACCCTGTGCTATGCAGTACACCACCATTCCACTATGTGTCGTGATAAATTCCAAACTGTTACATTCAATTACTCACTGCCAATAGAGTTGAACCTCCACAACTAGGAATTAGTCCACAAATTTCCCAGTTCCCTGAAGCCCATTTGCATCCCTGTGAAACTGTGTTTTCATTAACAAATTTTTCTATTTTTCAGGTTATTAGTAGAAACAAAATCTTGAGGAAACAATTTTAATACTAGTTAAAAACCCGTTTCTTCTAGATTCTCGAGAATGAATTCGAATGGTTTTCCTCAAACATAAGATTCCAAGCAATACAGTAGAGAAAGGTTAATTTACACAGTAAATTTATTTTAACAAAGTAAAAAAATTTCACCAGCACAACAAATATTCTTACAAACTTCTTTCCAAAGGAACATTCCATATTTTATGTGTCTTTAGTAAAAAATCATTTTTACTAAAAACACATAAGCATAAGAAGTTGAATGATTTACTATGGAAGTGAAAATTAAAATAGGTGAACAGATACAGTTAAAGCTTAAAACATAGCATTCAGGTGACAAAGAAGTCAGGTGATAGAGCAATCAGGTTAAATGATAAACAGGGTTTTAAGATAAAAAACACAGTTAAAAGATAAATCAAATGTAGCCAGCATGAAGACAGTGTAAGAGATAAACCAGCATGAGAGAAAAAAACAGGTGACAGCAAATCAGATAAAACAGGGATAACTCTCAATCATTTGAAAGGTGTCACTCCCTTTTAGTATGCAGATATTTTATTTCCCAGAATAAATCCTAAAAATAGTTTAGGATATTTTGTATTATTTTTTGTATAAATACTTCATAGTTCGAAGTATTAACAGTGTGTGGATTGCTAAACATTTATATAGTTGAATTAATCTAAGAACCAGAGGGTTTTTTGTACCAATTTCAAGTCAACACACTGGATTGAGTAATAAAGGAATTATATTACAGGATTAATGTGTTGAGCCACTTCAGTGAAGTACTTTCAATTATTCTTTGTTATTTTATGAATTTAAATGATATAACAGGAATTTTATTTCAAAACTTGTTTAAATACACTCTATCTTGAACTGTTATTTATTTACATGTTTTCTTCTGATATCCAGATTAGGGAATTCTTCATTTCTCCCTAGTCTCGATTAACCTATGTCATTTCTCTCATTATCCGGATATGAGAACCCTTAATTTCTCTCCCATCTCGATTGAAACCATTTCACCTTCCAACCTAAAGATCTGAATCAACTCAACTACCTTGCCCTATGAAAACTTCCTTTAGAACTTGATTTTTCCTTGTTGCTTGATACATTGACTCCATAGCCCAATGGAAAATAGACCTGCATCTATCCATATGAATAAGTAATTCCACCACCAAAAAAATCAAATCAAAACCAAATTATTCTTACATAACTAGCCTAAAATCAATTATATCAGACAAAGCTAAATCATTAAGAGAGAGCCCTCTCTGAGATTAGGAAGGCTAGGTCCTAATCTCCAAATTAGGTTTGTGGTTACCTCGGTGATTCCTTTATTTAGCCTTGGGAAAATTACTGAGTGATAACATGTCCCACAAACAAGGGGGTCTCATACACCAATTTGATGGGAGTAGAGTATGTATTTCTCTGTAGATTGAGAAGTAGAGTATGTAGCCTCCGTAGACTTAACAATCAAGGGGTCTCATACACCAATTTGGTGGGAGTAGAGTATGTATTTCTCCGTAGACTTAGCGGTAGAGTATGTAGCCTCCGTAGACTTAACAATAAAATTCCTACACAGAGGTGGGTACCCTGTCCCACAAACAAGGGGGTCTCATACACCAATTCGGTGGGGGTAGAGTATGTATTCCTCCATAGATTTAGAAATTAAATTTCTACACAAAGGTGTGTCCCTTGTCCCACAAGAAATGGGTTCTCATAGACCAATTTAGTGTAATATAATTGCTACACGAAGGTGGGTCCCTTGTCCCACAACCAAGGGGGTCTCATAGAATTTGGTGTTTATATTGGTCGTGACCTTAAATTGAATAATAATAATAATTAAAATTGAATAATAATAATAATAATATATTCACTTTAATCTAATATCTTATTAAGGTATGATCACACATCCAAGAGACCTCCAACAATACAACTTGAAAGGTTTTAACAGTTAAGATTTCAATACCATTATACGAGTGTGTGCTTAAATATCTTCTAATTGAATCATGCATTATATTACGGAAAGGATAAGGATACATCATATTAAGGTACATAAACTTAGTATATAACTTAAATATCACCTTAAAATTAGATTATTAGTATTATTATTAGAAATATAATAAACACTTACATTTTTTTTTTTTTCTAAGTTAGAGTAATCTATTAATCAATGGAAAATATTGTACATCTGGCCGAAGCCATAACAGTGCCTACCGGGAGGCAATTTTAACTGACAGAGACTGATATTAGGCTGCCCATCGGGAGGGAAACCAGCCTTAGGAACCATCACCTGAAAAAATCCCATGCAGGGGATCGAACTGAAAAGTTTTTGACTGAACACTAGACACATATACATTTCATAGCTGTAGCATTGGACTCTAACAGTACTGGACAACTGTAGTGTCTGAGATTGGTCATTTAAAAAAGAAGGAATAGAGATGGAGTAAACATTAAAGCAACCAAGCATTCCCTCAGAGAGGGCAGAGAAAAAACAAAAAAGACAGGAGGAGAGGGCCGAGTTACTCATCCGGCGCAACTTCCTCAATCTTGCAACCGTAGTCTTCTGGGTCACCTTGGGCATGGGAGCAAGCGGCGGTGGTGTGGACAACAGGCGGAGTTGCATCGACATGACCCTGAACGACCCCAGCTTCAACCTGCAAAGACTCCCTGTTCTCAGAAGGCGGACCCCTCATATCCTGCTGCTTCACTTCCATATTTGCGCTGTCATCCGGAGCGTGCTCATCTGGCGGTGGCTCAGGCATTGGTTCCTCCAGGAAGACGACAGAGATGGCCACAGTTACACGTGGTCTATTGAGAGCACAGTCGAAAGAGAAGAGGGCCGTGTGGGACTGAGCCGGCAGAGCATCTCCAGAAGGCGAGTCCAGCCGTCGTCCAGAACGAAGTAGACGCCCATGAAGGAGACGAGGGAGGCCACCAGAGGGCGCAGAAGAATCCGACGGAGAGGAGGAGAAGGAAGGCGAATGCCTTCTAGCCGAACGAGAGGACCCCCTCCGGCACCGCATCCTCTGCCTAAGTCGCTACTGAACAGGAGCTGGAGTGCTGAGGCGAATGAGTGATGATGGGATTCCGCTCAGGAGGAGATCCAAGAACCACAGTTGTATACAAGCAGGAACCTGCAAATGATATGTGAGAATTGTCCGCGGCCACCAAACAACAGGTGTGGCGACTGCGCTGCCCTGTGGTGGTGCGGACTCCGGCTCTGTCCAGAGCAGGATTACAACTCGAATACATTGGCAAAGGGGCGGACGGCTCCATGGTATATAACAAACCGATTCTGCAACCTTCCAGCCTCCGCATTGAATGACCAAGCCTGAAAATCGTATGTGAAATGCGGTTGCAGCAATCGAGGCTGCCTCGAAAACCAGTTATAATGAAGTGAATCGACTCCATATCAACGCAATTAAGTTCAAGCGCGGGCATTAACTGCGATCAGGTGGGCGCCGAGGTTCCAAGAGGGAAGGCATGTGGCCTCCCGTCCTAAAGCCTTGCGTCCCATCGCTCCCACTGTCAACACTTGCACCCGCATCTGGGGAATAAACACTTACATTTAATATCATACATAAAATGAATAAATCTCATGAAATCTGACTCTTTTAAGCCCTTGTTTTTTTGAGCTAATTCTATTATTAATTTTCATTAGCTAAAATATATTATTAAACATAAGTATCATTTCAACAAGTTTTTTTATAAAATTTTGAATAAAATTTAAAAACATAGATTTAATAATTCAAAGTTATCTTTTTAATATTCAAATATATCATTTCAACAAATTTTTTTATAATTGTTTTTACAAAATTTAATAAAAATACAAAAATAAATACTTAATCTATATAGATTTAATAATTCAAATTTATATTCTTTTAACAATTTTTAATTGATATTTAAATAAATTAAAAAGAAAAGAAAAATCATAAACAATTAATAAAAATATATAGAAAAGTAAAATATCCAAGGCATATATTTATCTTTTAGGCATAACAAAAGAAAAGTAGACTATATAGAATTATGGAAGGAAAAAAATATATAGAAAATTAGAAAAATAATAAACATTTATTAAAAATATATAAAAAAGTAAAAATATAATGAAAATTAAAATATCAAAAATAATAAAAATTTATTAAAAATATATAGAAAAGTAAAATTATATAGAAAAGTAAAATACCCGAGGCATATATTTATCTTTTATCTTTTAGGCATATGAATTATGTATCTTAAATTCCATATCTTACGTAAATCTCTAAAAATTAAAAAACTTGTCCTGCTGATGAACAACACTACTGGTTCAAAAAGCGTCGACCAAATAAATTTTCTTTTTTAAATTGTAATGTAACAATGTGAAGATATTTATTAAAAAAAAGAGAACAATACGAGCCACTAAATAACTAAGGACAACATCAAAAATGAGGGAGAAGGAAGTAGACAGATATTCCCTAACAAAGAGACATGTTTGGTCAAACCAACATGCATTATGCTACACAATAGGTGAGAAAAACTAATAACTCCTCACTTTTAAGGTCACTGCCTCCCCAGTCTCCGGGTATACCACATTTTGGCTGGATCCACTGCATACTAATCTTCAGCATTACCTCATAAATTTTAGAATTAACTTCCCTAGTTGTTGTTAAAGGGTTAATTTTATGAGAGTTAACTTGCCCAATTTTTGGTTAAACCATTATTTGTATGAGATTAAGTTTGTTTAGGACATTAATATTGGTTGAATTAAGCAATTAGTCTATTTGGAACTGACTACTGGCACACTTCTGTATAATTTAGCTTTATTACAAAAAAATTAAATTTACAACCTCAATCCAAAACCGCCATCCTTGGCAACAATTTAGTCTTGTTAACTCTATTCCAAAAAATGAAATTTACCTCCTCAATCCAAAACCACCACCCTTGGCATCACAAAGAACAACACGTACAAATAAATTCATTTTATGCACTCCTAATGGTAGTTGGTTTTGAAAAAATTAAATACACGTACAAATAAATTCATATTATGCACTCCTAATGGTAGTTGGTTTTGAAAAAAACTTAAATTTGAACCTCCGAAAAATCCATTCAGGCAAATAAAGTAACAAATATAATTAGAACATTAAAGGAGTAGCACATGGAGGCAGGTAGAAAGGAATATATATATATATATATATATATATATATATATATATATATAAACCAAAACAATGTAAGATCATTCCATTACAAAACTTGATGCTCTTACAGAAACCAAAAGCACGAAGTAGAGAAATAATGATGGAAAGCAGGTTAATCCAGTGGATCAAGTTCCGAATACCATTACCCACTCTCATGTTCTGACTTTGACTCTACATATACTCATGCCTCACACTTAGTTACATTTACCCATGCCTCACTCTCAGGTACATTTACATTTACCAATGCCTCAATATCAAGTAATGCTCACTCATTTTCTCATGCCTCACTCTCGAGTACTTCATATCGCACACTCTCAAGTAATTATACCATGGCAACCTACTATCATTTTTTGGCTTTTCCTCACTCTCAGATTCCATATGATTCTCATTCTCAGGTTTTTTTTGAGCGTTTTTGATGAAGTTGGGATCATGATCATCTATGGCGGCTGGAAAATAATCATCCTCTTCCTCCTCTTTGTGGGGTCCCTTCCACCTGTACTTACCGTTGTGCCCTGATTTCCTTGCAAGCCCATGGCTACCTGATCAAAATCGTCAGTCAAGGCATCCATAACGTTTCTGAATCAACTTGTGCTGTAAATATTGTGCCCGGAGCGGATGGGGCCGAGCTTCGATCTCTGACTCATTCTCCTTCATCTTTCTCCTTGTAATCAACATCGGCGTCCCACTCTTTGCCTTTTCTTTGAAATTTCCCTTGTAACTTTTGACTACTAATTTGATAGAGCTCATGATCCTAGGTAGGAGGCAAATACTTGCATACATGATTAGCCTCTCCTAGTGGGAGCACTTCGCTAGGTAGTTAGCTCATGAAATGAGGTGGAAAGTTCCAGGGTTTGTTTTTCTAATCTTTTTCTAATCTAGATTCCCACAGAGATGTGTTATTTTTGTACTCTATGAGCCATCTTAGTCTATCAAAGGGAGGGTAGTGTAGCATGGTAATCAACCAACTTTCTCTTTTCTTGTGATTAGAAAATTTCTCCAATTTTTATTTTATGAGTTATTAGAAGTTGTATGTATTGTATGCTCATATTTCTAGTAGTATGTGCTTGTATATTAGCATACTAGTAGCTAGGTGCAGTGTTTTAGGGTGTAGATACCATATGGCCCTTCTTCTTCTTCTTCTTCTAGGCCTATATTGTAACAAAAATATTTATGGACAATATTTTTAAGCTCAATGGCATGCCCAAATCAGTTTTGGTTGATCATGTCTCCACCTTCACAAGCAATTTATTACAGGAATTATTTTAGCTTCAAGGGTATTGATTTAAATCTCAACATGATGTATCACGACAAAACAAATAGTCAAACAGAAGCATTCAACAAGTGTTTGGAATCTTATTCATATTATTTTTCCTTGGATCGATATATCTAATGGGTCTGGTGATTCTCCTTGACTGAATGGTGGTACAATACCACCTATCATTATGGTACTTAAAGGACCCACTTTGAGGTAGTCTATGGACAAAATTCCCCATCAATGATATCCTGCCATGCTTCTCTAAGCTTTATGAGGTGGAAAATACCTTGGTAGCTTAGGTTAACATTCCTTGTACCCACAAGGATAATTTTTTGTTAGCCCAAAACAAAATCAAACAACATGTTGATTAACATGCCTTTCAATGCCACTTTGAAGAAGGGGATAAGGTGTTCCTACATCTCCAACTCTATAGGCAGAGAAGAAGAGCCAGTAGAAACTAACATCTAATTTTTTTGTACTATATGATACTCAAATGTCTAGGCCCGGTGGCTTACAAATTGGATTTTCGTAGCCATTTTGAGTTCCATCCAATTTTTCATGTGTCTTGCTTGAAGAAAGTGGTTGGGTCCAATTGTAGAGTTCAATCTAACCTTCTTGAACTGGCTGAGAATGGTTCCATTTGGTTATAGCTCAAGGCCTTTTTGGATGAACACAAGTGTTGTCTTCACCGATACACTATCTGGGAAGTCTTGATCTAATGGAAGGATACATAGCCCAGAGATTACATGGTAACCAACAGAGATTTTCCGCCATTTTTTTCTTTTCTAGCTTTGAGGACAACATTGGTTTGTAAGGAGGAGGTCATTATGGGGTCCATAATAGGTTGTTACTTAATGTATTAGTCCAATAAGCTAGTAGAGTAAGAAATCAATAAATGTATAGGTTGGAATGGCATGGTTGGACAAGATCTGAGCCTAAGTATAGGTAATGCATACTTGTGGTAATTGTAGCCTTTATTTTTTAGTGTTCTGGGAAGTTCTGGATCGTGGCTTGTAGGCTAAGGGTAAGATCATTAAAGGATAGTTCCAAGTGAGGGTAATATCATTACTGGATGTTGCCTGAGTGGTTTGAGTGGCTTCCATAACTAGAACTTGGTTTTTGGGTCATGCATACTAACTCTCAGCTCATGTTTATCCCAAATATTTTGTAAAAATGAGTAAATATGGGGGGTGGGGTGTTCTAGATGGTCATGCTAGTAAGTAAGAAGTAGTGGCATTTTTGTAATCTCTTTGACCTTTGAGAATTTTAAACCCACGTGAAACTATAAGCACTTTGTGAATGTACAAGCTACCAATACAATACAATAAATATTTGGAAATAACAATCCACCCCTTCCTCCACTTCCTGCTTTCTTTCAAATTTTGAGGTAAGTGTTCCAACTCTACCATAACCATCATTTTAAAGGTTTCCATTGTGTTTGTGGACCACCCTTGCCATAATGGTTATCACATAAATAAGAGATCACATAAACACAAACGTTAATTGTGGGAACTTATATCAACATCCCTATAAGAAAATTGGAAATAGTCCATGGAAAAATAATAATAAAAGCACAATCGTAATTGTGGGAATTTCTATCAAGATCCATAGAAAAAAATTGGCAACTTATATCAACATCCCTAATAATTGGAAACAGTCCATGGAAAATAATATTGAAAAATTCCCCCTTAGAATTGGAGAGAAGAGAATTCAAGAATTCGAATCCCCCCTATAAGAGAATTGGATAGTCCATGGACAAAATTCAAGAATTAATTTTCGTTGACACTATAAATGCAACTTCTTTAAACATATACTATTACTTGCAATTTAGTATTTTAGTGTAACAATCATTTCAAAATTCATTTTCACTAATCGTAACTCATAACTTAGACACATTCATGATTAAATTTTAGCAATAAAAACACACACATAACTCAATAGAAATTTCAATGATGGAGAAATCCATACAATTTAGCAATAAAAAACACACATAACTCAATATAAATTGCAATGATGGAGACATACATGCAATTTCTTTAAGCATATACTAATACTTTCACATTAGTATTTTAAGGTAACAATCCTTTCAAAAATCTTCACTATTCATAGCTTTAGGAATAAAACATAGACATAACTCAATAGAAATTACAATGATGGAGAAATACATGCAACTTATTTAAGAAAAAACACACACCAAAAAATACACATACATACACCAAAAAATACACACATAACTCAACAAAAGTAAATAAATATTTGTAAAGAAAAATGTATTCATATTATTTGTAAAGAAAAATACATTCATATTCCTTATTACAATTTAGCAATAAAACACACACATAACCCAAGAGACCTCCAACAATACCAATGGGTGTTTAATATCTTCTAATTGAATCATACATCGTATTAGAGCATAAGGATAAAGATACATCAATTTCATACACATAAACTTGGTGTCTAACTTACGGATAAAGATACATCAATTTCATACACATAAACTTGGTGTCTAACTTACATGTGGCCTTAAAATTAGATTATAGCGACTTTTTGGTTGAACCATTATGAGAGTTAACTTGCCCACTTTTTGGTTAAACCATTATTTGTATGAGATTAAATTTGTTTATGTAATTAGCATTGGTTGAATTTAGGACATTTATGACCCATTTTTTGGTTTGGTTAAACCATTATGAGAGTAACTTGCCCACTTTTTGGTTAAAACATTATTGGTATGAGATTAAATTTGTTTAGGACATTAATATTGGTTGAATTTAAGACATTAATAACCCACTTTTTGGTTAAACCATTGTGACAACACGTACAAATAAATTCATATTATACACTCCTAATGGTAATTGCATTTGAAAAAATTAAATACACGTACAAATAAATTCATATTATGCACTCCTAATGGTAGTTGGTTTTAAAAAAAATGAAATTTAAACCTCCCAAAAATCCATTCAGCAAATAAAATAACAAATATAATTAGAGCATGAGCACAAGGAGGCAGGCAGGTAGAAAGGCAAACATATATATATATATATATATATTCAGGAGCAGTGTAATTAGATCATTCCATTACAAAGCATGATGCTCTTACAGAAACCAAAAGCAGGAAGTAGTGGAGAAATAATGATGGAAAGCAGGTTAATCCAGTAGATCGGGAGGTTCTGAGTACCATTGCCCACCCTCAGGTTCTGACTCTGACTCTACATTTACCCATTCCTCATCCTCAGGCTCAGGCTCACTCTCAGGTATATTTACCCATTCCTCACCCTCAGGCTCAGGCTCACTCTCAGGTATATTTACCCATTCCTCACCCTCAGGCTCACTCTCAGGTACAATTACCCATTCCTCATTCTCATGTAATTCTGACTCTGACTCTACATCAGCCTCAGGTACATTTGCCCATGCCTCAGCCTCAGGTAATTCATATCGCACACTCTCAAGTAATTGTGACAATGGCAGCTTACTCTCAGCTTCTGGCTTTGCCTCATTCTCATTCTCATTCTCATTCTCCGGGTCGTTGTCGATGAAGTTGGGATCGTGCTCATCTATGGCGGCTGGCAAATAATCATCCTCTCCCTCCTCTCCGCGGGGTCCCTTCCACGTGTACTTACCGCCGTGTCCTGATTTCCTTGGAAGCCCCTGCTTACCCGATCCAGATCGTCGGTCGAGGCGTCCATAACCTTTCTGAATCAACTTGTGCTCTAAATATTTTTCCGAGCGGCGCAGAGGACGCTGAGCTTCGATCTCTGACTCATTCTCCTTCGTCTTTCTCCTTGTAATCTGCGTCGGCGTCCCACTCTTTGCCTTTGTCTGTGCCTTTCCTTTGTCCTGAATAACATTTCTTCTTTCCCTTTCCCTTTCCCTGACATTTCTTCTTTCCCTTTCCCTGCTTATGTTAGACATTCTCGCACAGATTTCAAACTGGACAGTTGAATTGGGGGGGGAAGAAACCAATTCAACTATGAGTAAAGGGGATAGTTGAATTGGGGGAAAGAAACCAATTCAACTGTGAATGTTGTGTAGATTTGGGAAGATTTAAGGTGTGCGAGACGGCAACGACGTAACTGTTGGAGACGTCCAGTCCAACAAGAAGACTCCACGACGTACAAAACTAACTACCGTACGTTTCTTGGAAATAATTCCCGTACAAACGAACTACCGTACGTTTCTTGCAACTAATTCAGGATCAGCGGCCATCAGTCTCCATGTGTACACTCTTATAGGGTAGAACATGTATAGATGTTGGCTAAAAATTATAAATTAAATTTAGTTGGTGGTGAGTATGGGTTGTACGTCGAAGTAATACA
The DNA here is from genome assembly GCA_034641835.2 of Pinus albicaulis. Lineage (NCBI taxonomy): Eukaryota > Viridiplantae > Streptophyta > Pinopsida > Pinales > Pinaceae > Pinus > Pinus albicaulis. The sequence goes on along the minus strand of CM076584.1, from coordinate 86,469,270 downwards.
TGGATTCATTTTCATTATTCCAAAAATATGGTTTTTAATAAGGTAAACTTGTAACCTCTTTGGAGAAGGATATATATATTGTACATCAACAAGATTATATGAAATTATTTTGTTAATTTTGTTGTGATTAACAAGGATAAGTATTAGTTTGGAAAATCTTGCCTATGTCATCAAATTAAGCTATGATACTTTTTATTGGGAGGAAGAAAATACTTATCAACAAAATTATATGAAATGATTTGGTTTTGATTAACAAGGTTTAGTATTAGTTTGGAAAATCTAGCCCCATTTTATTAAATTAATTTTGAGCTAAATAAAATAAAAGTTGGATATATGGTGAAAGGAAAAAAAGTTGCTTTTTTAATCTATATTATATTTTTTTTATGGTATGAAATGAAATGTAGTGTCTCCATGCTGAAGACAATATGCTATATGTTGAACTACATATTTGGATTATAGTGAAGTAAGCGCGATTAATCATATATCTGAAATTTTATATATCTTTTTTTTCATAGGATAAATACGACTATGTTTTAAAAAAATAAAAGTTCTAATTATTTTTTAAGTTTTTTCTTAATTTCTCATTTTATTTTTCTATGTGGTTGAAGGAGGTTGGTGACTATTATATCCATTGAATATTTGTATTAGGCGGATCCATTTGAACATATCACTTCCTACCAGCTCAACTATAGGGCCTCACCTTAAAATTATCCAAAGAATTAATTCTCCTCTAATTTACCTTGATCGTCCTCATTGATATTTACACTTACAAGGTGGGGTGTGTAACATACACAGTTCCATCATCTAATCATGTTACTACTAAATACAATTTTGACACTAATATATAGTGTACTTAGCTCCCATTTTGGATCATGTTATTGCTCAATCTAACTTTGATACCACTATATGACATAACCAAAACTCATTGTAAATCATGTTACTACAAATCCATCTCCGATGTCATTTTTAAACCATGAACAAATTTGCATGGCATGACACACAAGCTCAGCAATTACCATTAATGATTAAAAATCGAGTGTGTAATAGTCCCTTAGAGGAATTCAAAAGAAATCAATTGCATAAGTTTCGGGGATGGTTGGGAAGATTTAAGGTGTGCAAGAAAGGCAATGATGTAGTTGCTAGAGACATACATTCCAACTAGAAGACACCATCGATATTATTGCCCAACTCACTCACGTTTCTAGAATTAATTCAAGATTAGTAGCCTTCGGTGGCCAAGTCACCATATACCCACTCATACACAATGGAACACATGTATATCTTAGCGAAAGTTCTAGTCACCATATACCCACTCATATACAGTGGAACACATGAATATCTTAGCGAAAGTTCTATTAGATCCAGTATAGGGGTAGATGTGTAGACGTAAGTGTTTAACATTTAACATAAATTTTTAGCATTTATATGTCTGCTCAATTAAAAATAAAAAATAACAAATGGTTAAAAGTAATATAGAAAAACTATTTTGTATTTCTTATTCCTACCCATTTTTTGTAGAAAAACACGCTTAAATTATGTGGGAAGTAATTGATGGTATATATGTCACTTACTTGAGTATAAGTTATTTTCAAGTATTTAATTTTTGCATGGTTGAATATAGCAACCATATCTAAAAATATCTAAAAATCATGCATGAATATAACAACCATATCCATAAATTATGGCATAAAAATATGCAAGGAAGTTATCCACATGCTACAATAAGACCTTCAAGTTGTGGTCCAATCAAATGTTTAAATTTTGATTGGACCACAACATTATAATTTGCATTGGTCATTGCTAAGCTAATAGTGATGGATTGTTATAGTCTTTCCTCGGCAAGGACTAATGATAATTCCATAACCACATTTAAATATAGTTAATAAGCACATAAAAACTTAATACTTACAATATACCAGGTTTCTTAACCACGGATATTAACTCAGTACAATACTCCTCACAAGTACTCAGTACTTTCTCATACAGTTACTCACAATCTAGCTCAGTTTTGAACAGGTTACTGGTTCAAAACTCCCCGCCAATTGCCTTGCCTCTATTGCGCAATCCAGCCCTGTCTATATAAAGATCCAAGGTTCGAATCTCCTTGGCTTCACTATGCAATTGTCATGGACAAATCCTCCAAGTGTGGTGCAAATCTCATGCACAACTGATCCTCCAACTGATAGCTGTACTCACCCTTTCATCTACCTCTTTCACTGGTCTCCACTGAACTGATCATGCACTGTAGTGAACTGATGTGTTCTTGAGTTGAATAATGAGTTACTAATTAATGAATTAAATATTATTTAATTCACTCCACTCATAAATAATTGATTAGCTAGTTAAACTAATCTCAACTAGTTCAACTAAAATAAACAGAACACAACTCCACTATCTGTCTCATTAACTCCTCCAAACTTCTGCCACTGAAGTCCAACTGAAGTCAACCATGCATGAGCTCAATACCCCATAAGAAAAGCGTATTTCCTTCTGGCAGTTGCATGTGCCACATCCGTAGCTCAAATTGAAGTGCTCCAAGAGAGTAAACTGCTGTTTAGAGTCCAAATATTATTAAGGGTAAATAATATTTGACTTCCCTATTTTTAGGAGAGGCAGTCTAAAAATAGCCTTCGACCTCTTTTGACCTAAAAAATAGAGTCTCATCTATTTTTACCAACATGACCAATGCTTCAAGAATCTCAAACTAGAATCCCCGAACCATGCTCCATATGTCTAAAAATAGACATAGTCTAAAAATAGACTTTGCGCCAGAATTTGCCTGCGGGCCCACATAGTGAAGGCGACTTCATTTCACTAAGCTCCATCATCTTGCTGCATTCTCAACATTCTCCATCATATGGATGTAGGGAGAGTGAGTGAGAGAGAGAGAGAGGGAGGGAGAGAGAGAGGAGGGGAGAGATGATTAGCAAGGTAATTAGAGGAGAATAGTCCCTTAGAGGAATTCAAAAGAAATCAATTGCATAAGTTTCGGGGATGGTTGGGAAGATTTAAGGTGTGCAAGAAAGACAATGATGTAGTTGCTAGAGACATACATTCCAACTAGAAGACACCATCGATATTATTGCCCAACTCACTCACGTTTCTAGAATTAATTCAAGATTAGTAGCCTTCGGTGGCCAAGTCACCATATACCCACTCATATACAGTGGAACACATGTATATCTTAGCGAAAGTTCTATTGGATCCAGTATAGGGGTAGATGTGTAGACGTAAATGTTTAACATTTAACATAAAATTTTAGCATTTATATGTCTGCTCAATTAAAAATAAAAAATAACAAATGGGTAAAAGTAATATAGAAAAACTATTTTGTATTTCTTATTCCTATCCATTTTTTGTAGAAAAGCACGCTTAAATTATGTGGGAAGTAATTGATGGTATATATGTCATTTACTTGAGTATAAGTTATTTTCAAGTATTTAATTTTTGGATGGTTGAATATAGCAACCATATCTAAAAATATCTAAAAATCATGCATGAATATAACAACCATATCCATAAATTATGGCATAAAAATATGCAAGGAAGTTATCCACATGCTACAATAAGACGTTGTGGTCCAATCAAATGTTTGAATTTTGATTGGACCACAACATTATAATTTGCATTGGTCATTGATAAGCTAATAGTGATGGATTGTTATAGTCTTTCCTCGGCAAGGACTAATGATAATTCCATAACCACATTTAAATATAGTTAATAAGCACATAAAAACTTAATACTTACAATATAACAGGTTTCTTAACCACGGATATCCACCCCTACTTTACCATGGATATTATTAACTTGTAAATATGTTTTGTTACAATACCATGGGAAAATTCCATGGCTTATCAATGCACCACATGCCAAAAAGCCATAACCCATTTCACAATATAAAATTAAAATGTAAAATAGTTTAGAAATTCCATATAGTATTGATTAAATAGAGTGAATTTCTCCATCATATGGATGTAGAGAGAGAGAGAGAGAGAGAGAGAGAGAGAGAGAGAGAGAGAGAGACATAGGGAGAGAGAGTTATAAGAGAGAGAGAGGAGGGGAGAGATGATTAGCAAGGTAAGGGAAAATACCATGGCTTATCAATTCACCACATGCCAAAAAGCCATAACCCATTTCACAATATAAAAATAAAATGTAAAATAGTTTAGACATTACATATAGCATTGATTACATAGAGTGAATTTCTCCATCATATGGATGTAGAGAGAGAGAGTGAGAGAGAGAGAGAGAGAGGGAGGGAGAGAGAGAGGAGGGGAGAGATGATTAGCAAGGTAATTAGAGGAGAACTTAAAAAATAGCTCAAGATTTTATGTTATGAGAACATGCATAAAATTATCTTGTGAATAATCACTTTCACTTCATTATCTTATCATGTCATTCAACATATTCTCTTGAGCATGGATTCACTTCATTTCATTTCATACCGTAAAAAAACTATAGTATATGTACAAAGAAACCTTTTTTTCCCTTTATAACATAGCTACCCTCTATTTTATTTGGTGCATGTGCTTCTAGGGTATCATAGTTTAATTTGATGTGATTCAATTCCATACCAATGTTGTGTTGTAATATTCCAAAATTTTCCTACAATAAATTGGAATATTAATTTTTGCTGATTTCACCTAGGAGGAGAATAATTGAGTAAGGAGACCCATGCATAATGAAAATCTCAATAAAATCCCTCATATTATGAAAGGGGATCATCATTGGTGCTGGTTTCCACACCCTCATGTGTGAACAAGGTCAAGTTTGACCAAGTCAACAACACTGGGATAAGAGATGGAGAACACTTAGAGAAACAACACAGTATGAATGGGAAGATGGTTATTTGGTGGAGGAAACCCTAAAAGGAGTGGGACCCATGGAGAGGGGGCTTTCACTTGTTTAAAAGGAGGGAAAGGTAAAAATTGTTTCTCATGTTATGTATTATTGATTTTATGGTCTATTCAGACTTTGTGGAATCTCCAACTATTTCGCTGAGTTGCAGTGCTACTTAGCACGAGGGATTCCTATTTAGGATTTCCTCTCCTTCTTGAGAGGCCTCTTGAGGGATTGTTACAGGTCAAAATACCTCCTCACCAGCCTAGAGGAGAAGATAAATATGGAAGGAATACAAATACCTAAACTAAACCTATTTCTGCCAAGGTAACGCCTCACTATAACAACACAAGAGCGTTATAATGCACCTGATCAGTGAATAGGCCATGTTAGTGGCTAAGGAAACACTCTGTTTACACTATAGGGTAGTGTTACCTATTTTTTGAGTTTGGAACGGGAAAACCCGTGGAGAATGATTTGAGTTTCCAGCTTTTTCTCACAAGAGAGTCAGTACAAAAAGGAAACTGCAAAGCACTAATCTCTTATTGGGCCTTGCCATAAACAACCGAACTCTCAAAGAAGGAAAAAGCATGGAAGTAAAGGAAACATCTTGGTTTTTTCTATTCAGAACTAGTGGAAAGAGAAGGGCAATGATTGCTCTCTCCATCTCCTATAAAATGGAGTTGAAGGCTCTTGGTTCAAGGTCGAAGGATTATCAAAGTTTTGAATACTTGTGAAGTAGAGATAATTGTTGTAGTGTGAAGGTCAAGAGTCAAAGAGATACATTGAGAACTTGTTGATCAAGACATCACCACTTTGAGAGATAGAGAGATTGGAAGGCTGAGGAGGGCTTGGTACAACCGACGGTTGTAATCCTCCTTTTTATAAATCAATAGAACTATATCTATTTTTTCCATTCTATGCGTTGATATTGTCATTATTATTTGATTATTTGCATAGCATGAGATGAATGGCTTAGATGTGCATTGTTTAAATGTTTATTATATATTGACTTAATTGATAGGAAATACATGTTATAGTAGAGATTACACGGGTGCTTTGATTGATTGCAGGGTTGAGATTTGGAGCTGGTGAAGAAGGATCTCTGCTTCGCTGTTTAGTGCTCTCCAAAAGACCCCAAGATCATTAAAGAGGTAATTTTCCATCTTATTCCATCAAGTTGTTTTAAGTTAATATGAACATGTATGTGCCTTCTTTGTGAACTATACAGCTAATCTTACTATCTGCCTCGGGCACCGGAAAGCCCTGAGAGGGATATTCGATAACCAACAACCCAAGCATTTTACCCTATAGCAGAATTGGCGACACCACTATGGATTTCCCCATAGTTTCTGGACTATTTCTTTCCTCCTTTCTTCTTTCCTCTGTTCACAGACCCTTCTGACCAGTATTTATGCCTAGTAGACATTTCAAAAGCTCACAGAGTTCAATCCTGTTTCTATTTGACCATCTGCAGAACTTTACCCTAGCTAACGCTACCTTTGTTGGTGTTCCAGTGCGTTATAACGCGGGCTCTGCTTAAATACAGTGCGTTAGTCTCTAGATTAACATTGTATTTACTCAAAGACAATGCGTTACTCAGCCAAAATTTGTTGTTCACCCCTATGATTGTGTTTTGGTTGTAGAGTTTTTTGGCCATCAGTATCTCTCCTTGACTGAATCCCTGTGCTTGTTTACTAAGCTGGCATTTCTGTTTGTTTTCACTTGTTTGAAAATTTAGTGTCAAAAGCATTTACTTTTTAGAGAATAAATTTTATTTTTTTAGTTTTTCTGCATTTAGTTGAGTTAATTCTGAAAATTTCAGTTCATAGACTGTTAAGAAGAGGTAGATAGAAGTTTGAATCTTTAAATTTGAACTGTGATATTTGAATGTTAGTGCATGGATGTTGAAAAGAAACCTCTCCTTGTAGAAATAATCTTCATCAAATTGCTTATTTAGAGCATATTTTTGCATGGTTTCTTGAGTCAGAGTCTCATTACATTTCATACATCCACTCCCCCTCCGCAAGTCTAATAATCAAGTACACTAAGAATCAAGCGATAATAAAATCAATCACATTACTCTTTTTGAGCTCACACCAATAGTAGGTCAGGCTAGGATCTTGGGTTAGGAGTGAGAAAATCACCAAAGATCTCAAAACTTGAAACTAGAGTCATTAACGAGCGAAATCCTACTGCACTCATATTATCAGGACCGTTCCTTTACTGGAGCTCAGCGCGGGAAAACACTTGGGTGCACAAGAAGGTAGCCCGCCTTCGACTGCATCCAGTGGGTGTGTTATATATTGGGGTTCCCTTCGGGGATGTCGAAACTAGATCGAGGATCTAGGTATTCTACCCATATGGCATGATGTCCTTGACCATGGACCCCCCTGATGATGTCTATGATTTGAGGTATCTTTAGTGGCCATAATTTTTAGGGACTTACACAAGGTGACTAGGATGGGTTGTCCTGGTACCTGAAACAGACAGACCCACTCTGTCTTCGGTCTTTAGGAGGGTACTCGTCTTCACGAGAGTGCTTACACCTATCGTCTGAGGTTCGGGCGAAGCTCTAGAATGATCATAACTGTACTTTCTACCAACCCTCTCTGTATACTATTGTGATAATGGATTTCATCACTAGAAAACAGTAGTACTCAGATAGGGCACCCTATTCTGGCTACTTGCTGATTGATTTTAGAGAGTCCTTTTTTCTTTTTTCTTTTTTAGGTGTGTGGTTGTTGAGAATGTAGCAAGATGATGGAGCTTAGTGAAATGAAGTCGCCTTCACTAAGTGGGCCCGCAGGCAAATTCTGGCGCAAAATCTATTTTTAGACTATGTCTATTTTTAGACATATGGAGCATGGTTCGGGGATTCCAGTTTGAGATTCTTGGAGCATTGGTCATGTTGGTAAAAATAGATGGGACTCTATTTTTAGGTCAAAGAGGTCGAAGTCTATTTTTAGACTGCCTCTCCTTAAAATAGGGAAGTCAAATATTATTTACCCTTAATAATATTTGGACTATAAACTTCAGTTTACTCTCTTGGAGCACTTCAGTTTGAGCCTTGGAAGTGGCTCATGCATCTGACAGAGGAATCACGTGATTCCCAAGGGTTTGATGGCACATGCATGGTTGACTTCAGTTAGGACTTCAGTGGCAGAAGTTTGGTGGAGTTAATGAGACAGCTAGTGGAGTTGTGTTCGGTTTAATTTAGTTGAACTGGTTGAGATTAGTTTAACTAGCTAATCAATCAGTTATGAGTGGAGTGAATTAAATATTATTTAATTCATTAATTAGTAACTCATTATTCAACTCAACAAGACATCAGTTCACTACAGTGCATGATCAGTTCAATGGAGACCAGTGAAAGAGGTAGATGAAAGGGTGGAGTTAGCTATCAGTGGCGACATCAGTTGTGCATGAGATTTGCACCACACTTGGAGGAATTTCCCATGATGATTGCGCTGTCAAGCCAAGGAGATTCGAACCTTGGATCTCTATTTAGACAGGCCATGATTGCACAATAGAGGCAAGGAAATTAGTGGTGAGTTTTGAACCAGTAACCTGTTCAAAACTGAGCTAGTTTGTGTGTAACTTCATGAGAAAGGACTGAGTACTTGTGAGGAGTATTGTACTGAGTTTGTTACATGATTTCTCCATTATAATATACACAATAGCTGCGAGGTTTTCAGCTATAAGCTTTCCCCATACATACTATGTTAATGTGTATGATGAATTGATGTGTTATCGCTTGTTTTGTATTAGGCGGATCCATTTGAACATATCACTTCCTACCAGTTCAACTATAGGGCCTCACCTTAAAATTATCCAAAGAATTAATTCTCCTCTAATTTACCTTGATCATCCTTATTGATATTTACACTTAAAGGTGGGGTGTGTAACATACACAGTTCCACCATCTAATCATGTTACTACTAAATACAATTTTGACACTAATATATAGTGTACTTAGCTCCCATTTTGGTTCATGTTATTGCTCAATCTAATCTCGACTATAATCTATTGCTTGGTTGAAGTTGGTCTTATGCCATGACCGCCATTGTTTCTTGATGAGTCTTCCGACTCATCCTATTTTCATTGGATGGGAAGATAGTCACAGTGGATCAGTTATCTTTCTGCACCCTTGATTATACCACGTTACCAAGTAGCATTGTACCTCTAATAGGCGGCTTTCCTAACTCTTACATTAGTATCGGTACCGGTCTTCTGAAGGCATCTTTTTTACTAGGTTGTTTTCCTCTCCCACCGCCACAAATCCCAAACACGGTTGCAATGATATCCACCACTTTGGATGGCTCTATCGACCCAGGGATCCTTCCGGCACCTTCAGACATTGATTCCTACGGAGATCAGATGCCGCTCTCACCAGCCGAGTTAGCCTATCAAGCCATCCAAGTTACATTTGAACCCTCCTCGGCTATGGTTTCGACCAAAGGTACAAACCTCCTGCCCATCACAGTTCTCTCTAAGGATCTCCTCAATGAAGTCTTGCCTACAGATGAAGCTATTCGAGAGATCATGTCCCTAGAAGGACGACCTTGGGGAGAGTTTCACCATCACGCTTCGATGATCGACTCGGACGTGATAAAAACTGAAATCCCATCTTTTGACCCACCTGAGATGGTTCCCTCTGCTTACACAACTGTTCAAACTATCGATTCAGAAGGGAACATGGGTAGTATTTCTAAGACAATGCTCATTGATATCTCGGTCAAAACGGGTATTGTGGAAAATATTCAGATTGGAGCTGATTGTAATCCTGAGGAAATTGCATGCTTCACATCCCTTTTAAAGGAATTCTGCGATGTGTTTGCTTGGTCTTATGATGAAATTCCTGGCATAGATCCATCTACAATTGAGCATGAAATCAAGATTTATGACAACGCCAAACCAATTTGGCAGTGACTCAGACCCGTCCACCCGCGCAAAGCAGCCTCCATCAAAATTGAGGTAGAAAAAAATTTAAACGTTGGTTTCATCTATCCCGTTCCTTTAACGGAATGGGTTTCCAATCCGGTTCCCATCGATTAAAAAAAAGGCACCATTCTTGTGTTGACTATCGTGATCTGAACTCCACTTGTCCCAAAGACAATTATCCTACGTCGTTCATAGATCAGATTCTCGACAATTGTGCCGGATGTGAATCTTTTTCCTTCATGGATGGATTCTCGGGCTATAACTAGATTGAAATTAAAAGAGAAGACCAACATAAAATTGCCTTCATCTGTCCTTGGGGCATATTTGCGTATTGTAAACTCCCATTCGGTTTGAAGAATGATGGAGCAAATTTTTAGCGGGCTATGGACTACGCTTTTCATGACATTCGACATATTGTATAGGATTACTTGGATGACCTTCCAGCCCATTCCAAGAAACGACCTGATCACCTCGCTCATCTGAAAGAAATTTTTGCTAGGTGTAGATTCTACAATATATGTCTGAATCCTCATAAGTGCATATTTATGGTCGAGTCCAGGTGTCTGTTAGGTTGCATTGTCTCCAAGCATGGGATTAGGGTTGATCCCGATAAGGTTAAGGCGATTGTTGAATTTCCGACACCACAATCCATCCTTCAACTCCAACGTTTGCAAGGGAAGGTAAACTTTTTACGTCGATTCATCGTTAACTATGCCGAGATGACGAAAGGATTTATATGATTATTGAAGAAAGGAACACTATACTTGTGGGATGACCAAGATCAATGGTCATTTGATGCTTTAAAACATGCACTTGTTTCAGCCCCACTCCTTAGTGCTCCCGACTACTCACGTGACTTTCTCCTCTACCTGGAAACCTCACCATCCTCACTTGGAATGGTTCTAGTTCAAGTTCACAATGACGATAGTGAAAATGTGATATACTACTTGTCAAAAGGTCTGATTGGACCCGAACTACGTTATTCACATGTGGAGAAACTTCACCCGACTAGTTTTTGCGGTATTTTTTACCGTCACCCGACTCCGACACTATATATTGCTACGACAAACTGCGGTTATTGCTTTGGAGAACCCCATGCGACACATCCTGTCTCGAAAAATTATTGGAGGAAAATATTCCAAATGGATCATAATCCTCCAACAATTTGATTTGGTCTTCACAGCTACCAAAGCAAATAAATCCCTCGTCTTCACCAAATTATTATCGGACCTTCCCAGAATCGACCCAGGAGAAGTAGCTCATGATCCATTTCCTGATGAATCTGTATACTTGGTTGATTCTTCAGACCCATGGTATGGAGACATTTTGGTCTACCTCCAAACCCAATGCTTCCACCCAAATCTCACGTCTGACGACTGTAGTCGTATCTGCCACCATGCAAAGCACTACCTCGTGTTGAATGATACACTATATCGTCATGGCGTCGATACTATTCTCCAGCGTTGTCTCACTTTCTATGAAGCAGAACGCATTTTGAATGACTGTAATGCAGGGGTGTGCGATGGTCATCTTTCAAGCATAGCTACTGCCCAAAAAATCTTGCGCGCTGGTTACTATTGGCCCACTTTATTTAAAGACTGCATTGCAGTGGTCCAGAAGTGCCATCCATGTCAAATTTTCACAAAGAAAATGCATGCTCATCCTGCCCCCCTTCATCCAATTATCTCCATTGGTCCTTTTGCTAAATGGGGAATTGACTTCGTCACCTACAATCCCACTTCGGAAAATGGACACAACTACATCGTGGTTGCGGTCGACTATTTTACGAAATGGGCGGAAGCCATTACCACTTTCAAGGTCGATGGCAAAACCGCCACTCTCTTCCTATTCAATTAGGTAATCTATCAGTTCGACATACCTCTATCTATTTTCATAGATCATGGATCCCACTTTCAGAATCATATGATGACCGAATTAACACCCATGTTAGGTTTTCGCCAAGATCAATATTCGTCTTATTATCCTCAAGCTAATGGTCAAGTTGAAGCCGTAAATGGCATCCTCAAAACCATGATTCGTTGACTGGTTGAAAATCATAAAAACACATGGCATTGGAAGTTATATTCTGCATTATGGGCATACCGAATGTCAGTCAAAACTACCACAAGCTTCACACCATTTCAACTTGCATTCGGCCTGGAGGCAGTACTTCCAATTGAGTGAGAAATTCCATCACTCAAACTCGCCGTTGAACTCCTGCCTAGCACCACCGCCACAAAAGAGTGCTTGCTCTCACTCGATCATTTGGAGAAAACTCGTCAAGATGCTACATTAGCACTCGAAGCTCACTAGCGTCGAGTCAAAGCTCAATACAACAAATCTGTCAAGCTTCATTCTTTCCAAGAAGGCGATCTTGTTCTACTCTATGATTAGAAACATGACCTCTTGGGGGCAGCAAAGATCCAACCATTATGGCTTGGTCCTTACATCGTCACTAAAGTCCTCTCAAAAGGGCCTTATGAACTTCAGGACTATAATGGAATTCCACTTGTGGAGCCCCGCAACAGGATCTATCTAAAGAAGTAGTTTGCCTAGTTTCGCGCTAGGCGTATGCTTTGTAATTTTATGTATATAAGTTTTGCCTATTGTTTTGATGCCTCTGGATATTTTTCGGTTTTTGAGGTGTTTTTTCTCATGTACACTCCTTTTTCACACAGATGCCGTCATCCTCCTTATCATACGTCGGATATGTGGATAGTGCTAGTCGTCACACTAGACACATTGCTTCAGCTGCTTGGGTTCTCTATACTCCCGAGTCGGAACTTCTTGGTTTTGGGGGAATTTTCCTAGGTAGTGCCACCAATAAAGTTTCTGAGTACATGTCAGTGATCCAACTCCTCATGGAGGCGGCGTCTCGTGACATCTCCAATTTAGTGGTCAGGTGAGATTCCCAACTCATCATTATGCAGTTAAACAATCATTACCATGTCCATCATGCAGTCTTGTTACGTTATTTTTTAAGGGTGCGACTTTTAGAACGTCAATTTGAAACAATCACATTTGAGCACGTTACTAGAGAATTTAATGCATTAGTCGATTCTTTGGAAAACTATGTGTTAGATTGGCATTTGTCACATTTATTATAAAAGATTTATACATGAGTATATATATTTTCATCCCATTGAAAAATACATAAAAAATCACAAAACACAAAATCACCAAAAAGTATGTATATATATATATATATATATGTCGTGTCTAGTACAATAGTTACATCAAAAAATCTTCCAAAACTTGGGTGTTTTACAAAACTTTGGCTATACTAAGCCACGCTCTGACACTAATACATCTGCTCCACCAGCTAGGCCTAATGATCATGGTAACATACAACTGCTCTGGCTATCCTCCTTAGAGGCACCAAGTATCTCTCCAACACACCTACGGTATGCTGCTGCAAACGAACTGGAACCTCCCGCATAGGAAGGGGTGGTATACCCATACTCAAAACCTCCAGGTTTCTAGAGAGTTCATGTGAAACCTGGGCATCATCATCCTCGGCGGCTTCCACATCCTCTATTGGTGCGCCAGCCATGGGTAGCTGTAGTCCTCGCTGTGCATAGTGAGGGGCCCCAACTGGGCGGATAGGTGCCACATCTGTGTCAAGAAAACAATGCTTCATGTCAAAACATAATTTTCACCCTATTTTCAACAAAAAAATTTCATAAACATTCAAAAGACAAAAACAAAGTACTTCTTTGAGATACACTAATCATTTCCTTCTTACCATCTAGTCCCCACTAGGTGCCAGGGGGCAGCGCTAACTCCAGATCACCTATGAAGTTCATCCCTGTATAGAGATAATCCTCGATCATAATAATCTATGAGTTTAGCCAATCAAAAAATCCATCATCAAAACAGTGGCTGACGGGACCCTCTCCAGTCTGCAGAAGAAAAGCTGCCCACCAAGCCTGCCTCAGCTCGTGTGGGCCCAATGGTGCTATAACGATCTTGGGCCTCATCAATGGTACCCACTCCAGTAAAAAAGAGACAATCAATGTACCGTACCCAAAATCTCTCTGGGTACGGGTCTTACATGTGGTAAGCTCTGTTCAGACCCGACAAACAACTCTGTCACACCAGTCAAACACCTGAGGCTGCATAAAGTCCAAGGCTAGTAGCATCTAGGCCTTGGTGGCCACATGCTGACTCTTGGCACCTGCCAAGCGAACAATCATCCATAATATAGACCTCAGTGGTCTTAAAGTCACCCGTGAGATTGGTACCCGGTTGCTCACAGCCTATGTGTCACGTATGCAATGCTCAAGAATAAGATCAGCAGTGGAACGCGAGTCAGCTTTGGACCCCATCAAGTTGGGCCTCTGTCCATGACATGATAGGCCAGTCAAAAAGTACACATCATCCTTATCGATTGACAGCCCATTGCCCCTAATCAAAGACATGGTTCCGCTCGTCCCATTGTTGGATTAGCCACCTCAGGAGGTCCTCTTGACCCCTCATCAGTTCTAAACGGGCATATTTTAGCAAACCGCATTTGCGGAGAGCCATCAAATTTGTAGCATCCGTAATCATATCTCGTTCTTCCCGTTCATGTTCTCTCGTGCACGAGATACTCATGATTAACAGCTGAATACCTGCAAATGCAACATTTTTAACCAATTAAAAATTGCCTGGACCAATTCAAAACGATGATAAATGAGTTTCTAAAAAATACGGTGCGCCTAACGCTGGCCATAGTGTAAAATGGAGCATGCTAACATGGCATCCCTTGACGGGAAGTGTGCTTAACGCGGCTCTAACACTACTGGCCCGTGTTAGCCGCAAACATTTTTTAGGGCCTCACAAATTTCCCATTTTGAACCAGCAAAACTTAACAAAAAGACAATTAAATGATAGCAGGAGGTTCTAGCTCTTACCTGGATCTCGCGGGAAGGAAAACCATTGCCCGGATTGACCACAATATTCAGCTGAATATTTCACCCCTTTTCACTCCAGAGCTCCTTAACAACACTCAAAACAGTGAAAATGAAGGTCTTCTGACCTTCTTATAGCCAATTCTGGGGCATGACTCTCTTAAGCTAGTTGGCAAAAGTCATGAATTCTTGCTGCATATATGTCGCAACTATTGATATTTGTTTCTGATGTTCTGATGAGTGATCAAGATTAATATGAAGACATACACATGTTTGGTCAAGCATTCTTTGTACGGTATTTTTCTTGCTCGTTAATCCGAAAAACCTCAAGTTCCCTTCTTCAGACTCCTTAAACTTATACGAAGTTGATGTCAAGCATTCTTTTTATGGTCTTTTTCTTGCTCGTTAATCCGAAAAACCTAGAGTTCTCTTCTTCAGACTCGTTAAAACTGATATGAAGAAGCACTGAGATTTCTTTTTAGGGACCTTTTTCTTGCTCATAAAACTGAAAAAACCCCGAGTTTACTTTGTCGGGCTCACTAAACGACCACGATAGAGAGTAAGGAGCCATTCTTTTCCTCTTTTTCAAATCTCTTTAAATCGAAAAATTAACCGAGTTTTCTCCACGTGACTCATTAAAATTTCACGGAGGTAACTAAGTTTTCTCCGCATGACTCGTTAAAATTTCACAGAGAGCACCGAGTTTTTCTTTGTCAGACTCGTTAAAATTTCACAAAGAGTATTGAGTTTACTCTGTATCCTCGTACTCATAACAAAATGAGGTAGACGTCCATCAAACATAGATTTCTCACTTTTCCAGCTTTGATGGACTAACTCACGGAAAATGAACTGTTTTGGGCTTACTATTCTCCCTTTGTCGTGCCCGGTTCTCAAGACATGACAAAGGTACCCCAATGGAGTTGTCTTTTACGACATTTTTCAGACTCTCTAAATATGAAAAATTCACTGAGTTTACTCATCTGGACTCGTTAAAACTAATCAGACGGGGCACAGAGTTGTCTTTTACGACATTTTTCAGACTCCCCAAATATGAAAAATTCACCGAGTTTACTCGTCTGGACTCGTTAAACCTAATCAGATGGGGCACGGAGTTGTCTTTTATGATATTTTTCAGATTCTCTAAATATGAAAAATTCACTGAGTTTACTCGTCTGGACTCGTTAAACTTAATCAGACGGGGAAAAATTTGGGCAAAATGGATACTACCTCTATTACATTTCAGAAAGGTCGATTTGGCAGCAAAAATCTTGAACATGGCACTTCCCAGAAATCTCTTTCGCAGTTAGTCGAACCCTACCATCTATGAGTATTAGCCTTCATTTCCCAGTGTTCCTACACCAGTCAAAATCCTAACACACTCTTTGGTGTTCATTAAGCCTCAGCTGCCTAGTACCCTGTTACAGTTCCTTCTATTGTTCAAGCAGGTCTCGCTATCTACTGCTCCTCTTATCAACCAAACTGCTCATTATGCCATAAATTATTCGTCTTCAGACATCCCCATTTACTCTTCATTAACTCCATCACAAAAAAATTCATTTGGTTTCTGTTTCGTGTTGATTGATGTAGGACGCCTCAGTGCCTACCTTTCAACAGATCTCTTCCTATCGACTTCAACATCTTATCTAGGAAGTTGATCCAGAAACCCATTAGTACTCGGATACTTGCAGACATCAGTGGCAGGTAGTCTTGTGTTTGATTAGGAGTCTTCATCATTGGCTCCTGGTTGAATGATTCTATGAGTGTTCGAATTCAACTCTTTTTATTCACACTCGCTAGATTGTACTGTGCATATTAGGGACCATCATCATTATTGGTGGCCACCTTCGCGTTTGTTAACAGTTTTCATTATCAACTGGTAATCAGATGATTTCTCACATGTTCGACAATAGCTCCTTCATTCACATGTTGAGAAATATGCAGTTTAAGTGAATCGGCGGTCAATACCTTGGGGCAAAGGTTACATCATTAAAGTTGTGTTCCCTTCCCCAAGTTGTGATATTGTTTATGGAGACAATTTCTTCAGCCTGATCCTGTTATGATAGACACTTCCACATTGTGCTCATCAGTGGACAAATTCTTCATATCTCTATTATAGAGAAATCATTTTGTTTAAGCTACTGAGCATGGGAATGCCCGACTCAAGGCAGATACTATATTTTTTGACATATGTTGTTGTTTCTGGTTTTCCTCAGTCTTTCAATCTCTTTATCTCTACTGCACACATTTTAAATTATTTTGGCCATCATCTTTGTCTCCGACCTCACACTTTAGAGGGCATCTGTTATAGGTCAAAATACCTCCTCATCAGCTCAGAGGAGAAGATAAATATCAGGAAGGAATACAAAGAGTTAAACTAAACCTATTTCTGCCAAGGTAACGCCTCACTATAACAACACAAGAGTGTTATAATGCACCTAATCAATGAATAGGCCGCGTTAGTGGCTAGGGAAACACTCTGTTTACTCTAGATGGCAGTGTTACCCATGTTTTGAGTTTGGAACGAGAAAAACCCAAAGAGAATGATTTGAATTTCCAGCTTTTTCTCACAAGAGAGTCAGTAAAAAAGAAAACTGTAAAGCACTAATCTCTTATTGGGCCTTGCCATAAACCACTGAACTCTCAAAGAAGGAAAAAGCATGGAAGTAAAGGAAACATCTTGGTTTTTTCTATTCAGAACTGGTGGAAAGAGAAGGGCAATGATTTCTCTCTCCATCTCCTATAAAATGGAGTTGAAGGCTCTTGGTTCAAGGTCGAAGGATTGTCAAAGTTTTGAATACTTGTGAAGTAGAGATAATTGTTGTAGTGTGAAGGTCAAGAGTCAAAGAGGTTCATTGAGAACTTATTGATCAAGACATCACCGCTTTGAGAGATAGAGAGATTGGAAGGCTGAGGAGGGCTTGGTACAACCGACGGTTGTAATCATCCTTTTTATAAATCGAGAGAACTTTATTGGTTTTGTCCATTCTATGCGTTGATATTTTAATTATTATTTGATTATTTACATAGCATGAGATGAATGGCTTAGATGTGCATTGTTTAAATGTTTATTATATATTTACTTAATTGATAGGAAATACATGTTATAGTAGAGATTACACAGGTGCTTTGACTGATTACAGGGTTGAGATTTGGAGTTGGTGAAGAAGGATCTCTGCTTCGCTGTTCAGTGCTCTCCAAAAGACCCCAAGATCATTAAAGAGGTAATCTTCCATCTTATTCCATCAAGTTGTTTTAAGTTAATATGAACATGTATGTGCCTTCTTTGTGAACTATACAACTAATCTTACTGTTTGCCTCGAGCACCGGAAAGCCCTGAGAGGGATATTCGATAACCAACAACCCAAGAATTTTACCCTATAGCAGGGATTGCACTGATTTTCCTCACATCTAGGCTTGAGGCCAAGCATCCTCCTCCAAGACAACATTATTTCTGTAGCAGAGTAATGTTGTGTTGCAGTGTGTTGCAGTGAGGCTTCACTACACCACTTCCATTAGCTATTTTTTAGAGGAGGAGTCTCTCTTTCCTTTGAGAGATCATTTTGTAGATCTTGGCATTGGGCCAACCCATTCACTTGCCCCTACAGTGCAATTTTCTTCAGTGACTGCGTTATTTCTAGTGAGCAAAAGCTATGGGGCTTTACATATATGTTTGTAGAATGAGATATTAGGTGAGAGGATCAACCTTTCACTCTAGAGATCCATTAGAGGAGGTCTTTTCATTGGATGCAACATCCTCAGCCTTCTCCATTTATTTCCAGTTCTTGAGTTGCAACTGCTACCTAGCAACTCCGACATTTTGCAGATTTTGTATATTATAGCCAATCCTTCCGGGATTGACTTGAGGTAGCCTTTAGGAGATGAGAAATTCAACCCCAATGTTGTATGGGCCATGTATTTGTATATCCATATATTTGACATATGTTATCATGCAGTTTCTCTTATAAAACTGTGCAGTCATAGCTTGGACACACTTGTGTAGCAGTGATTTATCATGATTTATGTACTTGTTTCTTGAGGCTGAGAATTGCTTATCTTGAGTAGAATTTTCCTCAAGATATTGTATTCATTTGTTGCTGCTATTTATTAATAATATGGCTATGGATATTTCTCACATTTCTATGAGTTGAGTGTCACTGCTACTCCATTTTTGTGTTTTCATATTGCTGTATCTCCAACTTTAGAATATCTTAATATATTCTCATTGTTGCAGAATTTCCCTAATTTGGGATATTACAGTGGTATCAGAGCTTCAATCTTGGCCCAGCCTGTGGATCTCAGCCATTATGATATCAAGGAGAGAGAAGATGAAGACTCCATTATGTGGAGAGAAAAAGGAAGATAAGCTCACAAAGCTTCTTCCAAGATCTATACAGAGCATTCATGAAGATTTCAAGAAAATAAGGAGGGAGATATGTACAGGATCTCCAAGAGGGTTTGAAACTGAGTCAAACTCTAGTTTTTCTTATGGGGAGTGTGAGCATGCAGCCACACCCTGTGATGTACAGCACAGTCTCATGTCCATTTTTTCTATGAGAGAGAGCTAGAAGTAAGGAATGCCTAAGAGGGGAACTCTTAGTGGTTTCTTGCATTAATATGAATCTCAAACTCAGAATTTTAGAGATCACATCACTTTCCCGGAGTTTTGCAAGGTCAATATGAGGAGGATAAAACAACATAATATGGATATATTTCTTCTATCTATCTTTGATGGTTCCCCCACATGTTCAACCAGGGCTTGGGTGCAGGAGCTAGACACCTTTTTTGCAGCAGCATCAAATTTCTGAAGAAGAAGCCATCAGAGTAGCAGCGCTGCACTTTGGAGGTAAGGTCTATGCATGGTGGTTATTTGAGTCCTTTACTTTGAAGAATGAAAATACTTCTTCCTATGAAATTTTCATTAGAAATTTGATGGAAATATTTGGTAGGAAGAATTCTGAAACACATGTGGAGGAAACAAACACATCTAAACAAACGGAACCCTTACATGTGATGGAAGAAATCATAGACTCAAAATCACTTCAGAGAACCATAAAGGAGGCTGATACCTTGCATGATATTCTATTGGAGGCAAGACCTTCATCTTAAATTTTGGTACAAGGAGACAGAGAGATCCCTTTTCCAAAAGAGGATCCAATCATTGGAGGGTTTCCCACTCATGTTGAGGAGACTAAGGGCAATAACACTGTCATTTCTAGAGTTCATCTAGCTCCTCATGCAGAGGGAGGAGGAGCTCTTGCTCCGACTATAGGGATTCTTACATATTTTCAAGGAATTCCCCAGGATCTCATACATGGAGGTCTAAGCACAATCAGTGAGCAGCATGATTGTGCAGCATTGCAACCGGAAGGAGGAGGTAGGGAGGAAGAGTATCATCATGTAATGAGAGGCACACACCCTTCTCTATTCCAGAGAGCTAGTGCAAAGAGGAGGTAGACTATATTGCACTGTGAAAGCAATGGCAAGGTTTCCCAACCATATGTACAGTCCACTCTTGACATTGATGTCTCACTACATGGAGGCATTCCACCAGGGAGGCCACCAGATATATCATTGATGAAAGACATCTTGTATTTAGATTCACCTCTCTTGGATTTTGGTGAGGTGAAGAGTTTGGAGGAGAAATTTGACATGGGGGATGTCAAAGTAGCAGACAACAACAGGAGGAGAGTTTCACATGCTAGATCACCAGTGTTGTCTCTTAGGAGGATTGATCCTTACTGGAGATCTCAGCTTTTAGTAGAGTACTCCAAGGATCTTGGTGCATGCATGGTTCTCGATGACCCGGATGGATATGATGAGTGTATGGTGGATGATATGGTCATCTATTCACATGGCAGAGTCTTCTTGACTAGAGATTCTAGTCTCAAGGATAAGTTGCTGCATGCAGCACATGAGGACTTCATTTCCATGCATTATGATGCATATCTTTCTTTGGAAGAGGAGTTCACTTGGGAGGGAATCTAGCATGACATATTTCAACATATGGAGAGATGCATAGCTCAGATGGTGATAGAGAGGAGGTCACAGCCACTTACCTACTCTTTGGAGGCGAGGGAAATTTTCCAATTGAGCCATTTCAGCTCAAGGTCTCAAGTACATGATGGACGATGTACAATTTCACTTTATGTTTTGTACTTATTTTCTTTATATGAGCAACATATTGTCCCAAGGAGGATTATTTCTTCTTGCATATTGTATGATGATGTAGTTGAAGCCATTTGTAGCATTGAGATTGGCTATCTCATTGATGGTTTGTGGGGAAAGCCACATGATTTTTGGTGTGCACTGTTGACACCCTTTTGTACTTTAATGCTTATATCTTGTAAAATTATTATGACAACAAACAAGTGGCCGGTAAAGCACTTGTTATTTTTCATTTTGATGCAGACAAAGGATGCACTGTGCTAGTTCCATGGGTGGAGCTATGATTCACTCTCTGGTTGTCATTTGGCAACTTATTCTTATTATACCTTGCTTCCATGTATTGTTGATATGTTCATGTTCATGGAGAGCTTTGATTGGAGAGTGGGCTTGAGACTGAAGATCCCCATTGGGGGAATGATTCTCCTTACTATACATGTTTTACATATTAGGAGGAACCATGGGCCAGCCAGGATTGCCACATTACATTTCTTTCCTTCTTGTGGGAGGAACCACTTGAAGAACTTGAGGAGGCACTCCATGGATCAAGAGAAGATGGAGGTGTTAGTACAACCAAATATTTTCCCTTTGACGATGAGGGGAGACTCATTTATGAGCCACTCCATTTATATGAGAAAAACATGTGGTAATATTATTGTTGATTTTCATAGTAATTTGTCTAAATGTATGAATATCTTAACCATATATGCGCAGGGATTTTCTCCAAGGAGGAATAGTCTTCCTTATAGATTTGGTGGTCTAGATAAGGCCATTGTGGATGATCACTCCCTAAGTGGATATGGGGAGGATATTTCTCATGGAGAACATACTCACATTGCATATTACATCATTCACTTTCTCCGGACTTGTGAAGAGATTGGGGCAGCAAGCAAATGGTGGGGAGGTCACCCATCATTTTATTTTCTATGGAAGTGGAGATTCAAATTGCGTTGGCTACATTTGAGGGACCATTTTCCTTCTCCTTTAATTCACATGGCAGCCAGCATGATTCTCCTTATGGTTCCCTTGGTTTATATTGATAAAGATTTTCTTGGGAGCATGATTGGAGGAGAGACACATTGGGTGAATGTGTCCTTGGAGGGAGAGAACCCCCACACTCTTTGCACTACATGTTCTAAAGAGAGTATGGGGGATGGTATGGCCACTACAACAGCACATTTATTTCCTTATGAGGTAAGCCATATGTGGAATTTGATGCCATATGATGATGACTTCCAACTCATCACATATGAGATGATTTGGGCCAACATGTTTCATAATGTTGGAGGAGAGATCCTTAGAGGTGTAATCTCCACCTTGCCATTTGAGGGCAACATAATTGCAGCCCAAGATCAGGATACACTCTACACTCATCCTAAGTGGAGAGGAGGACAACATGGGGTAGGCTATTTTTTCTTCCAAGATCATATTTTCAGCCCACCCACATTGCCGGGGCCAGAGGTGGAAGATGACTTTTAGGAGTTTCCATGTTGGGAGGTAACTCATTTTGCATGGATGATTGCTTGGGGGATGGAGGATCCATGTGAGGAATATGTTCTGAAACACATCATAGACTCCATTACTTGGGAGGAGGATTTCTAGTTCTATCCTTATAGTTGCTTGAGGACAAGCAACGTTTGGGAGGGGAGGACTATAATATTTCAAAATTTTCCTACAATAAATTGGAATATTAATTTTTGCTAATTTCACCTAGGAGGAGAATAATTGGGTAAGGAGACCCATACATAATGAAAATCTCAATAAAATCCCTCATAGTATGAAAGGGGATCATCATTGGAGCTGGTTTCCACACCCTCATGTGTGAACAAGGTCATTTGCAAGTGGACAAGGTCAAGTTTGACCAAGTCAACAACGCTAGGATAAGAGGTGGAGAACACTTAGAGAAACAACGCAGTATGAATGGGAAGAGGGTTATTTGGTGGAGGAAACCCTAAAAGGAGTGGGACCCATGGATAGGGGGCTTTCACTTGTTTAAAATGAGTGCAAGTCAGCCATTGTTGCTCATGTTATGTATTATTGATTTTATGGTCTACTCAGACTTTGTGCAATATCCAGTTGTTTAGCTAAGTTACAGTGCTGCTTAGCACGAAGGATTCATGTTTAGGATTTCCTCTCCTTCTTGAGAGGCCTCTTGAGGGATTACACTGATTTTCCTCACATCCAGGCTTGAGGCCAAGAATCCTCCTCCAAGACAGCGTTATTTCTGTAGCAGAGTAATGTTGTGTTGCAAGGTGTTGCAGTGAGGGTTCACTACACCACTTCCATCTGCTATTTTTCAGAGGAGGAGTTTCTCTTTCCTTTGATAGATCAGTTTGGAGTCCTTTGGTGCTGATTGTAGATCTTGGCATTGGGTCAACCCATTCAATTTCCCCTATAGCACAATTTTCTTCAGTGACTGCATTATTTCTAGTGAGAAAAAGCTGCGGGGCTTTACAGATATGTTTGGAGGGTGAGATCTTAGGTGAGAGGAACAACCTTTTACTCTAGAGATCCATTGGAGGAGGTATTTTCATTGGATGCAGCATCTTCGGCCTTCTCCACTTATTTCCAGTTCTTGAGTTGCAGCTGCTACCCAGCAACTTCGACATTTTGCAGATTTTGTATATTATAGCCAATCCTTCCAGGATTGACTTGAGGTAGCCTTTGGGAGTTGAGATCTTCACTTCCAATGTTGTATGGGCCATGTATTTGTATATCCATGTATTTGACATATGTTAGCATGTAGTTGATCTTAAAAAACTGTGCAGTCATAGCTTGGACACACTTGTGTAATAGTGATTTATCACGATTTATGTACTTGTCTCTTGAGGCTGAGCATTGCTTACCTTGAGTAGCATTTTCCTCAAGATCTTGTATTCATTTGTTGCTACTATTTCTTAATAAGATGGCTATGGATCTTTCTCACATTTCTATGAGTTTAATGTCACTGATACTCCATTGTTGTGTTTGCATATTGTTGGATCTCCAACTTTAGAATATCTTAAGATATTCTCATTGTTGTAGCATTTCCCTAATTTGGGATATTACATGTGTACTTAGTTAATTTTGCATTCTTATTTTCTTTTTTTCACCATGAGTTTCCAATTTCTATAGAATACTTTCCATATATATGAAACTCTTGGTTTTTGTCTCATCAAATATAAAATCCTGATTGAAATTAACATTTCCATTGCAAACGATATAATATGGTTCCCTTCTTTTAATTAGAATATCCAATAAATATACACTTCAAACTTCATGAATTGAGCTTAGTTCACTTTTCTTTCAGAACTAAGGCATAACATACTGAACCAAAAGCTCGAGCTGTTTAACTTGAGGTTTAAATAAACCATGTTTCATATTGTGTAATTCCATACATATAAATAGTGGGAGATATGTTCCTTAAGTAGACTGTAGTATGTACTAATTCTACCTAGTATGAAGGACTCAAAATTTTTAAAGTTAACATGGATCTCACCATATCTAACAATGTGTAATTAATTATTTTTGTTACTCCATTCAATTGGGGTGTGTAGGATTTATAAAGTATATTTTGATATCATTTTCCCTACAATAAACTCGGGATTCATTGGGTGTTAATTCCCCTTTGTTATCTGTCTTGACAGTGTCATTTTTTTCTTTAACTTCATGTTCAACCGGTCGGTGAAAAGTCTTGAATTTTTCAATGTTTTCTAGCTTTTATTTCAAAAAATAAACCCAATTCATTTGACTAAAATCAGTTAGGTCCCTGTAATTTGTCAGATTGGCAAGACCAAATAGACAAGGGTAACATCAAACCAACTTTACAGTCCTAGGACCCAACCTTCCTAGACTCAGAGAGGGCTCTCTCTATATTTTTATAAAATATATAACTTGTTTGATTTAGGATGTTGATTTTAGACTAGTTAAAATGATAGGGTTGTTTTTTTGTTTTGTTTGGTTGGGTTGTTTGTTAAGTAGAACAGGTAGAGTAAGATAAATTCAAACCATTGGGCTATGGGGTCTATGAAAGGCTTGAAAAGTAAAACAATAAATCAAGGGTGCTTCATAGGGCATGTTAACAAATCCAAATGGATCTTAATAGCTTATGTGGGTGTGAAATGAACATTAAGTTGTGAGTTTAGTGGGTTTAAAGGGAAATTAAGAATTCTTTAACATATACTAGAACAAGAAGAGTCTTTAAGATCACTATGCTTAAGAGAGAACCAAAGGATAGGGCACACCATAAAATTCTTTGGCCTAGCTTTATCAAGTAAAATTTGGGACAACAATCCAGCAAATCCTAGAGAGCAGGGAACTCCTAAATTCTCTAGCTATTTACCTTCAAACAAAGAAACCATTTAAGATGACATATAAGCGATGATTAAAGAGCGGGGAACTCCT
Organism: Pinus albicaulis; assembly: GCA_034641835.2. Classification (NCBI taxonomy): domain Eukaryota; kingdom Viridiplantae; phylum Streptophyta; class Pinopsida; order Pinales; family Pinaceae; genus Pinus; species Pinus albicaulis. Next base: position 86,444,050 of record CM076584.1, on the reverse strand, counting down.
AAATTCTTCAATCAGACATTAAAATCCCTTAAAAGTGACTATTCAAGATGGACCAAAGGACAAGGAAAACCATAAACTTCTTTAGCCAAACCCTAACAAGTAAACTTTAAAGAAAGGCCTTAAAAAAAATGTTTCAAGCTACACCAAAGGATAGGGCATATCATAAAATTCTTTGGTTTGAATCCTATTAAATAATTTTCAAGACAACAAGCTAGGTCGAATCAAAAAGAAATTAAGAATTCTCTAGTCAAGCCCAACAAAGGAAAACATTTAAACAACAGAGAGCAGGCAGACTTAAGGTGTCTCTAAAAGCATATCTCAACCTATTTTTTTTGCTCTGTTATAGGAGAAAGGATGAACAATATGAAAAAATAAGGAAACAAGTACAAGATAAGAACAAAATCCCCATTTACCAAAGTTCATGAATCTTGTGAATGTACTTGCTCCATTAACATTCAGTCCAAAATAGTTACACAACTCCAAATCCAACTTCTTCACAACTCAAAATCTATGTGATATTCAGCTCAACAATCAACCAAAAAAAATTATGAAGCATACATGGAGTATTTATCTACAAAATGAGGAGCTAAAACCCTAGATAGGTTTTTAGATGTCATTTATTACATAGTAAAATGCATTTTGACCTTTGAGACCATGCAAGGCCCAAGGCAAAATATCTAAAACTCATTCATTGCAATAATAAATTCTAACATAATTACTGAGCTAATTTTAAGAAAAGTTTGACTTTAAGGCTTCAAAATATATTTTGAAATAGCTATTGGTAAGCGCGCAGCTCCAAGGTATAGGGGCACAGCGCCAGTGAAAACACGCAATGCCAAGACTGAGAAAATGGCATGTTTTTCAGTTGAATTTTGGAGGCCTTACCGGTGTCCAAATGAGCTTCATGATGGCTCATTGGAAATGTTTTTGAGTCTATTTTCCAAATCGCCTTTCATTTTCCAGAATGGTGCCCATTTTCCCTGTCAAAAATCCCTTCAATCAAGACTACTGAACGCGTAGTGTCGGTGCCAAAAAGAGGGTAGAAAGGTTATTGTTTGGTAGTTTTTAGCCTTTTTGAGGGGCCATTTTTGCTCCAAATCCTCTGAAACTTTCTGAGGTTGATGTACCTGGCTTGAGAAACATGAATATGTTGAATTTTTACCATTTGGATGGCCCAAAAAATATCCCATCTCTAGTGGCATTGCGCATTTGGCCAATTTTCTACAAGTCAAAGTGTAAAAATTCAAAATTTGCACAAAGGTGTAAAAATTGGAATTTAGCTTGCTGATTAAGATTTAGAGGCTTAGATGGACACATCAGCAAGGATATTGAGCTTCTCTTTCTCCTTCACCTCGATCAAAGCCTGAATCTTTACATGGGCACTTTTGAGCTTGGCCCTCGCAATCCTGTTTCTCATGGCATAATGTTTTGCCATCTTCCTCTGCATGTCAATGTCTCTCTTTACGTTCTCTACTTGACCCTCCAGGAGAAAATTTTCTCTCTCTAGCCAAGAATCTCTATTCCTGCTAATTTCTGTGGCAAGAAACTCACTTCCAGTGAGCTGCTCTACCAATTTTTCCTCTTTTTTCCTTTCCCGGGCTAAAGCCCTCTTCAGCTCAATGGTCTTTGGCCTCTTTATAGGAAGATTAACTATCTCATCCTCACTGCCATAAAAAATTCCAAAGGTCTCATCTAGCAAAGCCTTGGCCTTTTCGACCTCTTTCTGAGCTCTTATTGCCCTGACTTCACTGATGGCCTACTTTGTCTTCAACTGTTGATTCTCTAGCTCAAAAAAGTTAATCACACTCTTTTCCCTACCAAGATTATCTTGAATCTCATTAATTTCTTGGCATCTTTTATTTTTATCAATGTATTGGTGATTATCTCTTCATCCTCATCATCAAGGTCAATCAATTGAGACTCCTGCTCAGTTTCATGTTTGTCCTCCTCTTAAATAATTACATGCTCTGTAACCTTTTCCTTGCCTTTATCAACCTGTTTTGTTGATGAAGAAGGCATGGTCCCTTTCACCTCAAGTGAAGAAAACACATGCCTGTGGCCTCTCTAATATGTGAAAGGAAAGGGCTTAATGTCAACCATTTTAGTGCTAGTTGTCTCAATGCTCCTTTCACTGCTTGATGCTTTAACATCATGATATGAGGGTCAAGGGTTGTGAAAAGGTGATGAGGAAGGATCAATATGAGGTGACTAGATGTGAGTGGATGGTGATGTATGAGCAACGAGATGTGATGGAGAAGTGGATATGGGAGGATGAGAAGATGAAGGAATATCTTGCTGATGATGGCCAAGTGGAGTAGTGAAAACCTCATGGGAAATGAAGGTATCCCATGGAATGTTCTTCTACTAGAGCTGATGCATAACCACCATCTTGATAAGTGAATGATAAAAAAGGCTTTGCATTTGCTGATTGTTGTTGGGCCTTGAAATTTCCATTTACTTCCATTACATTTTCAATTATGTTTCCATATTACCACCTTCACTCCACCTCCATTTCATTACATTTACCTTACCATTACCACTATTGGGTTACATTTATGTTTTTCCAAACTTTATTAATTCTTAGAATTTTTAAGTGAACTTGTGGTTAAAAATTAGAAAATAATGTGCATATTCTTATACATAACAAGTGGGATGAGATTGTTTCCATGTGTAGGTCAAAAGGAAGCCTATAAAAGACCTTTATGTGGCCTACCAAAACCAAATTCGAATTTGGTGGTAAACATCATGGGATCATGAGGATATGTGTTTCATTTCCTTTTTGTATTAAAACTCTAAGAAGATATGTGTCTCATTTCCTGTTTTGTATTGAAACTCTAAAAAGACATGTGTCTTATCATTTCCTATTTTGATTGTAACTCTAGAGATAGAGGGAGAGATTCATGGACTCTCATTAATGAGATAAATTCTCATATTTTTGTATAAATAGGGGAAGCTTTTTCCTATCATGTGTGAAAAAATAGGAGAAGAAGAGAAAGGATTATAGAGTGTTTTGTAACAAAGCTTGAGATGGAATGAGAGGTAAATTTGTGAGTTTATCAATAAAGAAGTTCTTTGATGCTATTTTGATCACATCTTCAAGGAGCTAAGGAGTTCACTAAATTGGTAGCAGAGGGCCCCTGCTGCTAAGGAGGTTTCCTGCATTTTCTAGATAAGTTCATTCTAGTTTCTGTTTATCATTTCTCTGTAATTTTTTCTAAATTTACTGCTTTCATAATTTTCAATTATTGTATCCAACTAAGTAAAGTCTGCTAATGAATGGTTAGTGACTCATAAGTGCAGTAGTTTCTTAGGTTTCATTTCTTGTCTTTCATGGTTAAACAGTTACTGTGCTTGATCAAGTAAAGACCATTTAAATCTTAAATTGAAATGGTAAGTGACTTATAGATACAGTAATTGTCTAGGAGATCCTCATACACTACACTTAATATTTTTCAAAAGCTCTTCCAATAAATTTCAATTATATGAATTGGATTAGTTGTAAGTTTTGAGCTATTAATTGTTTTAGTATTTCATTTCATGCTATAGGAGATTCTCATTACACTACACTTAATATTTTTCAAAAGCTCTTCCAATAAATCTCAATTATATAAATTGGATTTAGTTGTAAGGTTTGAGTTATTAATTGTTTCAGTATTTCATTTCATGTTATAGGAGATTCTCATTACACTACACTTAATCTTTTTCACAAGCTCTTCCAATAAATATCAATTAAATGAATTGGATTCAGTTGTAATGTTTGAGTTATTAGTTTCTTTCATTTCTTGAATTCTCAATTGAGATGCAATATCCATGGATTAGGATTTCTAGTTTTCACCTTTTCTTAATTAGAAAATAAACTTCAAAACCTTGTGAATAGAACTTTGTTTTAAATCATTTGATAAACAGTTTCTTCCCTCCCTTTTTAAATATATTAATTTCATATAATGCTAAGAATCAAGATATAAAAACTTCTAAAAACATCAATAAAACCTTAAAACAACGAAGTAGGAAAAAGGGATACTTAGGCACATATAGTACATTATACTTCATCAATTTACTAGCCATGGTCAATAATTTATGTTAACAATTTAAGACACTAAATTGACTAAACATTTTGGCGTCGTTTCTGGGGAAGTGTAACTAAGTAGCCTTATTTCTTACATCTAAAAAAAAATTAATAGTTTCTCAAGTATGCTCTCCTCCTGCACTTTGCACTTTGTGTGATCTAGATGATCAGAAAAAGAATTTTTATGTTAAAAATAATAATAAATTATGTTTTCATCATTTCATTTAATTTTACAATAAACTTTAAAAATGATAATTTTTTTTAATTTCAATAATTGTTTTGTTTAATGAAATATATATGTATATCTTTGAAAATATAATATATATAATTTTATTAACAAATCAATAAATAAATAAATAAAATTTTGGCTCATGGAAATAAGACCCACACATATGCATGAGGCCAAATTTTGGTTTGGCCTTACACATATATGTAGGCCTTCAATCCACAAAAAGACCCATGCACTGCAATAAAAAAAAAATAACCTTCTCGTTTCCATATTCTTTTTTCCTCAAACAACAGTTATTAGAAATCATTTTTAAAATTTGCAGACAATGAAGGCATATCACATGAAGAAAATGTTGATGAGGAGAAGATTGCAAATTGTTGATGAGGAGAAGATTGAAAATTGTTGATGAAGAGAATATTACAAATTCAATTGCAGGGACAGACAATGGAAGTGTATCATATGAATAAATTGATGATGAAGAGAAGATTGCAGACTGCTGATGAAGAGAAAATTGCAGATTCCATTGCAGGTAATTGAAATGAGAGGGATCGATATGAACTTCTCTATGAGAGACAAGCCATTACACATCAAAACCTGCAATTAAAAAAATCAAACCACATCAATTTTATTGCAGAAGTAATTGCCAGAAAACAAAATTCATAATTATTAAAAACACCCAATTTTAAAATGCATTTTCTGAGAAAACCGAAGTGAATTAGACAAAACTAAAACATGTGTTTTTTCGGAAACAGGGTGAATTAGGTAATACATTACGAACATTCTAAAATTTGCAGCCATTTGGGAGAAATTCAAGGTTCTTCGGAGCAATAATTTGCAGTGTGCGTGAGAGGAAAAAGATTTTTTTTCTTTTTTTCTTTTATGTAAACAGTCACGGTTTTATAAAATTCAATTTTGAGAAATAATCAAGGATCTGATTTCCTTATCTGAAGGAAAATGTGGCAGAATTCATCTGTGGTGATACATAATGAGTGACAAATGGATTATTTGAGGCAAAGGCATTATCACATGTGTATCAAATGCAATTTTTCTAAATTGAGAAGGATCTTGCCTCCATCTCCTTCATAGTTAGGAACTTGACTTTAGAAATGTCAAGCTTTTTATTTTTATCTTGCATGAAAGAGGCATTGGCATGAATTTGTTTCAAAAATATTCATAAAAACAATTATTTAATCCATGCTTTATTTCATTTAAGAAAAAAATAAAAATAAAAATAAAATCTTTATTAATAATTTCTTTTTAATAAAGAAAAAAAATTCAAAAAAATAAAAATAATAATAAAATAATAAAATAAAAATAAAAAAATAATATATATATATATATATATATATATATATATATATATATATATATATATATATATATAATTTCTTTTTAATAATGGTTTGCAAGACAATTAGAAGATTATTTAGATGATTTCTGAACATTTGGCATTAATATTGTTAATTTGTATTTTTCTATGAAGTTTTAACTTACAAGACACAACGAATCTTTGTGATGCCAATCCTTTTACTAAGCCCAGTGCATGAAGTCATCCAACAACAGGGAGTTGATTTATTTCTCATGGTTATTCTTTAAATATGGATTGTTATCGATATCATGAATTGGACCAAATATAAAACTTTTTGGTTTACCTTAATCTGTTTCATTTGACATTTAATTTTTGTGTAAGAATAAAAAAAGAATTGGCCATTTCTTTTTTAACCCACTTATGTTCTTTATGTCAATTTTTTTTGCAGGTTTGGGATGATCGAATGATCATTGAAGGAAACTAATTGAGCACACAATTGGTTTTCAAAGGACCAATTTCATGAGAAATATAAAAAAAATTCCATGTTCATATCCATCAAGACCATTACTTTTCCTTCCTTTTTGAATTGTAAATCCAACCAATAACTTCAAAGAAAACCACCATAATTTTCCCAGCAAGAGTTAGTTGTTCATTTTCCTTCATTCACATACACTTTCCATTACTTTTTTGTCTACTCCACAAATAAAAGCAAGAAGCTCACCTACATGCTTATTTCCCATTGTCATTTTCCATTTTTCATCGTCCATTTCCATTTTCCTTTTCCTATCCTTTTCATTTTTCAAACAAACCTTGCTTCAATGCAAATTATTGAATCCATAGTCCTTCAAAAATTATTCTTTCATGCTCGCGTTAGATGATGGAGGATTCCTTAAGGCCTTCCTTCTAAGAATTCTTGGCCTATCGACATGGGCACATTATCTAGGTCCAAGAATAGAGTCCTTAATAGTACCTTGAGGCTTTTATACATTAATGAAAAGTTCTCTTGCTGAAAATCATGGGAATACATCAATGTCCCTTGATCGTCAGATCTTGCAAGTAGCTCAACATCAGCCCATCTATTTGCACTTCGCAAGATGTACTTAGGTACCTTGGCACTCATTGACATTAATGGTGACTTTGCCTTGCATTGGTTAATGAAATTCATCAATGGTTGGTAATCCAATGAATTCTCTTCATGCTCAACATCAACACATTTATTCACATGACTATAATTGTACCATCGGATTTTTTAACGATTGAAAACTACATCATTTTAGTAGTTTGCAGCAAGAATCAATTTGTATCAGTAGCAATAAAGTCCCAATCTTGTCATCAGCACAAAGAGAACAAAGAAGTAGATCAAATTCATTTGTTTACATAGTCTAACAACATCAACAACCACACTCTTCAGTACACACATGCAACTCATCTATTTCCAAAGGGTAAGTTAAGGTACGTCATTTTCTAACTTTTTACCATAGAATTCCTTAAAAAGATAGAATGATAGTTTTTGGAAAAAAAGCATCTCTTCCTCATTTCATAAAATTACCAATACCATTAATTGGGGGGAGGGGGAGGGGGGTGAATACATTCATATTCATACTTTGCCACATTCATATCACATTCAAAAACCCACATACTTCCAAAATATATTAACTATTACATTATTATTATGAGCATACGATGGATTTTCAAAAGTACTCAAAATATGATTGGATACAAATACAATCATGGTTGTCACACAAGAACCAACCATGATGCAATCCAATAAAGATATACTTTGCAATAAAAATCAAATTATCATTATGCAAAGATCAAAGGTCAAAATTGAATTCAACAAAAATATATGATTGTAACACAAGAACCAACCATGTTGCGATTCAAGTAAAACACTTTGCAGAAGTATGAAGTTATCAAATTATATCACACAAAGTTAAGCCAAAGCTCAAGGATAAAAAAGAATTAATGTAATAGATTGCATGAAGACATGCAATAGCTTCAGTTGGGGGATATGTTGGGCCTTGAAATTTCCATTCACTTCCATTACATTTTCACTTATATTTCCATATTACCACCTTCACCCCACCTCCATTTCATTACATTTACCTTACCATTACCACTATTGGGTTACATTTATGTTTTTCCAAACTTTATTAATTCTTAGCATTTTTAAGTGAATTTGTGGTTAAAAATTAGAAAATATGTGCATATGCTTATACCTAACAAGTGGGATGAGATTGTTTCCATGTGTAGGTCAAAAGGAAGCTTCTAAAAGACCTTTATGTGGCCTACCAAAACCAAATTCGAATTTGAGTGGAGAAGATCATGGGATCATGAGGATATGTGTTTCATTTCCTTTTTGTATTAAAACTCTAAGAAGATATGTGTCTCATTTCCTGTTTTGTATTGAAACTCTAAAAATACATGTGTCTTGTCATTTCCTATTTTGATTGTAACTCTAGATATAGAGGGAGAGATTCATGGACTCTCATTAATGAGATAAATTCTCATATTTTTGTATAAATAGGGGAATCTTTCTCCTATCATGTGTGAAAAAATAGGAGAAGAAGAGAAATGATTATAGAGTGTTTTGTAACAAAGCTTGAGATGGAATGAGATGTAGATTTGTGAGTTTATCAATAAAGAAGTTCTTTGATTCTGTTTTGATCACATCTTCAAGGAAATAAGGAGTTCATTGAATTGGTAGTAGAGGGCCCCTGCTGCTAAGGAGGTTTCATGCATTTTCTAGCTAAGTTCATTCTAGTTTCTGTTTAGCATTTCTCTGTACTTTTTTCTCAATTTACTGCTTTCATAATTTGCAATTATTGTATCCAACCGAGTAAAGTTTGTTAATGAATGGATAGTGACTCATAGGTGCAGTAGTTGCTTAGGTTTTATTTCTTTTCTTTCATGGTTAAACAATTACTATGCTCGACCAAGTTAGGACCATTTAAATCTTAAATTGAAATGGTTAGTGACTTATAGATACAATAATTGTCTAGGAGATCCTCATACGCTACACTTAATCTTTTTCAAAAGCTCTTCCAATAAATCTCAATTATATGAATTGGATTCAGTTGTAAGATTTGAGTTATTAATTGTTTTAGTATTTCATTTCATGTTATAGGAGATCCTCATTACACTACACTTAATCTTTTTCAAAAGCTCTTCCAATAAATATCAATTATATGAATTGGATTCAGTTGTAAGGTTTGAGTTATTAATTGTTTCAGTATTTCATTTATTGTTATAGGAGATCCTCATTACACTACACTTAATATTTTTCACAAACTCTTCCAACAAATCTCAATTAAATGAATTGGATTCAGTTGTAATGTTTAAGTTATTAGTTGCTTTCATTTCTTGAATTCTCAATTGAGATGCAGTATCTATGGATTAATATTTTTAGTTTTCACCATTTCTTAATTAGAAAATAAACTTCAAAACCTTGTGAATAGAACTCTGCTTTAAATCATTTGATAAATAGTTTCTTTCCTTCCTTTTTACATAGATTAATTTCATAAAATGCTAAGAATCAAGATATAAAAACTTCTAAAAACATCAATAAAACCTTAAAACAACGAAGTAGGAAAAAGATATACTTAGGCACATATAGTGCATTATAATTCATCAGTTTACTAGCCCTGGTCGATAATTTATGTTAACAATTTAGGACACTAAATTGACTAAACAATTGTATTCTCTCTTTTTCACTATGTAGACCATTTTTGTCAATGCTACAGAAAATATAATAAGTTGTATGTAGCATTATTACTCTAGTAAAATGCATAAGAAGATGGATGTGATATGAGTAAAGGTGGGAAAACCTTCCCTCGGAAGTGAAATACTTCATTATTATCTTCATCATGGGTGCATATCTATCAAGAAGATGAGAAAAAGGGATGATGGACTTGTGGTGATATTTATACCTAGGTTTAAGGTATGGTTCAAAATAACTCATGTCTAGGTTTTCTTGTTTGAACGACTTCTCTCCCACACTAGGTATCCCTGTAGCAGCTGCAATGGCATCAATGGACATCTCAAATGTAACCCCAGCAAGATTTACCTGGTTGTCATGTAGATTGACGATGAATAGTCTTGTCAGCTCCAGGTGATTTTGGAATTGCTGCACTCTCTCACAAAACTCAAAGCAGCCCACATGTTTAAAACAAGATATGGTGAGAGGAGAGGCCATGAGTTCCCTTGCATTGATGGGTTCAAATCTGTTTATTTTCCCTCCCTTGTGATCATGTCTCCTTAGCATTTGTGCCTCAACACCACTACCACTGTTTTCTTCCTCTAACATTTTTAAACTCTGTTTTGTGAAACCCTAAAGTGTAGGTGAAATGAATGAGGGGAAGGAGATGAGATGGCTGATTTGAACAAATGAAGGGAATGAGTGAATGAAGGGAATGGGTGTAGGGACAAGCTTAGATGAATGAGAAACCTCTAAACAAATGTAATTATCCTTGTTATGACTGATATTACATTAAGGAGGATGAAATAGGAATAAAAAGTGATCTCAAGCTAAAACTTGGGGTTTATCTTATGGTTTTACTTCCATTCAATGAATAATTCACCAATTGGCATAAAAATAGGGCTTATGTCATGTACTTACCAGTTATGAATGCTTGCATGACCTTCACAATAATTTGGATAAGTTTTGAATATGTTTGAATGGCCCCACATCTTAGCAAACTTCTCTGTCTAGGCGCGCAACGCTAATGGAAATTTAGCATAGGGTCCTTTTTGGCAAGGGCACATCGCTTTGGCAAGGGCGCATCGCCAGGTTCCAGGCGTGCAGTGCCTTTAGAAAACAAGCTGAGGAAATCAGGCAAGTGCGTAGCATCAACTCCCAGGTGCGCAGCGCTAACCCAAACATGCAACGCTAAGGAAACTTAGCACAATTTCACCCAAAAACTCACAAATTATTCCTTGCTGAGTGATCTTGATGTTTTGAAAGGAAAAAATGACTCCCTTGAAGTTTTTTATGAGCTTTTATAGACAAGTGGAATTTTATTTAATTTAAAAAAACCCACTTTCTAATGTTTTAAATCATTTTTCTTTTCTCACTAACACTGTTTGACACTTTTTCCTTGGAGGTTGTTGAAGTCATGAAGTTGGATTTTCTTGGCTCATTGAGGCTTGACATGCTAATTTTTACAACTTTAGGATTTAATTATTATAGATAGTAGCATATTCAAAATCTTCTGTGGTTTCCACCATAAAACTCAACTCATCTTTTCCACTTTCTCTGGCCACCTTTTTCAAAAGCCTAAGTGTCAACAGTTCTTTACAACAATCATGAGTGTTGTCTTCTAAGTTATCTATATCCCTTTCAAGTTCATTCATTTCTATCTAGTTAACCTTACCTTTTTTCCATATTTCATCAATATTTTCTGATAGAATTTCTTCATGTTTGGCCTTGTGTGCTTCCTCCATGTTATTCTCCTGCAAGTAATCATTGCTTTGGCACTCAAATGGAATAACAAGTTTACAAACCCTAGTCATCTACAAGACCAATCTTTTCCTCTATTCCCTTGCTGTAAGTTTTTTTCATTTAGGAGTAGACAGTCTACATCATTAGTAATTTTTTGCTATTAAATCTTCCAAGACTTCTACAGAAGTGCTAAACTTTTTCCATTTTTCTCACTTGCAGGTTCTGAACTGAAAATATAATCCTCCTTCAAAATTTTAGGTCCTTCTTGAATAACCATGTCTTGATATTCTTTTACATCTGAGCCAGATTCTAGAAAAGGAAAAGTAATGCCTGAAACATCCAAGGATTTTTGGGGAATGACCTTGAAAAATGAAAAAACCCTAATGACCTAATGGGAGTGTCCTTTGACCTAATTTTGACTAAAATTTGTCTTGGATATTTTGAAGTGAAAAAAGAGCATTTTTATAGGTTATTATGCCCAAAGGGACATGGGAATGAGTTAGAAACAAGAAATATTAGAGGGAGGATGGAATTTGTTGATAGGGTAAAATGGGGAAATGAGGTTTAAGGTAGAAAAGAAAGGATGAAAATGAGAATTCTAAGCCCATAATGAGTCTTTAAAGAGCAACAAGGTGACTTTCAGATGGAAAATTGATAGATAGGGAGAAAGGTTTAATGAAGATAATGAAGGCAGTGAGATTTCTAAAAACACATAATGTTTCAATAAATATTGTTTTCAGAAGGCTGCCATCAATCTGTAGTCATCCAAAGATAGTGAAAAATACTGATGACTAACAAAATCATCAGTGAAAAGTAAAAAATATTTAAAACCTCCTATAGAAGGTTGTAGAGGTCCATAAATGTCAATATGAACCAATTGCAAACATTTGTTTGCATGCCATGAACTTGTTTTTTTGTAAGTCAAAGTTTTTTCATTTATAAAGAAAAATTAGATCCAAAATTTGACAAAATTCTATGAGCCTCGCTCCTACCATATTTGTTGGCTAGTATAAAATTTCCAAAACTTCTAAATTTGAATCATTTCCATCTAGTTGTCCAAAAAATGAGGACTTAATACCTAAAAGCTATTAATATTAAGACACAAAAAATTACCATTAGGATGTAGAACTAGGGAGTAGGTGGTTGAAACTCACAATGAAACATGTTTTTCCATATGGCCCAAGAAACTATCAATATCATCTAAGCTTTCCTGCAAATGTCACTGATTACGTTGGAGATGAGTCGAGATATATTGCATGTTCCATTGATTTTGTTCAAGGTCACTCATGAAGGAAATGGGTTTGTTTTTGTCATCATTTAATGCCTTTGAGAGTTTGATCAGGAGTTCATAATTTTTTCTCAAAATTCAAAGTTACAAGATTGGGTTGAAACTAGGATGGTTGCGTAGATCTCGTCTTCATGATTCCGGTGACGCGAATGGTTCAAAAAAACTGATGTCATATGAGGGAGATATCGTGTTCTGATTGAAATGACAAACATGTAAAATTTACAACATTTTGACCAAGTTTATCTGGGATGCACGGCCAGCAGGGTGGAGGTACAGTCAGGAGAAGGGGAATATTATTAGCAATATTCCTTTCCTCGAAACCAATAATGGGTTGACATGTGTCACACTGTTATTCGTTGAATGGGTTTTGGAGGAACAATTAAAGGGTGCCACGTGGCTATCCCTAAGGCTGCCACGTGTCCCATAAATGGTGTGTTAATATTTTTGAGAGTCTGCAGGAATTGAACCATGGACCACCGACAGGGCACACACAAGTCTCCATCGCCCGAGCTACACATAGTTCTTAACCTGTATAGGAGTCGGGTTATTTTTATAGTTTAATACAGTGGAGTTTGGGGGTTGGGGACCACAGGCGGTCCCCACAGCAGATGTCACATGGCACATGTTTAATATGATAACTGCCCAACCACCGTCACAATTAATGTCACTGCGAATATTTTAACACTTGTCACATGGCAAACAATATTGCGAAGTTATTACAAATGGTCAGAGCAAACAAACCATCAAACCCAGAGTTCCGACCTTATTACCGTAGTTGATGCCTTGGGTTCTACCCAACCATTACTATAACTATGGGGTTTGGGGTGGCATGTGCCCAACTGCCCAAACCACTAAATTTAAAATGCTATGGTCTTTTAGGTAGAAGTTTGACCAACGCGCCTAAAAAGGAAGAATTGCCTAATTTAACTCCAGATAAGTGAAGTCCTCAATTTTCACCCATTCTGAGTGAATGAAGAGTCATTTTTTACTAATTGGATCATTCTAGAGCCATTGGTGCAGAGAAAACAACCATTAGAGCACTATAACTACATCTATTTGAAATTTTTTTAGCATAATGAAACATGGACATGCCATTGGGAGCTGGCCCAGTAGATGTAGCCTAGGAGGGTGAACTTCTTCATCATGCCTGCTATGTAAATTTCATGTGGTGACTTATTTTTCTATTTTACACTCCTATTAAATGTTATTTAATCTTGTTTTATGCTTCTAATTCACCTAAAATCATCTACAATTCATGGACAAACACCTCAATCCCTACGCAAAATAATGAACTGATTATGAACATGTTTTTAACTGAAAGACACTTAGCACAGAAAAACTAATACAATCATTTCAGACTATATTGGTATCAGAGCTAGAGTTTATTCTCTGGTGTTGTTTAGTGCAAATAATTGTTTAACTATTTTCAAGTTTTAGATGCTTACTAGGCTCAATCTCAAAAGAGGAGAAGGAAAATTGGTGGAAGCAAAAGGGTTTCAAGAAGAGCCAAAGAAAAGGAGAGAAATATTGCCACAATATCCAGCAACTAGTTCACCTCCTAAGGATGTAAAAGATACATTAAGCATGCGTCAAGAGGAAGGATAAATCCTTGAAGAAGTTGATCCCAAGAAGGAAGAAAGAGTGTTCAGGAAAGCATTTCTTGACATGACTGAGATGGTTAGAATCCTTTATCAAGAAAGGAATGAGAGAATGGAAGGAGAGGGATCTAAACTTCACAAGGAAGGAAAAATATCTTTAGGAGGTCACAATGATGAAGATAAGTCAAAGAATGGAAATGGAGGAAATGGAGGCAATGGAGAGCCATCATCCTCACCCTCATCATCATCATCCTCTAATTATTTTTCAGTACTTCAGCCACACAAGTCAAAGAACACTAGTAAAAGTCATTTTTTAAAAATTTGATGTTAAGTTTGAATTGCCAATGTTTAATTGTGAAGTCAATGAAGAAAAGCTTGATAATTGGATTAGGCAATTGGAGGTCTATTTGAGAATCCAGAACCTTCAAGATGATAATACCAAAATCCAATTAGCTTCATTGAGAATAGAAGGTGCAACACTTGTTTGGTGGGAAGCCAAGACAAATGAGGAGATCAAAAAACATGGTAAGATTATTCTATCATGGTTAGATTTCATTACTGTTATAAAAAAATAGTTTTATCCATTATCTCATATGCAGAAAGCCATAATGAACTGGCAGAACTTTAGGCAATTGAAGGGACAAAATGTGCAAGAATACACCCAAGAATTTAGGAGAAGATCTCTCTTTTTATGGGTAGATTTGTAGAGGCAAGATAATTTTCTCAAGTACACAGGAGGCTTACATAGCTACCTAAAACATACTTTTCTCATGTTTAACCCCACCATTCTAGATGAAGTATGTGTTCAGGCCACACATCTAGAATTTACAGGGAAAAACATTTCTGAAGAGGGTAGAAAGAAATATTTTAAGGGTAAAGCCAAAGAGAAGACCTTAAAAGTTAAAAACAACAATAATGAATTTGTTAATAAAGAGGGAGAAAAAGTGGTTTGTAAAATTTTTTCAAAATAATTTCATGATGAAACTCATTGTTGGAAATTAAATCCTGAAATGAGGCCAAAGAAACCCAATAACAAGGGGAAACAGAAAACTGCTGCTACAACTCAACATGAGTTAGGAGATGATTCAGGTGATGAATATAAGATTAAAACCATGGGATTGAATAACATGAAGGGAAAATAAATTGAAACTAAACCTAGTACTAGTACATCAAACTTTTACATAAACACTCCAAATGAAGAAGAAAGAATTGAACTATTTCATGTGAGGGTCATATCCAAACATATAAAGATTGACACATTGTTTGACAGTGGGTCACAAGAAAACTTAATCTCTGAATAATTTTTCAAGAAAATTAACCTTGAGACCATACCACATCCAAAACCATATCCATTGGGTTGGATTTGTAAGGATGCAAATTTATAGGTTTCAAAGAAATGTATATTGTAGTTTGCAATCACTGCAAATTTTGTTGATATAGTTGAATTAGATGTGGTTCTGCTTGACATAACAGGTATTGTGTTGAGGAGTCCTTAATTGTATGATAGGAAAGTGATCTTCCATCTCCATGAGAGCAAATATCATTTATTCAAAGATGGCAAGGATTTCATTGTTAGAGCACATCGCAAGAAGTTAAACATTGCTATGGTAAATGCTAGATAGGTAAAGAGGCTGGTGAATTCAAGTAAGAATTTTGTTCTTCTTATGATTAAGCGTATAGATGATGTTAATCATGAACCAATTGAGGGATATGATCCTAATTTGAAATCAGATTTATATGATGTAGTTAATGCACATCATGAGATGTTTCAGGAGCCAATAGGATTTCCTCCAAAAAGAGAGATTCAAAATGAGATTTAGTTGCAGCAAGATTGTCCTCTTCCAAACATCGGTATGTATCACATGTCGATAAAGGAGAATTTCGAAATAAAGAGGAAAATCAAAAATATTTTGGACAAAGGAATCATAAGGCCAAGTACCTCGCCATGCGGTTCACCCATAGTCTTGATACCAAAGAAATATGGGACTTGGCACATGTGTGTAGATTTTCAAGCTTTGAACAAGATTACTGTAAAGAATTGATACCCACTGCAAAGAATAGATGATTTTCTTGATCAGTTGAAAGAAGAAATTTTTTTCACTAAGTTAGGTTTACAAAGTGGATATCATCAAGTAAGAATTGCAGAAAGTGATATATGGAAAACTTTATTCAAAACCAAACAAGGACTCTTTGAGTGTCTAGTTATGCCATTTCGTTTGTGTAATGCACTGGAAAATTTCATGCGTGTTATTGATAGTGTTTTGAATCCATTCCTTGATGAATTTGTGATTGTGTACTTATATAACATATTTATTTTCAGCAAAAAAAGAGAATAGCATGTCTTGCATTTGAATAGAGTGCTTGATATTTTAAATTAAGAGAAATTGTTTCTTAAGATGTCAAAGTGTGAGTTTGGAAAGACTTCTTTGGTTTATTTGGGACATATTTTAGGAGAAGGAGAATTGAAGATTGATCCTTCTAAAGTGGAAGCCATTTTAAATTGGCCCACACCCAAAACAGTGACGAAGGTAAGAAGTTTCATAGGTGCAACTCAATATTAGAGAAAGTTTATTGCTAAATTTTCTTCCATCGCAGCTCCTATGCATGAAGTGACAAGTGTGAAGAAAGGATTCAAATGGGAAGGAAAACAAAAAAAAAACTTTTGAAGATTTAGAAAACAATATCAGTTCGACTCCAGTCCTTGCATTACCAAATTTGAGACACCCATTCGAGATTCAAACCGATGATAGTGGTTATGCCATGTGTGCAGTACTTTTGCAGCATGGTAAGCCTATCGTTTTTTGTTCCAAAACATTTAATGGTGTTGTGAAAAATTATCCTACATATGAAAAAGAACTATATGCATTGGTACAAAGTGTCAAGAAGTGGAAACACTAGTCCATGGGTGAAGAGACGATTTTACATAGCAATCACCAACCATTCCAGCACTTGCAATCACAAACAAAAGTGTAGCAATCAAGGCATTTCAGGTGGATGGGATTTCTTCAACAGTTTCACTTGGTTATAAGGTACAAGAAAGTTATTTTCAATAAATTTTCTGATATGCTTTCAAGACCAATCATTAGTGCATCTACTTTACTCAAAATTGATTCTATTGTACATGAGAGTTACATAGAGAAATATGCACATGACATTGATTTTCACGATGTGTATGTTAGTTTGAGTGAAGGGAATCAAGTTGAAGAAAAATATTATCACATGCATAACAATGTGTTGTTTCATTTTGGCAAGCTGTGTATACCACAAGGAGAGAGGCTAAGTGTCATGAGAGAAGCTCATTCATCTCTTATTGTTGGACACTTTGGGGTAAGAAAAATAGTGGCGCATCTACAGAGGTATTACTATTGGCCTCACATGATAGATAATGTGTCACATTTTATAAGAGGTTGTTCTATATGTGCAACAAGTAAGCCTAGTAATAAGAAGCTTGGGTTGTGCACGCCACTATCGGTACCATGGAGGCCATGGGAGAGTGTCTCCATGGAATTTGTTGGAGGTATACCTTTGTTAAGAAAACAACATGATTATATTATGTAGTTTTGTATTGATTCAGTGAAATGTGTATACTTATGCCATGTAAGAAAACCATTACTACTGAACAAACTGCTGAAATTGTTTTTCAACATGTTTGGGTTCATTTTGGATTGCAAACTTCTATTGTTAATGACGTGGATTCCAGGTTCATTGGGAATTTTTGGTCAAATATATGGAAGATGATTGACACAAAGTTGAAAAAGAGTACTACTTTTCATCCACAAATAGATGGACAAACCGAGATGGTGAATAGAACTGTTGTGCATCTATTGAGAGGATATTGCAGCAAACATACTAAGTTGTGGGATGAGAAACTGTATTACATTCAACACGCTTACAACCGGGAAAAGCAATCTTCAACACATACATATCCTTTTGAAGTATGCTTTGGGTATTTTCCAAAATCGCCATTAGACTTCATCTTTGGGAAGGATATTTAAATTGATGGCCATAGTGATATTGACAAGGCTCGAAAGTTCATTAAGAAAATTTAGATTATACATCAACAAGTTCAGGAATAGCTTGAGAAAATTCAAAGAAAATACGAAGAGAGGCATGACAAACATAGAGTTGATCACAAGTTTCAAGAAGGAGATGAGTTATGGTTGCACATTAGAAAAGAAAGGATGCAAGGGGAAGTGTTAGGGGAATTTTAAGGTCTAAAATGGGCCTCCTAAGAAAAATGTACAACCAAAATAAACTTTATAAGAACCAATAGGATTCAAGATGATGATGTCAACCATGGGGGATGATTCACCATTTTTTAAGTAAAAGGGTAAAAATATTAAAAAATAATAAAATAATAAAAGTACTTTTTCAACTCGTATTTTCAACTTATCTCACAAAATTTTTACTCAAATTTCAAGTAGGAGTACTCGTTGGATGAAAAATTTAATTCTTCATCCAAGGAGTACCCATGTTGCATACTTTCGATGGACCTTGCTACACGAAAAATGAGAAATACATGAAAACACGTGATTGCAATCACGTTTTTCATGTATTTTTCATTTTAGTGTAGCAAAGTCCATCGAAAGTATGCAACATGGGTACTCCTTGGATGAGGAATTAAACTTTGCATCCAACGAGTACTCCCACTCGAAACTTGAGTAAAAATTTTGGGAGATAATTAAAAATACAAGTTGAAAAAGTAGTTTTATCTTTTTTCCCTCTAAAATTTGATGATGTAATCAAATATTATTTTATTATTTCCACTATTATTTTATAATTTCCTTAGGAGGCCCATTTTAGACCTCAAAATTCCCCTAATGGTAAAAAACTCAAACCCATTTGCTATGGTCCATTCAATATCATAAAGCAAGTTGGTAGTAATGCATTTCAACTTGACTTGCCTTCTTATATGCAAATGGATTCAATTGTTAATGTTGAAAACTTACATTTGTATAAGCCACCTTTGATCGATGATCAAGGAAGTGATGTTCAACTACCTTCTATTGAATATTTCTCACCAGAATTTTTGGATGAACTCAAAAAATATACAATTCTTGAGAGGAGGACAAGAGCATCCAAGAGGGGATGTGTTGACTACCTTCGAGTTGGGCTCAAAGGCACTAAACCAAGCAAGGAAAGATGGAAGGAGGTTGGAAAGGTGAGGGAGTTGTACCCTCATCTACTGAATAGGAAATCAATTCTTCTGTAGTTAAAAAGCTTCCCAATGGGGAGGAGTGATTAGGAGTTCATAAATTTTGCTCAAAATTCAAAATTACAGGATTAGGTTGAAACTACGATGGTTGCGTAGATCTCAACTTCTTGATTCTGACGCTGTGAACAGTTTGAAAAACTGATGTCGTATGAGGGAGATATCGCATTCTAATTGAAATGCCAAATAGGTAAAATTTAGGACAGTTTGACCAAGTTTGATTGGGATGCATAATCAGTAGGGTGGAGGTGCAATCAACAAAAGATGAATATTCCTTTCCTCAGAACCAATCATGGGTTGACATGTGTCACACTGCTATTTGTTGAATGGGTTTGGGAGGAACAATTAAAGGGTGCCACGTGGCTAGCCCTGAGGCTACCACGTGTCCCCTAAATGGTGTGTTAAATTTTTTTAGGGTCCATAGGAATCAAATCTTGGACCAATGGAAGGGCACACATAGGTCTCCACTGCCAGAACTACACATAGCTCTTAACCTGTATAGGATTCATGTTTTTGTTATAGTTTAATACAATGGATTTTGGGGGTTGGGGACTGTTGACCACACTTCGTCAACTACCCCATAGCAGTACACCCCCATTTTTTCAAATGGGATTCGTCATGTTCGACATGGTTGCACCATTCAAATTCCATCATCCAGATTTCATCGACAGTTGACATTGTTATAAATGATGTAAACCCATTCTGCATTGTTATGATGTAAATGATCTAAGTAAGACCGTCAGTGTATGTAACAACCTAGGTAAGCCTAGTATGTTGTTGATGGACTTCCATTCTAGGAGGTTTTTTGTCTCATTGATTCACGAAAGTGATCGGCAGAGTTTTTCCCTCCAGCCTCACCCCAAAGCTAGGGTGGATTTTATCATCAGCATACTAAGTGAGTCCTAGTGTTCTATCGAGTCCTTGTAAAAGTAGTTTCAACTACTTGGTCTACTAGATCATGTTTTGAGTCGCAGAATTGAGTATTTATTTGAGGGTCTATACGAATGGGTATTCCCCCTTCATGTATGTAAATGTATTATCTCATGTAAAAGAGGGTTGGAAAAATAATTATAATCCCCTCTTAGTCAATTAATTAAATTTTCTGGTCGATTAATTAATAAAATCCTAAACCAGAAATTTAATTAATTTAGGGTCCTAAATTAGGATTAAATCTTTAAAGGCAAAATTTGTTGGTCCTTGGAAAATGATTTTGACAGCCCCAGGCCAAGGGAATATTGAGAATTTTAAGAAATATTGGACCCTTGGGACCTGGTGGTTAAGTCAAGGTCAAAATTTTGGGGTAATTAACTTAAAAATAATATTTTTAAGTTAATTAAAATTGAATAAATGATAAATTCGTTTTTTCCCCAAAATTTTAATTTCAACGTTCCGGATTAAAAGATAATTAAATTTTTTGGACGGTTGAGATTATTTTGACGAGGATCATCCAAACTAGCCGTTAGAGATCTGGTCCTATAAATTTAGAGGTCTTTGTCATTCTTGAGTCATCCGATCTCAGAATCGTGCACTTGCTCTTAGAAGCTCTTGTAAACTTTTTTGAGGAATAAAGCTAAAGACTTTGTGGTTACAAATCTGGATGTTCCTTCTCAGATCTATGTGGTGAATTGTCTCTGAACTCTGCTACTTTGTTTCTTGTATCTTATGGTTGATGGCCTTCATGGATTAATCTGCATATAGGTATCTTATGCAGTTTTCTGGGTTTATAAAATAACATTCTGATTTTTCTAAGGGTCTCATGTTGTTTTCTTAAATCTCTATCAGTCTAAAGTTCAGATCTAAGTGTGCAGGGAAATATTTTTTTAAGATTGAGCATCTGGGGAAGTCTTCGGTTGGACCAGCCGACTCTCAATAAGCATAAATCTGATAAGCTCTTTATTTGTTAAATTCCGAGTCTATCTTACGATATTTGTGATTTTGCAGGGTTTCGAAGGCTTGTGCCTCTCACTAAAATTTTAAACTTCTGAAAATTGTGCTAAACGGATTCAGATCTGACCATGAGGGTTTCAAATTGTAAATTAGTTGTAAATTTGTAAATGTCTCAGAATTGTCAGGGTTTAATCATTAAATTGGCATGTGTTTTTTTTGGATCTGAATGATTATCGCAGGTTGCAGGTTCAAAGCGAATTTTTTTTAAAGATCTGAAGCAGATCTAGCCTTCAAAGGCCAGATCTGACCTCAAATTGCTATTGTGGACGAGATCTAAAGGTTATTGAGCTCAAGGAGCATCTGAAAATCTGAATTCTGAAAGAAAAAATCTTAAAATTTGTTGGGTGGATTTTTGTACTACTGGGTTTATTGAAATTTCTCTGCCTTTGCTCATACATTCCACCCATATTTCCTGCCCTCACGTTTCATTTCTACGCTTTCCAGTTTTGCTGCTGCCCCTCTGCCCTAGCCGCATCCGCAAAACGTTTATCCATTGCAAACGCTGTTCCATACCCTCATCCTTTTGGTTGCCGTCCTCCATTCCTGCTCTCGTCCGACATTCTCTTCTACGCAGCCACATTCCCTTATTCATCTCTGCCTGCGTACTTCACCTTGCTGCCGCAACCCTTCTGCATTCTCGTGAGCCCTCCGTCCGCCGTCCAGCAGATCTAGCTCTGCAAACCATCCGATCTGCTCATCGAATTTTTCCTCCCGGCCGTCATTGCTCTCCACGCCGTCCAGACCCCACGTCCAAGTCGATCTGCACACACAAACTAAAAAACGACAAAGCAGAGTTTTCAAAGCCGCTCTCAGCTCCGTCCACCTGCAAACGACAACAGTAAAAAGCAAACGCACACATAAAAAAAAAATCTGAGTCCAACAAAAACATTTCGACTTGTATCATCTTGGTTTTCGTTGTTAGGTTTTAAATTTCGTTTTTTTTTTTGGTGTAGTGTAATGTGTTAGGTCTCACCCGTTTTTTATTTTAGATGTATCGTTTAGTTTATCTTTGTTAGATTTTAAAGTTTTTAATGGTGTAGGTTCTATATTTATTCTAACTTAGTTAAAATTTATATTTCGATTTATTCTAACTTAGTTAAAATTCTAATTTAGTCTTAGTTTTATTTTTTTTTAAATTTTAATTAGATTTAACTTTAGTTTTTTTTAATTTAGATTTTTTTTTAAATTTTAATTTAGTTTTAAACTTAGTTTTAAATTTAGTTTAGTTTTAACTTTAGGATTTAGCTTTTTTTTAGATTTAGAATTTTAATTTGTCTTAAAAAAAAAAATTTCAAAATCCAAAAAATAATTAAAAAAATAAAAAATAAAAAATTTCAAAAATTTCAAAAATCCTAAAAAAAATATAAAATCCAAAATTTTTAAAAATTTTAAATTTTCCATGGTCAACTAAGACTTAAATTTTTTCTATCTAAAGTTTTGACTATAGAGACATTTTCTGGATCGAATTTAATTGAAGCATCATAAATCTGGAAATCTTTCAAACATCTGGCATTTTCATTCATGGTTGTGGTGTTTTCCAATTGAATATCATTGTGATCAATCGTGGTTTAATAAGCAGCAGTTAATCGTCACTTACTTGTTTATAATTGCATAACGAGATTCTGTTTGACTCCATAAGGCACTGGTCTTAGCGTAATATCTAATCTAGATCTGTGGAATCTCGTTCATTTCATAAGTATTTGATGTTTTAGCTGTGTCTCCTGGATTTATCTTTCATTATCTAATAGGGTCTACCTCCCTTAGCCTGCAAGGAGACAGCTTAAAGAGAGAGATTGGGGATAAAGGTGACAGCCCCCAGTCTGAGCCGTTGTCGCGGTGCCCTGAACAATCTGTGCGACAACAGGGACCATTGACGATCCAAACCCGCCAGCGGTGCCTGCAATAGATTCCACATGGCACATGTTTAATATGATAACCATCCAACCACCATCATAATTAATGTCACAAAAACTATGTTAACACTTGTCACATGGCAAACAATACTGTGCAGTTATTACAAATGGTCAGAGCTAACCAACCATCAAACCTAGAGTTCTGACCTTATTACCATAGTTGATGCTTTGGGTTTCACCCAAATATTACTATAAATGTAGGGTTTGGGGTGGCATGTGCCCAACCGCCCAACCCACTAACTTTAAATTGTTGCGGTATTTTAGGTGCAGTTTGGCCAGCATGCCCAAAAAGTCAAAATTGCCTAATTTAACTCCAGATAAGTGGAGTCCTCCACTTCTAGTGGAGTTTTTCTAGGTTTAATTGGGCAAAAGATTAGGAGAGTCAATCTTCGCATTCTGAGTGAATGAAGAGTCATTTTTTACTAATTGGAGCATTTTGGAGCCATTGGTGTAGAGAAAAAAACCATTAGAGAAATTTAACTACACGTATTTTCAAAATATTGAGCATAATGAAAGATGGACATGTCATTGGGAGCTAGACCAACAGATGTAGCCCAAGAGGGGTGAACTACTTCATCATGCTTGCTATTTAAATTTTATGTGGTGAATTATTTATCTATTTTACACTTCTATTCAGTGTTATTTAAGATTTTTTATGCTTCTAATTCACCTAAAATCATCTACAATTCATGGAAAAACACCTCAATCCCTATGAAAACTAATGAACTAATTATGCACATGTTTTATAACAGAAAATACACTTAGAAAAAAAAAACTAATATAGTCATTTCATATCAGAGTTGCTCCATATACCCTTGATATTTCCTATGCATGGTCAACATTATTTTAACATTTAAAAATTTTAGGCATGATTTATGGAACGACATGAGAACTCATCCAAGAAGTGGTGTTATTCATGTCAATTACAAGAATTAGGTTCTTCGTTTGTCGCAAGTTCTGTTGGATTTGTCACCTTTGGAAGAGGGTGGTTAGATTGACCCCTTTCCCCAACACCCCAATGGGCATAGTCACATTGGAATGGAATTTCATGATTGACAAGAACCCCAAGGAAATTGAAACTAAAAAGAGTATCAAATATTTTCCATTGAATCAAATGATATGTAGCTAAGATAGAGCAAGAGTCGTAGTCTTTGGGAATTTCTGAATTTTGAATGCACCTGACCCACTCAAGAATCTCAGGTAAGTAGTCTAATTGAATTCCATCTAAACTAGGAAGAAAAAACACATAAATAGTAGAGCCAGGGTCTAGAAAATATAACTACTTATTGTCATATCTATCCTCCATTCATAAACAAAATATAAATGCATAATTTAAAATACTTGATGAGCCTCGCGACCGCACTCCCATAGAAACATTGAGAACCCATGAAAGGTAATCAATGAGAAAATGTATTGGTTATTGTTTTTATTTTATGATAGGTTTTTCATGGCTTCATTATGGTTGAATGATTGTTATAGGCATAGGCATGGTTCATTATTCGATAAATTATTGAATGGTTATATGAATGTATGAGCTAACAAGTGTTGTTGCAACTAGTTTGAGAGGGAAGGTGAACCTTCTTGATAATTATTTGATGAAACTAAGTAAATAATGTGCAAATATGGAATCATGACCCATAACTATGTGTTTTCCACATGCTTGTATAGTTTTTTTTCATGTGACTGGCATTGTTGGACAAGCTCTGAGCCTAAGTATAGGTTGTGCATACTTATGGTAATCATAGACTTTATTTTGGAATGTTCTGGGAAGTTTTGGGTGATGGCTTGTAGGCTAGCCCAGAAAATGTGGCATTGATTCTACAACCACAATCTCTTAATTGAGAAATATTGGTTGTAGACACATGGAGGAAGGCTTGTGCTTGTAGCTAGAGGCTTTTGGTCGTGTGCACAACTTTGAATTCGTATGATTGGGCTGTGAAGTCAGGTGAGATCATTAGTGGATGTATCATTAATGGATGTTGTCTGACATCTGGGTGGTTTGGTGTCCCTAGGAAGTTGCACTCAGTTTTACTATGTTATACCCCACTTCCATAACTAGAACTTGGTTGTTTGGTCTTGCATAGTAACTCTCAACTCATGTTTACCCTAGATATCTTGTAAAAATTAGTAAATATGGGGGGTGGGGTGTTACAAATGATCATTTTAGTAAGTAAGAAGTAGTGGCATTTTTGTAATCTCTTTGACCTTTGAGTATTTTGAACCCACATGAAACTATAAGCACTCAACCCATAAGTGAACAAATCTTAATACCAATTAGTATTTTGCACACGTTATAACAAAAAATTCACAAGAATGGATGTGATGCACTACCATTGAGAATGTACATCCCTACCCATACAATACAATAAATATTTGGAGATAACAATCCACCCCTTCCTGCTTTGAGAATGTACATCCCTACCCATGCGATATAATAAATATTTATTAGAATGTATATCCCTATGTTTTGAGAATGTACATCCCTATGCTTTGAGAATGTACATCCCTACCCATAAAATACAATAAATATTTTTGATAATGTACATCCCTACCCATGCAGTATAATAAATATTTGGAAATAACACAATATTCCAACTCCCATACAATACAGTAAATATTTTTGAGAATGTACATCCCTACCCATCCAATACAATAAATATTTGGAAATAACATAAGTTTTCCAACTCTACCTGTTGTGTAACTAGCTCCAAAAATAGAAGAAAAAAGATATCAACGCCTTAGAAATAAGCCACTTCGAGGGGGCAACCTCCAATACATTACATAAATGAACAATTCTTGGATGATACAATTCACAAAACCTCCTTTCTATATATAGGAGTCCATGGGGCCATAATGTAATCCTAGTGGGCCACAATATAATCCTAGCCGACCTAACAATAATAATTTAAGGGCACAATAATAACAAAATGGGGGTTACAAGGGTACAATAATAACAATAAGGGGGTTACACTAACAACAATAAGGGACTATACTAGTAATATAGGGACCTAACATGCCCCTCCTTCAAAAAAGTGTTGTCCTCAATGCTTGAGTAGCTCTGGGTGCTTCTGTATAAAATTCTCATCCTCCCATGTAGAATCTTCAGTGGGTAAGTTCTTCCACTTGATGAGATACTCTGAAATTGATCGATTCCGTAGCTGTCGAGTTCTTGTTTCCATGATCGCTTCAGGTTCCAATATGATTTTTCCTTCCTCATCAAGTTCTGGAAATATTGTTTGAACTGGAAGATTTTCACCTATAACCTTCTTTAAGCATGAAACATGGAAACCTGGATGTACTCGCGAAGAAGCAGGAAGCTCGAATTTGTATGCCATAGTACCAATCTTTTGCAACACCTTGTAAGGACCATAGTACTTTGGCGATAATTTATTATCCTTCTTAGCTTGCTTGAGGGACATTTGTTTGTATGGTTGTAGCCGTAAAAATACCCAATTTCCTACATCAAAACTTCTCTCACTGCGATGTTGATCTGCCTGTTGTTTCATTCGATTTTGTGCCAAATTCAGGTTATCCTTTAAGAGTTGGAGAACTTCTTGCTGATGCTCGATGTGATCTTCCACTGCTTGAACCTTCGAATTTTCTCTTAAATATGATGTGATGGATGGTCGATGATATCCATAAAGTGCCATAAATGGGGTCATTTTTGCTGCAGTATGGAAGGAAGTGTTATACCACCATTCAGCAAGAGGTAACCACTTGACCCATCGTGTTTGTTTATCAGATACAAAACAACGAAGATATCCTTCCAAACATTTATTTACGATCTCAGTTTGACCATCAGATTGAGGATGATAAGATGAGCTATGAACTAATTGAGTACCCAAACAAGAAAATAACTCCGTCCAAAAATTTCCAGTAAAAATGGGATCTCTGTCGCTCACAATAACCCTTGGGCTTCCATGTAGCTTTTGAATTGTGTCTATAAATGTAGTAGCAATTGTACTTGCTTTAAATGGATGAGATAATGCACAAAAGTGTGCATACTTGGTAAGTCTATCAACTACCACCATGATGACACTCTTTCCTTCGGACTTAGGTAAACCTGTGATAAAATCCATTGAAATCTCCTCCCAACGTTGACTTGAAATGGATAAAGGTTGTAGAAGTCCTGGGGTCTTAATTGTTTCCACTTTATTCTGCTGGCAAACCAAACATTCCGCCACAAACTTTCGAATATCAGATTTAAGGCCATCCCAAAAAAATTCTTTCTTCACCCTGTGGTAAGTTTTTAAAATCCCGAGTGTCCTCCTAAAGGAGAAGTGTGCAATTCCAGAAGAATCTTTTGTTTTAGTTGGGAATTCTTACAAAGATATAAGCGATCTTTGTACCATAAGGAATCATTTTTCCAACTAAATGTATCAGATGTACTAGGATCTTGCTACAACTTTTGAATGAGTATCCATACATATTTGTCCTTCTTCCATTCATCTCTTGCTTCAGTTATCCAATCTGGTTGGATAATAGAAATGGCACAAAGCAATGCTTCCACCTCTTCATTCTTTCTTGAGAGTGCATCTGCAACAACATTCAGCTTTCCTTTTTTGTAGATTATTTCAAAGTCATAACTCAACATCTTTGTGACCCATTTTTGCTGTTCTTCTGACGATAGTCTTTGTTCCAAAAAGTGTTTAAGACTATCATGATCAGTTTTTACCTTGAAGTGTCTTCCCATTAGGCAAGTTCGCCATTTCTTTAGTGCATGTAGTATTGCTAACATTTCCTTCTCATAAATAGGTTTCTGTAAATACTTTCCTTTGATTGGACGACTTTCAAAAGCAATGGCTCTTCCTTCCTGCATTAAAACTGCACCAATTCCATTTCCTGAGGCATCACATTCCACAATAAAGGTTTTTGTGAAGTCTGGTGTAGCTAAGACCGGTGCTAGGCACATTGCCTCTTAAGACGTTCAAAGGCCTTAGTTGCTTCAGGAGTCCATGAAAATGCATCTTTCTTCAATAATGTTGTTAGAGGTGCTGCTATTCTCCCATAATTCTTAACAAACTTGCGATAATACCCTGTTAACCCGAGAAATCCTCGCAACTTCTTTATGGTTGTGGGGACTTTCCATTCCTTAATGGCTTTAATTTTGTTAGGGTATACTTTGACACCCTCGTGAGATACAAGATGACCCAGATATTCCACCTCTTGCACTCCAAAGAAACATTTGGATTTTTTGCATATAATTGTTTCTCCTGCAATAGTTTGAGCACCATGTCAACATGTTCAACATGATCCTTCCAAGACCTGCTGTAGATTAGTATATCATCAAAAAATACTAGCACAAATTTTCTAAGGAAGGGTTTGAAAATGGAATTCATCAACCCTTGAAATGTATAAGGTGCATTGGTAAGGCCAAAAGGCATGACCAAAAATTCATAATGACCCTCATGACTTCGAAATGCTGTTTTTGGAATATCTTCGGTCTTCATTCTAATTTGATGATATCCTGAATGAAGATCCAACTTGGTAAAATAAATTTCTCCATGTAATTCATCCAATAATTCATCAATCACAGGAATGGGAAATTTGTCTTAATGGTGAGCTTATTGAGCTCCCTATAATCCGGACACATTCGCCATGATCCATCCTTCTTGTGTACCAATACTACAGGAGCAGAGAAAGAACTTTGACTAGGTTGAATTATACCCGCCTCTAACATTTCTGCAATCATACGTTCAATTTCGCTCTTTTGGAAGTAAGGATATCTATAAGGCCTGATGTTTGGAGGAACACTTCCTGGAATCGAATGAATAGCATGATCATGATCACGAATAGGTGGGAGTCCTTTGGGAGTTTCAAACACCTTGGAATGATTGTCCAAGACTTGTTGGAGATCTACAGAAATAGATGATTTTGATGTTGGAACTTCTATTGAGCATAATTGTGCAATTACGCCTCGCTGTTCTTTCTTTAGAAGCTTTGTCATGACATTAGAGCTTATTATCCTTCCTGGCTTCCCCGCAATACCCCGTAATTCGACTTCCTTTCCTTCTGAAAAAAATTTCAAGAAAAGTTCTTGAAAATTAAAAGCTACCGTCCCAAAAGATTGTAACCATTGTACTCCTAATACAACGTCAGCACCTCCCATAGGAATGGCAAGCATTGGACTAGTCAATACATATTCCCCCATGGTTAGCTTGATATTATGGCATTTTCCAGAGCAATTTATAGTTCCTCCATTTGCAACCACCACTTGACATTCTGGTGCTGGGTATAGGAAACAATTTAATTCCTTGGCTACCTTATAATGAATAAAATTATGGGTGCTACCTGAATCAATCAACACTATTACCATTTTCTTCTTGATATGTCCTTCTATCTGAGAGTTTGAGGAGTGGTAATTCCTACCAGTGCATTACACGATATGGTCGGATTCATTTCTTCCTCTTCTAGGGCTGGTTCCTGGTGTATATCCTCTTCTTGCTCATTTTCTTCTTCCTCTTCACAATCTATGTAAAATAATTTCTTCTCAGCACACTTATGACCTTTAGTGTATTTGCTATCACAACCGTAGCAAAGCCCTTTTGCTCTTTTTTCTTCCAATTGTTGTGGTGTCAACCTTGTAGGTTGTGGAAATCTAGGAGTAGCAACACTTCCCTCTTTATAGAAGTGAGTGGTAAGCTTCCTTGTCGCCATAATTTTACATTCAATTTTTCTTGCCAACCTGAATGCCTTCTCCAATGAATCAAGTTCCAAAATGCGAACTTCATGTTGGATGTTATCCTTTAAAGTGCCTATGAAGAGATCAATCCTGTGTTCCTCTGGAATATTAGTTACCCTTATATTCAATTTTTGGAAGTCCTCAATGTGCCGCCCCACTAAACCCTTTTGTTTGAGATTTATCAATTGGCTAAAGAAGGTGTTGCTCTTTGTATCCTCATAATGTGCTATCATTTCCTCCGTAAAAATTGACCAAGTGACAATTTTTTTACGTGAGCAAAGCCATTGATACCATACAAATGTATTTTGTTCTAAATGTAAAGTTGCAATGCGTACCTTTTGCGTGTTTTGCACGTTATGGAGATCAAAATATTGCTCCATCTGTAGTACCCATGTTACAGGATCCTTTCCATCAAACTTCCTCATATCCATTTTTGGAATATGGTGGTTCTTTCCGCCAACATTCGAGTTTATGGAATCATGATTAACATTTATTTTGTTCTCATCAGGAGGTTCTTCTCCTATATTTCTGCCATTAGGAATCATTTCTGGTTTTAAGCTTGTCATCAAGCCTTCCATGTATGATTTTAGATCACTCTTCATGTTTTCCATGTTGTCTTTCATGTCATCCATCTTAGCTTCCACGCCATCCATCTTAGCTTCCACGCCATCCATTTTAGCTTCCATGCCTTTCTTCAAACCGTCCATCTTCACTTCCATGCCTTTCTTAAAAACTTCCATTTCATTTTTTGTTGCTCTTTGCGAGAGTGAAAACTGTTGCATTTGCTCT
Source organism: Pinus albicaulis (assembly GCA_034641835.2). Lineage (NCBI taxonomy): Eukaryota > Viridiplantae > Streptophyta > Pinopsida > Pinales > Pinaceae > Pinus > Pinus albicaulis. Next base: position 86,413,577 of record CM076584.1, on the reverse strand, counting down.
TGTAATTTTGATAGATCATGTTGCAATTCTTCATCTTCATGAGTCATAGTAGAGCCTTCTGAAGGCTTAATGTGTGTTGAATTCTTTTTAGGGGCCATTTTAAAATCCAATATTGATATCTATTCTACAAGTTTCCCTTGGAATCAATTCAACTTGATTCTTCAAACAAGACTTATGTAATTCGGAAAAAAAATACACACCTTTTACTAGCTTTTAGGAGCTCGATATTGAAATTGAATTATCTCTGTAATTGAAAATCTTCGATATCTCAAATTCAGCCTTGTAGTATCCCTCTGAAGCTTCTTTCAAATGCCACAGGTCTGACGTTATTTGGATTCTCCAAGACAAATTTGTGTCCAATCTCCCACAATGACCTAATTTTGGACTAGTTTAGTAGAGCGAACTTGTACGACTTGCCACATGTCACTGTGTTGTTCTTTGCCTCTGAAATTGATAGCCAATAAACTACAGGCCGTGCACTTGCGACCACTTTTGACGGAACTCCAATCCAATCTCCAGAGAGAGAGTTATTGAACTTTTCCCACGATCACCTCTTTGAGATGAAATTCAGGAGCCTGAAAGAGCACTACCTTCCACAGATCATATCTCCCAAAATATTGCGAACCAAGCTCTGAAATTTTTTTATGAATTTCCTCAGGATTTCAGCTTCGCACCATATGAATTTCAGATTCTGAACCTTCTTAGAAAAAAATTTATAGCGCAAATTCCACGATGACCTGTTTAGGAGCCTGAACAAATACCTGACTTCCACAGATCATATATCTGAAATTATTGCGACCCAAACTCTAAAATTTTTATACAAGTTTCCTCAAGATTTTGGCTTTGCACCCTGAAAAATTTCATCTTCTGAAACTTCGTAGAAAAAAATTTATAGCGAAAATGCCACGATGACTTGTTTGGAGCAGCGAAACCCCAGAATCCCAAGCTCTGATACCAAATGTTGTGTAACCAGCTCCAAAAATAGAAGAAAAAAGATATCAACACCTTATAAATAAGCCACTTCGAGGGGGCAACCTCCAATACATTACATAAATGAACAATTCTTGGATGATACAATTCACAAAACCTCCTTTCTATATATAGGAGTCCATGGGGCCATAATGTAATCCTAATGGGCCACAATGTAATCCTAGCCGACCTAACAATAATAATTTAAGGGCACAATAATAACAAAATGGGGGTTACAAGGGTACAACAATAACAATAATGGGTTTACACTAACAATAATAAGGGGCTATACTAGTGATATAGGGACCTAACACTACCAAATTCTGAGGTAAGTTTTCCATATCTACCATAACCATCATTTTAAAGGTTTCCATTGTGGTTTTGAACCACCCCTTCCATAATGGTTATCACATAAATATAATCAAAAACGTTAATTGTGGGAACTTCTATCAACATCCCTATAAGAAAATTGGAAATATTCCATTGAAAATTGTGGGGACTTCTATCAACATCCCTATAAGAAAATTGGAAATATTCCATTGAAAAATAATAATAAAAGCACAAATTTTAATTGTGGGAAATTCTATCAACGTCCCTATAAGAAAATTGGGAACTTATATCAACATCCCTATAAGAAAATTAGAAATAGTCCAATCCATGGTAAACTAATATTGAAAAATTTCCCATATAAGAGAACTGTAAGTGAAAATGGACATAATTCAAGAATTTGAATCCCCCGTATAAGAGAATTGGATAGTCCATGGACATAATTCAATAATTCAAATCCCCCCTATAAGAGAATTGGAATTCAAATCCTCCCTATAAAAGAATTGGATAGTCTATGGAGAAGAAGTACGTGATGGTTGATGGTTGTGTAAATTATTGTCAAGTTGCTTTAGCTTCTTTAAAAATATACTAATACTTGCAATTTAGTATTTTAGGGTAACAATCCTTTTATAAATGCAGCTTCTTTAAACATATACATTCAGTAGTTCGAAACGTGTCGGTCCAAAAAAATTTCTCATGTGATTTCCCAAAAGATTTATTTTAATTTGTTATGGATCACAGAGGTTTACACTCTCAAATATACTAATACTTTCAATTTAGTATTTTAGAGTAACAATCCTTTCAAAATTCATTTTCACTAATCATAACTCAAGAACTTTTTTTATTTTAGCAATGAAACACAGACATAAATTAATAGAAATAAAACACAACACATAACTCACTAAATAAATATTTGTAAAGTAAAATATATTCATATTATTTGTAAATAAAAATATATTGATATTATTTGTAAAGGAAAATATATTCATAAGAAAAATGTATTGGTATTATTTGTAAACAAAAATATATTCATATTAAAACACACAAATAACTCAACAGAAATAACTTAGCAGTAAAACACACACATGACTCAACAGAAATAAAACACACACATAACTAAACAGAAATAAAACACTTAATGCATGATCACAAATCTAAGAGACCTCCAATAATACCAATGGGTGCTTAATATATTTTAATTGAATCATTTATTGTATTAGGGCACAAGGATAAAGATACATCAGTTTTATACATCAACTTGGTGTCTAACTTAGATGTGACCTTAAAATTATATTATTAGTATCATTATTAGAAAGATAATATATTTAATATCATGCATAAAATGAATAAATCTCATGAAATTAAATCTTATTTTTTTGGTTAATTCTATTATCATTTTTTCTTTTTGAAATTTATTATTAAATATAGTTAGTCATTCAAATTTATCATTTTTTAAAAATCTTGGATAAAAATCATATATATATATATACTTAAATTGATTTAGATTTAATAATTCAAAATTACCATTTTAAATAATTTTTAATCAAAAATTAACTAGAAAAAATATATATAAAAAAGTAAATTGATAATTATTGAGGAAAAATATCCAAAGCATATATTTATATTAGCACAACCAAATTAGTTGATATACTACTATAGGCATATATGGAGCACATATACAACCAATATAGTAAATTTTGTTGATAGGCATTTATCAATCACGTTAATAACTATTAGATGTATAGTGTTAATATTTCTATTAGAGATTGAATATTTATACTTATTAATAAGTATATAAATAATGTATGTATATAGTAGTTATTTGTCCCTCACCGTTATCTTAATGATTAATATCCTAAATAAATAAATTTCAACATAAGAATATTAAATAAATTATTATAAGCAATGAGATACATCATGATATTAAACTTTAATATTATAAGCCCTAACACCATCAAATCCAATATTATAAGACCTAATATTAATATTATAAACCCAATATTAAAAGCCCCTAATAATTATTAGATGCATAGTGTTAATATATATATATATATATATATATATATATATATATATATATATATATATCTATATCTAATGTTATGATAGTACTAATATTACTTATTTATTCTTAATGATTAATATACATTTATCAACTTGTTGATATTACTATCAATATCATTGATACATAATGATAGATCCATGAACAATTTCAACATAACAATATTAATTCAATTATTATAAGCAATGTGATACATCATAATATTAAATTGAATATTATAAACCCTAACACCATCAAATTAAATATTATAAGACCTAGGATTACTTTTATAAACGATAAGGTTGTAAGCCCTAAGATTAGTATTAGAAACTCTAATAATAAACCCCATATAATAATGATATAAACCAAACACTAAGATTAGTATTATAAACTCTACTAATAAAACCAAGATATTAATTATATAAACTCAAGTATTAATTTAATAAACCTTTTGGGAATAATAGACGCGATGAATAAATATTATAAACCCTTACGATTAATAAGCCTAAAGGATTCCCCAGATGTGGGTGACAACAAGAGTACGAGTGATAATTGCCTCTTCAAGGCTCATTAGGACAAGATCTGTAGCGCAGGTCCTCACTCGATGTGGATCCTCAAGCTAGTAATCATCTGCACGAGATGAATGAGATAAGGTACGATGAAGATGTTGGCTCCCCGTGATTTGCAATATTGGCAAGAACAAACACTGCAGGGGCCACATTAGAACCACTTTGGAATCCTAGGACCTAGTCTTCCTAGATTCAAAGAGGGATCTCTCTATTTGTAAGTGTTTTCAAATAATATATCTTTATGCTCTTGGTTTAAAGATATTATGCTAGTTATGAATTTCCAAGGACTTGTTTATTTTGGTTGAATTAATTGATAGGTTGACAGATCTGTGGTGTGATTAATTGAAGGGATGTTTCAGCTGAATAGGTAGAATATGAGAAAACATTGATCCATTGGGCTATGGAGTCATAAAAGGATTTAATTTTTCATCAACTCTGCAAGTGTTTTCATAGGGAAAGCTAACTATATCAACTGGATCTTTTAGATTAGATTGTGATATGAAACAATAATAATTTATGAAGGCAGCAAAGCTATAGTCAGTTAAGAATATTCTAGCTCTACTTTAGACAAGAAAATCCTTTCAAGGTATCTGTTTGAGGAAAACCAAAGGACAGGGCACACCATAGACTTCTTTGGCAAGACTTTGATAAGAAAACCTTTTAGACAATAATCCAACAATCATAAGACTACTTTCAGACAAAAGAAAACATTTAAGATAATAGTGAGAGCAACTAAAGAGAAAATTGAAGCCTATCTTCTTTAACTCAACACTCAAAATAATCTTCAAAGAAACATTTGGAGGCAGACCAGAGGATAGGGCATACCATAAACTTCCCTGGTTTAGAATCTACTAAGTATACTTCAAAGAAAGGTCTTTAAAACAATATCTCAAGCCATACTCAATGACAGGGCTCACCATAAACTTCCTTGGTTTCACTCTATTAAATAATTTCTAAGACAACAACCCAGATGAAACTGGAGGGAAATTAAGGATCCTCCAATCAGACCTTGTAGAAGAAAAAATGGAGATAAAGAATGCAGACAGAAATATGGTGCCAAGATAGCATATCCTATTCTAAAATTTCTATTCTTTTATTAGAGAAAGATGGATGGAATGGAAAACATAAGAAAAATAGTGACAAATGAGGAACACTTCACCATTAACATAGCTCAAGGATCTTGTGAACGTGCTTCTATTATCGAATATCAAACCAGTTACATTACTCCATATATAATATCTCTTTGCAACTCAGAGATTTCTCAAATCTAGCCTAGAAATCCTCAACTAGCTCAGCAGCAGAAATCAGTCAAATAACCACCAACTAACCAACAACAAAAATGAATCTCATATGTAGTATTTATCTGAAAAATGAGGACATGGTGCTAATATAGGGCTCAAATGTCATTTATTACAGAGTTAATGATTTTTGACCTCTGAGACCATGCAAGGCCAAAGGAAAAAATATCTGAATGATTTTCTCTGAAGTAATAACTCCTAACTTAACTTCTAAATTCATTTCTATGAAATGTTTGAATTTAAGGATTTTGCAATAACTTTAAAATAATTGGTGGTAGATGAGAAATATCTCTAAGTGTTTGTAATAACTTTTTGATATTTTATTGAAATAAAACATGCCATAGGTGGCAAAAGTATCTCCTGAAGAAGTAAATTCTTAGATTTAGTCATTCGAATGTGTTTTTGGGCTTAATCTGATTCTGTTTCATCTCTAAACTCTGTATTAAGCCTTTAAACACTGATTTATCCCTGATTTATCTGTTTCACTATCTTTTCTCTTTATTCTTCTTTATCTCTGTTTTGTTCATTAATCCTTTGATTAACCTTTTTGTCTTTAAACCTTTGATTCTTTTCCTTTGTCTGTGATTGTTTGTTTGCGTAGGTATGCATTTCTTCTGTGTTGGAGGGTCAAGTAACCATCGATAATCATGTTTCATCAATGATCAATCTCGACACAGGGCCTCTGGTCCCTTTAAATTTGAATTAAATCCTTGGATCATCACCCATACACTCATCCAATCGATCCTGAACCATAGGAATGTGTTTATTTTCATGTTTTCCATTAAACCTGCACATAAAATAAACATTAATATTTAAATCTTGCGTGGGGATGGTTTCACTACATTTACAGGTTTTTTTTTGGGTTTTCAGAGGGCATTTACAGAGGAAACAATGGTGGATGAGGCATGGTTCCAGAGGCATAACCGGAAGGGATTTTGAATTGGAAGTGGGAGCATTTGAATTTTGGCATGGAGGGAAGGTGTTTTCGGAAAACCAAAGGCAGTTTTCACACGACAGAGGGAACGATAATGGTTTTGGGGAGGGCGATGTGATACCATACAACGTGCACCGTGTGGCAGGGAAAAAATGCCCATTTCGCGTGGTTGGGGTTTTTTAACGCGGGTGAAATTTAATTTGCGATATGAGATTTGGGACATTGAATCTCGTGAGCGGAGATCAACGGTGATTGCACGATGTGGAGTGGCGAGCAGGTAGAAAGGAAGGGCCTGGTCGAAAATGTGACACATTTTGACTAGGGCATGGAGTTCGAAGGAGAGTGGGTCAGGGGATTTCAAATAAATCAAAGCGAATTGCTTTTTATAAGGTTTATGAGGGGGGTTTATATAGTAAATGGCGGAGGTGGAATATTTATATCGGAGGGCTTATATGGTAGACAAGTTAGGGCCATATGAGCACGAGGGTGGCTTAGTACTAGAGGAAAGGGGCTAAAAAAGGGGCGGGTTTTAATTAAAAATAATAATTGAGGGTTTTTTTTTTATAGAAAGAGAGTTTTTATATATAAAGGTGGGTTCTGATATTATAAAATTTTGATCAAAACAATGTAAAAGAGAATCTTTTAAATTGTTTTGATAAAACAAATAAAAAGGATGAAAGAAAGGGGTTTCATGAAGGGTTTTGAGAGGGGGAATGGGTGAATGAGAGTGGGGGTAGGGAGGTAGAGTGAAAATGAGATAAACAAGGCTAAAGTGAGTCTTTTTTGAGTAGCAAGGTAAAATGATAAGGCAAAGATAAAATATAGTGAAATAGGTTTATTTAGGATAATGAAGGCAGTGAGATTTCTAAAGATAGTTGATAGGAAAATAATGTTATCTTTAGGTGCTTGTAAAACATCCACAGTCATCTAGTGAATTCTATAAAATACAAGAGGATAATAGGAGACACGCTTGGACAATGTCATCCCCTCCAAGGTACCTCTCTGCAGCAATTGTCCTAAATGATTACCTAGATTGACATAACGAACGACCATAAATATTCACTTCAGCACACTCATGAAAATGGTTATGGCACATAGCTGCGTGCAAGGCACAATCATGTTATACCCCTTTGCATGTGTCACAGGCCCTTTAAAAGGAAAGCTCCTTAGCACAAAAATACCCATAGTGAGCTCATTCAGTATTATTTGTTGATTTTTCTCTTGTCCTCATGCACACCCAGTTTGCTGCGCAACCCTCTCCCTAGAGTTGCATTGTGCAAAAATCCCTGGGCTGCGATCCATTGAAATTGCGCATCTTAACCCATCTCCATTTGTCCTACCAGTCACATAAGCCTGCACACACCCATTACCCCACGCCCCTTGATGCACTTTCCCCCCAACGTTCCCCCCTGTCCTCTTGTGCTTATCCCCTACTTCGATCCTCCTCCCCTACTGAGCACTCCCCCATCTTTTTCACACCTCTACTTCAGCTGACCATGGTGTCATAGCTGCACCAAAGAACCATCAATGGAGGGCAGAGAGGAGAACTCCCTGGTCATTACCACCACGGGACAGATAATATCTTGGAGTCTGTTGAAAGCTCCTCCTCATGCAGTTATGCTAGACAGAGCCTTGAACTTGATCGGGAAGAGGAGCCCCTATGTAGGCTTCATAGAGAAGCATATTTGTACCATGGAAGTCCACCATTGTGCATCAGGCACATGTCTCGCCTCGTAAGAACGAGCCTCTTCTGGATCAGGAGGATGAGGGAGATGATACAGATGTTTGGATTATGGATTCTGTAGATACTTGGACGTGCGTGCCTGACGCAGAATACCCAATGGCTCCCATCCTCTATGCACCGGTCCCCAAGCCTACGTGTCCACCCACTGATACAGAGGAAGTGGTTGCGCAGGCTTATGCCTGCCCCATAGTAGAGGAAGAGCCAGATAGTGATGATGAAGCCGAAGACTAAGGACTGTGAAGCTGCTCTGTTCTCCCTTGTTTTTTGTCATGCTTTCTATCACCACAGAATTTCAGTTTATAGTTATTCTTCTACATATTTTGTAATTTCTGGTTAGACCGGCACTTATGTGCATTTGATAATTTCCCTGTTTCAAGTATTTTCTGGGTTGGCTTCCTTCACGGAGGCATCGGCATAACCGTGCAACAAAGGCTTGGATTGGTTAAGCGCAAATTACCAACCTAGCCTGTAGCATATGTACCATTTATATTTCGAATTAAAATAGATTAGCCTAATTTACGAAAAAAAAGAAACCTAAAGGATTATTATTATTATTATTATTATTATTAATATTATAAACCCTAAAATTATAAAACCCAATATTAGAAATTCCAATATTAAAAATTGAACATTTCAAACCTTATACTAAATGTGATATTATAAACCCAATATTATAAACCTCATGGGAAGTAAACCCAAGATATTAATATTATAGACTCAAGGGAAAATAAACCCAAAAGAAAAATATTAAACCTTAGGATTTATATTATAAACCAAAGGGATAATAAACCCTAGGATTAATATTATAAACTCAAGGATCAAAAACCTCGAGATTAGTATTATAAACCTTACTATTATAGACTTTAAGATTATAAACCCAAAAGAATATTTTTATAAATAAAATAATGTGATAATGATATTAATCACATAAATTTAAATATAATATAAGTATAAGTATAAATATAAATATTTATAATTAAAATTAAAATTAATGTAAATATAAATATAAATATAAATATAAATAATTAATAATTATAATACTAATAATTATTAGTTATTAATTATAAATTACAATAATTATTAATATTTATCTTCTTACGATTTTTGAGCAAATCGCGAGGTCGAGCTCTAGTCTGAAACTAGGGTTTTTGACAGCTTCTGCAACGAAGAAGTATGACCTTTTCTGTCCTCTGCTAATTCCTCACAAATGCCTGTTCGATCGTCGTTCTGTTCCAAAGGGCTCCCTGTAATGGCGATTTCGTTGGGGGGGGGGTTTCAAAGCCCCCCCATCTGACTTTGGCTCGAAGATGGACACGGATACGAAAAATATCTACTCCCAAAGCAATGATGTTCAGGGTGACGCTGCTCCATCCCAAGAAACACCAAAAAATTCTCAAGATATAGAATATAAAACAAGAGATGTTCAGGGTGACGATGCTCTGCAGAAGGACCTCCCCACAACGACATCTACCACCTGTAAGCCTATTGTGGCTGAATGGCCCAAAATAGAACTTCCAAGCCATAGGATAAATGGTCAAATCCATTTCATGAAGGATCATGCACTCATAGGAAAATTTATCAGATTCTGGTCGACTGAAAAAGCTCTGTAGGGTTGGATAACTGCAAAATGGAAACCCAAAGGACATGTGCACCTGCAGCTTGGGCCAAAAGGTTTCTTCACAGTAGTTTTATACTGTATCGAAGATCGTAACAGGGTCCTTGACGGTGGCCCATATTTTTTCAATTCAGTCAGTTTATATTTACCTGACTAGGTGGAAAGGTTTAACCCATACAAAGATGATTTCAGTGGGCTCCTGTGTGGATCAGAATGTATTCTCTTCCGCTAGAATATTGGGATGAAGAGTCACTGAAATACATAGCTAAGGGTTTGGGAGATTACATCAAGATATATGAAGAAACAAAGCTCCAAATATATACTTCATATGCTCGTATATGCGTCTTCATGTGCCTAGACAAAGCTCTCCCGGATTTGGTAATCCTTTATCATGATGACTTTGAATGGATTCAACCCTTAGACTATGAACATGTGCCTTTCAGATGATGTAAATTTTATATCCATGGCCATATGTTCCGTGACTTCCCTTTAAATGCTAAGCCTCAGACCAATGATGCATCTAATAAACCTGATCCTGAAGGATTCACCAAAGTCACCTCCAAAATAAGGACCCATAAAAAACTAGCTTCTGGGAAAAAAGCCCTCCATGATACTTCTTCCATTCCATCTACCAGCAACAACTTTGATGCTCTTGCCAAGGATTCTAACTCCATCCCTTCAGCCAACCAGCAAGAAGCTTCCCCTCCAAAATCCACCCAAGCCAACCCTCCCTCTGACTCTATCTCGACTCCTCTGTCTTCTTTTGTTTCCCCAACTAACATGGAAAATTCAGATCTGGAATGGAAACCAAATGGAATGGATGTAGATGTTGTTAATCACCAGCCACAGTTCACAGATGGTACCATGGATTGCAACAATCAAGCGCAAAATATGGAGGAAGAGCTGGAGAGTATAGACCTAGGAGGACTCGACATTTTGAGTCTGGAGCAAGCTTGCAAAAGAAAAGAATTCGATAAAATCCAAGATCACCAGGTAGACAACCTGGAGGTCATTATCTCAAGAGCTTTTCAGCAGCGCCAACTAAGAATACAACCAGGAAGTCAATGGGATCGAGCTCAGTCTCCCAAGGAATCTAAGAAGAGCGGAAGAAAGATGGATCTGCAGAGAACCATCAACATTGGTAAGATTTTGGTGGAGTCAAGAAATATTCCAAGCTAACAAAGTACTACAAACCCCTATTAGATAGTGAATCATGAAGCTCAGATCTTGGACTTTAAGAGGGCTAAACAGTCTCGGAAAATTTTGAATGATAAAAAACATGATAAAGCAGGAGAAACCACAAATTTTCTTCATGTAGGAAACAAAATGCAACAACACTACTATTGGAAACATTCTAATGAAATCTTGGCCAGGATGTCACTCTATTGTAGTGGATGCCTCAGGAGCTTCTGGAGGGTTAGCCATTGCATGGAATACACAGGCTATAACACTCTAACTTTCATGCATCTCATCATATCATTCAAGCAACATTCCACATTATAGGAACTCACCTTGGGCAAGAGTCTGGATTTCCAAATATGCTAATCACAGGCCCCCTGAAGAAATAATTAGATTTACACCTACCAAAAAGGGATCCTTAATATGGAATGCAGCTAGACATCACTTTATTCTGATCCAACAACACAGTTTATGGGAAATCAGAGATGGTAACACAGCTCTGTTTTGGATGGATTCATGGAAACAACAATCTCGGCTTTGCAGCATCTACACTCCTCCACCAACTGAGGAGTGGGCAGAACAACAAAAGGAAATGATTCAGCAATACTGGACTCCAAACTTAGATCAAGGATACAGATAATGGTGGCCAGTAATGCAAATGATCAGAAATGGAGAAGAGCACCTACAAATGGATCTAGAAGCTGAATTACAAAATAGAAAAATTAGATACTCTGACAAAAATGATATTCTAAGATGGGGATATACCCCAAGTGGATCTTTTACTACCAAGGAGTCATACAAACTTATCTGCACTGATCCAATGCCTCCCGATCCACTTTGGAGTAGAACTTGGTCTCCAGGAATATGGCCCAAGGTTTCAATGTTTCTCTGGATGGTGGGTCATAAGAGAATCCTAACCTGGAACAACCTATGGAAACAAAATTTTCATGGACCGTCAAGATGTCCCAATTGTAACCAACAGGAAGAAACTATTCAACATCTCCTGGATACCTGTCCTCTGGCCAACCAAATCTGGGAGAAGGCCAACTTCAGATTTCAAAAAATATGCACACTTCAGAGGATATAAACAGCTCAATCCACAATTGGCAGCAGTCTCCTTACAAAAGCGAGCTTCTCAACCAACTCTGGCGGATTATGCCAAGCCTTCTTATGTGGACAATCTAGAAGGAAAGAAATCGACTCATATTCAGGGATCAAAGCACTTCTCCAAACATCATATGGAGCCAGCTCTATCTCAATATTCAGGAGACCCTGGCGCTTCAAAATTGGCTAGCTGAATATTTTCCAACTATTCCCCAAGAGCAGGCGATTTGGGCTAATTGGAATCTACAAATCCCTCAGCTTTTGAAAACTCCCAGCCCTCTGCGCAAATCTTCCACGGAGTCCTGCAACTAGTCCCCCCCCCCTCCAGGTACTTTCAAACTCAATTTTGACGATGCTTCCAAGGGCAATCCCGATACAGCAGGATTTGGGGGAATCTTCAGAGATCATAGTGGCAAACCTCTCCTCCTTTTTCTAGGTAATATAGGATGGGACACGAACAACTCAGCTGAATTAGAAGGCTTATGGCAGGGTCTCTCTGTCTCAGTAGCATGGTATATACCCCTTAGAGATTGAGGTGGACTCACAAATTCTCATCAATATGGCCAATCAACTTCTCCAACGGGCGCATGCAAACAAAATTACAAAAATTTGGAGACTAGAGGCTAGATTGGCATTGATCGAACAAGTGCTCAACACAAATCGAGCAATCCTGTTCAAACATGTCAAACGGGAAGGAAAAAAGGTGGTAGAACTTCTTACCAATATTATAGTGAATAGTGACCACACTCTTCTTGTTGGTACTCAAAATATAATCCATGACTATGATCAGTTACAGGAATGCAACAATTTGGTTTAGTCTGATATGGATCTCCTAGATGTGGGTGCAAGCCTTTGATAAGGGGTTAATGGGACTTGGGTATGGCAAGTGGGGGAGCCAATTTTCCATCCAAGACTTTGCCATTAGTAAAAACCGGACCATCCATCACGCAAGAATTCATGCTAGCACGCATAACCAAACAACATTAATGCAGAGCCAAGATCGAGATCATTCCAATCCGCTCGTTTGATCCTCCATAAAGAATTCTCTGAACATTTTGGCTGATCACATTAATGAGACTTTAAAGAAGGGTGAGCCTCGAGACAGAGAAACTCAGAGATTAAATATGGAAGTAGAGCATCGGGGCATAGACAATCCTCCTCCTCTGCTGCAGCAAATTTGCTCGCCCTTGGCAGTGCATCCTTGCTTTCGCACTGCCACTGGAAAACATAGTCATCTCAGTTGTTTTCTTGAGCTTGGGGAAGGGCTCCACCTCTCCCACACTGGCCTCTACAATATATCTATTGTCACTCTGGATTTTCTCTTCTCCGCCAACTCTATCATTCTGCCTCCCTTGTCGCCTTCGTCTTTGCCCTCCGCCATGCCATGTCTAAGACATCGAATGAGATGTTGCAGAGGTAGTTCAAGGGGCCGCTCCCATCGCACACCTTCCACCCCCAATTCGGACTCCTCTTCGCCCTCCTTGAATTAATTTTCTAGCAGATATCCAAATACTCGTAGTGGGTGAGGCAGACTTCACCATGACAATCATGTTCATGTCCCCCTTGTCAATCTTCCCTCCAACACTCCCCAAACTGCCCAATTCTTCTTTAATTTTTCTCTGAACAGACCCCGAATCATTGCTTTGATATCGGTGGTCTTCCAGGAAGAACCCCAACAAATTGATCCCTGCGAGCTTCAGACAGGATCTTCTTCTGTTTTAGCTCAGGAATTAGACAAGCAGCAGCAACAGGCGACCAAGGACAAAGGAAAAGTGCTTGCGGGTGAGGAGAAGGTCGAAGGTGGACGCTCCAAGCAATGTGAAGACCCAGATGTGGACAAGAAAAAGGAAGAAGATGATATGGAGGCGTACATGTGCTTTATCCTGGAGGAAACCTCTCCTTAGCATGATGCTTAGTCATTCCATCAATGTCTATATTTTTTATCACAATTCCCAATGGGTTGGGATTGTTTTTGTTTTTCCAGTTTTAAACTCTAGCAGTCTTAGTTCTACAGTCTATCTTTTTAGAACTTTATAGTGGACAGCTTTATCGACGCCCTGTGCGGGTAGTATGGTAGCACTTTGTTTGGTTTGGACTGGTTTCCCATAGTGGGCAGTCTATTTTGTGTGTTAATTGCTGAATATGTCACTCTCATGGGAAAAGACAAGGCTGTGGACAGGTTGTAAAATATTTTTCCTTTCTTAATAGATTAAACTAATTTAGAAAAAAAAATAAAAAATATTTATCTTCTTACGAATAATAATTAATATTTAGCAATTTATAAATATTAATAATTATTACTAATTACTAAGTATTATTAACTATTAGTTACTAATAATATTATAAACCCAATGGATGAACGTCGTTATAAACCCAAGGAATTATTCATATTAAAAACCAAAGAGATTAAAAAACTAAGAGAATAATATTAAAAGCGTAAGTGATTAATAACCCGAAGTCATTAACATTGCAAACCTAAGGGGTTAATAAACCCAAGGAATTATGAATACTATAAACCAAAGGATTGATATTATAAAATTTGAGGATTATTAACATAAGCGGTCAATAAACCCAAGTGATTAATATTATAAAACATAGGGAATACAAACCCAATGGATTAATATTATAAATCCAAGGGATTAATGAACCCAAATAATTATTAATATTCTAAACCCAAGATGTTAAAAACGCAAGGGATTAATGAACCCAACTAATTATCAGTATTATAAACCAAAGGGATTAATAAACCCAATCGATAAATATTATAAACCCAAAGGATGAGTAAACCCAACATACTAGTACTATAAAATTCCAATATTAATATTAAAATCCTTAACATTACAAAGTGTAAATCCAAGATATTAATATTAAAGTCAAAATAAATCCAAGTGATTAATATTAATATTAAACCCAATATATTAATATTATAAACCAAGGGATTAATAAACCCAATGGAATTTTTTTTTTCTAAACCCAAGAGATTTAAATTAAGTCAAAGGTTTAACGTTATATAACTTATGAATGATAATATAACCTAGGAAGATGAACCCTTAGAATAATAAAACCAAGAGTGTGATATCATAAAACGAAGGGACTAATAAACATGAGGGATTATAAACCCATGGGAAAATATTAAACATAAAGAATAAATTTTATAAACCAAAAGATATAAACCCTATGGTAAATAAATTTTCTTTTTGCTAAGTAAAACTAATTCTATTATGTATAAAGATTACTGAAACAAAACTGCCACAGTGTCAGCTGTGAGAGCCTGAACACTGTGCTTGATAACCATGCTTGTCCAAGAGAGTCTGGACTGCCCTTGTAGGGAAACCAGACCTGTTAACAAAAACATTTTGACCGCCCTTGGAAGGGAAATTGGTCTGCTGTTCATACTTAACAAAATTACAGAGAAAAAGATATAGAGAGTAGCAATCAGCCTTTCTAGCTGAGCTTTAAAGCAAGAGAACAGAAAATCCCAATAGTAGTTAATCAAAAATACCAGAACAGTTTGTGAGCTGTGAGTATCACTGTTCATGAGCCTGAGTCAGAGATTCCTCCTCAATCCTACAACCATAATCATCGCTGCTATCATCCGCGCCACCTTTTAGATCGCCTTCATTGCCAATGTCAGCCTCCACCTTGCGTAGCGCCTCCATGGAAGACAGAGTGAAGTCTGTAGGCAGAATTGAGCTTCTGAGGGAGCTGGGGACAAGAGGGGGCGGGAATGAGGATGCAGGGGTCGGTGCAGGGAGGGGGAGCTCTTCATGAATAGTAATAGTGATGAAGGCAGTGATAATTGGGCGGTTAGAGGAGCACTCAAAGCGAAAATCAGCCCGCTGAGAGGTTTGACGGATAGGGAGGCTTGCAGGCTCAAGAGAATTGGGAGGGAAAGCACAGTTGGGGGGGACAGTGGCATGAGGGGGGGAGCTCCTTTCAAAATGAACGGAATCACCATGACGGTGTTGACGTCTGACTCTCTGCGCATCCTGAGACTGGTCCAATGCCTCATTAGATGAGTAGGACCATGAGGCAGAGCTTGCAGAGGGGCGAAATCGAGCTCCACAACCTCTATTAGTGCCTCGCCAGCACCGCATATGGTGGCGGAGGCGTGGCATGGAGGCAGAGGCAATGTGATGAAAATTTCCGCAGGGGTGGTAGTATAAGAACACAGAGGCCCGGAGAGGGGAGTAGACACTGCTCGAGGGAGCCGACCGGGCACAGCGCAGAATAGTGAAACCACTAAACTGAGCCACCCAAGCACAATAAGAAGAATTGAAACTACAGAAGAGACTGTGGGTGAAATGGTACTCGGGAAGCGGCTCAAAGCAAGCAAGCAAGGAGCAACAGTGACCAGTATGCGTTCTTATGCTAGATTCATCAAATCTGGGAGCGCAGGCTCTGCTAAGAGGAAGCGGGGAGCCTCCACTGCTAATACAACCTTATGAACTATCCAGAACGAAATCCATTGCCAAGTGAACCGCCATATGAATTTGCATGGGCGTCGAGGTAGAGGTATTAAAGACTTTTTGAGCTGGCGAATTTAATTCAGCATTCAATCCTGTGCAGAGGGCCATATGGCCATCCCGTGCGAGCTCCTTCGGGAGACGCGCAGGGTGCCATGTCCCATCAAACCTCAAACGCATCTGCATCCGGAGAACCCTATGGTAAATATTATAATCCCTCAAATAAACATTAAAATATAATATTAATATTATAAATATTAATATCAACATTATAATATTAATATTAAACCAAAATATTAATATATTATAAAGCATAGGCTTAGTGTTAAATTGTAAGAATATAAACTATAGGATTAATATTAGAAACCCTAGGAACAATATCATAAACCCAATGGATTACTAAACCCATTGGATTAATATTAAAAACCCGAGGGAATATAAACCTAAGAGAATAACATTAGACCCTAAGATTAATATTAAACCTCACGAATATAAACCCTGATATTAATATTACAAACCTTAGGATTAATATTATAAACCCAAGAGATTAATACTATAAATCCAAGGAAATAATAAACCTAAGGGATTAATATTATAAACTCAAAGGATTATAAAGTGAGAGGAATAATTTTAAACCCAACTGATTGATGTTATAGACGTAAGGGATTGTTAAAATCAAAGGATTAATATTAAAATCCCAAGGGATTGATAGACCCAACGGATTCATTTTAAACCCTAAGATTAATATTATAACCCTAATACTAAAAATCATAAATCAAATATTAAACTTTAATATTATAATTTGAATATTAAAAGGCCCTAATCTTATAAATCTTGTATTAAACTGAAGTTTTGTAATGTAACAATGCAACGTGGAATAAATTATAATGTAATGTAACATTTCCATAATGATTGTTAGACTTATTTTCATATTGAGACAATGTTTGTCAAAATGTGATGTTGGATACATTTTTGTACCATTCGAATGTTACAGTATTAAACCATTGATATTATAAGCCCAAGGGACTAATAAATCCAAGGGATTAATACTAAAAATGCAAGCAAATATAAACCCACGGGAATAATATTAAATCGAATGCATTAATATTATAAACCCAATGGATATGGACCCTAAGATAAATATTATAAACCCTAAAATAAAAATTTTACCCTAAGATTCATATCTTGAACCTTACGATTAATATTATAAGCCCAAAGGATTAATATTAAAAACACAAGGAAATAACATTAAACCCTAGGATGAATATTAAACCCTAGGAATATAAACCCTAAAAAAAATCTAGGGAAATGAACCCTTAGATTAATAAAGTGAAGGGATCTATATTATAAGCAAAATTCACTAATAAAAACAAGGAATTAATTCTTAAGACCTAAAAAACCCAAATGATTAATATTTTAAACTCAAGGTATATTAACCCTAAGATGCATATTATAAACCCTAAGACAAACATGATTTACCATGGTTAATTTCATATTGAGACAATATTTGTCACGATGAAATGATGGACAATGGTTGACCATGATTAATTTTCATATTGAGAGAGTCTTTGTCACAATGTGACGTTGGACCATGGTTGACCATAATTTACCATAGCTGACCATGGTTTAATATTAAAACCCCATGGGAATAACATTAAACCCTAGGATGAATATTAAATTGTAGGAAAATAAACCCAAGGGATTAATATTGTAAACACTAAATTTAATATTAAACCCTGGGAATATAAACCCTATGATTAATATTATAAACCTAATGGATTATAAACCCAAGGGATCTATATTAAACCCTATCAATAATATAATACCATATAAATATGAACCCTTAGATTAATAAAGCCAAGGGATTAATAGAACCAAGTGTTTGACATTGGAGCATGGTTGACCATGGTTGACCATATATCATGGTTAATTTTCATATTAAATTTTTTTGTCACAACGTGATGTTAGACCATGGTTGACCATGGTTGCACGTGGATTACCATGGTTGTGAAAATGTGGAGTTGGTGATATGAAATGTGATAACTTCTTATTTCTAATATAGAGATTGAATGTAGGGGCATTTACTGGATATGTCACCTTTAAAGAAAGGATGAGATCCAGAAGCTATCTGGCCCTTTATAGACTCTGCCTAAAGAAATAATAGAAGTAAACACTAATGATTTGGAAATGAAGCTACTTGTTTGCTGGTGCAAGGTATTCATTATCCATAAACTTATGTGTGCAGACTGTTTAATATGTTTTGCAATTGGAACAAAATGCTTTGGTGAATTTATGAGTCTTTTTGTGTGTAGGAGGCTTATTTATTTTTACTGTTTAACATATTTAACTCTGACAAAACACAAAAAATAAATCATCGAATATAACATAGCATATGATAAGGTAGTTCACCCCTCCTGGGCTACATCTGTCAGGTCCAAGGCCCCCAAATGGGCATGTCCTTGCTCTTATTTATGCTCAAAATTAGTTATACAATGTGAAGAAAGCCTAAACAGAAAAAAATAGCTGTAGAAATGAGTTCAGAACAATGAAAACAACAAAGATAGGCTTTTTTTCACCTCCAAAGGTTAACCATAGCCTAATACAGCTCCAACACTCCCTAGGCCCTGATGGCTCTCCAAGCTTCTCTGCTAAAAAAGTACCTGAAGATGATATTTTTTGCCTCTAAAACCTACGCCATTGGCTCTGGAATGCTCAAATTACCCAAAATAATAGTAAAAACTTCACTCCAAAAGGTCTTCCCTAGCAAAAGATATGAGAAAAACCACTTTTTCCCAATCAGGCCTAGAAAACCACCACTAAAACTGGAATTAATGTCAATTAAAATTCCAAAGTTGGACTGTCCACCAATTTTGGTAGGCTCCCACCAATTTCTCCGCGTGGTTAAAGTTTGGCATTTATTGTTAGGATATCGTGGCCACATGCAGGGGATGTGCCAATGGTTTCAGAACCATGGCATTAAAAGTCATCGCAACCTTCATCGGTTATATATGTGAACACCAATGTTTTTAACTGTCGGTTGTTAGCTGCCAGGTCTGGAGCCTCTAGTTTTGTGGCTTTGGTCATATGATAACATTATGTGGGGGCTGGCCCACTTTTCCACCACCCACAAACACAATAAACCTTATATAGAAGTGGTGGCCCTTATGGGTAAGAACCACCATAGAGGCGGGCCAGTCGGGCGTGTTGGCTGTCAGCCCATCAACCCGCAGTTGAACCTGGTAGCCATACAAAATTTTGCATGCACATTTGTTTGAAGTCCCGAGGCCATGAGGCAGCCTCTAGGCAGGCCACGTGGTGTCCTTTGATTGGCTCACATAGAATATTCTACAGAATATTCTATGAATTCTGTGCAATATTCTGTGGAATATTCCCAAAATATTCTGTGGAATATTCCTTTTTTTAATAATTTTTTATTCAGAGTCAAACTGAGTCAAATTGGGCTTTTCTCTAAAATTGAGAAACTTCAGACTCGAATATCTTCCACATACAGTATCGGTTTTGAGTGTCGTTCATGGCTACAAGATTGTTTTGATGAGACATTTCCTATCATTCTGGTTTCAACCAATTTTGAGCAAATAAAATTTTGAGCATTTTATCCAATTAGGACATGATAACTTGATCACACCTCCTAAATGGGAAGCTTTTGTACCCACAAAAGCCTTCAATTACCTGTTAAGAAGATGAGGGTATAGCTCCCTCACCTTTTCCACCTCCATCCACTTTGCCTTACTTGGTTTGCTGCCTTTAAGACCAACCCAAAGATAATCAACATTTCCCCTACTTGAAGTGCATGTCCTTCTGTCAAGGATAGCATCTTCTTTCAGCTTATCCAAAAATTCTGGTGAGAAATCCTCTATGGATGGCAACTAAATATAACTTTCATAATTAGAAATTAAAGGAGGTTCATACAAATGTAAATTTCCCACGTTAACAATGGAATACCTTTGCATATATGAAGGCAAATCTAGTTGTAAAGCATTATTTCCAACTTTTTTAATGATCTTGAATGGACCATAACGAATAGGCTTCAGCTTTTTACCTTCTCCTTGCATTCTCTCCTTACTAATATGCAGCCATACCTCATCTCCATCTTGAAACTTATGATCAAATCTATGTTTATCATGTCTCTCCTTGTACTTGACTTGAAATTTTTCAAGCTGTTCTTGAACTTGCTGATGTATAAGCTGAATTATTTCAATTAACATGCAATATTTCCAAGTAAGAGTGCTCTTCTCCTGAATTCCTGGGTATAGTCTTGCACATTCTGTCCCTTAAGCTATCTAAATTTTTTCCAGTTCATTATAGCTTTTTGAAGGTGAGAAAAAGGATAAAATTGTTTCTTGATTGCAGTAATAAACTTTGTCCATGATAAATAAATCTTACCATGTTTCTTGATTTCCTCCCTAGTTTTGGCTTCCCACCAAACCAATGCTGCTCCATCCATCCTTAGTGAGGCTAATTGTATTTTGGTGTCATCATCATGCAGATTTTGAATCCTTAAATAGACCTCCAGTTGTATGATCCAATTATCTAATTTCTTTGCATTAACATCACCATTAAACATTAGCAATTCAAATTTGACATCAAGCTTTAACAAAGGATTTTTACCAGTTTTTTTTTACCTATGTGACTGATTTACTGAAGTCAAAGAAGATGATGTTGAGGAAGAGGATGACGATGGAGATGAAGGATCAACATTTCCTCCATTCCCTTTCTTAGACTTGTCCTTGTCCTTATTTCCTCCTGAGGAATAATCTCCTTCTTTTTGGTTTTTAGATCCTTCTCCAGCAATCCTATCATTTCTTTCTTGATAGATGATCCTTACGATTTCAGTCATATCCAAGAAAACTTCCCGAAATATTCTTTCTTCATCTTTGGGATCCACTTCTTCATGAGCTTCTTCTTCTCTTGAAGACATGCTTGTAGTTGTTTCTAAGGCTATTGAGGGTGATATAGAAGGTGGAGATAATGGCACCCTAGCCCTTTTTGGTTGAGCATTGTCTTATGCTCTAACCAATTTTACTTCCCCTCTTTTAAGTTTAAGCCTAGTAAGCATCAAATTTGCAAAACAGTAAAATATTTCTTTGCACAAAACTCAAAACTTGAGCTCAAATCTAAGCTCTGATACCAATCTGATCTTAAATGTGAGAACTTATTATTTCTAATACATAGATTGACTGTAGGGGCATTTACTGGATATGTCACCTTTAAAGAAAGGATGAGATCCAGAAGTTATCTAGCCCTTTACAGACTCTGCCTAAAAAAATAATAGAAGTAAACACTAATGATCTGGAAATGAAACTACTTTTTTGTTGGTGCAAGGTATTCATTATCCATAAAATTATGTGTGCAAACTGTTTAATATGTTTTTCAATTGGAACAAAATGCTTTGGTGAATTTATGAATCTTTTTTTGTGTAGGAGGCTTATTTCTTTTTAATTTTTAACATATTTAACTCTGATAAAACACAACAAATAAATCACAGAATATAAAAAAACATATGATAAGGCATTTCACCCCTCCTGGGCTACATCTGTTGGGTCCAAGGCCCCCAAATGGGCATGTCCTTGCTCTTATTATGCTCAAAATTAGTTATACAGTGTGAAGAATGCCTAAACAGGAAAGAATAGCTGCAGAAATGAGTTCAGAACACTGAAGACAATAAAGATAAGATTTTGTTTCACCTCCAAAGGTTAACCATAGCCCAATACAGCTCCAACACTCCCTAGGCCTTGATGGCTCTCCAAGCTTCTATGCTAAAAAAGTACCTGAAGATGATTTCTGTTGCCTCTACAACCTGCACCATTGGCTCTGGAATTCTCAAATTACCCAAAAAAAAAAAAAATCACTCCAAATGGTCTTCCCTAGCAAACGTTATGAGCAAAACCACTTTTTCCCAATCAGGCCTAGAAATCCTCCATTAAAAGTGGAATGATTGTCAGTTAAAATTCCAAAGTTGGCCTGTCCACCAATTTTGGCACACTCCCACCAATTTCTCCACGCGGTTAAATTTTGGCATTTATTTTTAGGTTATCGTGGCCACATGCAGGGGATGTGCCAACGGTTTTGCAACCGTGGCATTAAAAGTCACCGCAACCTTTGTCGGTTATATATGTGAACACCAATGTTTTTAACCATCGGTTGTTACCTTCCAGGTCTGGAGCCTCTGGGTTTCAGGCTCTGGTCATATGATAAAATTATTTGGGGGATGGCCCCCTTTTCCGCCACCCACAAAAGCAATAAACCTTATATAGAAGTGGTGGCCCTTATGGGTAAGAACCGCCACAAAGGCGGGCCGGTAGGGCGCATTGTCTGTTAGCCCATCGACCCATGGTCGAACCCGGTAGCCATACAAAATTTTGCATGCACATTTGTTTGAAGTCTTGGGGCCATGTGGCACCCTTTGATTGGCCCACACAGAATATTCTATAGAATATTTTGTGGAATATTCTTGGAATTTTCTGTGGAATATTCCTTTTCTTTATAATTTTTTATTCAAAGTCAAACTGAGTCAAATTGGGCTTTTCCCTGAAATTGAGAAACTTCAAGCTTGAATATCTTCCACATACAGTATCGGTTTTGAGTTCTATTCATGGCTACATGATCGCTTTGACGAGACATTTCCTGTCGTTCTAGTTTCAACCAATTTTGAGAAAATAAAATTTTGAGCATTTTATCTAATTAGGACATGATCACCTGATCAGTTGGACCATTAGAAAATATTTTTCACATTGTAACCATGGCTATTGATGATCATTGAACATGATTAACCATGGCTAATTTTCATATTCAGATAATCTTTGTCCCAATGAAACATTGGACCATGGCTGATAATGGTTGACAATGGTTGACGATGGTTGATTTTGATATTGAGACAATTTTTGTCACAATGTGATGTTAGACCATGATCGAAAATGATTTACCTTGGATGATTTTAATATTGACCATGATTGACCATGGATGACCATGATTTACCATGATTAATTTTCATTTTGAAACAATCTTTGTCACACTGCGATATTTGACCATGGTTGACTATGATTGAAGATGGTTGACCATTGTTGATTTTCATATTGAGACAATATTTTTTATAATGTGATGTCAAACGATGGTTGACCATGAACGACTATGGTTGATAATGGTTGATGATGATTGAACAAGATTGATTTTCATATCGAGACAATATTTGTAATAATGTGATATTGGATCATGGTTATCATGGTTGACCATGGTTGACCATGATCATAAACCCAATGGATTTATATCAAAACCTAGGATTAATATTATAAACACTATGAATAATATTATGCCCTCAGAATATGTACCCTTATATTAATAAACCCAAGGTATTTATATTATAAATCCAAGGGACTAATAAACGCAAGGGATGAATACTAAAAACCCAAGGGAATAATATTAAACATAAGGGTTTAATATTATATACCCAAGGTATATGAACCCTAAGATAAATGTTATAAACCCAAAAATAAACATGATTGACCATTATTTACCATGGTTGATCTTCATATTAACACAATCTTTACCATCATGTGACATTGGACCATGATTGATCATGATTGATTTTCATATTTAGACAATCGTTGTCACAATGTAAAGTTGGACCATGGTTGACCATGGTCAGTTTTCCTATTGAGATAATATTTGTCGCAATGTGACCTTGGACCATGGTTGAACATGATCGATTTTCATATTGACACAATATTTGTCACGATGTGACATTGGACTATGGTTGACCATGATTGATTTTCATATTGAGACAATATTTGTCATAATGTGATGTTGGAGCATGGTTGACCATGGTTTATTTCCACATTGAGATAATCTTTTTCACAAATTATGCGATGTTGGACCATGGTTGAAAATGATTGATTTTCATATTGAGACAATATTTTTCACAATGCAACATTGGAGCATGGTTGACCATGGTCGATTTTCATATTGAGAAAATTTTTGTCACAATGTGACGTTGGACCATGGTTGACCATGATAATATTATTTAATGTTATTAATGTTAAAATTAAAAATTGCTGACCATTGTTGACCATGGTTGATTTTCATATTGACATAATATTTTTCAGAATGCGACGTTAGACCATGGTTGGCCATGATTGATTTTCATATTGACATAATCTTTGTCACAATGTGATGGTGGACCATGGTTGACCATGACTGATTTTCATATCGAGACAATATTTTTCCATTAATTATGGTGACTATGGTTAATCAAATATGAATATTAATGGCCATGGTTGGATTGATATTATAAATATTATGAATAATATTATACTATTTTCTGACTATTGTTAAAAATCGCCAACTATTTTTTTGCTATGGTTAACGATTATTTGACTGCAATTTAACATGCTCGACTATGGTTTTTCATGCTGAAATTTGAAAGTTTGAATATGTTTGACTATGTCTTGACATTGACTATTGCTAAACATGGTCAACATAGGTTTGACCAAGTTGATCATTGTCAGCTATTTAAACATCTTTTATCAACGTTTAACTATCTTCATCTAATTTGGTTGGCTTTTTTCAACTATTAAAATTAATCAATAATAATGTGCAATTATGTTTGACCAAAGTTGAAGAGTGTTGATTGTCTAACATAGTGAGACATGGTTTGGCTATGGTTGAACGTGGTTTGAAAATGATTGACTATGGTTGGATATAGTTTCACTATGATTGTCCATCATTTGACTATGCTTTTTTTATAGTTGACCATGATTTAACTATCATTACCATGGCAATGGTGATTGTCAATAGTTAGCCATGGTTTGACTATGGTTAACCCTGGACATCGACTAAATATTTATTTATAATTAAGATTTTATCAATGTGTAGATTAATGATTAATCTATTAATTTATAGGTCAATGTATTAATATATTGTCATAAATGTATTAATATTTAAATAATATTATTAAGATATTAATATTATTACTAAAATGATTTAATATTATTATTAAATTTTAATATAAACCTTTAATATTATTTTTATTATTAAAAAATATAAGGTATATAAACCCTAAAATAAATATTATACACTCTAAAATAAACATGGTTGACTATTGTTGACTAAGGGTTGACTATGATTGACAACGGGTTGAACATGATTGTTAAACATTGATTAAAGTGACTATGGTTATCCAAATATGACTATGATTGACCATGGCTGAACTAAGTGTCCTATGGATGAACATGACTGACCATGGTTGACGAAGTTCAACCATGCTAAATACAGTCTACTATGGCTCACAATGGTTACCCATGGTAACCATAGATAACTATGGTCAATCATAGTACACCATTGTGATCATAGTTGATGATAGTTGACCATGGTTAGACTAAGGCTCACAATGTGTGATGATTGTTAAAGATCACAAACTATTTTTTCACTATGGTTAATGATTATTTGACTACAGTTGAGCATGATTGACTATGGTTGGTCATGTTGACCTTTGTAAGGCTGACTATGTTTGATTTTGTCATCACATTGACTATTTCTACTTATGGCCAACATAGGGTTCACCAAGTTTGACCATGGTAAACTATTTAAACGTTGTATATCAAAGTTTGACTATGTTTATCTAATGTGATGGACTGTGATCAACTATTAAAATTAATCAATAATAATATGCAATTATGTTCGACCAAAGTTGAAGTGTATTGACTCTCAAACATAGTGAGACATGGTTTGGCTATGGTTGAAATTTGTTTGTAAATGATTGACCATCGTTTGACAATGTTATATTTATAGTTGGTCATGATTTAAGTATTGCTGCATTTGCAACGGTGGTTGTCGATAGTTAACCATGGTTTGACTATGGTTAACCTTGGTCATCCACTAAATATTTATTTATAATTAAGACATTATTAATCTATTAATTTATAGACCAATATATTATGTATAGCTATTAAGATAATGTTATAAATTTATTAATATTTAAATAATATTATTAAGATAGTAATATTTTTACTAAAATTATTAAAGTCTATTATTAAATTTTAATGTAAAAAATTAATATTATTGCTATAATTATTTACCCTAAGGGCTTTAATATTATTATTATTATTAAATAATGTGGTCAACCATAGTTTGACTAAGGTTAACCCTAACTATCCACTATAGATATTCATGTTCAACCATGGACATCCATCATGTCTCAATATAGCTCATTATGGTTAACTATATGTACATACAAATAGCTTTGCTAACTATGGTTCAGGAAGGTATTCATGTTGAATATTGTTGACTATGATGACCATGTTAACTATAATAGACAATCTCAATGATATTAAACCATACTTAAATTAGCTAATTGTTAGTATGAATCTTTTGTCGAAAAAGACCACTTTAGCTATGCATAACAAATAGCCCTAACATCAATTATGTCTCCCAATATCTTCAAATTTGCAGTTAGTTGATCCAAACAAAGCTACACAAATCCAAATCTATGCATAAAAAGACATTAAGCAGTGAAAATAAGGTTTTGCTCCATGCATCCAATAGACAAGACAAGAACGATATTTTTGAAAGAATTTTTTATATTAAGGGCACCTGAGAGGAAAACAAGAAAGGTGTTTCCAATTCTCCTCAATGGGATGGGTTCTTGAAAGTTTCAGCGCTTTAGATCTAGCATTTCTCTCTCTTGTTGGTGTAGAAAACCCAGACAAACATAGAACTCAAAGGGAGCTCACAAAATGAAATAATGGAAAATTTGACAATGATAATGGCTCAAAGTCAGACCAAGAGCATAGATCCAAAGTGATCTAATAGGCAAAAAAAAGTGACAAATGAATGGGAAAACCCTTCTATTTATAACAAAATATTAGGGCGGTCTAGAACTTGGTGCATGAATAAAATATTATTAACCAAATTCTAAAACCACCTTTTAGGAATATTTTATTATATTTGTTGGAGGGGAAAGGATTTTTGACTTGGGTCAATTGCTTTATTTATAAATAATAAATAAATAAATGATTTATTTATTATTTTAAGGAAATGGTGGAAATATAATTAAATAAATAATGATTTATTTAATTATTTATAAATGATTTAGTCAAATTTAACTAGGAATATTATTTAAATAAGGATTAAATAACTTATTCCTGGGAAATAATCAAATAAATAAGGATTTATTTAATTGATTTCCTTGTTTTGGGTTAAATATGACCAGGAATAATAATTAAATTGATGTTTAACTAATTATTCTTTGAGGAAATATAAAAAAATATAGATTTGTTTATTATTTCCTTTTGGGGTTTCCTATTTAGACCATAAACAACTTAATAAAGGTGTTTTACTAAGTTATTTTACATAGTGAAAGAAATTTTACTTAGGGTAAAATTGGTCTTACATGGTGTACTTGGGTCCATCTAATGATAATAGGTTAGATGACCAAAAAATGGTGTAACAGATTGTCCCCCAGCGTACGAGTGTTAGGAGAAAATCGTATGACCGAAGTACGTTGTAAGAACTCAATCACCAGACATCAAGAGGGAAGTCAGAGAGAGAAATGTAAGGTAGTATAATGTGCTAAAGGACTAGACCCTGAGGAGACGAGGCTTACAGGTGAAACAAGTCTCTATTTTATGAGATGGTACCTGTGCTAAAGGGGGCGGGGGAGGCATACCTATGCCCACCGAGACAAAGTACAAAAGAATAGTGCATCCAGTAAACAAGGGACCGAACTATAAAGTACATGCTGGCATTAACATGAGCCAGATAAAACATATAATGAGGAATCCAACATACATGCTATGCTTGGGATAACAGCTAGGAATTATACAATAATATCTGAGTACATGAGATACAAATACAACCCAAATGCCCCCTAGAAATGGGGGAGGGCTTGCAAAATCTGACTGATACATGCAAATAAAAGAGGTGCTGCAAGCGGCGAAGGCCAGCATCATCAAATATATGGAGCTGCATCAAAGGCTGCAATGACGAGTTCATTCGGGCATGTGGGGGGCTACCTGCAGGGCCAACCCCTCATGAGGGTTGAGACATCTCACACACACTCGAGAATCACCAATAGCTACTACTGGATCACTGGACCATCAAGTATACGGATCTCGATCATGTTGAAAGGAGCTGGAGTGGAGAAACAATCAAGTTAAAGGTTAGTGAGAAATCCCCTTGCCTAATTCGAGGCACCAAACAAGTGGAGAAGTAGGAACCAAGGTACACCGCCCTCTAGACCTGTCTTCTGGAGTGAATGATCTGATGTCGACAGAAGGAGGTTCGCCATAGGTGAGGCAATAAGGGATCCTCAACTAAGGAAAGAGAGAAAATAGTAGAGAGACTGACATACTAACACTAATGATGATGATGAAATGGGGGATACTAAGTAGCAGATGGATGACTTCCCTTGTTAGAGCATAAAGGGCATGGATGACTTGGCAACGACTGACACAATATCAGGAGGGATAGGGGACAATGGAACTGAATGCCATCATGTGTGACACGAGAGAGGGACCATGCACTGAAGGATGGAGGACTATAACAGGGTACAAAGAGACTCAGGATAGACTCCATGGATGGAATGATGACTCAACTCAGATGCTATAAACAAGGGCGACACGATGGTGCTGCCACACAGTAAAGGTCTAATGGGGGACCATAAAAACATGAGTACAATATGGTAACTCATGACGAATATCAACACGAGCATGGACAAGTATGGAGGCCAAGTGGTGCCCCTAGTATGAGTGTTGAAAGTGAAGAAATTCGATTTTGAGGAGGGTTATGGTTGAGGGGCATAGGTGCCCCCAAGCATGTTGTGGTCATGCCAAAATCTATAAAGGGGAATCTAAACACATTTTAATGATGTGGTGCGCCATTTGTTTTCGTTATGGTTATGCAGTATGAGAAAGGAAATGGAGGATTACCAATCTCTTTTAGTATTGCATATATTAATCAAATGGATTTTAAGTTTTTGGGTTGGCATACCTGGTGTCACTATCCCAAAGAGAAGATTTGGAGATAATGAACTGATGCTCTCCTATAAAACCCATAGGTTGGTCAACAACAATGTCTAAGAGACTGGGTTGCTGATGTAAGATGAAGGAATGATAAGGGGTATCATCCCTAGAGTGATATGAAGTGATATGGGACTCTAGAGGTTCATCTAAATGTGGAAGAATAATGGTACTAAAGTCGACATGACTAGATACACTATGAGAGTTGTGGAGAATTGCTTCTCCTGGTCTCTCAAATATGGGCGCCCCCTTACCCAAACATGGGGTTTCAATGTAATGGCTACGAGGTGTATGTGGTGCGAACGCATGGGTTCGATGTAAGGGGGAATAGATAAAGTTAGGGGTGGGGATTTCTTCCATAATGTCATCATCGTGATAGAAGATGGGGTGACTGGTGGAAGAAAGAACACCTGATGCGGCAAAGCTACCTGACTCATCATCATGAGAAGAGAGGTTCACATGTGCATCATCACAAGGGGTGACAGAAGAGTAAGCAGATAAAGGATATATCGATGTTGAGCCCAGGATGATCGCTAAAGGAAGGTCAAGCGAAACAACAGGGGAGGATTCAGAGGGAATGTTCCCCAAGGGTCTCATGGATGAAGATAGGTAGAAGATGGTGGACGAAGGCTCTGTCATCTCGACATTATGAGGGGGAATGTCAATGGGAGTCATCATTTATAGTGTTTCTGCCGAAGCAAAACGCGCAAATAGGGGATAGGTGGACTCGTTGCGCTTGGCATCGAATTGGCGGACCGCGGCTAGAGAGGTGCGGAAGTCCTTGAGGCGGGGAAAAAGGTGGGTGTAATGGCCATGGAGATCACACAAAGCACAGGGGGGGTTGGTGTGAATAGTCTTGGGGTTCTTGGCCGCGATCGCAGAAGGAAAAAAGGCTTCCGAGACCGTGGACTCCGGGAACGCGACATTAACCATGGGCTTGAGATGAGGCAATTCAGGATAGGTATGGGTGGCGTGACCGACAACATCACACAAAGCACACTGGATGGTATGCTTTGGAGGTCGAGGAGGGGCAGGGTTTTTTGGGGCAGCCTTATCCTTTCATGCCCCCTTGCGAGCTTTTCCATTCTTACCTGAAGCAGTCGTAACAGGAGGTGGTTCCTGTTGAGGTGACTGAGGCATTGTTGCAGCGGGAGAAGTCATGGGGACCAGTTGAACTGGGGTCAAAGAAAGATAAG
The DNA here is from genome assembly GCA_034641835.2 of Pinus albicaulis. NCBI lineage: Eukaryota > Viridiplantae > Streptophyta > Pinopsida > Pinales > Pinaceae > Pinus > Pinus albicaulis. Next base: position 86,383,104 of record CM076584.1, on the reverse strand, counting down.
GTTTGGGTTGACCAGGTGGGGTAGTGGCTGGAGGGATGGCTCAAAGATGGTTGAGACCTAGTGGAACTGACCCAAGAGGATAGAGGGGCTCATGGGTACTAGATGTAGGAGAGGGGCCAGAAGGAAGAGGTGTAGTTGGCTGAGGCGAAGGGCTAGGAGCAGGTTACGTCGAGCGAGGTTGAGGTTAAGGTTGCTGACTAGCCAAAGCGGGTCGTTTAAGGTCAACCCGAGACGATTGCATCATGCAAACATTTGCTAAGCTAGGATCAGAGACAGTGTTGGGTATACGACCAAAGTCCCACATTGACTAGAAGTGGGGAGGATCATGGGTATATAAGGATGGACAAATATCTCCATTGGTATGAGGCCTTTTGGGGTAAAGCCCATAAGCAAAGCCATGAGGTCTTAGGCCCAAAGTGGACAATATCATACCATTGTGGAGATATGTGGTGTCCAGAATCCTTACAAGTGGTATCGGAGTTGTTTCGGCTTCAAGGGGACGCCTTTGCTGCTGAGGGTTTTTTAGTTCGGGCCTGAGGTAGACCCTGTTCAGTGGGAGATCTGCGGGATCGATTCTTGCAGTGAGAGAAGATGGCGAGCGGTGGAAAGATAGAGATCGAGAAATTTAATGGTCAGAGTTTTGAGTTGTGGAAGCTCAAGATGGAAGATCTGCTGGTGGATAAAGATCAGTGGATCGCGGTAGATCCAGGTACTAAGCCAACAGGAATGTCAGATGAAGACAGGAAGAAACTGAATCGGAAGGCTAAAAGCACAATACGGTTGTGTGTCTCAGATTCAGTATTGTTGAATGTATCTGGGGAAGCTATGGCGAAGACCTTGTGGGAAAAGCTAGGGACTTTGTACCAATCTAAGTCTCTGGTGAATAAGTTGTTCCTGCGGAAAAAGCTGTATAACCTGAGGATGAAGGATGGAGACTCGGTGACAGAGCATCTGAATGCCTTCAATGCTGTGGTAAGTCAGCTGTCATCTGTTGATATTAAAATCTTAGATGAAGATAAGTGCATCATTTTGTTGTGTTCTCTACCAGACTCATGGGACAGTCTGGTTATTGCAATAGGTAGCAATACAACTACCTTTAATTTTGATGACATTGTCTAAGCCTTGCTGTCGGAGGAAATGAGACGGAGAAATATGGAGGGTCAGAATGGAGATGCCTTATCTGTACGAGGAAGGTCCCAGAACAGAAACAAGAATAAGGGTTCGAGTGGGAGATCCAAATCTAGAGGGAGATCTAAATCTCCTGGAAAGTTTGTAAAGGTGTGCTGGAAATGCGGAAAGGAAGGGCACTACAAAAAGGACTGCAGATCTAAAGCTCCCGAGAAAGGAAAGGGATCTGATGATGCTCCTTCTGCAGAGGCAAAAACCACCTCGGATGAAGGTGGGGATGTGTATTTGGCTTCTTCTTCAAATACACATGTAGATCATGAGTCATGGTTGATTGACTCAGGTGCATCCTTTCACTTCACTCCCCATAGGGAGTGGTTCTGCGAGTATGAGAAATATGATGGTGGTGATGTCTTCCTAGGGGATGATAGGAAGGCCAAAATCATTGGACGTGGAAAGGTCAAGTTGAAGTTGCAAGGTGGAAGGATTAGAACACTTCCTGGTGTTCTGCATATTCCTGCATTGGCCAAAAATCTAATTTCTGTAAGCAAGATGGATGATGCAGGTGTAAAAACAGTGTTTGAGAAAGATGCCTGCAAGATGGTTCGAGGAGCACTAGTATTAATGCGGGGAGTTCGGACTGGAACTCTGTACAAGCTACAAGGTAGCACTGTTATTGATGGGTGTAACAGTTCTGTGGTTCCTGAAAGTGGGACAGAAAGTCTAGCTTTCTCTGGAGAAAAGACCGTGCTATGGCATCAAAGGCTTGGACATATTGGAGAGAAGGGCCTTCGGATACTGCATATAGATGTTATGGTAGAAGGTATGTCTAATTGTTCTCTGGATTTCGATTTCTGTGAACATTGTGTATATGGGAAGCAGAATCGGGTGAGTTTTCCTTCTGGTGCTAAGAGGGCAAACAAGATATTAGAACTTGTGCACAGTGATGTGTTTGGGCCCGTGTCAGTTCCATCACTGGGAAAGTCTGTGTACTATGTTTCATTCATAGATGACTTCTCAAGGAATACATGGATATATTTCTTGAGGAAGAAATCTAAAGTCTTTGACAAATTTAAAGAATTTAAGGCTCTGGTGGAAAACCAGACAGAGAAGAAGATAAAGGCGTTGAGGACAGATAATGGTGGGGAGTTCTACAAGAATGAATTTGAAGAGTTCTGTAAGAAGTGTGGTATAGCACGACAGAAGACTACTCCATACACACCTCAGCAAAATGGAGTTGCAGAAAGAATGAATAGAACACTAATGGAAAAGGCAAGAAGCATGCTCAGTGGTACCGGGTTAGGACAAGAATTCTGGGCAGAGGCAGTGGAGACTGCATGTTACTTAGTTAACAGATCACCTTCATCAGTGTTGGAGGATAAGACCCCACATGAGGTATGGACTAGTAAGAAACCCTCTCTTTCACATCTAAGGGTATTTGGATGTGATGCATATGTACATGTTCCAAAGGAGAAAAGGACCAAGTTGGATAATAAATCTGAAAGGTGCATCTTTATTGGGTATAAGGATGGTTTAAAGGGTTACAAACTTTGGAACCCAGAAATAAGGAAGGTTGTGTACAGCCGAGATGTGGTGTTTAGAGAAGTGAAAGATGTTGTTAAACATGAAGTCCTACCAAAGGAACCAGAGAATATAGTGTTTGAGCTAAAGGAGGATGAATCAGACTCTACAATAGAAGAAGACTCAGAAGATGAAGAGCCACAAACTCCAGCTTTGAGAAGATCAGTTCGGAAAAGAAGGCAACCAGAAAGGTATAGTCCATCTGCTTTCTGTTCAGGTTTTTCCTTAACTATAACTAATGATGAACCCAGAACTGTCAGGGAGGCAGTAGATTCAGAGGATGGAAAACTCTGGAAGGAGGCCATGGTTGATGAAATGGCATCCTTGCACAAAAAAGATGCATGGGATCTGGTGGAGTTGCCGGCTGGAAGGAAGCCCATTGGGAGCAAATGGGTGTTTAAGAAGAAGATGAATGTAGAAGGTAAGGTGGAGAAATACAAAGCTCGGTTGGTAGCGAAAGGTTATTCCCAGGTGCCGGGAATTGATTTTGGTGATATTTTTTCTCCTGTTGCCAAAGTTACTTCTATTAGATTAATTTTATCTATTGCTGCTGCATTTGATTTTGAGATAGAACAGATGGATGTGAAGACAAAATTTCTTCACGGGGATCTAGAAGAGGAGATCTACATGAAGCAACCTGAAGGCTTTATGGTGAAGGGTAAGAAAGAACCGGTATGCAGGTTGAAGAAGTCTCTGTATGGGTTAAAACAGTCACCAAGGATGTGGTATCAGAAATTTGATACCTATATACGGGGACTTGGCTTCACCAGAAGCAAGGAAGATCATTATGTTTATTTTAAATTAATTGGTGATCATGTTATATATCTGGTCTTGTATGTGGATGATATGTTGTTGATTGGAAATGACAAACCAAGATTTGAAGACCCAACTGTTCTCCAAATTCGACATGAAGGATCTGGGTGCTGCAAACTATATTTTTGGCATGGAAATTAAGAGAGATCGAGCAAAGAGGAAGCTCTGGTTAAACCAGAGGAAGTATGTCGAGACTATATTGCAGAGGTTCAATATGCGGGATAGTAAACTGATGAATGTTCCTATTCCTGTAGGTGTAAATTTGTTTGCTGAGTAGTGTCCCAAGACACAAGAAGAAGATGAGAATATGTCCTGTGTTCCATATGCAAGTGTAGTGGGTAGCCTAATGTATGTAATGGTATGTACTAGACCAGACATTGGACATGCAGTGGGAGTATTGAGCAGGTTTATGTCAAACCCGGGGAAGGAGCATTGGACGACAGTGAAGCGGGTTTTCAAATATTTACATGGCACTAGTGATTATGGCTTGTGCTACCCGGGGAAAGGCAGGGATTGGAAAGAATGTTGGACATTCGTGGTTACGGTATTGATACTGTAGGAGTTTGGAGATCTGGACCAAAGAATATCTACAAGTGGGTATGTGTTTAACCTATTTGGAGGCGCAGTCAGTTGGATGAGTAAAAGAGAGTCTGTAGTGGCTCTTTCAACTACAGAGGCAGAATAGATAGCAGCCACTCATGCAATCAAGGAAGCAGTTCGGTTGTAGAGATTTTGTTCAAGTATGGGGTTGGTACAACAAGCTATAAGGATAGACTGTGATAGCCAAAGTGAAATTTTCCTAGCTAAGAACCCTGCTTACCATTCAAAGACAAAGCACATTGATGTTCAATATCACTTTGTTAGAGATATGGTTGAGGCTAAAAGGGTGTTGATGGTAAAGGTAGACACTTAGAAGAATGTTGCAGATGCATTGACAAAGTTTGTGAGCACTCAGAAGTTCTCTTGGTGTAGAGAAACAATGGGTGTTGAAGAATTGGGCCAATGACTAAGCCCTCCTGTGGCCCCCCATGGAAATAAAACAACAAGTGGGAGAATGTTGGGTATGTGTTATATTCTTTCCACGACTAAGCACGCGCATGGTTTTGTGCATGGTTTTGCACATGGTTTTGGGGTACGATGGTTTTCGGCCCCTGGTATTTTTGTAGATCCGGTCAAGGGAACTACGGTTATGTTCTAATCCAGGGTTTATGTATTGGGGTTTATGTATGCTTCGACATGTATATATATGTGTTGTAACACTAAAAGGAATATAATGAAAAATCAAGCTGGTCGTCCCGATTTGGGATCCAGGGGAAAAACTCTGTGTTTATCTGTTGTATGTTTTATGCTCTTGCTATTGTTTATTTTCTGTTATAAGATTCGTGTGTAGATAATTTTTTTTCAAGGTTAAAACCTACATTTGGTATCGGAGCCATGCCCCGAAGTTAGCGAAGTGGATGAATCCTCAAATGCCGAATGAAGGTGGTGGGCCCCGGTAATATCATGATGGGATCCGTGGATGAGCTCGGTTAGACAGGGGGTATGCTCCAGATTCTTCATGGACGTGTTCTAGTCCCAACACGGTGAAGAGGAGTTGACCTGAGATAGAGCAAGCTCTCGAGGCAGGTGGTGCTCCATGTAGGCGTGTGCTTCCAACGCATTGGAGCGGATAATCCTGGTTGGTAGAGAGTGGACGGATGGATAATCGTTTGAGGGGAGGCTCGATGGTCCTTTGTTCGAGGGGAGGATTGTTGGGTATACGACCAAAGTCCCACATTGACTAGAAGTGGGGAGGATCATGGGTATATAAGGATGGACAAATATCTCCATTGGTATGAGGCCTTTTGGGGTAAAGCCCATAAGCAAAGCCATGAGGGCTTAGGCCCAAAGTGGACAATATCATACCATTGTGGAGATATGTGGTGTCCAGAATCCTTACAGATAGGAGGAGGAGGAATACTAGGGAAAGTTCCAAGAAAGGAGGAGTCTTTTTATACGTTGGGGGAGACATTGGTCAAAGAATCGACAGTTTGATTATTGGATACAGAAGAGATGGTTGACTCAGGGGAGGTTTGAGATTTTGGCTCTTGATATATCAACTGGTCAATGGTGACTAACTTTCCATTATGAGGGAAAAACATCTTGTGGTGGACCACGGATGGGATAGTAGAGATGGCATAGGTGTAGCTATGCCCCAAAATAATTTTATAATCAAGGGGACCGTCGATGAATTCAACGTCAACAGAAACAGTCTTGCTCGCAAGAGTGATAGGAAAATTACGGAATAAGCCAATGGGCTGGGAGGCATGGCCATCCCATGCACGAAGGGTGATTGTGGAAGGGGCCAGCTCAGGAGATTCGAGTTGTTTCCAAACTGAAGCAGACATCACACAGGTGGATGCCTCCTCATCAATAATACACTGAGAAATGTGAGTGTTCTGAATTTTGACTAGGATTTGGAAAGCTACGGAAGCAGGAAGGGGAGGATGTTCTAATTTACGGGCATCGAAAACAATTAATTGGTCATCAGCAGGATCTATAGTGCCCATGGTGGATAGTAGAGCCTTATTTTCATAAGGACATGATTGGAGGAGTTCCAGTGTTGAAATGGCAGTAGGAGATTGTGCCAAATCATCTACTATGCTATACGAATGAGTAGCTCGACCAGAAGTAGCATTTCGACGTAATGGGCCCTTAGGAATCTTGGTATGAACCTCAACTTTGGGCTGAGGGATACGCAAGGGACCATTAGATGTCGAAAGAGGCTCTGTAGAACCTGAAGAAGGTAACTCGGGGATAGACGAAGTGGGAGGCTTGGGGTACTGACGAGACCGAGTTTGAAGGTTAATGTTAACAAGTAAAGGTTGATCATAGTTCATCATGAGAATCTGGTAATCAAAGGAACCAGAAGGGGAAGGTTGAGTGGCTGCCTATCCGTCAGGTGTTTGGGTAGCCATAAATCCCTGCTATGCATCCACTTTCTCTTAAGGGGGCGGTGACTGCTATTGCGGGGGTTGAGAAGGCAAGGGAGGTGGAGGTGTTGATGTTGTAGGAGCTGGAGCACCAAGCTACAGATACAGATAACAAGGGGGTTGGGTAATAGTGTGGTAAGTATGAGGTTGGGCCTAAAGAGGGGTCATGTCATATCCTAGAGACGTGCTACCGGGAGGGGAAAAAGTGCGGGAGTTGCTGCCTCCCCCCCAAGGAAAACCATAACCCATGGGAGGTTGGGCGTATGTATGAGAGATAGCTCAGACGATACCGTCGACGACATGAGGTGCCCCTGGTGCATTGGCATCACCGGGTTTGGGGAGATCAGGTAGAACAGTATAAACATAACCCATCTGAGCATAGATCAGGTCATATTTTAACGCCATTTGGAGGGCAGCTTCTTCGGTTTGAGGAAAATGCGATGCGGCATCTTTCTCGATAGGGGGCAAGAGAGATCTAAGGAACCAGTCCATGTAGACACGGTCTTGGAAGGTAGGAGATTGACATAGGCTCTTTCTTCTTCGCCAATCCCGGACATGATCGGATAGGCGGGTCATAGATGATTGACGGAAAGAAGTCAAAAGTTTGATACTAGTGTCATAACGAAGGGGAAGCTAGTGTTGAGATTGCAACAAGATGACGAGCTTAGTGAAAAGAGTCGCCTTCACTAAGTGGGCCTACAGGCTATTTTTGGCGCAAGTATATTTTTAGACTATGTCTATTTTTATACATATGGATCATGTTCCATGAGTTGTAGGATGCTATTTGTGGATGGTTGGTCAAGTCGGAAAAAATAGATGGACTTCTGTTTTTAGACATACTGGGTGGAATATATTTTTAGATTGCCAGTCTAAAAATAGATATGTCGTATATTATTAGCTCTTAATAATATTTGGACTATAAACATTATCTTATTCTCTTGGAGCACTTCAGTTAAGTGCATAGATGTGGCACAAGAGCTGACAGAAGGAATTATGCTATTCCTAGGGGTTAAGTGGCGCTATTGCATGGATACTTCAGTTAGAACTCATGTGACAGAGTTTGGTGGAGTTGATTGAGGAAGTTAGTGGAGTTGTGTTTAGTTTAAATAATCTAAACATAGTTGAGCTATTTGTATTCAGTTAAACTAATTGATACAATTATTGAGAGTGGTGTGAATTAATTATTAATTAATTCACTAATTATAAACTCATTAATAAACTAAAGAATACATCAGTTAACTTCAGTGCATGGACAGTTTCAGTGGAGACCAGTGCAGAAATAGGTGAAAGAGCAGGTTAACAATCAATTGTGACTATACTGTTGCATGTTTGCAACTACCAGTGATTGGTGTAGCTCATGAGGATTGTGCAGTATAAGCCAGGTGGTTTATTTTATTTAATGAGCCATCCCATAGCATTGATTACGCAATAGAGGCTGGCTATCAAGTGGCAAAAGATTGGAGCATGTGTTTGCTAGATCTAGCTTGATAGTGTGTAGCAATTCAAGGTTGTGCTAAGAGCTTGTGAGGAGCTATGTACAACGATTGTTACATGATCTCCATGACATATAATATACATATAGTTGGGGTTTTTGGATTTAAGATTTTCCATTAAATATTGTGTTCATATGTGTGATTGTTTATGGTTTTAATGTGTGCATACAATTGATTTTATTTCCGTATGTAATGATCAATGGTAGAAGAGATTATGTATTATGCATGAAGCTAAAATAGTGTGTGATCAGGAGAATATCGGTGAATAATGTATCAATTATTCAAATTTTCTACATGGTATCGGATCGATATTGATCATTGGAGCAATTGCAAAACATTGAAGCGGTTGATTTTTGTGCTGGTGGAATTCGAATTTGTAGTAGTGTTTTCTTGGTGTCAAAGTTGAGATGTCTTTCAACGAATTGTGATTGGAGTATGCCCTTGAGGGCAGCTTGAATTATATTTCATGGAAGGACAGAATGGAGGTGGTGCTGGATGACAATGGGTTGAAGGAGTTCATAGATGCAGAAATTCCAAAACCTACTTCTAGTGATGCTGCCATACTTGCCGCATGGCAAAAGAAGACAACAAAGTGTCGAAGGATTCTGTTGGAAGGTGTGAAGGGTCATATAGTGCCCAGCCTTCATGGTAAGGCTTCTCTATTCTTGATTTGGAAAGCTTTGATAGACTTATTCCAAAGCAAGAGCGACCAGAGGAAGTTGGTGCTCAAGGATAAACTCAGAAACATAAAAATGGAGAAAGGCGACAATATGCCCAAGTATCTGACGAAGTTCATCCAATGTAGGGATGAGCTGGGAAGTGTGGGGGTTACTGTTGATGACGAGGACTTGGTGAGCTTGGCTCTCCTTGGGGTTCCGAAGAGTTGGCATTCCTATCAGGACTTTTTCAATGGTCAGGAGAAATTGTCAAGATGGGAGCGACTTTGGTCATATCTTGTGCAAGAGGAGATAAGGCGGAGTACCAGGGACGGATCTTCATCAAAGACCTCTGATGAATAGAATTGTGCTTTGGCTGCCAAAGCAAAGAAGGGGAAGAGTAAGAAAGCTTCTCAATCTGGTGCAAAAGGCAAGAAGCAGGACATATCCAAGGTGAAGTGCTTTCGCTGTCACCAACACGGACATTATGCCACTAGTTGTCCATAGAAGAAGAAAAATAAGCAAGCTGCTGGGACTGCAATTGGAGAGGCCTTAGCCTCACAGTTTGAGCTAGATTTTTCGTTGATTGCATGCTTTCTCTCAAGTATGATGGGTTCAGTGTGGTTTCTTGACAGTGGTGCATATTTTCACATGACAGGAGATAGATATTTGTTTACTGATCTGGATGAGAAAGAGCTTGGAGTGCACATCGAGATGGGCGATGATGGTAGATACAGTGCAACCGGTATCGGTACCATTTCCTTTGAGAGGGAGTCTGTTAAACCCTTCATATTGAAGGAAGTAATTCATGTTCCAGGATTGAAGAAGAATCTTATCTCTATGGCGATGTTAGAAGATAAGGGATATGATGTTGTATTTAGCAAGGGAAAGGATTTCTTGCACAGTAAGGCAACTGGTGAGACCCGGTGGATAGGGGTTCGAGTTAAGAACCTTTATCAATTGCAGGTAGATGGCTGAGCAGTAATGGCAGGCAAGGTAGAAGGAGTGGTGAGCTGGGATGATGGCGAGTTGTGGCACTGGAGATTGAGCCACCTTCACCATGGAGCTTTGAAGATACTGCAGTAGATTTCTCCTGGGCTTCCTAAGGGTACTCTTGCGCAGTCAAGTCAGTGCAAGGGATGTACTTTGAGAAAATTTGTGAAAGCCACCTTTCACGAGAATTATAGTCACACCATGACGATCCTTGAGAGAATTCACACAAACGTGTGTGGACCTTTCTCAGCAGCTTCGACAGCAAAGCACAGGTATTATGTGATATTTGTTGATGATTTTTCTCGTAAGTGCTGGATATTCTTCATGCAGAAGAAGAGCAAGACATACTCAAAGTTCTGTAAGTTCAAGGCATTAGTTAAGAAAGAATCGGGGAAGCAGGTGAAGGCTCTTAGGAGCGAAAATGGTGGTGAATTAATCTCTGGCGAATTCAAGGAATTTTGCAGTGCAGAAGGAATTTGAAGAGAGCTCATAGCACCTCATAACCCATAGCATAATGGGGTTGCTGAGCGGAATAACATAACGATTGTGGGTGTTGCACGGGTGATGTTGCATGATCAGGGCCTTCCCATACACTTGTGGGCTGAGGCATGCAATACTGCAGTATATGTGTAGAATTGTTGTCCTCATAGGATACTTGGCATGAGTACACCCGAGGAGGCATTTTCTGGTAAGAGGCCTGATATTTCCCATTTGAGGATTTTTGGTTCACCTGTTTACATTCATGTGACGAAGGATGCTAGGAAGAAGCTAGAGCCAACTATGGAGGTTGGGATATTTGTGGGATACACTGATACGCCCCACAACTATAGTGTGTATTTTCCAGACAGTCGCAAGACTGTTGTGCTACGGGATATCAAATTTCATGAGGAGAAAGCCATGAAGTGTTCGCTTGAGAGGGAGCCACACTTGCATGCAGATGAGGAGCTATTGGTTCTAAGGATGAGTCTGCGGGTGTGGATCGGCCACGAAGGAGGTTCATGGAGTGGAAGAGACCACTCGGGCGGCCTCAACCATCGGAAGGGCGGAAGCGCACTACGAAAGCGAAGCGGCTCAAGATGCAAAGAAGGTTGTAGTAGCACCTACATCACAGCGCAGACAGACACATTCACCTGACCAGTATACTGGATACATGGCTCTTATGAGAAAGTGTATCGTGACAGAGCCATCCTCTTTCGAGGAAGCTGTGGAGGACCCCGCATGGGTAGGTGGCATGGTGGAAGAGTATGATTCGATTGTCAGAAATAGTGCATGGGAGATTGTCTCAAGGACGGAGGGGAAATCAGTGGTGGGTCTAAGATGGATCTACAAAGTGAAGCAGGCAACTGACGAGAGTGTGGAGAAGTATAAGGCAAGATTTTTTTCCCGAGGCTTTTCACAGATTGAGGGGATCGATTATGAGGAGACCTTTGCACACATCGGTATGCTTCCATACGAACGATTCTTGCTCTCGGCGCGGATGGGGTGGCACATTCATGGATGGATGCGAAAATGCATTCCTCAATGGATTCATTGAGGAGGAGGTGTCAGCAGAGCATTCGAAGGTTTCGAGATCTTAAGCGGCGAGTCGCATGTGTGCGGGATCAGAGAGCGTTGTATGGGTTGAAACAAGCACCTCGTGCTTGGTACACACGGATAGATAGTTATTTCACTGGACTTGGATTCTCCAAGAGTGAGTTGGATCCGAACCTATACCATATTGTGGTGGAGGGTAAGTTTTTGATCATTGTACTTTATGTAGATGATTTTATTTTGACAAATGATGAACTGTTGATACACTCATGCAAGGATGATCTTGCAAAGGAGTTTGAGATGAAGGACTTAGGCCTCCTTCATTATTTCTTGGGATTGGAAATTTGGTAGCGCAGTGATGGACTGTTTGTTTCTCAAGGCAAGTATGCCCGGGAGAAACTGGAGAAGTTCAACATGCATTGCTGCAAGCCTGTTGATACTCCTCTTCCTGGTGGATGGAGGAAGGAGGATGCTACTTCGACGGAGGTAGTGGATGCCACTATTTATCGACAGTTGGTGGGGTCACTTATGTATCTGGTCAATACACGACCTGACATATGCTATGCGTGCTAGCTTTCACAAGATGTAGTTAAGCCCTGCAAAGCTCTTTGGAAAGGCGGGGAAGCATGTATTGAGATATATCGGAGGCACATGGGGATATGGATCATGCTGGGACGGAGGATGAGTTGGAGTAGCATGGCCACTGGTCCGGTATCATCATATTAGAGATTGTGTGCAGCGGAGAATCATGTTACTTTCATACATTCCTATGGAGGATCAGGATGCTGATATCTTGACGAAGGCGCTCACCAGGAGAAAATTCGAATACCACAGAGGCAGGATAGGGGTTGCAGATAATCCATATCTTGTTGAGAGGGAGTGTTGAAAATGCAACAAGATGATGGAGCTTAGTGAAAAGAAGTTTCCTTCACTAAGTGGGCCCATAGGATATTTTTGGCGCAAAGTCTATTTTTAGACTATGTCTATTTTTAGACATATGGATCATATTCTATGAGTTGCATGATGCTATTTGTGGATGGTTGGTCTAGTTGGAAAAATATATGGACTTATATTTTTAGACATATTGGGCGGAATCTATTTTTAGATTGCCAGTCTAAAAATAGATATGTCAAATATTATTAGCTCTTAATAATATTTGGACTCTAAACATTATCTTATTCTCTTGGAGCACTTCAGTTAAGTGCACAGATGTGGCAGAAGAGCTGACAGAAGGAATTACGCTATTCCTAGGGGTTAAGTGGAGCTATTTCATGGATACTTCAGTTAGAACTCATGTGACAGAGTTTGGTGGAGTTGATTGAGGAAGTTAATGGAGTTGTGTTCAGTTTAACTAATCTAAACATAGTTGAGCTATTTGTATCCAGTTAAACTAATTGATACAACTAGTGAAGAGTGGTGTGAATTAATTATTAATTAATTCACTAATTATAAACTCATTAATCAACTAAAGAATACATCAGTTAACTTCAGTGCATGGATAGTTTCAGTGGAGACCAGTGCATAGATAGGTGAAAGAGCAAGTTATCTATCAATTGTGACTATACTGTTGCATATTTGCAACTACCAGTGATTGGTGAAGCCCATGAGGATTGCGCAGTACAAGCCAGGTGAATTATGTTATTTAATGAGCCATCCCATAGCATTGATTCATGGCCCTGGGCTGGCTATCAAGTGGCACAAGTGACGGAAGGAATTACGCTATTCCTAGGGGTCAAGTGGGAGCTATTGCATGGATACTTCAGATTTAGAACTCATGTGACGAGTTTGAGTGGAGTTGATTGAGGAAGTTAGTGGGTTGTGTTCGAGTTTAAATAATCTAAACATAGTTGAGCTATTTGTATTCGGTTAAACTAATCGATACATAGTTAGAGTGGTGTGAATTAATTATTAATTAATTCACTAATAATCATCATTAATCAACTAAAGAATGCATCGGTTAACTTGATGCATGGAGACGATTTGATGGGGGAACAGTCGAGAAATAGGTGAAAGAGCATGTTAACTATCAGTTGTGACTATACTGTTGCTATTTGCAACACACAGATAGGTGGAGTAGCCCATGAGGATTGCGCAGTTCAAGCCAGGTGGTTTATCTATTTAATGAAGCCATCCCATAGCATTAATTACGCAATAGAGTTTGGCTATCAAGTGGCAAAATATTGGAGCATGTGTTTTGCTAGATCTAGCTTGATAGTGTGTAGCAATTGAGGGTGTGCATGAGAGCTTGTGAGGAGCTTTTGTACTATGATTGTTACATGATCTCCATGACATATAATATACAGATAGTTGGGGTTTTCAACTTTAAGCTTTCCCATTAAATACTGTGTTCATATGTGTGATTGTTTATGGTTTTAATGTGTGCATGCAATTGATTTTATTTCCGCATGTAATGATCAATGGTAGAAGAGATTCTGTATTATGCATGAAGCTAAAATAGTGTGTGATCAGGAGAATCTCAATGAATAATATATCAGTTATTCAAAATCTACAGCTGGACGTAAGATAAAAAAGCTCGGGAAAGAGTCACAAAGGTGGTATGAGAGGAACTGGGTTGATCAACATACCAATTAGAAGCTTCGCCTGTAAGCGTGCGTTGGAACAATCTAAGACGGATGGAATCATTAGTAATGGAATGGGATGAACACCACATGTGGAAAGATCAGATATGGTTGGAGGGATCCTCTACAGCAAGGACTTCGAACTTGGGAATGTCGGAGGGGAGCTTGGTTGGCATAGCAGGCCAACCAACATTGTGACGGATAATATCATTGATCAACTGATTGAATTCAGGGAGACTGAGGCCTGCCATGAAGGGGAGAAAGCGAGCAGTCGAGTTAGTTCCCGTGGCAGTTCCGCTAGTAACAGTCCCAGCATTAGGGTCGGGGTTGCTGCTAGTGTTAGGCCCTGACCAGACATGGTGAAGGTAATAGGGGTAGAACCCAAATTATCAGAAGATGAGTCAGAGTGCGGACTCGGGGGAGGAATAACTCGACGACAGTGGGAAGGAGCAAGTCGACCAACCGAAAACTGAGGGTGAAGGCCAAGAAGTCTCCAGGATATATGCCTTGGGGGCGCAATGATGATGACACAAAGGGAAGAAGAATAACTGACAAAGGCAGGGAGGTGCAGAATCAAGTGATGTCAATGTCGAAACAAGGGCAGAGAGGTGTAATGTTAATTGATTTTAAAGTCTTTGCCTCGCGGTGTTAATCAGGCTCTTCTTCACTTAGGGTCAGTGTGTGGCATGTGTTAATTTTAATTTTTAAACCCAGATGTTTTGAGAGTAAAAGAAAAAGTGTGTTGCGTAACTGAAAATGAATCTACAGAGAATAGTAAATAATGCTGAAATAAAAAAAAATTAACATCTAATAATGCATCGATCTAACCCAAGAAGGTGGGTCTCTCAAAACTAGTCTAAAAAGAGGGAAAAAATCTAGTCAAAACACACTAAGAAGGGGCCAATAGATCTAAGGTCGGGAGGGATAGGGATCTAAAGGAGAAATCTGCTGAAAAGAGGTGCAGAAAACAACAAAAAGGCAGAGGCAAGGTTGCTGCAAAAGAGGAGGGAAACAGGTAAAGGCAGTAGGGAAAAGGAGGTGACCCTAAAGACAAACCCAAACAAAACTGTATGAGGTGATTTGAAAGGAAAATTAGTTTATCCTAAAGGGATCTGAAGATGAGGTATTAGATCTGTAAAAGAAATGGCTAAAACTCTGAAAATTTAGACACTTACAGCAGTTAAACTCTTCCACAAAAAGTGGAGGGTACTAAAGACCTAGGGGGATAGATTCCCACTTAGTTGAGTAAAACAGAGCAAGAATAGGTATAAATGGGCAGAGACAGAGGTCAGACAACCCTGACAGAGGTTCAGACAAAACCCAAAAAACTTTCAGAAAAATTCCAGAAAAAAGTCCAGGTTGCAGTTTTTGACCCGTTTTTCACTCCAGTCACAGTTTTTGGGTTGTTTTCCACTACCTGAAGCTCCAATTCGCAGGTTTTGGGCCAAAAAGTGCGACCTGCACTTTCGGCACGCTCAGCGGCAGATTTTAGAAAAAAAATTTGTCTCAGCTGCGACTGATGTCTGTCACCTGCGCAATAGGGCCAGAAACACGCGGAAGTTAGAAATGTTAATGTTTTAGGGTTTTATGTGAGAAAAACAACATAAAAATAGGAAAAATAAACAGCTGAAAAGAAACCCTAGGGTCTGAAGTAGCTGGATATGCAGGCATATGAAAAACGACAGCGGTCGTAATTTACAACCCGTGTGGAGTCGCCACTTGTTAGTATGAATCTTATCGAAAAGACCACTTTAGCTACGCATAAAATAACCCTAACATCAAATATGGCTTCCAATATCTTCAAATCTACGGTTAGTTGATCAGAACAAATGCTGCACAAATCCCGATCTATGCATAAAAAGACATTAAGCAATGAAAATAAGGTTTTGCTCCATGCATCTAATAGACAAGACAAGAGCAATATTTTTGAAATAATTTTTATATTAAGGGCACCTGAGAGGAAAACAAGAAAGGTGTTTCCAATTCTCCTCATTGGGATGGGTTCTTGAAAGTCCTCAACGCTTCAAATCTAGCATTTCTCTCTCTTGTTGGTGTAGAAAACCTAGACAAACATAGAACTCAAAGGGAGCTCACAAAGCGAATGATGGAGAATGTGACAATGATAATGGCTCAAAGTCAGACCAAAAGTATAGATCCAGAGTGATCTAATGCAATGAAAGGTGACAAATGAATGGAAAAACCATTCTATTTATAGCAAAATATTAGGGTGATCTAGAACTTTGGTGCATGAATAAAATATTATTAATCAAATTCTAGAACCACCTTTTAGGAATATTTTATTATATTTGTTGGAGGGGAAAGGATTTTTGACTTGGTTCAATTCCTTTATTTATAAATAATAAATAAATAAATGGTTTATTTATTATTTTAAGGAAATGGTGTAAATATAATTAAATAAATAATGATTTATTTAATTATTTATAAATGATTTATTCAAATTTAACTAGAAATATTATTTAAATAAGGATTAGATAACTTATTCCTAGGAAATAATTAAATAAATAAGGATTTATTTAATTGATTTCCTTGTTTTGGGTTAAATATGACCAGGAATAATAATTAAATTGATGTTTAACTAATTATTTCTTTGAGGGAAATATAAACAAATATAGATTTTTTTATTATTTCCTTTTGGGGTTTCCTATTTAGACCATAAACAACTTAATAAAGGTGTTTTACTAAGTTATTTCACATAGTGAAAGCAATTTTACTTAGGGTAAAATTGGTCTTACATGGTGTACTTGGGTCCATCTAATGATAATAGCTTAGATAACCAAAAAATGGTGTAATACTAATATATAAATGAATTTATAATCAAGACATTATAAATGTGCAAATTAATAAATTACTATTATGTCATTAATGTTATGTTAAACTCTAATTAATATAAATTAAATATTATAGTAATGCCATTATTAAGTATTGAAAATAAAATATTGTATATTAGTCAATAAATACATAATTATTTAATTAATAAATTAATACTAATAATGAATTAATATTAGTTATATTTTATTAGTAATTAGTTTATTAATATAATACTTCTTTAATGATGAATTAATATATATTTATTTTATATTTAATATAAAATTATTTATATATTAATTAACCGTACCTTATTAACAAACTAATTTAAAAAAATATATAAAATCTAACATTAATTAATTATAAATATCAACTTTAAAGCCTATTAACATTAACTATTAATAAATATTAATGTTAATAAATATGGTTATTCATGAACCTAATAATATTTATCCATGAACGTAATTTTAATTAATTGTTAATATTAATTATAAAATCTTTTTTAATTATAAATCTTTCGGGAAATCACATAAGAAATTTTGGAACCGACGCGTTTAGAACTACCAACTGTAAATCATCATTAGGATAATGAAGATTCGCTGATCTGACATACAAATTTATACCAGGAAGAGACAAGGAATGACCAAAACCCAAGAAAAATTAAAAATGTTAAAAAACGGTTAAAAATAAGAATAAGAATATAAAAATATAAAATAAACAAAAAATATAACTAACCCATCCTTAAAATCACAAATGTTAAAAACGGTCAAAAATAAAAATAAAAATAAAAATATAAAAATACCCCATCCTTAAAAACAAGTCAAAACTAAAACTAAAAATAAATAATATAAAATCAAAACTAAAAACTAAAATAACACCCCTCCCACTCTTATTTCTTTGGGAGGGGTGTTATTTTAGTTTTTAGTTTTGATTTTATATTATTTATTTTTATTTTTAGTTTTGACTTGTGTTTTTAAGGATGGGGTATTTTTATATTTATATTTTTAACTGTTTTTAACATTTGTAATTTTAAGGATGGGTTAGTTATATTTTTGGTTTATTTTGTATTTTTATATTCTTATTCTTATTTTTAACCGTTTTTAACATTTTCAATTTTTCTTGGGTTTTGATCGTTGCTTCTCTCTTCCTGGTATAAATGTGTATGTCAGATTAGCCAATCTTCATTATCTTGGTGATGAACTACATTTGGTAATTCGAAACGCATTGGTTCTGAAATTTCTTATGTGATATCCCGAAAGATTTATAGTTAAAATGTTATGGATCACAAAAGCTTTCACTCTCATCAATTATAAAATCTATTAATATTAATCATTAAATTTATTAATGAATGAGTCTATTAATATTAATATTAATATTAATTTTTAATTTTTAATATTAATTAATAATATTAATAAAAGTTAATATTAATTAATTATTAATATTAATTATAAAACTTATTAATATCTATATTAACGCTTAATAATATTAAATCCAATATCTATTTTTGTTGTACATTGAAATATTTGTATATAATATTGGCAATATGCTAATTCTATTATACTTTTTTTTTCTTACCTTTGTAAATGTTGAATCTTTAGGTTATTATATATTAACCACAAACTTATGTTTTTATGCCTTTGAAGCACATGGAAAATGTTTTTTTTTTTTTTTTTATGTTACCAGTGAATTACTGTAATGATGAAATAATAATATATGCACAACTATTTATAATACAATTCTAGCCACTTTCCAAAGCTTTATGTTTTAAGGATGAAGTCATTAAAGAAGTAATAGTTCATCATGAAAACAACAATGTAGGTGCACACTTTTCTATTAAAATACACCTTCATCATGTCAAACCATTATCTTTTAGAGGCATCGAAAAAAACTCTATTTTTTGATTAAATAATTTAATATTAATATTAAATTAATAATTTATGCTTTGAATCATATGTTCATCACACTAAAAAGTTTTAAGAGTGTTGACTCTCAAACATAGTGAGACCTGGTTTGGCTATGGTTGAACTTGGTTTGAAGATATTGGCCATCGTTTGACAATGATCTATTTATAGTTTACCATGATTTAAGTACTGTTACATTTGCAATGGTGGTTGTGGATAGTTAACTATGGTTTGACTATGGTTAACCTTGGCCATACACTAAATATTTATTTATAGTTAAGACATTATTAATCTATTAATTCATATACCAATATATTAATATATAGTTATAAATTTATTAAGATTTACATAATATTATTAAGATATTAATATTTTTACTAAAATTGTTAAAGTCTATAATTAAATTTTAATATAAACCTTTAATAGTAATGTTATCATTATTGATCTTAAGGACTTTAATATTATTATTATTATTAAATAATTTGGTCAACCATGCGTTGACTAAGGTTAACCCTAATCATCCACTACAAGTATCCATGTTCAACCATGGACATTCATCATGTCTCAATATAGCTCATTATGGTTAACTATATGTACATGCAAATAAATTTTCTAAGTATGGTCCAAGAAGGTATTCATGTTGAATATTGATGACCATGTTGACCATGTTAACTATAATTGACAATCTCAACAATACTAAACCATACTTAAATGAGATAATGTATAAATTAATTTATAGTTAAGACATTATAAATGTGTATATTAATAAATTATTATTATGTCATTAATGTTATGTTAAACTCTCCCGGATGCGGGTGTCGAGCTTATGGATTAAATTGATGGGACTTTGGGTTGGAAAGTGGCTAGGACACTTGGCCACCCATGCCATCGCCATGCATGAACTTCTCCAACACATTGTTGTCATCAAGGCTACATTTAAGCCGAACGAAGGCCGAGAACCAACCATCATTCTCACCTACGCCTCCGTAAGGATATTTCTTTGCAACAACACTTTGATCACATTTATGGGTTAATTAAGTCGGGTGTGAATCGAGGCAATTATGCCCTGGTTATTAATATGGATGAAGATAGAGTAAATTAAGTTTCTCCTCCTCCGTTACAGAGCTTCTGCTCCCCTACTGCTGTGAGACCCTGCTCTCGCACTGCAATGGGAAGACAGTGTCTTATATCATGCTGCATTGAGCTGCGCAATGGGCTTCACCTATCTCGAAATAGCCTCTGCAATTTGAACACTACCACCTTTGACCTCCTATTCAATCTGTTCACTCCTCGCTCTGCTTCCCCACATCCTCATTTTCCAAACTCTGAGCAAGACACCATGCCGAGACTGCGCCATCGCATGCAGTGTAGAAGAGGTAGCACCAGAAGCTGCCCTCAGTGCGCCCCCTCCTCTTCCAATTCTGATTCCTCATCTCCCTCCTCTGAATATTTTACAGGCAGGTACCTGAACACTAGAAGTGGAAGGGGGAGATCCCACTCTGCCAGTTTTAGGATGAATTCTGCTACCCCTGCCACTCCAGCTACCCTCACTTCAAATCTGCCCTAGACTGCTCAGTTCTACTTCAACTGCTCCCTGAATCGCCCCCATATCATTGCATCCATCTCGGTTGTGTTCAAGGGGGAAACACATTTGGCTGAAATCAACGCGCATTCAGGTGGGAAGGCTACTACGACAGCTCAAGACGTGGATGAGAAGAAGATATAGGAGGAAAAGCACAAAGAGAACGCTTCTAGTGATGAGGAGAAGGATTTCCGTAGGTCTGGGCGCTCCAAGCATAGCACAACCTCTAGTGCGGACAAGCCAAATGATGAAGATGACATGGAGGCCTACAGGTGCCTCATTACTAAAGACCCACCTCCTCATCATGCTATTTAATCATTCAAAATGTGTTTGGTTTTTTATTTTTGAGGCCCAACTCTATGGGATAAATCTTGAATTTTTAGCAATGTTATCAAGTAGTTTTTTTCTGATAGTATACAATTTGTGCAAAGAACAGTGGAATCCAAGGCTGATACCCCTGTGTGGGCAGCGCATTCACACAATGTCTCGACTAGTTTCCCCTAATGGGCAGTTAATTTTCAGTTTTTTTGCTGAAAATGCCACAATTTTTGGGCAAAGCTAAGGCTTCGACCATGATGTATATTACTCTTCCTCTATAATAGATTTAAACTAATTTAGAAAAATAAAATAAAATGTTATGTTAAACTCCAATTAATATAAATTAAATAATATAGTAATGTTATTAACATGTCAAAAATATTATATATGTCTTAATATTATATTATTGTTATAATTAAGTATTAAAACTAAAATACGTATATTAGTTAATCAATAAATAAATAGAAAAATAATAATTAATTATTAATATTAGTTATATTTTATTATTAATTTGTTTATTAATATAATACTTCTTTAATAATGAATTAATATATATCTATTTTATATTTAATATAAAATATGTATATATTAATTAATTATAAATATCACCTATAAAGCCTATTAAAATTAATTATTAATAAATATTAATGTTAATAAATTTTGTTTTTTTTTAAGCTATTCTAAATTCTATTAATTAGAAAAATATGTTACATTCCATGGTTTGAGCTGAGGAATTTATCTCATTCCTACTCGCCATTGTCTCCAAAATAGAAAAAGAAAGTGATGACCATGACAAGGAAACCACTCCTTTAATTTTCTGGAAAATTCTGAAGCATCTATCTTTGCTAATACATGAAATAAAACTGGAAAGACCACATATGTCATATATGTCCAGAATAGAACTACGACACAAAAACCTTTATTCCTTGCTTGCTTCCTCATGTTGGTCCGCATCAGGTCCCACTGGTTCTTCCTCTATCACTGGGCATCCATAGATACGAGCTATTTCTTCTTCCTCATCCGTGAAGACATAAGGGACCATGGTCGACGCTTCATTCTCATTGAACCTGCTCCAGACACCTTCAAATGAGTAATGGCATAGGTTAGGAATGTACAAAGAGGAGGCCTAAAGAGGCAGGCATTCCAATTTCTTGGGGGGAGGCATCAAGGAGCGGGGGATGGTGGACTTGCAGTATTTTCGTTTAACTCTGGGCGGGGGCGGCAGAGAGGGCTCAATATTGGTGATGAGGGAGGCCACAAATGGAGAAGATGGAACTATGAAGGCAGAGGAGAATTCAGAATACATGGTGGCAGATTATGCAAAGGGGGTAGAGGAGGCCGCCTCTTCAAAATTGAAGAATTTGTC
This sequence comes from Pinus albicaulis, assembly GCA_034641835.2. Lineage (NCBI taxonomy): Eukaryota > Viridiplantae > Streptophyta > Pinopsida > Pinales > Pinaceae > Pinus > Pinus albicaulis. The sequence goes on along the minus strand of CM076584.1, from coordinate 86,361,369 downwards.
AGCTGAGTCCCTGGTCAGCCGAGCCGGAAGAGCATGCTGAACATTTCCTTAGCGAGGCTTTTGATGTTGCCTCGGCACCATGGAGATGTAATTAGAGCTGAGGGTTGGTCTGAGATGCGAAGGGCACGCCAAGTAAGGAAGGAGATCTGTGACAAAGCTGCAAGGGAGAGCGGGGAATAAAATGTGTGGGAGAAGGCACAGTGGAGGTTTTATGGATGTTCCCCTCCATTTGAGAAGACAATTGGTGTCCATCAAATGCATTAACGACATTAATTGAATCCTGGAGTATCATGGTTCTGGCAACCTATCATGGCACCATCGATCCCAAGTTGGTTGCATCATTGCATGTCGTGGGAGGTTCTGTCTGTGCTGGAGGGAACTTTCGTCAAGTCACCCTGATCCAAGAGAATGCTATTAAATATGGTTATTCATAAATCTAATTTTAATTAACTATTAATATTAATTATAAAATTTATTAATATTAATCATTAAATTTATTAATGAGTAAGTCTATTAATGTTGATATTAATTTTAAATTATTAATATTAATAAATCTAATTATTAATAAAATTTAATGTTAATTAATTATTAATATTGATTATAAAACCTATTAATATATTTAATAAAAAAAATTAATATATATATATATATATATATATATATATATTAACCCTTAATAATATTAAATACAATACTTACTTTTGTTGTACATTGAAATATTTGCATATAATATTGGCAAAATACTAATTTTATTATATTTTTTTCCTTACCTTTGTAAATGTTGAATTTCTAGGCTATTTTCTATTGGCCACAAACTTATGTTTGCATGCCTTTGAAGCACATGGAAAATGTTTATTTTATGTTACTGGTGAATTACTACAATAATGATATAAGAATATATGCACAACTATTTATAATACAATCCTTGCCACTTTTTAGAGCTCTATGTTTTAGGATGAAGTCATTAAAGAAGTAATAGATCATCATGAAAACAACAATTTAGGTGCACACTTTTCCATTAAAATACACTTTCATCATGTCAAACCATTCACTTTTAGAAGCATTGAAAAAACTCTATTTTTTTATTAAATAATTTAATATTAATATTAAATTAATAATTTATGCTTTCGCATTGAAAAAAATTAGTAGCCAAATGTAGTGGAGGTGTATTAGTTTTCCCAAACCCTTTGACATTAAAACTTTTCTTTGGATTCATGGAAGAATTTGGTGGATCCTTTGGGTTGAAAAATGTGACATCAAGATCATATTAGTGGTTTATAAGTAAATTTTAACAAGAAAATTATTACACAAAATTATTATAATTAATTAATTAAAAAAATTATTAAAAATTCGAACTAATTGAGAAAAAATTACTTACAATATACATTAAATAACATTTCAACCATTTTAACATAGTTAAGAAAAAATTTGTTCATGGATAAAAATAAAAATAAAAATTTATAAAATTCAATACCATTTCATAAAAAAAAAAAAAATTAATATTTATTTTTTTTTTCTTGGAAATTTGATAAAAGACTATATGTTTTTTTATCTAGGTTTAAAAAAATATAATAAATATTGTAAAAATTTTATAAATACAATGATGTATTACCAAACTCTCCTGAGCTAACAATTATATCCACTGTTAAATATAAAATCCTTCCACTGAATTCTTTGCAGAAATTAAATTGTCAATTGCAAACACATGAAGAAAAAATCAATCGCACATAATGAAGAATTTTTTACCTGGAAAGCATAAAGTTAGAAAACCCCAAATATCATATATTATGTATATCATGGATCATGAAGAAATATCATACAAAGCCCTACTCCAAGAGCTCTCAATACAATATACAATCACCTCAAACTGTCATACAAAAATTGGCTGACACATGCACCAATTTACTGCCTCCTGACAGTCTACCTCCACTACACAATCCCTGATGGTCAAGAACCTCTGAAAGATTTTTATATCACTAGCCTTGACTATGCAATCCTCATAAGCATCTCCAATGTGTATGTGGATGCATTGAATGCACCACTATAGTCACAACTAATAGTCAACCAGAACCTTTCATCTATCTCTCAGCTGGGTCTCCACTGGATCTAACATGCATGTAGTTAATAGTAGTATTTCTTCAGTTGCATGTGAGATAACTCCATGTGAATTAATTTAATATTTAATTCACTGATATCTCACTAGTGTATCTTTTGTTACAACTAGTTACAACTAGCACAACTGAGTTTAACTCACTTAACTGAGTTAAACTAAATAACAACTCATATAACTATACATCCAACTCTGTCACAACTTTGTCACACTCAGTTACAATTAAGTCCACTACATGTTCAACAAACCAACCAATTCAACTCAAAATCCACTTAGCTAACTAATTTACCACTTCAGTTAACTAGTTCCAAGTTCTCATTGAAAATAGATAATTATTTAATGTCTAATTTTTGTTAAGGGCTTAAAAAAATCGATATGCATTCTAATTTTAGACGTGCATTCCATGAAACAACTTGACACATGCATTCCAAACTTAGATGCCCATCCATCCATATAATTTTCTCAACCATATATAAATATATTACTGCTAAAAATAGACTTTGATCCAAATTCTAAAAATAGACATATCACCTAAAAATAGCCTGTGTGGGCCCCACCTAGTGTAGGTGCTTAATTTTCACTACGATCAAGGATGTTGTTTCTGGATGCCAATTTTCACTGTTGCTTGTTGCAAACTTCAACACTCCCTCTCAACAAGAAATGAATTTCCTTGCATGCGACACTTCTCTAGTGTTTCTCGCACATGCAACTCTTGCATGCAACACTTCGCTAGTGTTTATCACACATTCAACTCTTTCATGAAACACTTCGCTAGTGTTTATCGCAAATGCAACCTTTGCATGCAAAACTTCTGTAACCGTATAGCCTCCAAACAACTAAATCAGTATAACGCATCTTCATCAATATCTTCTAACTTCTGCTAGCTACTGCACATGTCTTTAGGATCCACTATGCTTCTCACACCTACATCCATGCACTCTACACTTGCTGCCAACTCTGATCTGCGCTCCAGTATCTGACACTGTCACTTTTATTTCATGTCCTCATGACATCTGATTGCATTAATCTAATTGATCCTACTTCTACTACTCTGTGGGCTCCTCGTAGCTAGATTCGATTCATGAGATCCACACCATCATAATGAATCTTGCCCAAAATTTTTCCTTGGGATTATTCATGCATGTCAGCCCACCTCTCACTTGGTGGTATAGCTGCATGCACTCCCTCTACCCATCTAGCTCGAAATTTCTCTGCATGAGTGGTTGATCCCAGTCCATGATCCTCATCTTGTGGCTAGTCCACATCCTGAGGTTCACCCTTACCTGCATGCAAATCCCGCTCCCTCTCAAGCGTCAATTAAATGGATTTCTCACATTTCCAAAAATTAGGAAGCTCAGTAAAAATCCCATATACTTCAAGTCTATAGATATTCTTGACTCGAATCCCAACCTTCTTCACTTGCCTTATTTCTTTGTGTCGCAAATTTTTTTTTCCTTCACTAAATACAACATCATAGCCTCTATCCTTTAACATTGAGACAGAGATTAATTTTTTCTTCAAACCAGGAACATGCTTAACATATTTTAAATGAAATATTTTACTTGACGCCCTCTCAAAGGTAATGGTACCAATGAGGGTTGCACTGTATCGTCCATCGTCGCCCAAATCAATATGCATCTGGAGATATTTCTCCTCCAAGTCACTGAAAAGTTTCTCATCTCCCATCATGTGAAAGGAAGCACCACTATCAAAGTACCACCCCGATCCCAATGCACTAGACACCATGCATGAGATCAATGAGAAGTCAAGCTCAAATTGCGAGGCAAGGGCCTCACCAGCTGCAGCTCCAGCAACCATCTCGTTCTTCTTATTATGTGGAAAATTTGTGGCAATATGTCCATACTCGTGACAGTGAAAACGCTTCACTTTGGACATGTTGTGCCATTTGTCATCTTCACCGGACTCATATTTAGAATGGAATTTATTCCCCTTATTCTTCTTTTCCTTGGCAGCCAAAGCACAATCCTCTTCATCATCATGCATTTATGAGGAGCCATTTTTGATGTTCTGCCTGAACTCCTCCTGCACTAGATCCAACCACATCTGTTTCGAATCCGGCAGTTTTTCCCATCCATTGACAGTCTTGATAACTGTACCAACTCTTAGGAAGTACCAATAGAGCCAATCTCACCAAATAATCATCAGCAAGAATTAATCCTACACTCCCAATATCATCCCTAAATTAGACAGACATTGTTAATTATACCGAAATAGTTTCGTTCTTCTCCATCTTCATTTTTCTGAGTTTATCCTTCAACACCAATTTCCTATGGTCGCCGCTACTTTGGAAAAGATCCATCAAAGTATTCCACATTGCAAATGGAGTGGCTTTCCCATGAAGGCCTCAGAGAATATAGTTTCTCACACCTTCCAACAGAATCCTCCTTGCCCTTGGTACTTTGTTTTTCCATGCATCAAGTAATGCATCATTCGTCAAACTGGGCTTCGTAACATCACTGTCGATGAATTCCTTCAAGCCATTACCTTCAAGCACTACCTCCATCCTATCCTTCCATGCAATTTAGTTTGAGCTTCCCTCGCATGCATACTCCAACTGCAAACCATTGAAATCCATTTCAATTTTTACTCAACTGTCGCACCAAGAAATTCTTGTAGAAAATTTGAATTGTTCCACCAACAAAAATCAGCACTGCTTCAATATTGCAATATTTTCTGCTCCGATACCATGAAGAAATTTTATAAATATAATGATATATTATCAGACTCTCCTGATCCAACAATTATATCAATTTTTAAATACAATATCCTTCTACTTAATTCTTTACGGAAATTATATCGTCAATTGCAAACACATGAAGAAAAAATCAATCACACATAACACAAAAGTTTTTACTAGGAAAGCATAAAGCTAAAACAACCCAACTATCATATATTATGCATATCATGGATCATGAAACAATCTCATACAAAACTCTACTCCAAGAGCTCTTATTACAATATACAATCGTCTCACATTGTCATACAAAAATTGGCTCACACATGCACCAATACACTGCCTCGTGACAGCGTGCCTCCACTGTGCAATCCCTGATGGTCAATAACCTATGAATGATTTCGATATGGCCAGCCTTGACTACGAAATCCTCATAAGAATCTCCAATGTGTGTGTGGCTGCATTGAATGCACCGTGCTATAGTCATAACTGATAGTCAACCAGACCCTTTCACCTATGTCTCAAGTGGGTCTCCAATGGATCCGACATGCATGTAGTTAACAATAGTATTTATTTAGTTGTATGTAACATCACTCCATGTGAGTTAATTTAATATTTAATTCATGAATCTCTCACAAGTGTATCTTTAGTTACAACCAGTTACAACTAGCACAACTTAGTTTAACTCATTAACTGAGTTAAACTAAATAACAACTCACATAGCTACACATCCAACTCTGTTACAACTTTTTCACACTCATTTACAATGAAGTCCACTGCATGGTCCACCAACCAACCACTTCAACTCGAAATCCACTTAGCTAACTGATTTTCCACTTCAGTTAACTAGTTCCAAGTGCTCATTGAAAATAGATAATTATTTATTGTCTAATTTTTGTTAAGGGCTTAATAAAAATCGACATGCATTCTAATTTTAGACGTGCATTCCATGAAACAACTTCATACATGCATTCCAAACTTAGACGCCCATCCATCCATATAATTTTCTCAACCATCTATAAATAGATTACTTCTAAAAATAGACTTTGATCCAAATTATAAAAATAGACATATCACCTAAAAATATCCTATGTGGGCCCCACCTAGTGTAGGTGCTTAATTTTCTCTAGGATCAAGGATGTTGTTTCTGGATGCCAATTTCACTATTTCTTGTTGCAAACTTCAACTTAAAAATTTATAAAATTTAAGGCAAAATTTTATAATTTTTTATACCATTATAACCTAAATTTTTATAACATAGTTAAGGCAAAAAAAATTCATGGAGGAAAATAAAAAATAAAATTTATAAAATTTAATACCATTTCATAAAAAACGAACTTAATATTTTTTTTTTTGGAAATTTGATAAAATATTCTATGCTTTTTTTATCTAGGTTTAAACAAATATAATAAATAATAAGAAATGTTTGGCATTTTTGCACATATTAAAATATTTGGCATTTTGGCAAAGTCCTTACGAAGAGATTAAATTATTTTTGTCTTGACAAAATCTACAGGTTAAGATTGTTTGAACATAAAAATAAAATAAAAAAGCTAATTTCAAAATGAAAACCTAATCAAATTATTTTTATTTTTCTTCTAAATTTTACCATTCGAAACCACTTTTCAAAATTTCTAATGCTATGATGTTTCTTCTAAATTTTACTAGATTCCAAACTGGTTTTATAGATTTCAAATGCTATGATGTATTGTAACAAATTCCAATAATTAAGATTTCCATTTACCGGGATTTATACCATTGTGGATTTATACCGTTATCCCTCTAGTAAATATTTCTTGAATGATCCGAGAAATGATGCTTAAATTTGTCATGCAATATGATATCTCACTTTGAAATCACTTTGAAACCACAAACTATTGTGTGTTGTCAACAATCAACTCCCTCATCATACTCTATATTTGGAGTATTTCCTACATATTAAAATTCTTTGATTTGGTGTATTTCCTACCTGTTAAAATTATTTTAGCTAAAAAGGTTTGAGCCTAAAAAGCTAATTTGAACCTTAAAAATTAATCGATATTTTTTCCTTCCATAATTTAAAATATTTGAAACAAATTTTCCAAATTTCGAATGGCATGCTGAATTGTAATAAATTTCAATAATGAAACATGAACCTTTTACCGACATTCATAAATTGTCAAATGTATAATATTGCTATATTGTAACAAAATCCAATAAATAGACATTCCATTTTACATACATTCATACCAGTGACGAATGTATAAAACCTAGCATGTCTTTCACAGGCTAGAGGTCGCAGTCATTTCTGGAAACATCCTAGAAACAAGAGAAACAAAAGCGAGGCTTGAATTTGTCATGCAATATGATATTTTCACTTTAAAACCATAGACTATTCTCTATTCCTCAAGCTCCCAACCATTAAACGTACATTTGAATTGTTATTGAAATTAGGAAGTCAATTTGGAGTATTTTTTCTAAGGAGTCGAGGAGAATGCTAACACTAAAGCATTTCAGAATTAAATGCATCCATAATTGAATGAATGAAAATGGTTTGGCGTTTTATTATTAAATGTTTCCATGTTATTATTTAATGTTGTGACGTTTCAGAAGCTAGAGAAAACATTATATTACAAAAAAATTGTCAATTTTATCGTGATAAGGCGATGGACATGTGGCCATCTTTTGTAATTCAATGAGTCTCTTGAAAGAAATAAAATTTCAAAATAGGTTATGCAGAAATCTAGTTTTCATTAATCCTTATACATGGTTAATTATTAATGGTATAGTAAATTTTTAATCTTACTTTGGTAAAAAATTAATTTAAACAAGGTTTAAACAAGTGATTTAGATATGCAAGAAAGTTATCATTTTCAATTTCATTCATTGATATGTTGACAAATAATTCAATGAGTCTTTTAAAATAAATAAAATTTAAAAATAAGTTATGCAAGAATCTAAGTCAATTATTAATGGCATAGTAAATTTTTAATCTTATTTTGGTAAAAAAATAATGTAAACAGGGTTTAAGCAAGTGATTTAGATATGCAAGAAAGTTATCATTTTCAATTTCATTCATTGATGTGGTGACAAAGATGAGAATATACTAACATATTTAAATTTGTACCATCAGATCAAAAATATTAATTAACAAAAAGATTAAAGTGGCAAATTCCAACAAGGGGGACGCCTATCGGCGTAAATATTCAAAGCACCATCTTTCTTATATTTTGATGTTTTCAATGAAGTTATAAAAAAAAATTGCTACACCTCTGGTGAGAAAAACTAATAAATCCTCACTTTCAAGGTCACTACCTCCCCGGTTTCTGGGTATGCCACATTTTGGCTGGATCCACTGCATACCCTTCCACATTACCTCCCGAATTTCAGAATTAACTTCCCTAGTTTTTGTTAGACGGTTAATTTTATTGAGAGTTAACTTCCCCACTTTTTAGTTAAACCATTATTTGTATGAGATTAAGTTTGTTTAGGACATTAATATTTGCTGAATTAGGAAATTAGTCAATTTGGAACTGACTACTGGCACACTTATGTATAATTTAGCCCTATTAACTCCATTCCAAAAAATGAAATTTACCTCCTCAATCCAAAACCGCCACCCTTAGCATCACAAAGAACAACACATACAAATAAATTCATATTATGCATGCACTCATAATGGTAGTTGGTTTTGAAAAAATTAAATACACGTACAAATAAATTCATATTATGCATACACTCCTAATGGTAGTTGGTTTTGAAAAAATGAAATTTGAACCTCCGAAAAATCCATTCAGAAAATAACATAACAAATATAATTAGAACATTAGAGGATTAGCACATGGAGGCAAGTAGAAAGGCAAACATATATTCAAGAGGAGTGTAATTAGGTAATTCCATTATAAAACTTGATGTTATTACAGAAACCAAAAGCAGGAAGTAGTAGAGAAATAATGATGGAATGAAGGTTAATCCAGCGGATCGGGTTCTGACTCTGACTCTACATCAACCTCAGGTACATTCTCCCATGCCTCACTCTCAGGTACTGCATATTTGGTAAACTCAACATAGCCATGACAAGAACATAAAATATTCCAGGTGGAGGAAACAAAAACGGTATCTGGCCTATAGGATACTGGCCTTAAAGAATGTCTCTCGAATGTTTAAGGTCTGGGGGAACCATTCCTGGTTGAAATGGAGGAGCATAACGACCAACAGAAGGAGGAGGTCCTTGAGGAGTTGATCTTGATGGCTGGGGCGAGTGAAGGGCAACAGGTTGTGAAGGCACTGGATGTTGGGTGGGAATACTAGATCGCTTGTGAGTAGCTTTTGATGCTTGCAACATGAAAACACTAGATGAGTTTGGCTTATAAGGGGTAGGAAGTGTACCATAGTGTGCACCAAGCAATGTGGAATCTTTATAGACTCCTGGAGAGACATTGGTGAGAGACGAGACAAGTTGATTGTCGATCATCGATGAGATGATAAACTAGGGGGATGTCTACATTAGGGGAATTTTGAGGTATGAAATGGGCCTCCTAAGGAAATTATAAAATAATAGTGGAAATATGTAATATTCCAAAATCGGAACAGCTACACTATTGGGAATATTTTAAGATATTACCAATGTGGAGATCAACAATACATAAACATAAGCTGGAAATAGTAGTGAACATCATCATACCAAAATGTATGGAAACCATAGATCCATTTTATTATGGATCAGTAGCAAATAATAGCAATACAACTCAAAGGATCAAGGCAAACAAGTCTCCCATCAATACACATGCTAAAAGTGAAACACTGCAACATGGAAGAGGGTCTATGAACAAGAACTGCACAGTCATGGAAGGAGAACTGCTACAGAGAGTGTAAAACATCATAGATCTGCATATACATGGCTCATACAATATTGGGAGAGAAGAACTATGCTCCAAATCACTACATCAAGACAATCCTGGAAGGATTGGCTGAAATATGAAAAAACTGCAAAATGCCAGAGTTGCAGGGTAGCAGCTGCAACTTAAGAACTAGAAATAAGTGAATAAGGTTGAAGATGCTGCATTTGATGAAAATACCTCCTACTCTAAAGCGAAAGGCTGATCCTCTCACTGAATATCTCACCCTCCAAACAATCTGCCAAAGCCCCACTGCAAATGCTCACTAGAAATAACGCAGTCACTGGATGAAACTGCGTTGTAGGGGCAAGGGAATGAGTTGGCCCAATGCCAAAATCTACAATAAGTTCTTAAACATTCCTCAATAGATTCCCAAAGTAATGGAAACTCCCTCCTATGAAAATCAGCTTCGGAAATGGTGTTGAGGTCCTCCACTGCAACACCCTCCAACACAACGTTATACTTGAGCAGAAATAATGTTGTAGCTGGAGGAGATGGCTTGGCCTTGAGCCTGAATGTGGAGAATTAAGTACAAGATCCTTCAAGAGGCCTCTCTTGGAAGGAGAAGGATTCCTAAGCATGATATCCTTGTGCTAGGCAGCACTGCAACTCAGCTGAACAACTAGAGATTGCACAAAGTCTGAATAGACCATAAAATCAATAATATATGACATGAGTGACAATGGTTGCCTTGCTCTCATTTTAAACAAGTGAAAGCTCTCTCTACATGGGTCCCACTCCTTAGGGTTTTCTCCACCAAATAACCCTCTTCCCATTCATACTGCACTGTCTATCAAAGTGTTTTCCTCCTCCTCTCTCAACGTTGTTGACTTGGTCAAACTTGACCCTGTGTTCATGAAAATGTCCCTTTTCACACATAGGGGTGTGAAATCCAGCTCTTTTGACTATCCCTTTTCAAATTTGAGGGATTTTATTCCTGTTTTACTAATCATGGGCTTCCTTACCCATTTATTTAGCTGATAGGTGATGAAAACAAAATTAATATTCCATTTATCTGTGTGCTAAAATGGGAATATTACAGTCCTCCCTCCCAAATGTTGCTTATCCTCAAGCAATTGTAAGGATAGAACTGGAAAGCCTCCTCCCAAGGCATGGAGTCTAAAATGTGTTTAGGAACATCTTCCTCATGTGGATCCTCCATCCCCCAAGAGATCATCCATGCAAAATGAGTTACCTCCCAACATGGCAACTCCTGAAAATTCTCTTCCACCTCTGGCTCAGGCAATGTAGGTTGGCTGAAAATCTGATCTTGGAAAAATAACCTACCCCACGCTATCCTCCTCTCCACGTAGGATAATTGTAGAGTGTATGCTGATCCTAGGCTGCAATTATATTTCCCTCAAGTGGCAAGATGAAGTTTAGACCTCTAAGGATCTCTCCTCCAACGTTATGAAACATGTTGGCCCAAATTATCTCATATGTGATGAGTTGGAAGTCATCATCATATGGCATCACATTCATCATATGGCTCACCTCATAAGGAAACAGATGTGCTGTTGTGGTGGCCATACCATCTCCCATGCTCCCTTTAGAACATGTAGTGCAAATAGTGTGGGAGTTTTCTCCCTCCAAGGAAACATTCACCCAATGTGTCTCTCCCCCAATCATGCTCCCAAGAAAAAAATTAGCAATACCAACCAAGGGAACCATAAGGAGAATCATATTGGCTGCCATGTGAAGTAAGGGAGAAGGAAAATGGTCCCTCAAATGTAGCCAACACAGTTTGACTCTCAACTACCATAGAAAATGAAATGATGGGTGGCCTCCCCACCATTTGCTTGCTACCCCAATCTCCTCACAAATCTGGTGAAAGTGAATGATGTAATTTGCAATGTGATTATGTTCTCCATAAGAAATATCCTCCCCATAACCTCTTAGGGAGTGATCATCCATAATGGCCTTATGTAGACCACAAAATCTAGAAGGAAGAACATTCCTCCTTTGAGAAAATCCCTACACATATATGGTTAAGAGATGCATACATATAGACAAATTACTATGCAAATCAACCATAATCTTACCATATTTTTTTCTCTTATAAATGGAGTGGCTCATAGATGAGTCTCCCCTCATACTCAAAGGGAAAAGAGTTGGTTGTGCTAACTCCTCCATCTTCACATGATCCATGAAGTGCCTCCTCAAGTTCTTCAAGTGGTTCCTCTCACAAGAAGAAAAAAAATGTAATGTGGCAATCATGGTTTGCCCATGGTTCCTCCTGAAATGTAAAACAAGTAAGGTGGGGAGGATCACGCTCCCAGTGGGCATCCCCAATCTCAAGCCCACTCTCCAAACAAAGCTTCCCCTAAACATAAGCATATCAGCAATATATGGAAGCAAAGTATAATGGAAACAGGTTGCCAAATGACAACCGGAGAGTGAATCATAGTTCCACTCATGGAACTAGCACAGTGCATCCTTTTCCTGCATCAAAATGAGAAATAACAAGTGCTTTACCAGCCACTTGTTTACTGCCACAATCATCTCATAAGATGGAAACATGAAGTTACAATATGGTGTCAATGGTGTACACCAAGAAACATGTGGCTTGCCCCAAAAACCACCAAAAGGATAGCCAAAATAAATGCTACAAGTAGCTGCAAGAACATCTTCATACAATATGCAAGAAGGGATAATCCTTCTTGATACATCATGTTGCTCAAATAAGGAAAAGAAGTACAATACAAAATATGAAATGATACCTCCTCCATCATGCACTTGAGATCTTGAGCTGAAATGGCTCAACTGGAAATTTCCCCTCACCTCCAAAGAGTAGGGAAGTGGATGTGACCTCCTCTTCATTACCATCCGGGCTATGTATCTCTCCATATGCTGATATATGTCATGCTAGATGCTCTCCCAAGTGAACTCCTCCATCAAATGGAAATATGCATCAAAGTTCATAGAAGAGAAGTCCGCATGTGATGCATGTAGCAACTTCTCCTTGAGACTAGATGATCTAGTCAAGAATATCCTACCATAAGAATAGATGACCACTTCATCCACCATATATATATCATCTCCATCTGGGTCGTCAAGAGTCATGCATGCACCAAGATCCTTGGAGTACTCTACTAAGGGCTGATATCTCCAATAAGGATCAATCCTCCTAAGAGACAACGCTGGTGATCTCTCATGAAGAGCATCTTTCATATGGTCCTCCTCCTCTTTGACATCTCCTATGCCAAAGATGCAAGTTTTAAGGCTCCTATCCTTCCCCTGCTACTTCTACCACAATGCAAAATCTGAAATGAGAGTGGGTAAAGATGTTTTTGAGAGAATGCATCTCTCCTCCTTGAGTCTTCCTAAGACTCTCAACACTGTAACATTACCTCCCAAGGCCTCCACTCCTCTGGAATTAATGAATGGTGCCTCAAAATGTGAATCATCTCTCATCATCTTCTGATATGGTGGCCTCCTTGGTGAAATGTCTCCATGCAATGAGACATCATCATCAAGAGTAGACTGCATATATGAATGGATAGACTCGTCCCTGCTCTCACTACGCAATCCATTCTCCCTCTTAGGTGCATAAAAATCATGAAATAGACAGGGATGTGTGCTCCTCATCACATTATTCTGGTCATCCTCCCTATCCACTCCTTGTATATCCATATTTCCACACCTCATCCTCAATGGCACATGTAAAGTATGAGTTGTGCCTTAATCTCCACACATGAGATCCTGGGGACTTCCTTGCAAAGATGCAAGAACTCCTCTAGTTGGAGCAAGAGCTCCTCATTCCTCTGCATGAGGTGCTATATCAACACTAGAAATGGCAATGTTGTTTCCCTTAGCCTCCTCAACATGAGTGGGCAACCCTCCAATGATTGGATCCTCTTTTGGAAAAGGGATCTCTTTGCCTCCTTGTGCAAAATTACAAGATGAAGGTCTTGCCTCCAACAAATTATACTGCAAGATATCCTCCGCCTTTATGGTTCTTTGAAGTGATTTTGAGTCTATTTTTTCTTCCATCGCATGCAAGGGTTTTGTTTGTTTAGATGTGTTTGTTTCCTCCACATGTGTTTTAAAATTCTTCCTACCAAATCTCTCCATCAAAGTTTTAATGAACCTTGTACAGGAAGAATTATTTGAATTCTTTAAATGAAAGGACTCAAATAACCAGCATGCATAGACATTACCTTAAAAGTGCAGTGTTGCTACTTTGATGGCTTCATCTTCGGAAATCTGATGCTACTGTAGAAAGGTGTCTAGCTCTTCCACCCAAGCCATGGCTGAACATGTAGGGGAAACTTCAAAGATAGATAGAAGAAATCTATCCATATTATGCTACTTGCTCCTCCTCACCTTGACCTTGAAAAACTCTGAGAAACTGATATTATCTCTCAACTTATGAGTTTGAGATTCATATTCATGTAAGAAACCACTAAGAGTTCCCCTCTTAGGCATTCCTTCTTCCTCCTTCTCTCTCATAGCAAAACTGGACATGATACTGCACTGTACATCATAGGCTGTGGCTGCATGCTCACACTCCCTATAATAAAATCTAGATTTTGACTCAGTTTAAAACCCTCTTAGAGATCCTGTACCTATCTCCCTCCTTATCTTCTTGAAAACTTCATGAATGCTCTGTATAGATTTTGGAAGAAGCTTTGTAAGCCTATCTTCCTTTTTCTCTCCACATAATGGAGTATTCATCTTCTCTTTTCTTGATAACATCATGGCTAAGATCCACAGGCTGAGCCAAGATTATGCTCTGATACCAGTGTAATATTCCAAAATTTGAACAGCTACACTATTGGGAATATTTTAAGATATTACCAATGTGGAGATCAACAATACATAAACATAAGCTGGAAATAGCAGTGAACATCATCATAACAAAATGTATGGAAATCATAGAGCCATTTTATTATGGATCAGCAGCAAATAATAGTAGTACAACTCAAAGGATCAAGGAAAACAAGCCTCCCATCAATACACATGCTAAAAGTGAAATATTGCTACATGGCAGAGTGTCTATGAACAAGAACTGTGCAGTCATGGAAGGAGCACTGCTACAGAGAGTGTAAAACATCATAGATATGCATATACATGGCTCATACAATATTGGGAGAGAAAAAATATGCTCCCAATCACTACCTCAAGGCAATCCTGGAAGGATTGGCTGACGTATTGAAAATTGCAAAATGCCGAAGTTGCAAGGTAGCAGCTGCAACTTAAGAACTAGAAATGAGTGGAGAAGGTTGAAGATCCTGCATCTGATGAAAATACCTCCTCCTATAAAATGAAAGGCTGGTCCTCTCACTGAATATCTCACCCTCCAAACAATCTGCCAAAGCCCCATTGTAAATGCTCACTAGAAATAACGCAATCACTGGATGAAACTACGCTGTAGGGGCAAGGGAATGAGTTGGCCCAATGCCAAAATCCTCAATAAGTTCTTAAACCTTCCTCACTAGCTTCCCAAAGGAATGGAAAATCCCTCCTCTGGAAATCAGCTTCAAAAATGGTGTTGAGGTCCTCCACTGCAACACCCTACAACACAACATTATACTTGAGCATAATGAACACTGTAGCTGGAGGAGGTGGCTTGGCCTTGAGCCTGAATGTGGAGAATGAAGTACAAGATCCTTCAAGAGGCCTCTCTTGGAAGGAGTGGGATTCTTGAGTAGGAGCTCCTTGTGCTAAGCAGCACTGCAACTCAACTAAACAGCTGGATATTGCACAAAGTCTGAATAGACCATAAAATCAATAATACATGACATGAGTGACAATGGCTTCCTTCCTATCCTTTTAAACAAATGAAAGTTCTCTCTCCATGGGTCCCACTCATCAAGGTTTTCTCCACCAAATAACCCTCTTCCCATTCATACTGCGTTGTATATCAAAGTGTTTTCCTCCTCCTCTCCCAGCGCTATTGACTTAGTCAATCTTGACCTTGTCTTCATGCAAATGCCCCTTTTCACACATAGGTGTGTGAAATCTAGCTCTTATGACTATTCCTTTTCACATTTGAGGGATTTTATTCCCGTTTTAATAAGCATGGGCTTCCTTACCCATTTATTTAGCTACTAGGTGATGAAAACAAAATTTTAATATTCCATTTAGCTGTGTGCTAAAATGGGAATATTACAAAATAATAAAATAAGACTTGATTATATCATCAAATTTTAGAGGGAAAAAAGAAAACACTACTCTTTAAACTCGTATTTTCAAGTTATCTCCCAAATTTTTTACTCAAATTTCAAGTGGGAGTACTCGTTGGATGAAAAATTAAATTCCTCATCCAAGTAGTACCCATGTTGCATACTTTCAATGGATCCTGCTACACGAAAAATGAGAAATACATGAAAAATGTGATTGCAATCACGTTTTTCATTTATTTCTCATTTTTTGTGTAGATGACTTCTTCAAAAGTATGCAACATGAGTACTCCTTGGATGAGGAATTAAATTTTGCATCCAACGAGTATTCCCACTCAAAATTTGAGTAAAAACTTTGGGAGATAAGTTGAAAATACAAGTTGAAAAGTAGTTTTATTATTTTATTATTTTTTAATATTTTTACCCATTTACTTAAAAAATGGGGAATCATCCCCCATGGTTGACATCATCATATTAAATCCTATTGGTTCTTATAAATTTTATTTTGGTTGTACAATTTTCTTATGAGGCCCATTTTAGACCTCAAAATTCCCCTAATGAGACTTTAGATCATAATGTGTCAACTGATCGATGGTGACGATATTTTCCTTATGGGGGAAGCACACCTTATGATGAACCAGATATGCGAAAAATGAAAATGCATAGGTATATCTACAACCCAAAATAATATTATAATCCAAGGGCCATCGATGACTTCTATTTCGATGCAAAAAATCTTGCTAGAAAATGTGATAGGATAACTGATTTACATTGCAAGGGATTGTGAAGGGTGACCATCCCGAGCATGTAAAGTGATTGTGGATGGGGAATAATTAGGTGACTAGAGTTGTTTCCAAACATTGGTTGCCATCACACATGTGGAGGTTTCTTCATCTATAACACACCACTGGACAATGACATTTATAATAGCGATTGGTATTTGGAAAGCAAGTTATGAGGGAAGAGGAGGATATTATGACTTGTCAACATCAAAGATGATAAAGTGATCATATGAAGGGTCCACAATGACCAAAGCAGATAGTAGATATTTCCTTCGAGATGGGCATGTCTGAAGAACTTCCAACATTCACATGGTGATAAGAGACTATGTCAAGTCATCTTCTATCTTGTATGTGTGGGCGGCTTTAGCTGAAGCAACAATACGACGTAATGGCCCTTTAGGGATCTTGGGTATAACCTCTTCCTTAGGTTGAGGGATATTTAAGGGAAATTTTTGTGTCAGGATAGGCTCAATGGAAACTTTGGTATGGGACTCAGTTGCAAACGTAGCACGTTTCTTGTCATACTAGCGCAACTGGGTCTAGAGGTTGACTTGGGAGGCAGTGACCTCGTGAGAGTTCATCATGAGATTTGGTAATCAGGCTGAAAAGACTATTAAGGTGAAGGAGTGGCTTGACCTTGTGGAGGTTGGGCAGCGAGGTATTTTTTATGAGGGAAAGGATTAGTGAGCACAACCAGTTGAGGTGGAGGAGTGATCTGACGAAGCGACACCATGGGTTGTTGTCCTCAGGAAGCTATTTGAGCATCCCATATTTGTTGCATCTGGGATAAAAGGGTGCAATCATGTGTGTAATGGCCATATACACCACAACATGCAAAAGGATTATTCATATGAATACCCTTGTTCTACTTGGACTGATCGCCATGTTGCTGGGTTGTGGTATTTCGCTGGCTCCCTTGGGGTGCATTCCTTTGAGTATCTTAGTGACCCTGGTTACCCTACGATTGTTGGATATGGTTGAATTTACCCTTATTATTTGTCTTCTAATTGGGGGGATTGGTTGAGTTTTACTAAGCATACACTTGACCTCAAGGAGAAGGTGGTCATTGTGGAAGAGGTTAAGAAGGCATGGGAGGCCGAGGCATTGATGCCTGAGGGGATGGAGCGCTTGGCGATGTGTAAGAATAATAAGGAGATAGGGAAAATTTCTAGTAAATAGGTCGAGAAACAACTAGCCCTGGCATCTATTTATGTGGTAGGGAAAATGCACAATATGTGAGTTGACTGAGATACAAGTTGCCTCGAGGAGAGGGATAAGTGTTAGAGGAATTGGTCCCCCCCGAAGGGTGACCATAAACCATATGAGGAGTAGCATATGGAAATGGGTGTGAAAGGGATCCAACGATACCGTCAGCGGCATGATATGCTTCTGGCGTAGTGGCACCACCGGGTCTAGGGAGGTCTTGTAAAATGGTATGAAGATAACCTGATTGGGCATAAATCAAGTCACATTTTAAGGCTATATGGAGAGCTTCTTCCTCAATATGATTGAAGTGAGATGTGAAATATTATCCTATGGGGGCTAACAGCATTCTAAGAAACCAACCTGTTAGCCATCTATAATATTTTTTCAAAGCAAACAGGTGGCTAAATATGTTTCTGAGCCTTCAAGAGAAACATTTCCTTTGTAAATATATCATTCTTGAAGCCTCCATGTGTCTTCTATCGTTTAAATGATCTTCACCGTTGTTTCCATTAATGAACCCTGCAGTATATGAAAGAAACTATTTTCAAAGGCCTCCATCTTCCCCATTTTCCCTCATTCATACTTAATTTTCCTTCATTCCCTTTGATAAGGTTTAAAACCTCTTTTTTAATCTTATCGGAACCCTCAAAACCGTCTGAAAAACCTTCATTTTGGCCTAAAAAACCACTTTTCAGCATTTAGGCCTTAATCCCCTTTAGGCCTTAGCCCTATCCCCTTTTCCGCATGTGATCTCATCCCCTGACCAAGGGCTAGCCCCATCGCGAAATCACAATCGAGGTTTATAGTTTCTTTGTTATACGTTTATTTCAAAAACTCCGATGTGATGAGCCCTTTTCCTGCCGATCCACCGATTTTATCTGGACCGTTGAAACCACAAGAACCAACGGCCAGGATTCAATCGTGCTTCGCTCATAGCCCCCCATCATCGCATCTTCTGATTTTATCTGGACTGTTGAATCCACAAGAACCAACGACCAGGATTCAATCACACTTCGCTCGCAACCCCCGTCATTACACCCTCTGATCAATCCCGACCATTGATCTCCCCTCTGATCTGATGGCCATAGCTTAATCACACATCGCAAGCTCAAAGACCCCGGTTCTTTGGCCTCTTTCCTTTTCTCCGATGTGATTTAATCCCAGCTGTTCATTCCGCCAAATCTGACGATTCGCGCTTCATCGCATCATGCTCGTCCCTCACGTAATCCTCCACCACCCTGACCTCCAATTAAATCTCCGCCGTTGATCAAGTTTGATCAGACGGTTCACATTACTTCCGCTCGTCAAACCCCACCCTTATCATTCTCTCCCATTGATAGATCTCGCCCATTGATCCTCACAATTTGACGGCTCGCATTGACCTCAGCAAGGGACCCACCAATTCTTCCACTCCATGCATCTTACCTCCCATCGCACACAGTCTGCACCATTTGATCAAGACCAAGAGATCCAACGGCTTAAACTCTATTTCACGTAATTTTTGCGCCCAGGATTTAACGTTTCAAAATTATGCGAAATGGGTGGTTTTATTTTTCCACGCATCACTCATTGAGTGGAATCGCGTTTTTTTCGACATTTCCGCTTTCCCCCTTTTTGTTGCACGAAAACAATTTCGGTTTTTTGCCTTACCGCCCTCCGCAATGTAACTCCAGATTAAATCTCAACCATCGATCTCTGAGATCGGACGGTCCTGACTTAATTTCACTCCCATTTGTTTGTCCACCATCTAACCTCCCGAATGACTCCATCAAAAGATCTTGATATATGATTGTTATAATCCGATGGCCCACATTCATCCTCGCACCCAAATTGCCACCAGACCTGTTTTCGCCTTCCGCCATGGTTTTTCATCACATTTTCCACTGCATCCACTGTTTTACATCGCTGATCCTCCATCCTCACGAGCCTATGAATCAGTCACCGCACTCCCCTTGGTTTTTATAACATGTTTCTCATTTTTTGTAAGTTTCAAAGGTGGTGAATTCACACTGTTTTCACAGTCACAGTCATGGTGAAAGACCATCGCAGAGCCAATATTGCAGAGGAAGAAATCTCTGAGAAGGGTTAAAGGCATAATATTGAAGATTAAGAAGCCTAATCCATAGTCAGCACAGATTAAATACAAATCATTGATCGCAGCAACGCAGAGGATATATTAGCAGAACATTCCTTTTATTGAAGAAAGGACCAAATTCCTACTACCCATTCTCTATTCTTCATCAAGCTCCAGAGTAGTTACTATTTTGACCAGAATGTCCTAAAAACTGTCAGTGCATTAGTGTTACATAGCAATTTGTCACCATCCCTACAATCCCCATCCCGCACATTGGAGGGATTATTCCATGACCCGTGGGCAGAGTTAAGGCTTGAAAATACTTTCATTGCATCCCTCTGAAGATGAGCTTTAATTTCCCTAAGGACATATCCCTGCAAAAAAACCCTAAAAATAGCTCTTTTTCCATTGGTGCGGTTCCATAGTTCAGCCCTCGCGCCAAGAGGGAAATCCTCCAAAGAGGGCGCGCCAATTGGCACTCTGTCATAGAGCCATACCCGCGCCAACCATATTAAGAGGTGTTTTTTAAAAATAAAAGGCGGAAGTTTCATCCTAACAAATTACTGGGCTGATTTTCTATCTTGATTTGGGTGGTTTGACTACGGATTTCCATGGAGAGGAAGTGGTTTGCCACTTCTCATGGAAGCTTCCTTGATGATAGAGCCAATCCCATAATTATATGGATCCCAACTCCCCTTCCTCCTTCTATAAAAGCTTTCCCATTTCCATTTGCAAGCTAGTTCCAAAGAGTGGCAAAATTTCTAAGTTCCCAAGAGCTTTCATGCTGCAAAAGCCTTCTTGATTCCCTAAGGCCAAATCCAAGCAAGGAGACTATTGCCAAGTATCCGGAGAGAGAGGCTTGTCCCATCCCTGACAGGATTTTTCGAGACATGTTGTGCTGGCGACCCGCTAAAGGAGAGTGTTGCGTCGAAGCTATGGTTGTATTCTTCTTTTAACTCTTTAATGATAAGCGACTATCGGTTATGGTTCCACTCTTGTTCTTGATCATGTTCATGAGTTATATCCTCTTCGACTAATATATAGTTGTATGCACTAGATTTTATGCTTGTGTTTGTGTTGTTTCTTGCATGTGCAGGTGTCCGATCATGGAGATCGTGAGGATCGTGATCTGCCAGGGCAAAGGAACGGGAGCACCACCTCTTCTACAGATGATAGCGTCGGATTCCAGGTAAAGCCTTCCTCACAATTCGTTTTATTTACAATTAGGAACCTGCAGTGTAGCGTGTTTGATTGTTGCTAGACCCAATCTGGGCTAGTAGGGATCACCTTTGTCCGCAGAGGGGATTTACCTCCTCAACAACTTGGCGACTTCGCTAGGGACTCAGCTTGTTGTTTGATTTGTAAACTATAGACGGAGTCTAAAGCACAGCCAGATAGCCTTCGAAACGCTTTTGCTCAGCATTAGCGGAGTAGATCAACGCTGCTTCATTCGATCTCCGATTTGGTTTACGGACTGAACAATTTGGAGTTTTGTCTTCTCTTTCCGGTTAACTTCTTGGTCTTGCTTGCTTGGTCAACTCTTTGGACTATATTTTCTTGTTTGTTTGGCTTTGTTTTAGCCTTATTTACACTTGTCTGTGTCTGAGATTTCTTGTTTTTTATTTTTTCCGTAGTAAACTTGGCTGGCGCGCTTTTTAGCGTAACAGTCGCGCTGATTGGCGCAGGTTGCTTGTGTATCACCTGCGCCATTGCATTTCTGGCGCTAATTTCAAGCTCACAATCGCACCAATCCTGTGAGCTATTAGGGTTTGCTGTGTTTCAAGCTTTTTGAGGCTGACTTGTGATTTTGATCTTGTTTTTTCGACTGTTTGAGTGCACTGGAGCCTGGTTTGACTGGTTGGAGCCTCCTTCCTTTGGTTGTTTGCCTATTTCTTTCAATTTTGCATACGGGCCCTAGGGCATCTGGGTGCCTTTGTGAGTCGAGCCTCCCTTGGGAGTTTTTGGTTTCTGTTCGTTCAGTCGGCTGTGGGATTGCTTCCTTGCATTCGTTTGATAGTTGTCTATCATATTGTTGTGGCTTTTGAGTGACTGATTTCGTTTTCATTCGAATTTCGCTTTGCTTCATTTTGGGCCTAGATCACACAGCTCATTGGTGTCTTTGGGACTTTTCTTGGTTTTGAGAGACTTTTTTTCGATTTGAGATCTGATTGTTTGTGCCATTGAGTAAAATTTGTTTGTTTTGCTCTCTTAATATCATTTCTCAAATTGCTTCTTATTTGTTTTCGTTTTGTTTGGTGCATCTAGCTATCAAACATTGAAAATAAAAAAAAAATCTCTTTTTCTTATTGGTTGATTAGTGCAAATTGAAATCTTTTCCATTTTACTAGTATTTAGTGAATTTGAGAGAAAAGTTTTTTGTTTCATTAGTTGCATTAGAGATGTCATTGATTGTCTTCTAATCATTTTGTTTGTGTAAAAACTCTCAACTCTTCCATAGCTAGTTTTCATCGAACAAAATGATGTACTGTGGCATGTAGTTTTGCATTTAAGGGATTTTTGAAACAACACATTTGTTAGGGCCTAAAAACTGAAACGTAATTGAAGATCAAATTTAAAATCTACTCAATTTACACTAAGGCATCATTGAAATCTAATGAAGAACATTTAGAGGTCTAGGCTAGAGACGTGTTCCGGCGTCTTTAAACCTAGTAGCTGTCGTTCGCCTTTGGCTTTAGACAGCGCTAGTACGGACTTGTGCTCCCCGTACCGTCGCGTATATAAAGGGAGACCCCACTAGGTTTCTATCCTTTATCCATAGGAAGCTGAGTCTGCCGCCCTATACCCGTGATACACCGAACACAGCATTCGGGGAGATTGCCTGCACGTACGTTAAGTCCTTGGTTGATTTCTCTTTCATTATTGGAACCAAGGTGTATATTGCAGTTCACGGCTATTTGGTACACCCTTTGCCTAGCATTCTCGAACAGTCATTTTGATATTTTCTGACTCTTTAAATTTAAAAAGGATCATCAAGCGCTTGTACTTTCACGCTTGTTTCCAATCTGAAAGTGATAGAGTCACCTTTTTCTTGTTTCTCGACTCTTAAAATATCAAACGGTAGAGTTTTGTTTCAATGTTTTAAAAATTAACTGCCCGCGAAATATTCCTGGTTAAAGTTAGTTTCCTTAGGGTGTTGTTCTAAAGATTGTTTCTAATGGAAAATTTTCTGGAGTTCACCAACCAAGGAATCCCCTCTGATGGGAATCCTTGTCCTTTTCCTCCTTTTGGAAATGTTGGTGCTCCTTATATGAAAACGTTGTCCCTTACTGGGTTAACTGTTAGGTTGCCTGTTTGGTTGTTTTCAACCTCTTTGGTCTCGAATGTCTCGGATACTGTTCAATCAGTTCCTCCGCCGGAACAACATCATGTTTATTCCAAGGTGGACCTCTCCCCTTCTTCGTCTGTTTCTGCGTCCCCCTCTTCTACTTCACCTGGTGAAAGTCTGGACTCGAGTAACCGGGTGGCTAAGAAGAAGAAGAAGAAGACAAAGAAGAAGAAGTCTGATAAAGGAGAGGCTAGCTCGGCAGCTATTGTGCCTAAGAAGCCTTCTCTTGATAAACCTTCCAACCCTCTCCGGAAAGTCAAGTTCCCTTGAATGTTGTGCACGGGAGAGTCAGGTTGGGGGCACGTCTTCGGCTGGTTCTGGTAAGGCTCCTAAGAAACAGGGTAAGATTACCAATCCATGTAAGTTGTGTGAAGGGCACCATGCCATTCACCTTTGTCCATATATGGATGAAGCCAAACGATTTTTGGACAACTCGGCTATTTCTACGCCATGCCTTCCGGTTGGTTACAAACAGCTTTCTTTGAGTCCTCCACCAGCTGATCCTATGATTGGTCAAGAGTCATCCTTGGTCGATCCCGCTCCCTCGGAAATTCAAATTTAGGAATCCGTTCCTGACCAACCATTGTTCGTGGGATTGGTTGAGCTGGCCCCGTCTACGGTGCGCTAGGTATTTTCTGTCGAGAGTGGATATCACATCCCCCATGTCCTTCTGGTTTCTTCAGATTCTTTAGACTTGGAGAAAGATTCTCCTATCCTCGTACCTCAAGAAGTTGCTCCTCCGCCTCTCGTGATGGAGGTCCCGGAGGATATTCCTCCCACCTTCGAGATGGAGGTCATGGAGGATGCTCCTTCTCCTTCCGTAACACTAGGGGAAGACCATCTCAATTCGATGGTAGCCCCTCTAAGTAGTTTGGTCACTTCCTTTGATTGGAATCGATTTGCGGGATACCGCCTTCCGTCTTATGTGCCTTTCGAGATCACAGTACAAGCTTTTGGTCTGGTCGTACCCAGCACCATTATAGACGAAGGTGCGTCTATTAGTGTTTTATCCTCAACTACTTGGCAAGCTTTTGGCTCACCGCCGCTTGCGCCTATTACACAGAATCTGTTGGAATTTAACAGAAGGACGAGTCAACCATTGGGGATCCTTCTAAGGTTACCTATTACTTTGGGAGGTAAAACCGTCCATATGGACATGATGGTCATTCTAGGCCCCTTGGATTTCAATCTTCTCTTGGGGCGCGATTACACCTATGCCATGGGAGCGCTCGTCTCCTCCCTTTTTCGTGTGGTCTGTTTTCCGCATGAAAGATGGATCGTGACCATTGATCAGCTTTCGTTCTTTGGTCCTAATGTGGCAACTGGCCCGCCATCATCCCTTCCTGGTTTTTATCCACCCATTGTTTCTGCCCCACCGCAGGTCAACTATGTGGCTACCTACCCCGTGCCTGTACTCAGTGATGATGCTGTCATGCATAGTGTGCTGGGGGCATTGGGTCCAGACTTCCAAGATGTTTTCCTTCCATCGGACGGGCAACTCTTGGAAGCTATGACTTCTTGTTCATTATGATGAGGTCTGTCGGAGCAAAGTTCCTTGTCTTGTGTCAAGCTCCTTAAAAAATTAAACAAGGTTGTCAGAGCAGAGTTCCTTGTCTTGTGTCAAGCTCCTTAAAAAAATGAAACAAAGTTGTCAGAGCAGAGTTCCTTGTCTTGTGTCAAGCTCCTTAAAAAAATAAAACAAAGTTGTCGGAGCACAGTTCGTTTTCTTGTGTCAAGCTCCTTAAAAAATGAAACAAGGTTGTCGGAGCATGGTTCCTTTCCTGTGTCAAGCTCCTTAAAAAATGAAACAAGGTTGTCAGAGCAAAGTTACTTGTCTTGTGTCAAGCTCCTTAAAAAATGAAACAAGGTTGTCGGAGCATAGTTCCTTGTCTTGTGTCAAGCTCCTTAAACCATGAAACAAGGTGTGCTGAGGATAGTTCTTTTAATGTGTCAACCTCGTTAAAATAATGAAACACTTTCTTGTTCAATTCGAGTCTTTGATCAAATCTCGTAAAATCCTAGTCGAGTCTTTTCTAGATCTCGTAACTTGAACCTTCACTCCCTCCATCTGTTTACTTAGGTGCATGGATTGAAGCTTGGGGGGCATGTACCTTGAATAGAGTCACCATGCTGGGGGCATGCTTACTTTTTCAAGCATATTTTGTTTCCATTTCAAGCTTGTGTAAAAATGAAACCGGTTTCAAGCATAGTTTATCTTTGTTTCAAGCTTGTATAAAAATGAAACCAACTTCAAGCAGAGTTTCCTGATTTCAAAACTTGTGTAAAAATGAAACCTTTCCCATTTTACCTCTTGTGATTGTCATCTTATCAGCCTGTTTTTGCCAGATGAACCTTGGTTTTCTCACTCCATCGTCACTATCTGCTTGGCCGATCATATGCCTTCACTTGGTTGTTTTACCCATTCCTGAGGAACCGCTGCGATGAGTGGTCTTGTTAGCCAGCCTCTTGACCTTTATTTGTTTTGAGCAGTTCCACCATTACCGGAACCAGTTGCTACCCTTTATACCACTCGTTCCTCTAGGAGGAGTCATCTTTCAGCTCTTTTCTGACTCTCTAAACATGAAACGATTGCCGAGTCCCTTGTCGTTTTCAATCTCATTAAAGTGGACACGAAACGACATCTACCCAGTATACGTTTACCTCTTTTTCGGGCTGGGATAGATTATTTATGAAAAAGGAATATCCTAGCCTATCGCGACTAGGAGGTTTTCTCAGACATAGTTTTCTACCTTTTCGGATCTGAGGAACTATTTACGAAAAGGGACCACTGTAGTTTACTTTTCTACTGTCTTTTCAAACTCTCTAAACATGAAAAGACATCGAGTTCTTCCTTTGTCAGACTCGTTAAACCTAAATGATATCGGAAATTGTCAATCATGACGATATTCAAGTTCCTACTTCCTAGGGCTCGTTAAACGTACTAGGATGGATTCGTCCGAAGGATGAATTTATATGACAAGCATATGGTATCCTCTTCAAGCTTGTGTAAAAATAAAGAGTTACTCACCGAAATGGTGGGGAAAAAATGGAACCAGCATCATTGTCGTGTTGGCAGTATGTCGCTCTTGAACATGGCACTTGTCTGCATTCGTGTCGGGTTGGGGACATCTCATCTCGTTCTTCACTTGCCTCCGTTGGTTTGGATAATACCTTTTGACCTCTCATCTTCTCATTGCCTCATCACCATGACCTCTGATCCGTTGATGTCAAATACTTCCAAGTCGACTATCGTGCCATTCATATGTTCAAGAGAAGTTGACCTCTGCAAAATATCAACCTCCCTCTGATTATCGTTTGATCCTGATTCACAAAAAACATCATGTTCCTCTGTCTCGTGTCGATGATGTGGGAAACATTATGGCCCACCTTAGATTAATGTCACTTCCTGTCGACTTCAGCTCATTATCCGGGAAGCCGATATAGAGACTCCCTTATGGTACCTTGGAGCCTGCATGCCTCAATGGCAGGTTCGTCGCATTCGACGTGAGGTTTTCATCATTGGCCTCCGATCGAGTGATTCTACGGGTGTTCGACACCAAATCATTGATTCGCACGCCGTAGATTGTACCTATAGTACCTTGAGGGCCATTGTCACTATTGGTGGTTCCTCTCACGTCTGTTAACAGCTTTCATCATTGGTTGGTAATCAGGCGATGTTCTTGCATGTTCGACTTCAGCTCACTTATTCACATGCTTGAACTTGTACTTTGTTCGGGTCGAGATGGAGCGCAAGACCCTGGATTATGTCTGTTGTAATCCAGGCTACAACATTGTGGATTATTATGATTATTTACATGACTCGCTGATTGGATGGCTGCAACCATACCTGAGTCTATTTATCTATCTTCATTGGATGGCTACGTCCATGCCTTGGATCCAGATTATTGTACACTTAGTTATGGATGGCTACGCCCATACCACGCATATATATCATGTATATGAGACATCATTTGTACTTCACTCCGCAGGTTTTCCGATGGCGGTGTTTTCAGTCGGCATGTTCTCATAAAGCATTTCACCCCTCTCTCTCTTTCGGACCTCATGCTTTAGGGGGCATCTGTTACACAGCAATTTGTCACCATCCCTACAATCCCCATCCCGCACATTGGAGGGCTTATTCCATGACTTGTGGGTAGAGTTAAGGCTTGAAAATACTTTCATTGCATCCCTCTGAAGATGAGCTTTAATTGCCCTAAAGACATCTCCCTGCAAAAAACCCTAAAAATAGCTCTTTTTCCATTGGCGTGGTTCCATAGTTCAGCCCTCGCGCCAAGAGGGAAATCCTTCAAAGAGGGCGCGCCAATTGGCGCTCTGTCATAGAGCCGTACCCGCGCCAACCATATTAAGAGGTGTTTTTTAAAAATAAAAGGCGGAAGTTTCATCCTAACAAATTACTGGGCTTATTTCTATCTTGAGTTGGGAGGTTTGGCTACGGATTTCCATGGAGAGGAAGTGGTTTGCCACCTCTCATGGAAGCTTAATTGATGATAGGGCCAATCCCATAATTATAGGGATCCCAACTCCCCTTCCTCCTTCTATAAAATCTTTCCCATTTCCATTTGCAAGCTAGTTCCAAAGAGTGGCAGAATTTCTAAGTTCCCAAGAGCTTTCATGCTACAAAAGCCTTCTTGATTCCCTAAGGCCAAATCCAAGCAAGGAGACTATTTCAAAGTATCTGGAGAGAGAGGCTTGTCCCATCCCTGACAGGCTTTTTTGAGACATGTTGTGCTGGTGACCCGCTAAAGGAGAGTGCTGCGTCGAAGCTATGGTTGTATTCTTCTTTTAACTCTTTAATGATAAGCGACTATCGGTTATGGTTCCACTGTTGTTCTTGATCATGTTCATGAGTTATATCCTCTTCGACTGATATATAGTTGTATGCACTGGATTTTATGCTTGCGTTTGTGTTGTTTCTTGCATGTACAGGTGTCCGATCACGGAGATCGTGAGGATCGTGATCTGCCAGGGCAAAGGAACAGGAGCACCACCTCTTCTACAGACGATAGCGTCGGATTCCAGGTAAGCCTTCCTCGCAAGTCGGTTTATTTACAATTAGGAACCTACACTGTAGCATGTTTGATTGTTGCTAGACCCGATCTGGGCTAGTAGGGATCGCCTCTGTCCGCAGAGGGGATTTACCTCCTCAACAATTATCTACAAAGTATGGAAGACCTGAAAGGAAAATCTTCACCCTTTCTTGTCACAGAGGATAAACAGAGTACTACAGCCAGAGAGTAATCCAAGAACATACCCTTGGAGTTATTATCAATCTAACGAAGACCCCTATTTCATCTAAAGGGTACCAAAATTTAATGTAAAGATATTAAAACAGAATGGGCTTCGAAAGACATTTATCCCTCTGTTTTAATGAATCTTTTAATTTATATCTACCACTACTATCACTCTTTCACCTATAAGAACTCATGAGAAATACATTGTAAATGTTGGTTGGTTGGTCATTGAAAAAACACTAATTGTAAGTTGTTTCACTGAGTTAGAGTTCTGTGAGTAGCAGTTGTAAATAGGCTGAGAGATGATTTCTAGATGATATCAAGCTATTGGACAAGGATGTATGTGACTGGTTTTTCTCTTCTAATATGACAAGAATGTTCATTGGATCCTGATCTAAATCAGTGGTGATGTGTTCTATCTTTGTTATTGTTTTCCCTCTGTTATAGATCATGTTTCATTTTCTCTGATAAGAATTAGTAATTTTAGCTTAGGATATACTGCTGCGAATACCCTAATGATTCCTGCACTTTCTTATCTTTATGTTTTCTTCTATTTGTGTATCTAAGAACTAATTCAACATAATTTAACTAGTATAGAAGTTGGTTTTTCCATGCTTACTGATGTATGAATTTAGAGTTTGTTTCTTAGACGTTCTTACTTGGTTTCAGTTGAAATAATTAGGAAACAGGGAGATTTAGAGTAATCCTTGTCCCATGGTTCCTTTTCCATCAGTTAGCCTTTCTAAGATACCTTGAGTGCAATGCCAAAAGTAGAGAAGGTTAAAATTATTTCTCTGATCTTAGGTTTCACTCTGTGTTAAACTTAAATGTTTTCTATTGTCTGAAAGTAGTTAGGAGAACTGTTGGATTGTTGTCTTCGAAGTTGGCCTCATTAGGAGTTTAGATCATAGAGGTTAAGGCATGCCCTATCCCTAGATTTGCTCCAAAGTGGTCACCTTGGAAGGTTTTCCTTGTCATTCCCATTCATTTCCTTATTGTTTCATCCCATACTATCATCTTAATAGATCCTCTGATATAGATGACTAGCCCTTTGAAAGCCTTGGATATTTGAATTGCAAGTAAACCCTTTTATGACCCCATTGCCCAATGGACTTGTGTTCTCTTTGAATTATCTCCCCATTGCCAAAAAATCCTTCTCTACTCATTCCTTTACCTTACATTGAACCCTTCTTTCATGTTTCCCAACCAAAAAAAAAAAAAAAACATAAACCCTTATGCCCTATAGCTAGCCTAATACCTTAAATTGAACTTCAAAGACATATTATTCTTTTATTTTATAGAGAGATCCCTCTCTGGATCCAAGAGCGCCAGATCCTAAGATCCCAAAGTGGTTTGATGTTGTCTTGTCATTTGGTATTGCCAAATCTACCAAATCACAGGATACTGACACGATCATCAAACGTAGGAGCTCTACACATGCTCCTTCTTCTACAAAATTCTTGTACATGATTAGGAAGGAGGATGGAAAAATTTTGACGGAATGTGGTCATCAATTCGATACTGGTACCATAACAGAGGGGTAATTTGAAATATGACATAAATGATGCAGCAAGGGTCGTAAAAGTGGAATGAGAGGTGGAGGGCTGGTCAATATACGACTTTGGAGCATCTCCATTGAGCATGTGTTGGAACAACCAAAGATGTTTGGATTCATCGGTGATAGATTTGTATTAACACCACATGTGAAAGGAGTGAACGTGATTGGTGGGGTCTTCTCTAGTCTTTCCCTCAAACTTAGGGATGTCAAAAGGAATTTTGGTTGGCATAGCTGGCCAACTAGTATCATGGAGAATGGGATCATTGATTAACTGGTTAAAGTCTAGGAGAATTAGACCAACCATAAAGGGGAGTAATGGGGTGGAAGTGACCATAGTTGTAGCGGTTCTGCTACTGGTATTCCTTGGGTTGGGAACCAAGTTACCACCTTGGATTCCTCCACCTACATTGGTGCCTGAAATGGTGGCGGTATGAGGCTAAGAAGATGCAGAATCAGACGAAGAAATTGATGAAACAATAAAACCAGAGTCGAAAGAGAGACTCGATGGTGTACCGGGAGGATTAACTCGAACCCGATGGGGAAGAGTAATATGTCCTAATGGAAACTGAGGATGGAGACATCAGATTCTCCAAAAAAAAATCTTAGGGGGCGCAATGATGTCAAGATTAAGATTACACTGAATTCTAAAGGATGATAGAGATAGAAGAGTAACAAACATCCTACAAACACCTAGTGCAGTCATCCCATGTGTAAACTAGCTATTCTATGAGATAATTTAATGCAAGCAACTAGGACCTATCAAAATAAAAATAGCCTTTAGCCTAAAGGTAATCTGAATCCTCAAACAAGCCTTGAATATATTATTTTATATTTCCTTTCAAAAATATTCTTACTTAACAGAAACTTATCCCCGCAAGTAGATCCGCCTCGATAAAGGTGGGGCAAAGAACCAACTGCTTCCCACATCCAGTCCTATAAGGAATTTTCCTAAGATATGTGACTAAGGTTACTTTCATCCCATAGAGGTGGTCGAGTCTTAAGCTTCTTGGTAAATTAGACAACGCACGAAATTCCCTACCATGGGTTGGGTAGCCCCAACGAGAACCACTCACATGACATCCTATCCTAACCCCCTCTAAAACAGGTTTTTGACACACTCCGGATTTGACCTTGGGATGATGATGGATTTTAAGCTCCTTATTTAACCAAATTTATATTCTCAATGTATGTGATCAATGGGTGTTATTGGAAGCCTATGAACTTCCAAAGAAGATAAAAATAAACAAAAAAAATAAGAAAGAGGCTGCTAAAAAAGAAAAAATAAATAGACGGTTTTCCCTCCCAAAGTGAAGGGAAACTTTGGAAGGATCCCTAACGGTTCACGGGTTCCTCTATTAAAGGCCAACAGATTCAGCATAATAGGCCACCAATCCTACACCTAACTACAAATATTGTTTGGCGTTGATTCCCAGGTGGGCTTAATCTATGTGAGTTAGTTTTATTAAGTGGTGTGTTTAAGTCTTGTCTTGGAGGCTTGAACCAAGCTCTCGTTTTCTTTAGGTGTGAGTGTGTGAAAAGAAGTGTGTATTGTGGATGATTTAATTAAGCATGTTTTATGATGATGCCAAAAGGTTGTTGAAATAAAATATTGAAAACTATAAATAAAACTGAAATAATGGCAGTAAAATAAATAGTAAATCAAGCATAAACCCCACCCAAACAAGTCTTTCAAACAACGATACTAAGAGAGGAAAAAAAGAAACTCAAAACACACTAAAAATGTCACAAGATATAATACCTATGGGGTTGGGATCTAATGAATCTATACTGCTAAAAATGGTGCAGAAAACAATAAGAAAAAAGAGGGGAAAAAAGCTTCAAAAGATAGGAAAAAAGCTTTAAAAACTAGGGAAACTAACGGGACCCTAAGGGGGAAGGCCAAAAAAAAACTCAAGAGGTAGTTGTGTATGCTAAAAAAACCTATCTTAAAGGTCTTCAAAAAGAATGGATCAGACCATGAAACAATGGCTGAAAGTACTAAAAGTACTGAAAATATCAGACTACCTACTCAACTAAACTCTTCCTAAAAAGGTGGAAGTGTACTAAAAACCTATGGGGATTGTTTATAATTCAAAGAGACAAAATGAGCATATCCATGCCTAAGACGGGAGGAAACAGTGGTCAAACAAACCAAAACAGTGCTTTCGACAAACCACGAAACTTACAAAAAAAAAAAATTCCTAGAAAAATTCTGAATTGCAGTTTCTGACCTAGAACTCAAGGATAGCAAAATTTTTTAGGCAGAAAGTGTGATTTGGATGTGAAATAACAGGTTTTTGGCTTAAAAGTATGGTTTTCCTTCCACAATTATAAAGCGGCGGATCTCAGACAGATTTGTCATCTCTTGTTTGGCTAGTACCTGTGACCCGTAGAAAACACCACAAAATTATCAGAACTCAGAATTTTTGCTAAATAAGGGAATAAAAGATGAAAATAGACATCAAGAGATTGAAAAAAAGTTTAATAAAAACCCTGATTGTTGAAGTTGTTTGTCACCCAGGAATCTGAATTACAATAGTGGAGTAGCCATTTGTTAGGATAAAATATTTTGGAAGGTGTACCAAAATGGATTTATTTAACCCATGAGGGACTAATGTCCCTAACAAAAAATATGGTTGTTTAATTCCTTGGATCTGCAACATAAATTTAGAAGAAATGTGTAAAATAGTAGATCTATGTAGCAAAATATGTTAAACAACAAATTGATTAACTAGCGTAAAACCCCAATCATGGATAAAGAAAATTAAAAGAATTATTGTTTTATTATAAAATGTTACACCTAGTGAAGGAATCTTGTAGACATGTTACAAGTCCCCCTCAAATGGGATGGGTCCTTTGGTTGTCCTCTATGCTTTAGTTTTTTGCATCTCTCTCTCTCTAATGTGTGAAACCCAAAGTTTTGAAATCAGATGGGAGCTCATTTGAAAAAAGAAGATAATAGTGATGATAACAAATGATCATGGTGAGGAATGGATGGAAGATGCTCTTATTTATAACAAAATATTGGTTTATTCTCGAAAATGGAAAATAATAAAATATTATTAACCACGATCTAGATCTAACCGCTTGGAATATTTTATTATATTTTTTGGAGGGAAAAGATATTTAAATTGGTTAAATACATTTATTTATAAATAATAAATAGATAAATGATTTATTTATTTTTTCAAATATTTTGTTAAGGAGTAATAAAGAAATAATGATTTTTTTAATCATTCTTCGGTGATTTAGTCAAATTTGACAAGGAATATTAACTAAATAACGATTTAATTAATTATTCCTAGAAAAATCAAATAAATAATGATTTATTTAATTGGGTCAAATGTGATAAGGACTATTAAATGATTTATTTAAATATGCTTGTTTTAATTAGAAATAATTTAATAAAATATGGTTTATCAAGTTATTTCCTACAGTGAATGAAATTTTACTATGGTAAAATCGGTCTTACATAAACGGCTAAGTGATCATTTTTTGGTGATAACAGATTTCCCCCAGCGTATGAGTATTAGGAGCAAATCATATGACCTAAAGACGTTGTAAGAACAAAATCATTAGACACCAAAGGGGAGAGAGAGAGAGAGAGAGAGAGAGAGAGAGAGAGAGAGAGAGAGAGAGAGAGATAGAGAGAGAGATAACTTAAGCGAAGTGAGAAAAGACAAACATAGAGGGTGTGAGACCTACTAACTGATATAAGTATCCTTTAATTCCGGAGTACACAATCTCAATAAGGCGGGGTAGGCATACCCATACCTGCCGAGATAAATGCGTACAAAGAATAATGATGAGCCCAACAATGTCAGATTGAGTTGTAAAGTACATATTACATGGTACATGGCATGCTGGCATCAATGGGACAAAAATAATACAATGAATCCCATATGCATAATGCTCTTGGAAAAAGAGAGGCCATGACTAAATACAATAACGTTTGGGTACATGAAATACACTTCTCATTCATATATCATGGGGAGGGGAGACCACAAACAAATAATCATTGTTGAACATGAAAAGGTTTTGAAGATCTGACGGGATCATCTGAATGAGACATGCATGTTATCGGTGTTGCAAGCGATTGGAATCGAACCATCAAATGTGCGAAATTGCATCTAAGGTTGGATCTTTGTGATGACACAAAGAAATAAGAAATATAGGGATGGAAGACTGCTATATCTCAAAATTACTATCATAATCTCTAGCACAACTCAATATCACACTTAAAATCCTTTAAAAATAACACACCTATCATGCCAGAAACCCTCAACAATGTACCAAATACTTTCGTGTGGTTTCTTGAAGTATCAAAGAGAAGGCGTAAATAAGGGGGGTAAAGGTGAAGCTTCTACTAGGAGTGAGAGCATGAAATCTATTAGGACGTGAGGCACCTATGAATCATAGCTTAGATAGTTTTCCATTTTGGTTCATTATATATTTGGACCTTTTGTAGAACGATTTGTGAAGCCCTTGCTTTTACAAATATTGTGTAGAAGGATAGAAACAATTAGGGTTTGAGATTTTATGTTGACCTTAGATTTTCTTTATCACTGTCATGGTTTTTATTCACTATGGAAGTGTGATCACCTTTTCCGGCATTGATTTCTTTTAATGGCTACATTTTTGTATGTTCGATAAGGGTTTCTGAAATCCAAATTCCAGAACATCTATTTTCAAAGTGTTGAGGAATGTTTGTTCTTTTTTGTAGTACACCTTACATGATTTTGGCTGTGGGAATAGCCTTTACAACACCATTAAATATGTGATTCTCAGGTGGACTGTGTTCCTTGCTGTTGGAACGGGGTTCCTTGACCTTTATTTTTGGTACAATTTTGTTAAAGTCGGTCCTACGTAGGGGTTTTTGGGTGGGTCAAAGCCCCTAATGTGTTGTAATGGGTTAAAGGGTAGCTCTAGGTTCTGCAAACCATGGTTTGCGGACCATAGGATAGCGAAGACTATGATATTATAAATAGATAGTTAGTTGGGTCTAGTAAGAAAGTAAGTTAATAAACGGATGCTACGTGTGAAGTGTCAAGATTTTTTTGGGTTGTTTTGGGTAAGGACTCCTACTGGCTGTGTGCGCGAAGATCCTCAGTCCCACTATGTGCGGACCCTGCTAGGCTGTGTGCACGGGATGTGTTTGGGTTGTAAGTGGATCTTTGATATTAATGAATGTGAAGTATAGTTGAAGTATCTATGTGTTATCTGAATTTGTTATGTTTACAGCTGAAACAAATCAATGATATTGATTTATGATGCGAATGTATCTCTATTTTGGAATTGACATGAGTATATATGTGATTTGATATTGGCTGCGATTATAGTGCCCTGTTATGGTATTTTATAATACACACGCGGATGCGAATGTACTGATTAGATATGATAACTATGTTATGATTATATGCTAATTACACTGTTAAAAGGGTTGCTAATAGACTCATTCTGTGTGAATCTAACAAGTTGTGACCTAGGTCTACCTCGAATTACCTTCTCTTGATCAAGGTGTAGAAACCTGGTTCCAGCACCCTCCCATACTACTTCGGGTGAGACCTTGGCCTATGCAAGTAGTTCATTGATGAAAGGGCCAGTAGTATAGGGGTTTTTTGGAAAACCTTCACCTATGAACCTAGGTTAAGACCCCTCAAGCCAACAAATGGTTCCATTTCTGGGACCGAGAGCATTTTGAGAGAGAGATCGGGTAATTCCATGAGGTCATTAGAGACTTGAGAGGGTGGAAATTGAGGAGTGGTTTGAAAGACAAATTCAGGAATTTTTTGTAAAGGAGAATCGTAGCACGAAGCTGACAGCTAAGAAGTGGAAGAACAAGTACATATTCACCGAATGTTATGAAGTTTTCTTTGTAACCTTTGTGCATGAGCTTTAGGAGTGGTTGGCAAGGATCGTGGAATTCCAGACGTGTTGGAAGGACAATTAGGTTACACAGTAGACAACATAATTTATTCAACAGTTGGAGAGGACTGAAAATACAATCACCCGTATGGTAGATCACTGGGTGGATAGCGTGCTGGGAGGATTTGTGACAGAATTTGCAGTCGATTAGTTCGTATCCTATTCTAAGGCAGACCAGAGGTTCTTCAAAGGTTTCTAGGGTAAGTTCTTGAAAACAATGCCATTTTTAATCAAAATATTACTGTGCGAAAAGAGAATTTTGTGCAGCCACACCGAGTGAATGACCTCTGGTCTAAGCAAGAGTAGAACAAGAAGTGGTAAGTACTACCAAACTAATCAAGAAGGAGATAGATCTGTCTACAGTCCATTAAGAGGATCGACTGCGCACGAAAGAAATAGTCCTCCAGCTACACCACCTTCAAGTTAGCATAAGGGTAAGAACTCACCCACACCTCTGCTGCCACCAGAAGAAGATATGGCCACACACATGAAGCTACCTGCCTTCAAGGGTGTAGGGGAGGAGGATATGGACACATTTTGGTTTGTAGCAGAATTATTATGGACTGCGCATAATGTGGCTACTAATGCTGTAAAGAGAGCAAAACTATCCCTCACCTTTGAAGGAAGGGCCTTGGACTGGTATATGGGGTACGTGGGATAATATGCAAATCCGTCTATTTAGGAGATTAAGAAAGCCTTAAAACAACAATTCCAAAAGCCTAAGTCCTGCTCATAGCTGGTGTTAGTCCCCCTATAAATTTTTGACAAGAAAACAGGGGGCTAAAATGTTTCTGAGCCTTCAAGGAATTCATTTCCTCTGAAAACAAATCATCCTTGAAGCCTCCTTGTGCCTTCTGTTAGTGTCAGTCTAGTCATTGCCTTCAGTCACTATTCAGAAGCTGTTATCTCCATAAAGTGATGTCCCTGCCTTCAGAGAATTTTTCCACAGCATGTTCAGTGCCGGAGCATCTTCCAAGTAGATCCATCAGACAGTGCCCGAAAATAGCTTTCCAACAGTATGCTACACTATCAAAACTGACTTCTGGATTGAATTCTATGCCTAAGTGAAGTAAAATCCCTTATACCTTCATATACCCCCTATTTCCCCATTTTTTCCTTAAACTTTGTTTTATATCCCTTTATAAACCCCTTTTCCCATTTTTTCGATTATAATCACATTATAAATCTTTTGAATACATATGCGATGCGATTACAAACCACTTCCCCGACCATACACGTAGGACTTTATAATAAAAAAGTACTAACGTTTATTATAAAGCCCCCACTCCTTAACCACTTTCCCTTTCCATAACCCTGTGAAACTTTATTATAAATTTTTATGATAAAATATAACCCTGACGCATTACAATCGCAATCGCAAACTTCTCCAAATCGCATGTTTTTTTTTAATGCTCTGATCACTCGAATCGCAAGTATTTGCGACGCGATTGATCACATTGCAATATACTGCGATTGCGATTGATTGCACCATCACTCCGATGCACCCGGCCGCATAATCGAAAGTCCTTTCCTCCGACCTCTGATCGCGCCATTCCCTCTGATTCCCTGATCGCTTCTCTCCCCCGATTGACCCGATCACACCCCCCTCCGATCGCATGATCGCTCCAATCCCCGATTGTTCTGGTCCTTCGATCTGCTTTCCCCAATCAATCACATCGCAATGTTTTACTTTCGTGTTGCGATTATCCCCACTCCTGACCTCTGATTATGATTGACCTGCCAGGCCCACCGTACCTTACTTCTGCCTATCCACATAATATAAGGCCTTTCCCTTTGTAAATCGGAAATTCGTATTATTTTTGGTTTTACAAAGGGTTTTATCCAATTGCATCGGAAGTTTTGTGTGTGTCATTCCATCCCGTCCATCTCCCGATTCCTATTTTCGATTGTGATTCGTGCCCCTGGTCCCACCATTTCATTCCTCTGCCCGTTCCTTATAAAACCCCTTTTTCCTTTGTAAAAGTCAAAAATTCATTTGTTTTATTTTTACAAAGCCCTTTCCTCCATCGCATCGGAACTTTTGTATGGTGTTTTCAATCACGCCCCTCCGCCTGTCCATCCTGATTTTGATTAATATGTGGGTCCCACCTACTCCCCTTCCCTTTTTCCATGCAAATAGATTTTGTTCCCTTCACGAAGGCATAATTTCAATTCAATTTTATTTCAATGGCATTTATAAAAGAAAATTTAGTTTTCTGCAATATGGCAAATGGAAAGAGAAACGCGGCGTCAGCAGAACGTTTTCTCCAGACAGACACCTTCGGACAACGTTCTCCATGTCTCCTTAGGCCCAGAAATGGTTAATTTCACTAACAGAAGCTTCTTACAAGACTGTCAGGACTATAGTTATTGAGGTATGGAGAAGCCGCGGACTTTCACCCAGTTCACCAGTTCTAGACATCCTGAAAAGATTTCAAGGACACATCTGAGATCAAAATCGGCCCAATAGATCCCAGGGCATACCATGAGTACTTACAGTGATCGCAGGTGCCATTAAGCAGAGTGGGCTTGAGCACTTCCCCCACTCTATCTTAATGAGTCAAATTAAATGTTCATCTACCTCTATTTTTCTCTTCCCCTATTAGAATTCCCAAGAATGATGTTGAAAAGGTTGTTGTTGTCCAGTTGTTGCTGTTGCTGTGAGAGGGATTCATTTTGGACTGTTAGAACAATCTTGGGATGGAGTAGTAGAGTATTTGTTATGTATTAGGCTTGGAGGAGAAGTTTGGATTGTATTCAGCCATTGATCTCAGTGTATGTGACAGGTTTTGCATCATTAAATCAAGCAAATTTCACAAGATCCTGGTTTATTACTACTGGTGATGTTTTTATAACTCTGTTTATTACATTTTCATGTTGTTCATTGTTCTACTGACTTGCATCAGAAATTTGGCATAGGATTTGCCCTTGTTAGGTACCCTATGTCTCTACTCTCCTTTCCTTAAATGTTTTCTGCTGTGTGTGTTATCTAAGAGTAAATTCAGTAAATTTAACCAGTGTAGTGGTTCCATATGTTGCTAGCTGATGTATGAATTTGGAGTTTGCTGCTCAGATGTTCCCTGCTGGTGTCAAGGCATTTGAAGGTTCAAAGTCCTTCTCTGATCTATGGATTCTAGCTTTTTTAACTTATCTATGTTTTTCCCTTGGAGCATGCTAAAGCTGACCTGGAGTTAAATGACCTCTGGTCCGATCTATAAGCTACCCCTTTGTCCCTCCATTGAAAGTTGCCTTTGAGTATATCCAAGCAGATATGGAGTGAAATGACCTTTGACCTGATCTATAGATAGAAATTGGGTTGGCTTCCTTCTTTCACCTTCTTTCCTTAATGTTCCATTCCATCATCTATCTAAAAGATCCTTTAGTGTAGATGACTTTCCCTTTGAAAGCCTTGGCTAGTTGTTGCAAGTAATTCCCTTTCATGACTCCATAGCCCAATGGATGGCACTTTCTTGACCTATCCCCTTTGCTGAAACATCCTTCTGCTTTGTTCCTTTTCTACCATCACTTTCTTAGTCTATGATCTCACGACCAACCTAGCAACCAACCAACCAAATCATTTTAAACCCCCCTTTGTGCTCCATAACTACCCTAACATCTCATTTGAGCTTCAAAGATATACCATGCTTTGTTTTATTGGAGAGATCCCTCTCCGGGTCAAGGAGGGCTAGATCCTAGGGCCCCAAAGTGGTTATGATGTTGTCTCATCTTTTGGTCTTGCCAATCTGGCCAAAACATGGGAACCCCAACATAATGGCGACTCCGCTGGGGAATTTGAGTGAATTTCACTTCAAACATTCTTAGGCACTCAAAGGACCCAAGATCTCCAGTTAGATTGGTTTTCAATTGTTGATGGTGGAAAAAAGCCTGCTTCAAATAGTCAAATTCATCCACTTGGCGACTCCACACTCCATAATCCTCAAAGACTCCACTGGAGGAAGAACCTGAAAGATGGCCAGACCTCATAGAAGGGTAGAACATATGGGTTGGATTTGGTTTAAAGAATTCATTGTTTTTGTCTAGAACTATGTTCTATCCTACTTCAAGCCTGATCAAGTGCACTAAGATGAGACCCACATTGAGTATGGGAAAGATCTCAAGCCTCACTCTTCAGAATGCGAGCAGACCTGTACTCCTGTGAAGAACCTGATGGAACAAAAGGCTCATGTTGTATCTCCCACCCCTAAAGAAGCTTCAAGCAGCCATGAGCCCATTGTTACACCACCTAAACCTACGAAGGTCATAGAAAGATATAAGCCTCTGGTTTTTCCTCTTATCTTCCAACCCCTTCCTTCAGAACTTATAAACTAGCTGCCTCTTTTTGATGCAAAAAATAAAAGGGCTACTACCAAAGAACATGTTCAAAACCTCGAGGATTTACTTGAATTGTATGAAATAGAAGAATATGGTGTGTGCATTAGAATGTTTTACTTGTCATTACAAGGAAATGTTAAGAGTTGGTTCAAAGGCCTTCCAGCAACAAGCATTTTCAGCTTTCATCAAATTTCTCAAGTTTTCCTTGATAGGTGGGCAGCCCCAAAGAATGCTCTCCTCATCCTAGGAGAGTATCAAAACTTGAAAAGGCAGCCAGGTGAGATAGTACAAGAATTTTCAGCCAGGTTCAATAAGGTATATCATGCAATACCTTCCAATATAAAACCACCTCTAGGATGGGCCCTATCGCACTATCCGAGTTCTTTTGACCCCGAGGTGGAATTCCATATAAGAGAAAGAGAAACTTCGAGCCTGGAGGAAATGCAAGAGGTAGAAATTACTGTCGAATACAACATGGAGTGCAGGGAGGAAATATTAAAAGCAGCAAGGAAAGACCGAACAGAGAAAATAGCGCAGATCTCTTTAGAGAACAAGCTGGAAAGACTGATAGATACTTCCAACTCCTTGCTAAATGTAAAGGAGCAAGAATATGAGGCTGAAACCAAAAATAATGGTTGGAAAAGACTTTCTCCTTGTCCTCAAGAAAGATAAACCAGATCACTACAAGACAGAAGCCACATGCCAAACATGCATGATGAACCAGAGCTTGAATCAGAAGATGAACTTGCAGACTCTGTTGAAGAAAGACTCACTGAGAGTCCTGAAGACTTGATGGGTGAAAATGCTTATAATTATGATTTCTCTGATGTTGATCTGTCTGATGATAATTTTTTCCAAGGGGAAACTAAGCTTGCAGGGCCATCATCAGTAGATTCATGGGAGGAAGATTACGACCATCAACTTCAAGAAAATGATGAGTCAATGCAGGCTATCTATGATACTGATGGATAAAGCGTTGCAATCATGATAGAAGACGAAGATTCATTGAATATTCTCTCTTCTTTATATCCTAACATCAGTTATACTTGCCAAGAGGACGGAAGCCAGCAACTCTTCAGCACAGAGGACAAGGAGGAAAGAGATGAAGAAAATCTTGAGCGGAACGAATATCCTGATCCTTCTCCTGAAAGGATTAAGGTAATCAAAGAAACCCCCGCTCAAGAATATGTTAATTTTTTCATAGAGTTCATTCCGTTTCAGTAGAACCATCTTGCATTACTAGAGGGCAGCACTATAGACTATAACGAGTCCTCTAGCTCAAGCTGCATTGAAGATGAGCGAGACCTTCTTTCCCACATACATAATTGTTTTGATCCAGTGGAAGAAGAGATATTCCTGGTTGATGCCCATATGCCAAATACTCCCAACCAGGAAAAGGAGGAGTGTGATTACAAAGGCCTCACTGCATATGTAGTGATCGAAGCTGCCTGGGATACAGACAGCCTACCAATCATGGAGGGCCTTAAAAAAGAAAGTATATACCATATTTTTGTTGATCCTGTGGCAGAGTACATGGAGGCCTTGATTAGCTCAATTTCTCCAGCATGGACCCTTCACCAGGGCCAAATTCATTAGGAATGGTTGCTACTGATGGTGACCTCAATTTTGAAGAACCACATGCAGAGCATCCTGTGGTTATCTCTGATAGGTAGTCAGTGCTCATATCCTTTTTTGTTACTACTTGATTGGCTACATTGGCATTATTGTATCACCTAGAGCATCAGAGATTTACAGTTAGATTAGGGTAGGTAGGAAGTCTGAAATAAAGCTCAACCTTTGAGCATGTAGTTAGTTGTTTTAATTTATGCAAAGTCCAGCAAGCCAGATAGTCTAATCCTGGCTTGACTGTTTTTCAATTTCTGTCATAGAATGTAGAGAAGAAATCTTCTAGACTGTTTAATCCTAGCAGATATTAGATTAGGTAGAGAAACTATGAGGCCAACTATCTAATTTGGTCTCATGAAGTAATAAGGGTAGAAGTAGAATAGGTCTATTTCCCTGTTTGTAAAAAATTGATGATGTAAAGGGTCTGCAAGTCCAAATGCACCCAGAAGGAAAATGTTAGAACTATAGTGTGGGTAGGTAGTTGTTTGGGAGAATGTTACTGCTAATATGATGTCTTCATGATTTGTGGCAGATGATCAAAGAAAGAAATGAATGATTCAAACACCAGGCATATGGCCTACACCAAAGATCATTTTCTGAATTCTTGACTCCTTCAAGAAGAAGCCATCCCCATGTGGAGCCACTGTTAGCCCCCCTATAAATTTTTGAAAAGCAAACAGGGGGCTAAAATTTTTCTGAGCCTTCAAGAAATGCATTTCCTCTTAAAACACATCATCCTTGAAGCCTCCTTGTGCCTTCTGTTAGTGTCAGTCTAGTCATTGCCTTCAGTCACTATTTAGAAGCTGTTATCTCCACAAAGTGATGTCCCTGCCTTCAGAGAATTTTTCCATAGCATGTTCAGTGTCAGAGCATCTTCCAAGCAGATCCATCAGACAGTGCCCAAAAAGAGCTTTCCAACGGTATGCTACACTATCAAAACTGACTTCTGGATTGAATTCTATGCCT
Organism: Pinus albicaulis; assembly: GCA_034641835.2. Classification (NCBI taxonomy): domain Eukaryota; kingdom Viridiplantae; phylum Streptophyta; class Pinopsida; order Pinales; family Pinaceae; genus Pinus; species Pinus albicaulis. The sequence goes on along the minus strand of CM076584.1, from coordinate 86,318,495 downwards.
AAGTGAAGTAAAAGCCCTTATACCTTCATATACCCCCTATTTCCCCATTTTTTCCTTAAAATTTGTTTTATATCCCTTTATAAACCCCTTTTCCCCTTTTTCCGATTATAATCGCATTATCAATATTTTCAATACATATTTGATGTGATTACAAACCACTTCCCCGACCATACCCGTAGGACTTTATAATAAACAAATACTAACGTTTATTATAAAGCCTCCACCCCTTAACCACTTCCCCTTTCCATAACCCTGTGAAACTTTATTATAAAGTTTTATGATAGTATATAACCCCGCTGCATTACAATCGCAATCGCAAACTTCTCCAAATCGCATGTTTTGTTTTGAATGCTCCGATCATTCCAATCGCAAGTATTTGTGACGTGATTGATCACATCGCAATATATTGCAATTGCGATTGATCGCACCATCGCTCTGATCCGCCTGGCCACATAATCGCAATTCCTTTCCTCTGACCTCTAATCACGCCATTCCCTCTGATTCCCCGATCGCTTCTCTCCCTCGATTGACTCGATCGCACCCCCCTCCGATCGCATGATCGCTCCGATCCCCGATTGTTCTGGTCCTCCGATCTGCTTTCCCTGATCAATCGCATTGCAACGTTTGAATTTCGTGTTGCGATTACCCCTGCTCTCGACCTCTGATTTTGATTGAACTGTTGGGCCCACCATACCTTACTTCTGCCTATCCACATAATATAAGGCATTTCCCTTTGTAAATCGGAAATTCGTATTATTTTCAGTTTTACAAAGGGTTTTCTCCAATCGCATCAGAAGTTTTGTGTGTGTCATTCCATCCCGCCCATCTCCCAATTCCGATTTGTGATTGTGATTTGTGCCCCCGGTCGCACCATTTCATTCCTCCACCCGTTCCTTATAAAACCCCTTTTTCCTTTGTAAAATTCAAAAATTCATTTGTTTTATTTTTACAAAGCCCTTTCCTCCATCACATCGGAACTTTTGTATGGTGTTTTCAATCGCGCCCCTCCGTCCGTCCATCCCGATTGCGATTAATATGTGGGTCCCGCCTACTCCCCTTCCCTTTTTCCATGCAAATATATTTTGTTCCCTTCACGAAGGCGTAATTTCAATTCAATTTTATTTCAACGACATTTATAAAAGAAAAGTCGGTTTTCTGCAATACGGAAAATAGAAAGAGAAATGCGGCGTCAACAGAACATTTTCTCCAGACAGTCAAATTCGAACATCGTTATCCATGTCTCCTCGGGCCCAGAAATGGTTAATTGCACTGACAGAAGCTTCTTACAAGACTTTCAGGACTGTAGTTATTGAGGTATGGAGAAGCCGCGGACTTTCACCCAGTTCACCAGTTCCAGACAGCCAGAAAAGATTTCAAGGACACATTTGACATCAAAATTAGCCCAACAGATCCTAGGCCATACCATGAGTACTTACAGCGATCGCAGGTGCCATTAAGTAGAGTGGGCTCAAGCACTTCCCCCACTTTGTCTTAATGAGTCAAATTAAATGTTCATCTACCTATGTTTTTCTCTTCCCCTATTAGAATTCCCAAGAACAATGTTGAAAAGGTTGTTGTTGTCCATTTTCTGTTGTTGCTGTGAGAGGGATTCATTTTGGACTATTAGAACAGTCTTGGGAGGGAGTAGTAGATTAGTTGTTATGTAGTAGGCTCGGAGGAGAAGTTTGGATTGTATTCAGCCATTGAGCTCAGTGTATGTGACTAGTTTTGCATCATTAAATCAAGAAAATTTCACAGGATCCTGGTCTATTACTATTGGTGATATTTTTCTAACTTTTTTTATTACATTTTCATACTGTTCATTGTTCTACTGGCTTGCATCAGAAATATGGCATAGGATTTTCCCTTGTTAGGTACACTATGTCTCTGCTCTCCTTGCCTTAAATGTTTTCTACTGTGTGTGTTATCTAAGAGTAAATTCAGTAAATTTAACCAGTGTAGTGGTTCCATATGTTGCTAGCTGATGTATGAATTTGGAGTTTTCTGCTCGGATGTTCCCTGCTGGTGTAAAAGAATTGAAGGTTCAAATTCCTTCTCTGATCTATGGATTCTATCTTTGTTAACTTATCTCTGTTTTTCCCTTGGAGCATGTTAAAGCTGACCTAGAGTTAAATTACCTCTGGTCCAATCTATAAGCTGCCCCTTTGTCCCTCCATTGAAAGTTTCCTTTGAGTATGTCCAAGTAGGTCTGGAGTTAAATGACCTCTGACCTGATCTATAGACAGAAATTGGGTTGTCTTCCTTCTTTCACCTTCTTTCCTTAATGTTCCATTCCATCATCTATCTAAAAGATCCTTTGGTGTAGATGACTTGCCCTTTGAAAGCCTTGGCTAGTTGTTGCAAGTAATTCCCTTTCATGACTCATATCCCAGTGGATGGCACTTTCTTGACCTATCCCCTTTGCTGAAACATCTTGCTGCTTTGTTCCTTTTCTCCCATCACTTTCTCAGTCTATGATATCATGACCAACCCAAAAACCAACCAACCAAATCATTTTAAACCCCCCTTTGTGCTCCATAACTAGCCTAACATCTCATTTGAGCTTCAAAGATATACCATGATTTTTTTTATTGCAGAGATCCCTCTCCGGGTCCAGGAGGGATAGATCCTAGGGCCCCAAAGTGGTTATGATGTTGTCTCATCTTTTGGTCCTGCCAATCTGGCCAAAACATGGGAACCCCAACAGTTGGTAGCTGACCTAAAAATACTTTAGACAAGGACCCATCGAGTCTGTATGGGAAGACAATCAGCGGTTAAAGAAGGTGATCAGGGATGGAGAATTACAGTATGATGTTAGACAACACAAGGAATGGTTTATCGCTATGATGCTACCTCACCTGTGTGGATCTATGGATCAGCAGGAAATTGAGACACAAAAGAAAGCCTTGGAGATTGCTATGAAACTAGAGACTGCGCCAAGAGACGATGATCAGTTTAGAGTGCAACAAATACAGGGACAACTCGATGGAATGCACCTTGAAATATAGAATATATGAAAATAATGGGGGAAAGAGGCTGGTCTAGAAATATGGTGCATAATATGCAAAGTGTCTAGTCATACCAAGGATTAGTGTCCTTTGCTGACAGATTACATGCAGGCTAGGGGGCCTAGCCCATTGTGCCCTAAGGAGGCTACGGGGCCAAGTGGCCCGACATTATGGTGGGTTGATTGTTGTGTTTCTTGGATACATGATACTAACCACTGTCCCTATCTTGGTGCTTATGTTCCATAGTTGAAGCAACAATGGTGTCAATTCTGCTCCTCTATGGGGCATGACGAGCATAACTGTCAGACCTACAACTTAATGATAGTTCAAGGAAACCTGTACAGGGTATAGGCTGACCCTTCTTCACCACTATCTACCTTAAGCAGAGGAGGCACCCCAACAAGGGGTAGGGGAGGTGGCAGGGGTGGAGGTGTAGGTTGGGGAAGAGGACAACTGATCTATTACAACTCTGGAGAAATAGGGCACTTTGTGAAGGAATATTCGAACCTTGCGAGGCAATCTTGCCGATATTTTCAAAAACTAGACCATGTGATTGAAGACTGTCAAGTATTGATAACAAAAATGCAGGAAAAATAACAAACACCTACACAAAATGTGCAGAGGGTTAAGGCAGAATCGCGTGATGAAGGACCAAGTATTAATTTCATAATGCGCAGTGGCATGGCTACCGGAGGAACTAAGGAGAAAGTTGTAGTTGAACCTCTTATCTGAAAATCAGCCATAAAATAGGAAAGCTTGGACCTATAGAAGGAAAAGGAAACCTTCATCATAGCTCCCAAAGACTTTACTAAGGATGAGGTGTCTACTTCAAAAGCTTCAACAAACCTAAGAACAGGCGACGAAGTTAAACCATTTTTACAGGCATGTATGAAGCTGCTACACAACCAGAAGTTAGTCGAAAACCTGCAAGAACTAATAGATAGTTGCACAGAGAGAATTAATCCTCCCCCAAAAGTTAAGGATGTGCACAAAATTTACAAGCATAAGAAACACACTAGTCGGGAAATGCGGCTAACAACGCAGATGGGTGACTATGAAATGGATTAGGTTATTTTGGACCTGGGGTTAGATGTGAACTTACTTCCCAAGAAAACTTGGCAACGGATGGGAGAGCCTAAGTTGGAATGGTCTACTATCCAGCTGTGCATGGCCAACCAACAGAAGATCATACCATTGGGAAGGCTGTCAAAAATTATGGTAGATATCGTAGGAGGTAAGGTCCAGGCCGACTTTGAGGTAATTCACATTATGGAAGATGTGGACCCCTATCTTGTGATCCTAGGATTGGATTTGGAAATAGACATGGGAGGAATTATCAGCCTAAAGAAAAGAATCACAACGTTTAAGATTTATGGCGCAAGGGTGATAGTCCCACTAGACCCTATAGAAGGAGAGAGGTATAAAAAACCTGTGCGTGAAGAAGAGGATGTGGATCACATCTACAAATTAGCTGCTCAGGACAAGGATTGGATCAATCCTATGGATGATGGTGTGCTTTGCTGGGAGAAGGACAAAGAATTATTCTCTGACTCTAACGGGAAGATAGAAAATTGGCAGAATTGGTTACATGATGTATCTGCATTGCGATGTCTTAGAATCACAAATAACTTCCGATGTATCTCCTCAAAGGTAAGATAACTGCCCTACTTTGATGGTTTTGGTAGTATTAGGGGGTTTTTACAAACATTTGAAGCTGAAGTCCCATGGGAACGAAGGTTGTGGGCCCTTAATCTATCCATGGGCGCAACCCCTGCGAGGCGGTGGGACATGCATAAGGGGACGTTCCAGGATTGGGAAGAGTGTCGTGAAATGATGGTCCTACAATTTGAACCCCCGGTTAACCTGCACATGAATACTTTCCTTGGCCCAGGGGACCCGCGCAAGCACTTTTCCTCATGGTTGGAGGAATGGTGTGGAAGAACTATGGAGGAATGGGTCCACCTGTTCATTCATGCCTTGGGGAAAATCCTGACCGCATGGTATTTAGATGCATAATTACATTAGCACACCTGCCAGTAGGAAACCCTGAAGGACACATTTTTAGGGACATTCAATTTGATAGGAGGAACGGAGGCACTCGACGAAGCTCCACAGGATATAGATGCCTTAGTATTTGATGAATCACGCCCATGTGCAGCACAGGGGGCACCAACGTGGGAGGCGTAGATGCAGGATATTTTCAATTGTCACAATCTATCAATGGAGGAATGTGATGAAGACTCGTGAAATATCTCTATCCCAGAGTTTGAGGGAGAGCGTGCGGTTGTTCAACCCCCACTGTTGACTGTCAATGTCACTAAGCCTCTGAAGCTGTGAGAAGTCAACATTGGGACAGAACATCAGCCTAAGCTAGCTAAAATTGAGGACTAGTGGGATGATGATACTGTGGGAAAAGTTGCAGAACTCCTCACGGAATACCAGGACCTATTCCTGATGAAATTCTCAGAATTGACGGGGATTATAGGGTACCTAGGGGTTATGAGCATCACTTTAAAACCATATGCGCGCCCTGGGAAGCAGCGCCCTTATCGATTGAACTCCAAGTATAAGCAGAAACTCAGGGATGAACTTGAAAAAATGATAGCTATAGGTATCATCGAACCAATAAAACAATTAGATTGGGTAATTCCTATGGTGGTTCAGAAGAAAAAGACTAAGGGAGAGATACGGATCTATGTTGACCTGCGCAAATTGAATGATGTCTATGTGCATGATCCCTTTCATATGTTGTTCTAAGATGAAATCCCTGATAGCGTGGAGAGGCAGGAAGCGTACACATTCATGGATGTGTTCTCAAGCTACCATCAGATCAGGAGCACACCTGAAGATCTCAACAAAACCACATTCGCCACTGAATGGGGATCTTTCTAGTACATTGTCATGTCATTCGGGCTCAGGAATGCCTCGACCATATTTTTTGCGGGTGGTAGTCGCAATATTCAAGTAGTTCATCCACAAGTTTTTGGAGGTATATTTTGATGACTGGACGATATTTTGGTTGGTAAAGAAGCATGTCTCAAACTTGTGCATGATTTTGGATGCTTGTATAAAGCACCAGATTTCTCTGAATATCAAGAAGTGCATATTTTGCATAACCTTCAGGATCTTGCTCGGTCACATAGTCTGTCGATAAGTATTTATGGTTGGCCCTGTCAAAATAGTAGTTATCAATAACCTGGAAGTACCAATGACTAAGAAACAGCTATGCTCTATCCTTGAACATACCGGCTACTACACGAATTTCATTCAAGGGTACGCGCTAATCACAACCCCAATGGAAAAGTTGCTAGAGAAGGAAATTTCATTTTTTTGTATGAGCTTCGAACTACTCAAGGAGAATATGGTCTCTACACCTATTCTCATATTTCCTAACTCAGTGAAGGTTTTCTATGTTCACATGGATGCGTCGGGGATTTCCCTGGGAGTTGTCCTTACGTAGCCTGGAGACGGAGACATTGACCATCCAGTTGCATTTTCTAGTAGGAAAATTTCTGGTGTGAAGCGCAACTATTCCACTACTGAACGTGAAGGGTTGGCCATGGTATATGCCTTGCAAAAATACCAACATTATCTGTTAGGAGGGCACCTCAAGATGCTTATAGATAACTCTGCTTTGAAGTACCTAGTGAATAAGCCTATGTTGGGGGGGGGAATCTGCCGATGGCTACTACTGTTTCAAGAATATGACTTTGAGATCATTGTGAAACCGAGAAAGTTGAACACTGGGCTAAACCACTTATCCCAAATTGAGAGTAGTGAGGAACCAACTAGCCTGGAAGAAGGACTTCTCGATGCATAGTTGTTCGTGATTAGGGTGGTTATTGTGCACTTTGCTGATGTCATTCACTTTTTGAATACAGGGATGGTGCCTGCAGAGTATTCGGTACAATCAAAGAAAGGGTTGGTAACCCGCGCAATGGATTTTACCATCATCGCATGACATTGGGATAAGTTGGGAGCTGACGAGGTGCTATGAAGATACGTGTTGGAGCATGAAAGGCATGCCATCTTAGCAGAAGCCCATGGGAGCATAGTAGGAGGTCACTACATAAGAAATGCAATGACATAGAAAATTTTAAGAGCGGGACTATGGTGGCCCACACTACATAGAGACTCTCACAATTATTGCAAAGCCTGTGACACTCTCTAAAGGATGGCAAGATCATCACGCAGAGATGAAATTCCCCTGCAACTACAAATGGCCCTGCAAGCATTTGAAAAATGGGCCATCGACTTCGTTGGGGCCATCAACCCACCAGGAAAGAAGACAGGTGTGCACTACATTATCACTGCGACTGATTATGTAACTAGATGGGTCGAAGCATAAGCTATGAAGGATTTCACTACAGATGCCGTTGCGCACTTCATTTTTGAGAAAATTCTGACCAAGTTTGGCTGTCCGAAGATCTTAATGAGTGATTGAGGTATGCATTTTGTTAATGAAACAATACAGGCCTTGATTGAATAATTTTAGATACACCACGTGAAAATCACCCTGTATCATCCACAGGAAAATTGAGTTGTAGAAGCTTTTAATAAGATCTTAGAGTAGGCACTGACCAAGGTTTGTAATGTCGATCGCAGTGAGTAGGACGTTCACATCCAATCAGTCCTTTGGGCCTATCGAACCACCTGCAAGAAGCTAACTACTAAAACACTATTTCGGAGGGTTTATGGCAAGGAGGCCATTATGCCCATGGATTATATCATTCCAAGCTTGCACATCATAGCCTTTACCAACATGGTGGAGCCTAATATAATGGAGGAGCGGTTAGCGCAACTTGTAGCCTTGGAGGAGGATCATTTCATTGCTAATTTCCATCAGAAAGTTCAGAAGGCCCAGGATAAGGCATGGCATGATCGAAATATTCAGAAAAAGATGTTCAGGGAGGGAGAATTGGTCTTTCTATACGATAGCTAGTTTGTGAAACACCCAAGGAAGTTCTGTCAGCACTGGCTAGGTCCCTATATGGTTAAGGAAATTACGAACGGAGGAGCGGTCCGATTAGCCACCCTGCGTGAAGATATGGTACCAGGCTATGTTAATGGCATCTATCTCAAACCATACCGGATCAAATGACTATATGGATAGAGTAGCTGTATGCGACGAAATACGTGCAGGTAGGACTGTGGTACATGTAAGTATCAATCGTAGGTCTCGAAGCATGGGGAGGTGCACTGGGAACGTAAGGGTGTGCTCAGAGTGCAGGATGTGCACTGGAAGCGTAGGGGTAATCTACAGCTGTGAAAACTAGCCGTTCGAACAATAAAATTTGGTAAAAATAAAATTTTACCTTTGAAAGGAGTGAGGTACCAGTAATTAATGAGGTGATTTCCGAAGGTTTTTTACCGTTTACCTGATGGTCAATTTCTGATAAGACTCACCCAACCGTTGTTTGATCTCCAAGGCTATAAAATTAGAAGGATAGCTTGGAAGAGGGGTCCATGTATCTTGAACAATTTGTGCTCTGTGATATTCTGTGACTATTGCACTTTATTCATGTCTAAACCTGCTTCCCCCTCTGATAGTAGCCACCTTGAGTTCATTTTTCACACAAGAATGACTGTGACTAATCCCTCTGAATCTTCCTAGAGTGTGGCCTCGAAGGAGAAATAATTTGAGGAAGTACTAGAAGTCACCTGTGAAGTTGAGAAGGTTATGTCCACACCAAGCAAGGGAAAGCAGAAGGGGAAGGGAAAAGGCCAGGAGAAAGGGTCGGGGATATCTGCGAAGTGGGCTGGGGTGAAGTCGCGTACTTCCACTCGAAATGTGAAATCCCCACGAATGATGCCACAGTTGCATTCACCAAACCCATTAAAGAGACCTTTGTCTACTCAAGAATAGGCACGGATTGTTGAACCAATAAGATGGCTGCCACCCTATGTGCAGCCTCGCAAGTGTTCGGTGTGCATGCCTATGAACTTCGATGGGATGCGTGCCTATCTGCAGATGACCCTGATTCTGGGCGAGGTCCCCATCATTGTAGACTCCTTTGGCAAGCTCCACAGAGTCAAGTTCGATGACCATGACCTAGCAAACCTGGAGGCCTACTTGGAGTTGGTAGCGGAAATGTATCTAGAGAGGGTTTTGGAGTACTGAAGGTAGTCCCTATGCCATGGGAAATTGGATTGGTTGGGTGCGGATTATTAAAATTGCTACGAATGCCTCATTTTGGCCACTATAGTATCACCGACAGGCTTGTGTGATAGTTGCTCGCTCTGGTCCATGATGGCTTCTTATGGATTCAGGACCACATTCCTATAGACGCAACGCTAATTCATCGCATCACTGGTCTACCCATGAAAGGGTTGACTCCCATGGAACGTGTCGGGAAGGAATATGAACAGGAGATCACGCATAAGGTGTGTGAGGATTATCACGTGGAAAGGAACACTAGGGGGTTCATGATTAACACTATCAGCGACCCTGGTGCACATATGGGCACTATGTTGTTAGCTTGCAAGATGATGCGCAAGTGCCATACTGCCATGGTCCCCACATATGTAATCTAGTTGGTCGACCGCTATGAAAAGGGGGTCTTCTTCAACTAGTCCTAGTTCTTGTGCACTGAATTCTTGGAGAATGTTCGGGAAGCCCAGGATCATGGAAGGGCCTTCTGTTACTCTTGGTTGCTGCTCCTCATCACGTTGGTCACATAGGAAGCCCCAGAAGATTCGGTCCTCCTTGAGCTAGAGCCAGATATGTGCGAAGGGGCACAATATGCAAATCTATGGGATGCGAAGGATGAAAAGTGAATTGAAGAAAATAAGGTCTTCTTGGTCCTATTTCAGAGCGGGCTTGCAGCTGCCATTCACCCCTAGCCATGCTTGTCACCAATAATTTATGACAAGTACAAGAGCATTGCAGTGTTCCAGGTAACAATGCGCAATGTAAAGAGCAGGGGCTGCAAGGATCCAGCATGGGTATCACTCCCATATATGGTCGTGGATGAGGATATTGACCGCCTTATTACTATTTGGCCTCTGCACTTGAAACTCGGCTTCAAGTCAAGTACGAAGGAAACTGCAGGTACGAGCACCACAAAGGCCACCCCACCCACCACCACCAAAGAGACCAGAGGACAGTGCAAGAGTACTATAAAAGGGGTGGACCCGAAACAATAGAAGGAAGGACAGGGCAAGAGTAGTGGAAAGGGAGCGGACTGAGAATCACAGAAGAGTTCGCAGAAGGATTCACAGAAGGATCTGGGTGTAGAGGGTCTGGATGCGGGAGGTGTTGACTCCCCTCAAGGTATGAAATAGACTGGTGACCTTGTTAAAGGACCATTGAAGAAGCAACGAGCTCAATGGCTGGAACGAGACACGGGAGTTACTATGATAGAATAGGACCTGGAGCATATTGTAGATGCAGTCACCCTCACCGCAGAAGATAAATGGCTGGCTCTGGAAGAGCATCAGAAGGCCATGGTTGATACCCTCCAGGCTAAGCTCTGGGTTCTACAGCTCAAGACTGACACCTTGAAAACAAGTATGATTCAGGCAAGTTCAGCCCCAACAATAAGTAGATAATTTATCATTACAACAGAAATTCATCTCTGCCCTCTACCAGGCGCAACCCTTGTTCTGAGCCCACTCGACTTAGGAGCGCAAGTCGATGCCTATGCAGAGGTAAAATTGGACCTAGCCTGACTACCACATGAACCATTATAGGTCCTCCACGCATTGTTGTTCGAAGAGATTCAACATAGAGACCGCCGAGTGCACTAGCAACTCATCATAGTTGAGCAAATGATTGTGGAGAAAACTACTAAGGTGTCCCAGGCACAAGTTGCATGTACCCTTGCCGTCGCATAACAGAAAGAGTTAGAACACCTAATCATTAGGCTCTACACAAATTTCACTGAAGATATCCTAACTTCTTCCGCCCTCCAGGCCAAGATTGAGGGGCTTGTTGCAACACTCAAGGCTTTGAGGACTAAGATCTAGGTGGTCAAGTTAGAAATGGAACAACAGATTGCAGCCTTGCGGGCCAAATTATAGTCAGAATTACCACCTGAGGTAAGGGCCCAACAGGCCGTGCTGGTAACAAAGGCCACTAATGTCATCACATATCAGACTGCTCAGGGCGTAGGACTTTTGGAGACAACTATGTAGCTATGGACTAAGGTGCAACGTGATCCTCTCTTGTGCGAACTTACTCATGAGCTGCACCAGAAGGAAGAAGAGTTCGAGCAAGTGGAAGCCACTATGCCTACTCTAATCCCCACTCAACGCCTGGCACGACTACTTACTAGCCACACACTGAGATATGACATTGAAGAGCTCCACCAAAAAAATAAAGTCCTCAGTGACCACCTTAAGCCTTGGGCTGATGAAGCCCTCAAGCTCTCTCAGGACATCGATATTGTAGTTAAGCAGCTGAACCAGAATTTGGAGAGTGTCACTGCTGCTACAGAAGGTCCAACGTCAGAGAATTTGGTGGATATTTCTCAGAATGATGCTACGTAGAGAGAAGGATTTCTGCCCCTACTGGTTGATGTGATCAAGCAGCTGCAGGTGAATATGGAAAACCCACGGCCGTAGTGACTCGAGACAGGTCACAAGATTGTGTTAGGGGCCTGTTGGAATGGGGTTCCCTAACCTGCGTTTTTAGTACAATTTTGTTAAATTTGGTCTTGTGTAGCAGTTTTGGGGTGCGTCAAAGCCCCTAATGTGTTGTAATGGGTTAAAGGGTAGCTCTAGGGTCCGTAAACCATGGTTTGCGGACCATAGGATAGCAAAGGATACGATATTATAAATAGATAATTCGTTCGGTTTAGTAAGAAAGTAAGTCAATAGATGGATCCTACGTGTGAAGTGTTAAGATCTATTTGGGTTGGTTTGGGTAAGGACTCCTACTAGGTGTATGCGTGGAGATCCTCAATCTTACTGTGTGCGGACCTTGCTAGGTTGTATGTGCAGGATGGGTTTGGGTTGTAAGTGGATATTTGATATTAATGAATGCGAATTATAGTTGAAGTATCTATGTGTTATCTGAATTGGCTATGTTTACATCTAAAACACATCTGTGATATTGATTTAAGCTGCAAATGTGTCTATATTTTGGAATTGACATGAGTATATCTGTGATCTGATATTGAATGTGATTATAGTGCTCTGTGATGGTATTTGATAATATGCACGCAGATGTGAATGTACTGATTAGATATGATACCTGTGTTTTGGTTATATGCTAATTACACTGTTAAAAGGGCTACGAATAGACTCATTCTGTGCGAACCTAATTGGTTGTGACCTAGGTATGCCTCGAATTTCCTTCTCTTGCTGAGGGTGCGGAAACCTAGTTCTAACGCCCTCCCATACTACTTCGGGTGAGACCTTGGCCTGCACAAGCATGTCATTTCCAAAAGAGCCAGTAGTATAGGGTTTTGTTGGGAAACCTTAACCTTTGAACCTGGGTCAGGACCCCTCAAGCCAGCACTTGCAGAGCCCTAAAGTCATTGGTACATTGTCAGAATATTTGTGGACTAGTGATATCCCTTCATGATTTGTGCTGCAACCACGGACAACATGGTTGAGGGAAGTAGCTGCCATTAAGTTCCTCATAGTAAAGCTATTATTTGGTATCGTCTGGTATTGTATTCATCTATTCTGTCAATCTTCCAAGTTCCATTTTCAGAAACAATTTGACTAGTGTCTTGCATTTGGTTAAGAATTTAGCATTGTTGATTGTAGTTTTTAAATGTACTGCCATGTAGACTCTACTTAGCTAATTGTGTCCCACACAAAATGAGAATAGTGAATGCCTTTCTTATCCCAACTAGAGGACCTTCATTTGTAACGTTTTTTTTTTTTTTACATGATTGGCCTGCTTAATGAGGCATGAGGTTAGGTGGATAGGGGCTTTCTTGTTACATTGTTTTTTAGTGAATAGCTATACCACATCAATTTTTTAATCAGTAAAAAAAAAAATTCAATTTAAAATTGAAAAAAGAAAGAAAAGGCATCAAATTGTGTATATCAAACCATTCATATTTGGATAACCAGTTGTTTATGGAAGCAAGCACTGTCATTGTGAGATGGATTTAATATATTTAATGTGGTCAAGAATCATCTGATTGAGGGCTTGCATGAAATATGTGAAACATATTCTGAAAATTTAAGGGTCATATATGAGTCTCAAAGAAGTTGACATGATTCAAGGCCCTAGATTTTCAGAGAGATTTTATATGTTTCCCTATATTACTAGTTGTCATTATGGAACCAAACATTGTCATTGCGAGATGGATTTAATATATTTATTATGGTCAAGAATCATCTGATTGAGGGCTTGTGTGAAATATGTGAAACAAATTCTGAAAAAGTTAAGGGTCATATATGAGTCTCAAAGAAGTTGACATGATTCAAGGCCCTAGATATTCAGGGAGATGTTATATGTTGCCCTAGATTACTGGTTGTCATTATCCACATTAAGCATGTTTCACATTGAGCTACCAAGAGAAGAGCCTTGTAATAATGGGCATGTAAGTGCCTGAACTTGGCTGAACAACTCAAGAGTGGGTTCCTAGTACCTCATATGCAAGGTTCATAAATTAATGGTTGAATTGTTAGAATAAAAATTCCCATTTTAGATGGGCACTCTTGTTTGATAAAAATAGGCATAAGTGTAAGATAACATAAGACAAACAATCTTCTGAGAATATTTTTTTAACTTTAAACTTTATTATGGTTTGATCTATTCTAGCTGAAAATTTATCCTTAGTTTCAACAACTAAATTTGAAAAAAAGTACGTACCATACTTTCAGGTTCTTATGCAATATGAAATAGGTATTTCTTGTGGGAAATATTTTTACTATGGTATCTATTTTTGATGTGATATTTGTGGCTTTTCATGGTATTAGAGTAAGAAGTGAGTGAGTGACTAAGAGTCTACAAAGGAGAGTTTAAGTTCAAATGGGCTAACAACAACTTGTGGAGAGCATAAAAAAAGTGGATTAAAATCGTGGCAGTAAACAAGTATTCACAAAAACAGAAATGGAGTTTTAGGTGAATGAAAGGCATTCCAAAATCTATAGTAGTAGAAAGAAAGTCGCAATTCTAACACACTGAGACCTCCTTCTCTATCGAGCTGCATAAAATATCTTGCTAAAAAATTCATTTGCCCTAAATATGTTTTCTAGTCTGTTTGTTGTTTATATTGAGAGAAAAGGAATTATATTAGAGATGAAAACCATTGTACAGAATTGTGAATTACATATAAAACATGCTTCCCTGGATAGGTGTTGATCTAGAACAACAGGTTAAAGACTATACAACTACTTTTCCTTGCTAAGAACAGACACACAGAATGGATTAGATTCTTACTTGGAATCCAAGCACTTCCAAATGATTCCTTCTATCGCTTCCATTGTAGCTTCAAATTCCAGCCAATTGTGCAAAATATTTCCTGCAAGAATGAACACTAAACAAGATAAGATAGAAATAATACATATGTATATTCAATTTAGTTTTCTAAATTAGTAAAGCATAAACCATATACATCAACTAAGATCTTGCAATATGGAAAATAAAATCCAATACAGTTGCATATAGGGAAAAGAAAGTTGTATTATTTATAATGATAGAAGGGGAGGTTACAACCAAATGAATGATTTTGTGTCACCATCTCCAACAGCATCCCAACCTCATCACAATGTAGATATCTCCAGAAAATTGTCACTCAAAACAATCTCCTCAATGAAAATTTCACCAGCATTTCTCTACACAAATTCTTCCTTCTCAAACACTAAGATATGTGCTCAATTTATAGAGGAGCTGAGGTATTTTTACAATCAATGACTCTCCAATAATAGGCAAGACATGTTACCAGTCTTGTAGATGTCAAATGGACACATGGTTCGAAGTTTGACACATGTGAACTCTTCTAGAAGGAACTGGCCAAGTGGAGATTCCGGAATAATGAGAATTTCACTCCCAATGTGGCCAACATACCCATAGATGTTAGGAAGTGCTTTGTAGAGTAGCCTTGCATGGGAATACCTTCATATGCAATGCACTTAGTCCCTTTAGAGGCAGGAGTTATGAGCTCTCATATGATATATTATAAACTTCAAACCTTGGAAACCTTTGCAGATGAAAGTCCTTGATTGATCTATCTTGTTATTTGTCTTAGGGCATATAACAATTCAAATGTTAGGGGATGATAGACCCTATACATCGGTCGTAGAGATGATGCCCAGTTAACCAAGTCATTGGGAATGATGCCCTAATTGACCTATAAAAATTCCCCCCTAAAGCATGAAGTCAGAATAATAACAAAATTTTGATTGATATGCTTTACACTGTGATGAGTAAGATATGCAGCGGAGTGGAGACCTGCATCAATCTTACAATAAATTACATCATGATATATCCTCTTGATTATAATTTATGAGGGTAGGAATTCCCAATTTCAACACATAAATAATCTAATAACATGTACATAATTCAGAAAGTCATCTATATTGGAATGTTTCCCAATACAAACATGCCTACAGATATAGGCCCATGCTTGGATGACGATATGTATGTAAGGTCACCGTACAGATGATGTTCACAAAAATCCTGAAATCACAGCCTAGATGGCTGAAACTAGATCTAGGGTCTTCTTATCTCGTTCACTCGATCATTTGGGTACAAGTCTAGCCATGCGAATATATGATTTATCATCAAACATGGAAATACATTGTTTGATTACCAGCTAATGATGTAAGATGTTAACAAATGCGAGAGAACCGCCATTAATGAAAATGGCCCTCAAGGTACTACAGTGCATTTCGTGAGGTGTGAATAGATGATTTGATGTCGAATGCCAAAAAAAATCTTTTGGTCAAAATTCTGGAAGCAAGGATCTTGTCGATGCTGTAACAAGCCTCATGGTATTGGAATCTAATGTTTCTAAGTGAACTTCCAGGAGAAGGATTTTTTGTCAACAAGAAGCCACCTTATTGCGAAACAGGAGTTACCGATTTCAGAGACAAGGGTATGACTTGATATAGCAATTTTCAGGGATGACGGTCATGAGAATAAAGGTTTTCAAGTATTGAAGAAGGATGAATTTATTCACTGGATGAATTCTCTTGAACATATCGATGACACTGTGATGAGTTGGCAGCATTGACCCAAAACCGAAGTGAAGGTATGATGAATCATAGGTATGGATGAACTATCAAGATGATTACCCAACCCAAACAGTCACTTACATGGAGTGAAGGAAGTGTTCTGTTCAAGAGCGACTTGCTACCATAAATAATTTTTCTCACTTTTCCCAAATTTTCCCCGGTCATTTGTCGACCAATATCTCTTTATTTTTTGACAAGCTTGAGGAGGATAACATTTTTCTTGATCTATAATTCAACCCTTCGGGTGAATAAAGTATTGCTATTTAATAATTTAATGAGTCTAGCGATGAATGAAACTCAATTCTTTCCATGATCAACAAGCCCGTCGCTATTTTATGTTTTAACGAGCTTAACGATAGTGATAACCTGATCCTTTTTCATATTTAGAGAGTTTGAAAAAGTGGAAGAAAGAAAACTCCATAAGTACTTTTTCATAAATTTGTCACTCAGATTCGAAAAAGTGTAAAATAATATATGAGAGAACCTCTTTGGTCATGTTTAACCAAGGTATTCCTTTTTTGTAAATAATCTATCTCAGTCCGGAAAAGGGTTAAAATTATACTGAGTAGATATCGATTCATTTACTTTTACGAGCTCGAAAAGAGAAGTGCTTGAAAATATTATCACATTATCAGAGTTTGAAAAGAGCTGAAAGAAGACTCCAGGTGTTCCTTTTTTGCTGTTATTGAAGCTCGAAAAAGAGATAAAAGTGTGCTTCAAATCCTTTTTTGTTTTTAGCAAATCTTGAAAAATAAGGAGAAAAAATATGCTTTATGGTCAAGTCATTCTTTGAAATAAATTTGCACGATGAATCTGTTCATCAGTTGTATATCCTATTCACAACAACATTAAATGAATTAAAAATACCTATTTCTTTATAAAAACATAATAAAATTATATTCATTGCAATAAATTTAACTTTCAAGTAATTAAATGACTATTAAAAGTAGTTTCACTATTCAATTTTACCATTCCATAGTTACCATTTGCATTTTGGAGCTCTGAACTTGATTTTGCCCCCGAAATTTAGCTGCTGATTGTGATAATTTTTGTGGATGGTTTTCATTTCTGTTTGATTTAGGTTAGTGATCTAAACCTTCTCTTCCTTTTAGTACTCATTTCATTTCTAATTTCTGCAAATTTTTATGGCGTTAATGCCCCTAGGGTAAATTCTGCCTAAAAAGAGGGCAACGCACCCCTGAATGTCGAAACTTGCATTACATAGAAATTACAGTGAAGGGTACTTGCATATGAAAAGCACTGTCTCTTGTTAGGGAGTGCGTTGGGCGCAATTCAAGTTTTTGATTTTCTCATTATGCCCAAAATTGACCTAGTTTTTTGCAATGAATGGAATCTAATGGACCTTATGGTTGTATTTCAGGTTTCCATTGGATTACAATGAAAATTGCATGGAGCGAAAAAGAACTCAAAGAACAGGATATGATTGCCTTAAATGATCTGGGTACAGTAAAAGCCCTAATATATTGTGGACTACTTAAGTACTTCAAATTGTTTGGGATGAGGTAATGTAATATTCAAAAATTTTCATGCAGCAAATTGGAATATTAAATTTTTCTCATGTCACTTAGAGGAGGAATAAAAGGGTAAGGAGAACCATGAATTTCAGAAATAAGGATAAAATACCTCATGTTGTGTAAGGGGATGATAATGCCAGCTGGATTTTACACTCTCATGTGTGAACAGAGAAATTTTGCATGTGGACAAGGGCAACCAAGTCAACAACATAAATGTAGGAGGAGTGGATCAGCAAATAAAAGAGCTCAATGTGAATGGAGTTCAACATAGATAGCTATATGTGAGCTGGATTTAAGACCCTTAGGTGTGAAAAGGGCTTAAGCAAGTTAAAGTGTTCAACCTTGACCAAATCAAACAATGCAGTTTAGAGGAGTGGCTGTAATGAAGGCACAACGCAATTTTGGAGGGAGATTGTTTGTGTGAAGGTGGAAACCCTATTGAGTGAGACCCAAGGTGAGAAGGCTCACTTAGTTTATAAGGAAGAGGATGGAATCCATTTTGAGGTTAAATTATGTATTACATTTTCATGTCTTCTTAGAATTTTCTCTCCTAGCTGTTTAGCTAAGATTGTCGGTGCTGCTTAGCACTAAGGGATTCCTGTCTAGAAATTCCTTCTCTTCCCTTTGAGTAGCTCTTGGGAGAGATCTAATCCATCATTCCTCATATCCAGAATTTGTGCCAAGCTTCATTCTACAGTTTCAGCGCATTTTCTGTAGGAGGTTGAGCTGAGTTGCAGGGTGTTGCAGGGGAGGGTTGAGAAACCCATTGTTTGAGTTGATTTTGCAGAGGAGGGAGGTTTCCTTCTTGTGGGAGATTAGTTTGGAGAGTTCTTGGGCTAATATCAGATCATTGGAAGCAGGCAAAAAAATTTTCATCACCAACAGTGTTAGTCCACTTTGGAATTGTGTTTTTTCTGGAGGGAAGTTGTAGCAGTGTCTTCTGTGGCTCTTTCGAGGAGTTTTCCTGTGATTGGAGGATGGATTATTCCATGGAGGAATACCTTTGATCATATATATAGTATATTTATATTATTATATCCTTCTATACTCCTATGCTTCGGTTTTCAGTGATTATTCATCCATATTACTGAAAATCACCATTTGTATTAAGGGTGAACTCCTAGAAACCCTTCCCGGGTTCTCTAGTTTTTGTATAAAGGAGACTAGATCTCATTATTCTAAGAATATTGTCTAATATAATTTTAGATCTATTTGTCTCTACCATTTATATGTGCAAACCCTCTTTTAGACTGCACAGTCACTTTTATGAAGAATTCCTTGTGTTGCAGTGTTTGGGGTTTTAGCTCTTTTTAGCAATCCTAAGTGTGGGAGATCTGTTTAACCCACCTATTTTGATTTTTTTTAGCTCTATTCTTGGATTTAGGTTTTATATTGAATTTTATACAGGATACAAGATTCAATTTCATTATTTTATAGCATAGGTTTATGGAAATGCATTTTTAGTGCATGCATGTTGATCAGTGTCGATTTTTGGATATTACAGTGGTATCGGAGCAAGATTTTTGGCTCAGCCTGTGGAGGTTGAGAAAGAAGAAGAGAAAAGGAGCAGTGAAACTCCTAAAGAGTCTCAAGAGTAGGAAGAGCCATGCACTTCCTATGATCAGGAGAAAAGACCAGTGTTTCAGAGAGCTCCATAGAATTGGGACATATCCTTTCCTTTTGAGAGGAGGGAAAATTTTCCAGAAGATGGAGGACACTTGGATCATATGGTTCTAAGTGAATACCTTTTCGGGTACAAATCCAAACCTAGAGCCTTCAAGGAGACTCTATATTTTCCTCAGTTCATTCATTTGGAGGAAGAAAGAAGACCTTGTGGCCAAGGAAGCATCAAGGGCAATAGGTTTCCATTGTCTACTTATGATGGGTCATCTGCAACAAGGGTTTGGGCAAGGAGACTTGATGCCTTCTTCCTAATACATCTAGTGGTAGAGGAGGAGGATGTAGAGATTGCAGCACTGCACCTAGAGGGTGAAGCAAATATTTGGTTGTTCAACCATTTGAGCCATCCAGGAGTGGTCAATTTTGCTGAATTTACTCATAGGTTGATGGGAAAATTTGGTGAAGGAAGGTCAGAGGAGAAAAATCCCTCACCACCAGTGGAGGATACTTGTACCAGCACTGTCACAACTATGGGGGAGCAGTTCTTAATATCTTTAGTTGGGGGATCCAACCTATTGGAGGGAGAAGCCATTACAGCCCTACAAGATACTTCTAAATTTCATCAAGGTATGCCAAAATTTTCATCTCTTATCGTTTCAGCAAATCATATGGAAGGTTTTGTAACATTGCATACTA
The DNA here is from genome assembly GCA_034641835.2 of Pinus albicaulis. Taxonomy (NCBI): domain Eukaryota; kingdom Viridiplantae; phylum Streptophyta; class Pinopsida; order Pinales; family Pinaceae; genus Pinus; species Pinus albicaulis. The sequence goes on along the minus strand of CM076584.1, from coordinate 86,298,493 downwards.
CTCATTTGGAACAACATAATTGTACTACGCTGTGCAACCTTGACTTGATCAAGGGAGGGGTGAAACATCATCCTAATGGGCCACTGATGGTTTGTACACCACATGTGAGGTTGGGGTGTTAATTCCTAGAGGAAGATATGAAATTTTACCCAAACAAATTTATGCAGAATCATATGTTCATCCTTGAGCTGAGACATGAGACAACCAAAACACCATGTAGGAGAGTTACAACGCTGTCAAGAGGTAGTAGTGAAGAGGCTTTGCCTTCAACCCACTTGGATCCTTATGGGTTCAATATGATCATTGGTGTGAGATATTTCCTAGGAGATCTCCAAGGAGTTGCATTCCAGCATCCCATGGAATGTAAGAAGGAAAATATAATTTGGGAGGAGGGTAGTCTTCTTTGGAATAGTACCAAGGTTGATCATGATGGGAGGCACTCACATCGGGAGGAACGAGAGTGGACGGAGAGCAAGAAGATGGTAGGATACTTGAAAATATATGACACAGGGCAACAAGAGGCTAGACTGCATTGGCTACTCTTGAGAGATTTTGGTCATCATGGGACATATCCTTTTTTCAAGGGTATGTGGATGGAAGGGACTTGGTAGGGTAATTGCATCATGGGGCAGCAAGGAGTGTGGATGAATTATGATGATATGGTCATTATGTTTTCACCACATGGGTTGTATGATGGAGGTATGAGAAGGAAAAAAAGACTCGGGTTGCTTTGGAGGATTGAGAGAGAGCATGGGAAAAATTTTCTCTCCCATTTTTCATGATGTTGTAGGAGGAGGAGATGGCAAGATTATGGGAGGAGTATTCGACATTGAACATGTCAAAGAATGGATTTATGAGTTGGAAGGAGCCTATTTTCTTGGGCCAACAACGCTGTCACTTTGGAGTAAGGACTTGTTGATGGAGTGTTCCTAGGATCACTTACATTTGATGCACTTGGTCAACATGGAGGAGGTGAGACTGATAGAGTAGTAGATGGATTCATCTGTTACTGCAGTATGCTCTTCTTGACTTGGACTTCCAAGCATGAGAAGGGAGATTTTCATGCAGCATATGGTTCATTCCTCTTCATAGGGGTATGTCTTACCACTATGGAGGACTCATTTATGGATGTTGTCACCATCTTACTTTCATTACATGGTAAGAATTCTATTTTGATTGTTCAACACAATATTTGCATGCTCTTACCATTTCCTTGCAGTGCATTGCTCCACAAAGGGGAAAGTTTTTCTTTGGGCTAAATGGACCATTTTGGCTAGCTATTGTGACGGAGACAACCATTTATTACATGACCTTGGGCAAGTGTTTCGTTACTCCTTGTATGCCCAATTGATACATTTAGTCATTTACCATTTGCTAGTGGATGTGATGACTTATACAACTATCCATTTTTCAAGAAACAACTTTCCATGCTATTTTTTGAAGCTGCAGTGTAAAATATTGCGCTGTGACCACTAGGGAAACTGTTGGTACCTTCCAACACCACATGAAACCTTTAATATTCCCTTCATTATGTTGCTTTGCTGATATTATTCTTACTTTTATGGGGAGCATGATCGGGGGAGAAACACATTGGGTGGATGTGTTATTTGGGAATGAGAATTCCCACACTTTCTACACTACATGTTCTAAGGGGGGCATGGGGGAAGATATGGTCACCACAGCAAAAAAAAAATTCAAAATTCTTTATGAGGAGGGCCATGAGATGGATGGGATGCCATATGTTTGATTTCTTATTCATCATGTATGAGATGGTTTGGGCCAACTTGATTCACAATGTTGGAGAAGAGGTCTTTGGAGATCTAGTCTTCACCTTGCCAATTGAGGGCAACTCTATTGTAGCCCAAGATCAACAAATTCTCTACACTTATTCTAAGTGGAGAGGATGAAAACATGGGGTAGGCTACTCTGCATACCACATTCAGATTTTTAGCGCACCTACTTTGCAGGAGCTCAAGGTGGAGGAAGACTTCATGGAGTTTCCATGGTGGAGGGTGACTCACCTTGTATGGATGATTGCTTGGGGAATGGAGGATCCACTTGGGAAGAGGTTTTTTCCCATTACATTTAAATCTCCATTCCTTGGGAGACAAATCTTCAGTTCTATCCTTGCAATTTTTTGAGGACAAGCAACATTTGGGAGGGGAGGACTCTAATATTCCGAAATTTGCATGTAGCAAATTCAAATATTAAATTTTGCTCATGTCACTTAGAGGATGAATAAAAGGGTAAGGAGACCCATGCATTTCATAAATAAGGATAAAATCCCTCATGTGGTGTAAGGGGATGATAATTCCAGTTGGATTTTACACTCGCATGTGTGAACAGAGACATTTTGTATGTGGACAAGGCCAAGTTTGACCAAGTCAACAACATAAATGTAGGAGGAGTGGATCAGAAAATAAAAGAGCTAAATGTGAATGTGGTTCAGCATAGATAGCTATATTTTAGCTGGATTGAAGACCCTTAGGTGTGAAAAGGGCTCAAGTAAGTTGAAGTGGTCAACCTTGACAAAATCAAACACCGCAGTTTAGAGGAGTGGCTCTAATGAAGGCACAACATAGTTTTGGAGGGAGATTGTTTGTGTGAAGGGTGAAACCCTATTGAGTGGGACCCAAGGTGAGAAGGCTCACTCAGTTTATAAGGAAGAGTATTTCAGCCATTTGGAGGTTAGATTATGTATTACATTTTCATGTCTACTTAGAATTTTCTCTCCTAGCTGTTTAGCTAAGATTGTCGGTGCTGCTTAGCACTAAGGGATTCCTGTCCAAGAATTCCTTCTCTTCCCTTTGAGTAGCTCTTAAGAGAGATCCAATCCATCATTACTCATATCTATAATTGGTTCCAAGCTTAATTCTATAGTTTTAGTGCATTTTCTGTAGGAGGTTGAGCTGAGTTGCAGGGTGTTGCAGGGGAGGGTTGAGAAACCCATTGTCTGAGTTGATTTTGCAGAGGAGGGAGGTTTCCTTCTTGTGGGAGATCATTTTGGAGAGCTTTTGGGCTGATATCAGATCATTGGAAGAAGGCCAACACATTTTCATCACCAACAACATTATTCCACTCAGGAATTGTGTTATTTCTGGAGGGCAGTTGTAGCAGTGTCTTCTGTGGCTCTTTCGTGGAGTTTTCCTGTGATTGGAGGATGGATTCTTCCATGGAGGAATAAATTTGATTATATATGTAGTATATTTATATTATTATAGCCTTATATACTTTTGTGCTTCAGTTTTCAGTGATTATTCAGCCATACTGCTGAAAATCACCATTTGTGTTCAGGGTGAACTCCTAGAATCCCTTCCCGGGTTCTCTAGTTTTTGTATAAAGGAGACTAGATCGCATTCTTCTGAGAATATTGTCTAATATAATTCCAAATATATTTTTATCTACCATTTACATGTGCAAACCCTATTTTAGACTGTGCATTCACTTTTATGCAGAATTCCTTGTGTTGCAGTGTTTGGGGTTTTAGCTCTTTTTAGAAATCCTAGGTGTGGGAGATTTGTTTAACCCACCTAGTTTGATTTGTTTTAGCTCTATTCTTGGATTTAGGTTGTATATTGACTGAGATACAGGATCCAAGAGTTAATTTCATTATTTTATATCAAGGTTGCTGGAAATGAGTTTTTAGTGCATGCATGCTGAGCAGTCCCGATTTTTGGATATTATAGGCAAAAAATAGAACTATTGGAGTTCTTAGTTTAAGCATGGTGTTGGTTTTCCCATGTTTTTTCCAGGTTGGAAAGACCAAAATATGAGATAGCATCAAAACCACATTCAGACCTCAGGATCTAGCCCTCTTGGGTCCAGAGAGGGATCTCTCTATATGAGCAAAGGTTTTATGTCTTTGAAGCTCAAAGTTAAGATATTAGGCTAGTTATAAGCACGGGGTTGTTTTTGTTTGATTTTTGGTTGGTTTTTGGGAATCAGGAAGAAGGGTTCAATATAAGACAAGGCTGAGCAAAGAGGACTAAAGGTAAAGGAGAGATGGTTCAGAGAACATCAAGACCATTGGGCAATGGAGTCAAGAAAGGGTTTACTTGCTATTCAATATGCAGGATTTCAGTTGGGCTAGTCATCTAAAGCATTGGATCTTAAATATGATAGTGAAACATGAAATGGTAAGAGAGAAGGTGAAAGCAAGGAAACCTCCAAGGTGACCTTTCAGAATTGAGATCCGGGGACAAGACATGCCATTGAACACCCGTGATCCAAACCTAAAAGGTAAACTCTTTAAACAAGGAACATTAAAGATTTTGAACACAAAGTTAAAGACCTGAGATCCGAGAGAGACTTTGAACTCTCAATGCTTCGGCCTCCAGCTTAAGGGAACTTAGAAAGGTTTAATTAATTGAAAAGGATCCTAGTGAGATAGAGACAAAGTTCTAGACCTCCCAGTGTTCCCAATTCATTCAATTAAATCCTAACAAGAACATCTAAAGACAGTTTTCATTAATTCATACATCAGCTAGCAATATATCAGACCACTACACTGGTTAAATTAGCTTGAAATCAGTCCTCAGATAACAGATACAGCAGAAAAAATTGAAGGCAAGGAGAGCAGAAACATAGGGTACCTAACAAGGCTAAACCTATGCCAGATTTCTGATGCAAGCCAGTAGAAATGAAATGAAATGAACTACAAGTTAACAAATACAGGGATAGAAAAACATCACCGCTGCTTTAAATCAGGATCCAAAGAAATGTGCTTGTCATATTAAAGAGCAACACCAATCATGTACAACATTTCCAACGGCTTGAATACTTAGACTGAAAACATATTCCTTAACCTATCTTACAATTTTACACAGAGACTATGTCTCAAAAGATACAACTTGCAATTCTTTGATAACTGATCGACAACAACGCCCATGTTTCTTCAGGAATTTTATAGCTGAAAGAGGGGCAGAGGGGGTAGGTGAAAAACTGAATGCAGCATTAAAACTTAGAAGAGGAGGAGAGCTGAAGCCTCGTTCTGTTTTAAATTATGGGCACTTATCTCTGGTATTCTTTGGATGAAAGAGTGGTCTTCATTAGGCTTCCATTTACTACAGGTATGTCTCTGATGTACTTGTTGTAGCACCTCTGTAAAACTCTGGTGAACTGAACCAAACAGATTGATGATTTCAGGTCCGCCATACTGTATAACTAATGCACTGGAAACATAGGACTGCTGTCACGGGGGAAAAATTCATTTGGATACAATGTAGACTGAAACAATAATGAGTACCATGTCCTTTCTCAGGAGGAGACATTCTGCTGATATAAAAACCCTGATGATATGGTTTTCTGTGCGTTGAACCTTCTGTGTGATCAATGATGTCTTCGATCTGGTACCTTGCCCTTCAATTGCTTCAAAAATCTTTGATTACCAGTCTTAAATTCTTTGATCTTTTACTGATACTCTTTTACTACTCCATTCCTGTCTCTATCAGTGAATTTTGTGCTTTAATGGCTCCGGAAGGTTTCACAGAGTTTAACCCTGTTCCTTTAATAAAGGTCCTGTCATAACGCCTTCCAAGGCCTTTCTTCATAATTTTCGATCTCTGCACATGGTCTTCCCTGTGTTCTTTGTCGCTATAACAGAGACTGTGAATCATGGCTTTTTTTCACCGCTCGTAACCCTGCAAAACACGCAAACATGTTAAGAAAACCATGCATGGGAAGGGTGGATGCGGTGGGGACAATGAGGATGGATGTGCAAGCTGGTGAAATGGTGGAACAGTGCAGGGTGATGGTGGAAAATGCAGTGTAACAGTGGAATATGGCCATGGTGAAAGTTGGCGGAATTCGAAAACTTGACACTTGGGCCTTTGAATGAGATATATAGGGGAGCCGATGAAAATGCGAGGACAACACATGGAATGGTGACGTGGCGGGACCTGGTCGATTGCGAGGCATGGGTTTAATTCTAGTCGTATGATCTCAGGAGGAGATAGACGGTGGAAAACGTGTCGGAGGGTGACAGATGGTGGGCCATGAGTCTATTTTCCTTGGGCTAACTCCCGCACATCTTCGTGGCGCGGTCACCGTTGGATGGGCAGCTCTAGATCAGACGACGTACATGCATATCATGCCGAGTCAAACGCCGAAATTTAACACGTGATGGGGGGTGGTTTTCAAACAGTGCTTGGTGCCACGTGTCCTGCGGTGAGTGGAATCGCTCCGAAACAAAACATACCGCCTGCCCCCCGAAAGGCGGTGCGATGGAAACCAGGGGTTTTAAATAGTGCTTTGGCATGGGGACCACTGGAGCAGGTGAAATTCTGACCATTGATTTGTGGGTTGAGTAGACGGTGGATATGCGATCGGGGCGATGAACGGGTTGGGCCACGGGCGTGATGCTAATCTGCGAAGACCGTCCGATCTGTACAGATCGATGGTTAATACTGCATCCAATATCCATCTGCGATAAGCACTCTCTGGGCTAGTGCTTGGTTCTAGCACCCAGGTCACGTGGAGAAAAAGATGGAGGGGGCTAGGGCCGAAAGGTGCTAAGCCCACATATATGGAGAATATGGTTTTTGGCCCATTTTTAGTGCATTTTAAGGCCAATAAAGGGTAACGACAGGGGAAAAAGGGGAAATTAAACCAAACCAGGGGTGTGTGTAGGATTTAGAGGGGATTTTGAGATTATTTAGAAGGACTAAGGGAGGTATTTTGGGGTGAAAGGGAGGCTTTGAAAAATGGGAAAAAAGGGATGAAATGGAGAATTCTGCAGGGGTACAAGGGGCAAATGAAGGCCTTTAGGAGCACAATTTGTCATAATTAGTGAGGCTTATTGACTTAGAACTGCAGAGGGAAATAATCAAAGGTCAGAGAGCATGAAGAGGCTTCAAGGATGATGTGTTTTCAGGAGAAATGCATTCCTTGAAGGCTCATGAAAGAAATTAGCCCTTGTTTGCTTGTCAAAAAATTCATAGGGGGCTAACAGTGGCTCCACATGGGGATGGCTTCTTCTTGAAGGAGTCAAGAATTTAGAAGATGATTTTTGGTGTAGGCCTGATGCCTACTGCTTGAGCCATATTTCTTCTTTGATTTTCAGCTGCCACAATTGTGAAGACATGAATTTAGCAGAAAAACTCTCCCAAACAATCTACCTACCCATCCTACAATCCTACCATTTTCTCTTCCATGGTGCATTTGAACTAACAAACCCTTTACATCATTTTTATTTTTTACAAACAAGGAAATAAACCTATTATATTTATACCCTTATTAATCCATGAGACCAGATTAAACTGTTTATCTCATATGTTTCTCTACCTAATCTAATATCTACTGGGATTAAACTGTCTAGTAGATTTATTTTCTACATTCTACAACAGAAATTTAAAAAAAGTCAAACTAGGATTAGACAGTCTAGTTTGATATAGATCCAAGGCATAAAGACAGTTGCACATGGACAGAAACTTGCAGAAAACTAAAAAAAAAATCTTGAAGGCTTGAAATCTGAAGTTTTGAAGCATCCTTCTTACTTTTGTGACTCAAATTTTGAGTTTGTTAGAGCTGATCTTCTTCCTTAGTTGCTGGTTTAGATTTTGGACATATTAGGACTAGCTATTTTACTTCTTTGGCTCAAGTTTTAATCATATTAGATCCAATCCTTTTCATTTCTGAGTTTCATGTTTTGAGCATGTCTAAACCTCTCCTTTCTCTCTTTTTTTTGGAACATTTTCTCTTTTTTCTTGAAAACATAACACAGCAATGGTATTTACAATGGAAATTAAAATTGGAAATTGGAAATTAGCAGAAGTAGTGTTTGAGCATCCTGCCATTGACAGGACCCCCAAACAGCTCTGTACCATTTGGTTCTTGTAGAAAAAAGGCATCTGGACCCACAGTGGCCTGGATGATATATGGACCTTGCCACAAACTGTCAAAATTGTCGTTATTTCCTTTGTCCTCTCTCCTTGAGTCCCACTTCATAACTTTATCTCCAATTTTGAAATCAGAAGCCTTATTTATTTTTTCAAATAGCTTATTTATATTTTCCTAGACCTTCATAGCTCTGTTATAGACCTCCTCCCTTGTTTGCTGGAGATGAATTGTTTGGTTTATCCTTCTCACCATGCTGTCTTCTTCAGTCTGGATTTCTTGGACAATTTTAATCACTCGTACTCCAAGGATGGTAGGAAACACTATTTATGTTCCATAGACAATATGATATGGTGACATGCCAATGGATTTCTTTGTTGTAAGCCTATCAGCCCACAAGGCATGCACTAACCTATTATGCCATGACTTTTTGTTCTCTTCCAACAGCTTTTTGATGATGGTCACCAAGCTCTTGTTTGATAATTCAGCTAACCCATTACCTTATGGGTAATAGGTAGTTGAATTACCGAGTGCTATTCGATACCTGTGACAAAAATCAACCATTTTCTTTGATCCAAAAGTAGCAGCATTATCAGTGATTATTTTTCTTGGGAAACCAAACCGAGAGAGGATATGACCCTCTAGGAACCTAATGATGACTGAATCTGTGCCATTCCTAGTAGGTATGGCCTCTATCCACTTAGTGAAGTAATATGTGGCTATTAGGATCCACTTGTGTTGTGCTGAAGAAGCAGGGTGTATCTCTCCTATGAAATCTAGACCCCATTGCATAAAGGGACCTTCAATAGTGATGGGTTGTAGAGGAAGGGGTAGGAGTTTTCTCTTGCCCTAAAAAATCTGGCATTTGTGGTAGGCAATTGTCATCTTATGGATATCATTGAAGAGTGTAGGCCAATAGTAGCTAGCTTTGAGTTTTTTTTTTTGCAGTGGCTTTCCAGTTCAGGTGGCCTCTACACTCTCCTGCATGGAAATCTTGTTTAATCCTTTCTGCTTCAGACTCAGGAAAAAATTTAAGAAATAGGCCATTTGTACTTTTCCAGTATAAGCATTCATCCATTATGCAATAGATTCTGGCCTTTAGCTTTAGAAATCTGGCCTTGGTCTTTGACAGTTCAGGAGGGGCATTAAGGTGTGTAAGAACATACAGAATGTCAGAATACCAAGGAGAGCTCTGAAACTTTTCCTCAACAGTGGGATCAGGCAATCCCTACTGCTCATCCAAGGCATCTACCATTTTAATGTCAAGGGCTTCTAGATTTAATTTAGCCATTAACTGAGCTAAGCCCTGACCTTTGATTAGCTTTATGGGTTTTATCTCAAGGTCATATTCTAAGATCACAGCAATCCATTTTCCCCTCTTCCCATCTGGGTCTTGGGACAAGATGTATTTAACTACTATATTTGGCACGTAGGCTATGGTGTGGGAATGTAGTATGTACACCCTAAAGTATTTCAAGGCCTTTACCAAGGCATAGGCCTGTTTTTCCATTATGTTGTATTCCAAGGGTGCATCCCTCAGTGCTTTGATGAAGAAATAAATGGGTTGTTCCATTCCCTCTGGATTTTTGTGCAGCAGAACTACAGCCACAGTATGCTCAGAGGCAAATGAAAAAATCATGGAATATTTTGATAAATCTGGGCTGATTAGGATAGGAGCCTGGGTGAGTGCAAGTTTAACTGATTCAAAAGATTTCTTAGCCTCAACAGTCCATTTAACTCCTACACCTTTCTTCAACATGTTAGTCATATTCCTGAGGTGTTCATCTAAGTTGGGAATAAACCTCCTGAGGAAGTTGATCTTCCCAATGAAGGACTGTAACTCTTTGATGTTTCTTGGGTGCATGATTTGTAGTATTCCCTCAACTCTTTGTGGGTCTATCCTGATCCCTTTCTCAGATATGATGTGGCCAAGAGGCTTACCTTCTTGCAGCACGAATACAGTCTTTTTGGGATTCAATGACAGACCGAACCTTCTACATTTTTCAAACACTCTTTTTAGATGTTTTAAGTGTTATTCTTCAGTCTTGGAGTAGACAGTTATGTCATCTAGATAGATGACAATGAAGTTCCCTGTTTCATCTGAAAAGGCTATGTCCATTTCTCTTTGGAAGGTTGCACTAGCATTCATCAGTCCAAAGGGCATCTTTACATACATAAAGGTGCCCCATGGAGTGGTAAAAGTTGTCTTGAGTTGGTCTTCCGAGAGCAGTAAAACCTGGTTGTAACCTGAAATCCATCTAACAGGGAGATCCTTTTTGAGCCTACTACTTTCTGAAGAATGTGTTCCATTTTTGGCAAAGGGTAGTTGTCTTTGAGTGAGGCTCTGTTAAGATTCCTGAAATCAATACACAGCCTGATCTCACATGTCTTCTTTCTTACAGCTACAAGGTTTGAGACCCAATCAGAGAACCTCACCGGAACTATTATGCCTGCTTCATACATATTTTTTATTTCCTTTTCCACTGCAGGAAATTTTTTTGGGTTTATCCTGCGTAGTTTCTGTCTGAAGGGCTTCTGATTTTCTTTCAGAGGTATTTTGTGCTGTATGATTTTTGTTTCATAGGCCTTTAGGTCCTCATAGTTCAAAGAAAACACATCAATGAATTCCTTGAATAGGTCAATGTATTTCCTTTTCATGTTTACAGGCAGGGACTTAGCCAATTTGATCATCTTGGGTTTATCTTCAGTGCCTATGTTGCATTCCTCGACATCAGATTTTGTGTGTTCTAAAGTGGGATTTTTTGCTACATCATCGAAGTAAAAAAGGTCTTATAAAGGTGCCAAACCTCGATGTATATTCATATCTTTGGCCTGCAGCACCTCTACTCCCTCACTATGTGTGTTTTCACATTTTTCGTTTAGATTTCCAGTCTGTTCGTTTAAAGTTTTTATTTCTATGTTACAGGGTGTTTCTTTTTCGTCTAAGGGCTCTTCACTTAGGAGGCTATCATCAGATTTTGAGTTTGAATCAGAAAATTCAAACTCATCTCTTCCTACTAGGAAATCTTCAATCTGTTTATCGCCCTCAAAGACCTGCCAATATTTTTCGTTGTTCGGCACTGCAGGTCTGAATTTAGTTTGAATGATGATCTGTTGGTCATTGGGAGGCTCGTGATACGAACTAGCCATGTAGGCTAATCCATTTTTGATTGCATTCTGACTCCTAGGGACAAACACTAGTTTGTATTCTACAAATGTTTTCAATAGATCCATAGCGTCATTCCTGTATGCCCTCAGCCTAAGATGTTTCACTGTGTATTCACCATTCACTTGTTTAATGATCAGCTCAGAGTCTCCATGCACAGTTATCCTATGGGATCCTAATCTTCTCAACAGATTCAAGCCTAAGATAAGAGCCTCACACTCTGCGATATTGTTTGTACATTTGAAATGCAAGTTACAGGCATGGTTCTCTGCGTAGTCACTCTCTGTGTTATGTACCCACACCCCTACTCCTGCAGTTCTCTTGGTGCATGACCCATCAAAATTCATTTCCCATAAAGGTTCGCTCTCGGGCTTAACATCGTTTTGTTCTTGGTGTGGCGTATAAGCTGGTGAAGGGTGACTAATCAGTTGAGTGCATTGTATTTCTTATTCACTCTGAGTTTCATTTTTGGTGCACTGCCCATAGGTTTCTACATCGTTTTCTTCCGAGTCTAGAGTAGCCATTATGTTAAAGTCCATGGGCTCTGTTTCATTGTTTGTATCTCTTTTTTTGAATTCTGACTCCTCTATGGATTTTTCATTACAAAGGATTATGGAGTCAAGATCTGTGTGTATAGAGTATAAAGGTGAATTTTCAGGCTTTTCAGGGCTGCTGACCAGGAATTTCATTTATGCCTCTCTATACAGTCTTCTAAGTTGGCCGAAGACAGGGATTGTAGCATAAGCCCCATCCATCTACATTGTACCTTGCAACTTGGCTCCCCATGATCTCAATAATAACATGCCATACTTAGGTGGCACATCTGCCACAACAACATCCATGACCATACACTTGGCTGGAATCTGGGTAAGGCTTACACATAAATCTTTGATTAGGCCAAGACACTTTACTTTGCTAGAATCAAATGAATATAAATATTTGTAGGGTCGGGTTATTTCTAGGCCTAACCTTTCCATCACTACCTTAGGCATCATATTGTGTGAAGCCCCAAAGTCATGCATTTCATTGTGGAGGATCTTATCATGGATATTGCGACTGATATAAAAAAGAGGTACTACCCCTTCTTGAAACTTCCCTTCTATCTTGGGACTAAACAGAAGGGTTGGTTGATCATCACTCAAATTGACCGTGTCACTGTTCTCACCTAGATTTAATGCTTTCAAAATTTGGCTTTTATATACATCCAAAGTGGCCAGCTCAGAGAGTGGTGCAGAGATTTTAATTTTCGCAATCTCACTCTCCAAATTGAAAGTGGACTGACTCTTTGGAATGTTCAACTCTGTTTTGTTAGCCACTACCTTGGTGGTAGATTCAGTGGGTTGATTCTCACTATGTACAGGTTTAGAAACTGTTTTATCAGGAGCACTAACTGCAGTGCTAGTGTTGCTAGTTGGTTGATTGATTTTATCCATGGTTTGGTTGTCTTTTTCTTTGTTCCTCCCAGGACTCTTAGCTGCTGATTTGTTCCTTTCAGCAGTTGCTTTAGAAGATTTCTCAAGCCCTTTCTTGATGGTAATCTCAGAAGCTTTGGGTTTGGAATTATCTAGGCTATTCTTGCTTCTAAGTTCATACTGTTCTCTGACCTGCATGATGGAATTTTCAAATCCAAGTCTGTAATCCTTAGATTCTAATCCTTCCTCACCCCAATATGAGGGTGAGGGTTGATCTTCTTCTGCAGAACAATTGTGGATTTAGTTTTCTACTTCAAACATGTTTATTATGTTCCCTTCAGACCCTTCTATGATTCCCTCATCTTCATCAAGAAATTTCTCTTGGAATGGGGGAATAACTTGCTGATTTGATTCTCTTTGTCTGTTGGGAGTGGCATTTTTTCTTCTAAAGTTCTGGTTCTAGTTATGATTTTCATTTCTGTTTTGATTGCTGACTGTGAAAACCATTTTTTCCATCATTTGCTGTAGATTTTCCATGTTTTTAGATAGACGGTCGTAATTGGGATCAGATGTGGAAGCTACAGTGTCATCTCTATATGTTACCTTTTCTCAGTTATCAATCTTGCTTTCTTCTCAATCAGATTAGCCTCTACACTCACTGCTCCTTTTTTCATGTCTTCCAAAGTGTTGTAATCTCTCTCCCTAAGCTGGTAGGCCATGCCAACGTCAAAACCTTCAGGGTATTTCACTAGGGCCAAACCTTGGGGACATTTCATGTGTGGGGGAAGAGCATTGTAAACACTGTTGAACCTTGTGGAGTAGTCATGGACACTCTCTCCTAAATTTCTCTTAAGATTCTTGTATTCTGCTAGGATTTGGAGAGGGTTGGCCTTAACTTCCCATTTGTTTATGAAGGTCTGATATAAAGCAGGAAGATCTTGGATACTATTAGGAGGTAGGCCTTTGAACCATTTCTTGACATCACCTCCTAGGCTTTGGGCAAAGATTCTCATTTTGACTGTATCAAAAGAATCTTCCATCCTATCTACATGGTGCTGAGCTGTGGTAGACTCTTTTGCAGTGAAGTGTAGGATCTTTGACTGATAATCATTGGGTAAGGGCACTAGAGGCTGAGGTAATACCATAGGTGCATACCAGGCTGCCATGATGATGTTCTGAGGAGGTAAGGGGTTGGTTCGAGCAGCTAGTATATGGATGACAGGGATACTAGGACTAGTAGAAGTCTGTTGAGAAGATTTGGGATGGGAGAGCCCCAGGTTTTGAATGAAGTGAATATCAAGAGGCATAGACGGAGGGGTTTCTCTGTCCCTAATGTGTTGACCACTATGAGATGGTGAACCCGGAAGCTCAAGGTCTGGATGGTCTAGAACACCGAATGACCTAGTTCTTGGTAGTCTGTTTGGTAGGTCTAGGTTAAAAGGTGGGTCTAATAGAGCTGTAAAGTCTTCCGGTGCAGAGTTAGCTCTATGGATGTGGCTGGATATAGTTGGTATTTTAGGTGTAGGAGATCTCTTAAGGATGCTCTCAGGGTTGTCAACTATTTCAGGTGGGTTTGGGTTGGGATAAGCTCTTGTGTGAATGGTTCTTGAAGTCAGAATGTTGTTTTCTTAACCAAGAAGCTTGACCCTACTTGTTACTTCTATTATGGATGATGTTGTTATGGAGGCTGGTCTCCTAGTGGAGTCTTATGTGAACCAAGATAATCAATAGTCCTACTGATCACCAGTGGAGTCTTTGATCTCTAAGGAACTATGGAGTTTCCAGGTGGAAGATTCACGATGCTTCTGGGGGTACACTATCCACCACAGTGCTTATGAGATGTCCCTTTTCAATGATATCTTTAAAACACAGCAAAATCTAACCAGAGATTGACTGGGAGGGATTTTACCAGATATGTCATCTCTAAAAGAGTGTGAGATCTGGAGGCTACCCAGCCCTTTCCAGACTCTGTCTAAGAGTGTGGGAGAAACACAACAAATGGTGTAGAAAGTGAATTGAAAATGGAAGTGTTTCACTGCCAACCTAACCAGAGTTTCTAGGTTTTCTGAGGCTCTTGTGAAGTAGTAGGATGGAAGATACTCAGAATTTCCGCAGCGGAGTCGCCATTATGTTGGTGTTCACATGTTTTGGCCAGGTTGGCAAGACCAAAAGATGATACAACATCATAACCACTTTCAGACCTCAGGATCTAGCCCTCCTGGGTCCAGAGAGGGATCTCTCTATATGAGCAAAGTTTTTACGTCTTTGAAGCTCAAAGTTAAGATATTAGGCTAGTTATGAGCACGGGGTTTTGTTTGTTTGATTTTTGGTTGGTTGTTGGGAATCAGGAAGAAGGGTTCAATATAAGACAAGGCTGAGAAAATAGGACTCAAGGAAAAGGAGAGATGGTTTAGAGAACATCAAGACCATTGGGCAATGGAGTCAGGAAATGGTTTACTTTCTATTCAATATGCAGGCTTTCAATTGGGCTAGTCATCTAAAGCATTAGATCTTAAAGATGATAGTGAAACATGAAATGGTAAGAGAGAAGGTGAAAGCAAGGAAACCTCCAAGGTGACCTTTTAGAATTGAGATCCGGGGACAGGACATGCCATTGAACACCTGTGATCCAAACCTAAAAGGTAAACTCTTCGGATAAGGAACATTAAATATTTAGAACACAAGGTTAAAGACCTGAGATCGGAGAGAGACTTTGAACTCTAAATTCTTCGGCCTCCAGCTTAAGGGAACTTAGAAAGGTTTAATTAATTGAAAAGGATCATAGTTAGATAGAGACAAAGTTCTAGACCTCCCATTGTTCCCAATTCATTCAATTAAATCCTAACAAGAACATCTAAAGACAAATTTCATTAATTCATACATCAACTAGCAATATATCAGACCACCACACTGGTTAAATTAGCTTGAAATCAATCCTCAGATAACACATACAATAGAAAACATTGAAGGCAAGGAGAGCAGAAACATAGGGTACCTAACAAGGGTAAATCCTATGCCAGATTTCTGATGCAAGCCAGTAGAAATGAAATGAAATGAACTACAAGTTAACAAATACAGGGATAGAAAAACATCACTTCTGCTTTAAATTAGGATCGAAAGAAATTTGCTTGTCATATTAAAGAGCAACACCAGTCATGTACAACATTTCCAATGGCTTGAATACTCAGACTGAAAAAATCTTCCTCAGCCTATCTTACAATTTTACACAGAGACTATGTCTGAAAAGATATAGCTTGCAATTCTCTGATAATCGATCAATAACAACCCCCATGTTTCTTCAGGAATTTTATAGCTGAAAGAGGAGCAGAGGGGGTAGGTGAAAAACTGAATGCAGCATTAAAACTCATAAGAGGAGGAGAGCCGAAGCCTCGTTCTGTTTTAAATTCTGGGAATTTATCTCTGGTACTCTTTGGATGAAAGAGTGGTCTTCATCAGGCTTCCATTTACTACAGGTATGTCTCTGATGTACTTGTTGTAGCACCTCTGCAAAACTCTTGTGAACTAAACCAAACAGATTGATAATTTCAGGTTCACCATACTGTATAACTAATGCACTGGAAATGTAGGACTGTTGTCAGGGGGGGAAACTTCATTTGGACACAATGTAGACAAACAATAATGAGTACCATGTCCTTTCTTAGGAGGAGACATTCTACTGATATAAACACCCTGATGATATGGTTTTCTATGCGTTGAACCTTCTGTGTGATCCATGATGTCTTTGATCTGATACCTTGCCCTTCAATTGCTTCAAAAATCTTTGATTACCAATCTTAAATTCTCTGATATTTTACTGATACTCTGTTACTGCTCCATTCCTGTCTCTGTCAGTGAATTCTGCGATTTAATGGCTTCGGAAGGTTTCACAGAGTTTAACCTTGTTCCTTTAATAAAGTTCCTATCATAACACCTTCCAAGGCCTTTCTTCATAATTTTCAATCTCTGCACATGGTCTTCCTTGTGTTCTCTATCGCTGTAACAGAGACTGTGAATCATGGCAGTTTTTCGCCGCCCGTAACCCTGCAAAACACACAAACATGTTAAGAAAACCATGCATGGAAAGGGTGGATGTGGCGAGGAAAATGAGGATAGCCGTGCAGGCTAGTGAAATGGTGGAACAGTGCAGGGTGATGGCAGAAAATGCAGCGTAACAGTGGAAGATGGCCATGGTGAAAGTTGGCAGAATGCGAAAATTTGACACTTGGGCCTTTGAATGAGATATATAGGGGAACCGATGAAAATGCGAGGACAACACGTGGAATGGTGACGTGGCAGGACCTGGTCGATGGTGGGGCGTGGGTTTAATTCTAGCCATCCAATCTCGAGAGGAGATCGATGGTGGAAAAAACGTCGGAGGGTGACAGATGGTGGGCCATGACTCTATTTGCCTTGGGCTAACTCCCGCGCATCTTAATGGCGCAGTCACCATTGGATGGGCATCTCTAGATCGGACGGCGTACATGCATATCGTGTCGAGTCAAACGTCGAACTTTAATGCGCGATGGGGGGCGGTTTTAAAATAGTGCTCGGTGCCACATGTCCTGCGGTGAGTGGAATCGCTCCGAAACGAAACATATCGCCTGCCCCCGGAAAGGAAGTGTGATGGAAACTGGCGGGTTTAAACAGTGCTTTGGCATGGGGACCACTAGGTT
The DNA here is from genome assembly GCA_034641835.2 of Pinus albicaulis. Classification (NCBI taxonomy): domain Eukaryota; kingdom Viridiplantae; phylum Streptophyta; class Pinopsida; order Pinales; family Pinaceae; genus Pinus; species Pinus albicaulis. The sequence goes on along the minus strand of CM076584.1, from coordinate 86,281,409 downwards.
GGGTGAACTTCTGATCGTTGATTCGCGGGTTGAACGGACGGTGGATATGCGATCGGAGCAGTGACGGGCTGGGCCACAGGCGCGATGCTGATCTGCGAAGACCGTCTGATCTGTACAGATCGACGGTTAATACTGTGCCTGATATCAATCTGCGATAAGCGCTCTATGGGCTAGCGCTTGGTTCTAGCGCCTAGGTCACGTCGAGAAAAATATGGAGGGGCTAGGGCCAAAAGGTGCTAAGCCCACATATATGGAGAATATGGTTTTTGGCCCATTTTTAGTGCATTTTAAGGCCAATAAAGGGTAACGATAGGGGAAAAAGGGGAAATTAAACCAAACCAGGGGTGTGTGTAGGATTTAGAGGGGATTTTGAGATGATTTAGAAGGACTAAGGGAGGGATTTTGGGGTGAAAGGGAGGCTTTGAAAAAGGAGAAAGAAGGGATGAAATGGAGAATTCTGTAGGGGTACAAGGGGAAAATGAAGGCCTTTAGGAGCACAATTTGTCATAATTAGTGAGGCTTATTGACTTAGAACAACAGAGGGAAATAATAAAAGGGCAGAGAGCATGAAGAGGCTTCAAGGATGATGTGTTTTCAGGAGAAATGCATTCCTTGAAGGCTCATAAAACAAATTAGCCCCTCTTTTCTTGTCAAAAATTTCATAGGGGGCTAACACATGGGATCCAACTATAGAGGTATTTCATATTAAGAACTAAGTGGTTCTTATAATAGTCAAGGATGTGTACTTTCTCACAGGTTTGTTGAGGAGTGGCCTGCCTATTTCACTGTTAGGGTCTGTTGTTGGAGGAGAGACAGTGAGAGATTATGTTTTGCAATATTGCTATCTAGGGTCAAAGACAAGAAAATATGGAAATATTAACATCTAGGATGTTAGATATTTTCCATTGAGAAATATCCTTTTCAAGATCACAAAACTTACCAACATCGTAACACTCCATATAGTGAATAGATCGTATATGCAGTATGTGCTAGAGTGTATGGATCCAACCGTATTCAACTAGTCTGAAGCTATTCTATCTCAAATAAATGAAAAATTGAATAAAGCAAAGGAAGGAAGAAATTTTTTATTTATGGCTCTATCCCTATATCCCTTGCCTTGGAACATATTCCACTAATGCAGCCACAACATGTGACACTGGATATAGCTAGTCCTAGATATCCTCAAATGTAGAGATGGGTAGAACTCATGAGTCGGCATGCAGACCAATCTATTGTTGTGTTCTCTACTGTATTCTTCACCTAGTTGCAAAGACAAATCATCGCCATCGACAAGTATGCATACACAAACATCGATTTTGGAGGGGATTTAGATTTAGTTACCAGAAGGTGCTCAGTGGGGTGCAATATGTAAGAATGTTTTGACCATGTTTTTTATTTTCCTAAGGTTTATACAATGTTTTTTAATTTTTATTTCTTTCAAAAACAAAACTAAATGTTTGATGTAATGCAAATATTGGACGTGTTCAACCATTAGTGGAACCAGAGTGTGAAGTAGATGTGCCAGCAGAGAGGGTTGTTGGGAGAGAAGTCCTTCAGGATCTTTACATGGTTGAAACTTTGACTAAAATTCAGTAGCACATAGAGGCTTTAACCTTCAGGATTCTAGATTTCCAGATCGAAGAGCTTTCTATGCGACTGTAGCGACACACTATTGGGGTTCGTAACCGTTGGATGTGGTTACTTCACAGGATAGATAGATCTATAGCATGTTACCATGAGCACCACTAGTTTACTTGTGACATTTTGCATACATTTTGAGGTCAGATGACCAATGTGTCTTGGGCACAAATTTTTGTAAAAACCTATAGCTATCTATCTATATGATTTCAGTGTTTTCCTATGTTTACTGTGTAATCCTATTCAATGATGTGAATTTTTTCTTTACATATGTTGGAAATGTCTGTCTAAAACTTGATTAGCTAATGAATCAGTCGATGTGTTCAAATTTCTAGAAATGTGTTGATATTGAATAAAATCAAAGTTTCTCTCCAAAATTCCAACTCTAAGGAACAATCTATGCAATGTTGGATTTCTAACAGTATAAACACTAGTAAGTTGTAATACCACAAGTTTCGAGTGTAACCTTATGATGATATGGTTAATACCAAATGAAATGGCATCAGAGAGAAGTTTGATCAACATGCTATACTCAACGATATTGTTTGTCGATCTACCAATACAAATCCCTTGAAAACTCACTAACTCATCGCTCGGAGTGAAAATGGCCCATGCTGCAGGGGATAGATTCTGCATACTAAGACTAGCACCATCATCATATCCAACAAAGCATTCTGAAGATTCAGACATCTGCGATGAAATTTAAAGCAGATTACTAACGTCAAGAAAACTCAAAAAAAAAATTAATATAGTGAATGCAAATCAACAACATATATTTACAATATAATACAAAAAATTACTATGCCATGATTAACCATAGTAATGTTTGAAATACAACCCATTTCTAGGTTGCGCCAATGGAATTCCATCGTAATCAAATAACTCATAGGTGCCCTTAGTAAGAAATATTTTGAAAATATAGGGCCATACCATAATGGCTCAACTTTTCCTGTACCTCTTACATCAGCTTCTTGATCATAAAGAAGGACCAAGTTGCCCTCTGAGAAAATTCGAGGCTGGAAATTTTTGTCGTATTATGCCTTTATACGTCTCTTGTGCACTTCATTGGCCAATTTGGCTTCATGACACATTTCATCAAGATGGATGAGGGTAAGGAGATGCGCTTCTTCTTTGGAGGTGTCAGTTAACAAGTCAATCGCAAGTTCTAACGATGGTATTTCACATTGGATTGGTAAGATATCTTCCAGAACATACACAAATTGAAAAGGAGTAAAGCTAGTTGCATTTATTACCAAGGTTCGATAAGCCCACAAGGTGGAGCACAGGATCAAATGCCACTTTCTTTTACGAGCTCCTATCATTCCTTGAAGCATACGTTTAATAATTTTGTTGATAGCCTCAACTTGTCCATTTGATTGTGGATAATAAGGAGTATAATTATCACGTGACAATCCTAAATTGGCAGTTAATTCAGAAATCATGTGATTGCAAAAATGTTTCCTGTGGGATCCAAAACCATGCAATAACATGATTAAAGAAAGAAACACAACTATCTGTCCAGTGTTGTTGAATGTAGGCATTGATTCAGCCCATTTGGTAAAATAGTCGACTGCGACAATCATATAACCATGCCCCTCGAATGAACGAGGGTTACAGGTCATGACTTCAATACCCCATTTCAAAAATGGTCCCATAGAGACAACGGGATGCATTGGCACTGGTGGTTTGCAGATTTTACGATAAAAAATATGACATGCATGACAAATTCTGACCGCGAGGATGCAATCTCGAAAAATAGTAGGCCAAAAATAATCGATGCGGAGTATCTTCTGCACGATAGCATATCTAGATAAATGTCCCCCACATGCCCCAACATGACAATCATTTAACACTTTTTTGGCCTCCTCATGAGTAAGGCACCTCCTTAAAATGGTATAGATACCACGAGGATAAAGTGTATTTCCAATGATCAGATAATCTTTGGCTTGGTATCGAATACGTCATTTTTCAGAGTGAGAGGTATCGGGTCAAAAAGTTTGGGTTTGGAGATAAATGATGAAATCCCCATACCAAGGATCAGATGATCCGATCAGAAACAGAGAATCGTCAGGAATTGATGGTTCCGATGTAGTTGGACTACTATCAGAGGGAAGGTCACAGAGAAGCTCAGCCAAAACTAAAGACTTCTTTGACTTGGATTTGATGAATTCCAAATCAAATTCCTACAAAATGAAAATCCATTTTGAATATTTTCCCCCCAGCAATTCATGTGATAAGATATAATTCATGGGGTTGCAATCTGAAACTATATTTATTTTTCAGAGCAGGATATAATGGAAAAATATTTGGACATCTTGAATAGCTGCCAAGGCAATATTTTCTACGTATGATTACTTAACTTCCATATCATTGATATTACAACTCAAATAATAGATCGAATGTTCAATTCCATTTTCTACTTGGACCAATATCATAGCAGTGGTCGTTTCAGCTGCAAAGATATATAGGAAATAATCATTTTGATAATTAGGGGGACACATTAATGACGCTAGGACAAGAGTGTCCTTGACAACATCAAAATAAGCTTCCGCAACTTGGTCCCAATGGAAGGGAACCCATTTTTTCAGTAGTCGAGTAAATCCTTTAGCCATTTCAGTGTAGTTTGGAATGAACCTTCTTAGGAAGTTATCCTTTCCTTGAATTTTTTATATCTAAAGTAAGTTTTATGGCGTAGGAAAAACAAGAATGGCTTGAACCTTTAATGGGTCGATTTGAATTCCTTCTTTGGAGACTACGAATCCAAGCAAACAACCAGAACCAACACAAAACACACATTTATGTGCATTGAGGCATATTTTGTAGTGTTGGAAGCGTAAGAAAATGGCTCTCAAATGCATTGGGTGATCAGTCTGATTTCATGAATCCGCTGGTAAATCATCTAGATATGGTTGAACAATGTGCTTGATGTCATTGAAAGGATAATTCATTTCTCTCTGAAAAGTTTCCTCAGTGTTCTTTAAACCAAAAATAAGTTTCCTATAAGTGAATGTGCCCCAAGGATAGATGAATGTTGTCTTAAATTGATAATCTGGGCGGATATTGATTTGATTGTAGCCGGAAAATCCATCCATGAATGAAAATATTTCAGATCTAGCATAATCGTCAATAATCTAGTCGATAAAGGGAGTAGGATAGTTGTCTTTTGGATAAGAAAGATTGACATCACGATAATCGACACACACTCTAATGGTTCCTCGATTTTTCATGATAGGAATGATATTGGAAACCCACTCAGTTAGCGGAACAGGGTATATGAAACTAGCACGCAAAAGATTTTCAACTTCTGCTTTGATGGCAACAACTTTCTTTGGATGAACAGGATGAAGCCGTTGACGCACCAGTTTGACATCAGGATACATATTAAGAGTGTGTTCAACTATACGAGTATCTATGCCTGGAATCTTCTCGTAAGACCAAGAAAATGCATCATGGAATTCATGAAAGAGAGAGCAATATGATTCGAGTTCTGATGAAGAACAAGATACATTGACATAAATATTTTCTACAAAGCCAGGTTTGGTTGAAATATCGATAGAAATGGTTTCTTCAATATTTGACAGATTTTGCTCAGAATCGATTGCGTTAATGGGAAAAGAATTCGAAAATAAATTTTTGATGGATGGGTGATATAGTTCACTAATATTATTTTATTCATAATCAGGAAGATGGGAACGATGATCATAATCTTCCCATGGTTCTCCCTCTGACATCATGGCTTCCAAAATATTCTCATCTGTCAAGAACATTAAGGAAAAAGGATCAGAGGGGGTACCAAAATCTAAGGAACGATCAACCCAAACACTCGGCAATGTTGATTTCAGATTTGCTGCCCAAACCAGATATATTGATTGCTATGCCAGCTCAATAGGGTTGGGTGGTAGAAACTCATCCAACATAGAAATATCAGAATCACCCATACTCTTCCTTAAGCCGGATAGAGTGGAAGAGATCATGTAGCAGGTCTCTATATGTGCAATTTCTACCAACGTTGCAGGCGGCGGTAATGAAAAGGTTCCCATAAGAGTGGAATCCTTTAAGAGTCCTACACCAATGTTATCAAGTTCTAGTTGGGGTATGTGAACGAATGGAATGCTTCTAATTACCTGCGAAGCAGAGGCAAAGAAATATAGTTGATTAATGATTGCGATTGTACTTTTATGTGGAAAGGCAATCATTCTAAAGTATGTAGAAACAATTGCAGTCATTGCATATACCCATGGCCTTGCAAGTAAAATATTATAGTCAACGGGTCCGTCAACAACCTCAACATCAATATTCACTATTTTTCCCCCTAATTCAACATCTAGGTTATTAATAACACCACAAGGTTTATATGTACGTCCATCAAATGCCTTCAACGTCATTGATGATTGTGATAAGCGCGACGAGCCAAGTGAATTCCAACAATTTAGAGACATAATGCATATAGAAGCTCCCTCATCAATAATAGTGCGATGAACAAGGTGATTGAAAACATTTACTTTTATGGATAATTCCAATTCTGCTGGTAATTGTGGCACATAGCCAATATGATTAAAGACGACAAGATTAAAATTAGTTGGATCAATTCCACCAATAGCCGACTATAAAGTTTTTTTTTGGGAGGGAAAATTTTGTAATACCTCAAGAGAAGACATGGTTGAAGGTGTTTGAGCCAAATCTTCAACTATATTATAATTTTGTGCAGCTCTTGCTCGAGGATTAAATGTCGATTTATGAATTACTCCCTTTGGTGGCTTGATTGTCAATCCAAGAATAACAATAGGCAGTATAGATTCTGAAGATGGATTCATCGTCGATGTAGTAGGTTGATTAGTGACCTAAATACCATAATCTTTATTTCGCATTGATACAAAAATATCTATTGAAGGTTTTGTGACAAATATCATTAACACTTGGGAACTAGGAGCTAGATCCATAGCAACCATGTTTGTGTCCGGATTTTGAAATGGGTCTGTCAACACAGCTGACACATGAGAAGTCTTGATGATTTTTTAGACTTCAGCGCGGTGAGGAAAATCCCTAACAAAGTGTTCCTAATTATAGACTATGCATGGATAATGAGGTTTCCTAGGTCTAGATGATTGATCAGATGATCTTTCTTGCAAGTTAGAAGTTTTCTTTTTCTTAGATTTCCCTTTTTTCTTACTTCGGGGTTGCTTGTCACTTTTTCCTTTGTCAAATTACACAACATTAATTTTGGAAGCAGGAGCAGCATCAGATGCAATAGTGTGATGTGTGCTTGTAGTGCCATCAAGCCGTCTCCGGCATGAGAGTCCTTTAATTGAGGAGGAACATTGAAATTAGATCTCGTCGCATTAGGAATTTTTTCATAAAGCGTGCCAGACTAAGTATAAATCAAGTCTAAATATTGGCCACGAGTGATAAATTTATCTTCTGTGACGATGCCACCCTTAGCCAAATCCTTAGTTATAAATGGTTAGGGGGACTTAATGAACCATTCAGCAAGGATTTGATCCAGAACAAAGGTCTTAACCATTCGACGATGACGACGCCACTCATGAATATGATCAGAAATGTGAGTAGCATTAGTCTGCTTGAAATTTTTCAAGAGTTCCATTCCAGTTTCATATCTGATGGGTAACTCGAAATGAGTCAAAATGATAGTAGCTAGGGCTGTGAAATTATCAAAATAAGCTCTAGGTAATTCAATGTACCATTTTTCAGCCAGACCTATGAGCGTACTTTGGAAAAGACGTAGTTGAATAGAATCATCATTCAAGGGGTTTGATGAACACCATAAATGATAATTCATAACATGATTCAACAGATCTTCTCCAGGGTTTTTATTGAACTTAATAATATATTAGGGTAATTTGTGAGGTATCACTAGCCACCAAGGACCATAATTAATTGGATCATTAGTTAGGCAATTTAAATCTGGTAACTCTAAAGTTCCAACAAAGGACAACTGTCGATTAAGGTCAGGTTGAGCATAGCCAGGGTAAGATGGAATTTCTTGAGCAACAGGCCATTGAGCACCAGCATAAGGAATCTACTAATGGTAACCTAGATAGGGGTTGTTTTGAAAAGAAAACGCTTGAGGACTCTATTGACAAAAACCTAGATATGATACTTGTTGAAATGAAGTTTGACGCATTTGCGCCTGTGCCTACCAAGGGGTCTGTCCGACAACGTTATAACCAAAATTAAGATGACTTGGATTCAGTTGATAGGTATAACCAGGTTGTGGTTGTGACATCCCATAAAATGGTAAACCAGCTTGTGAATAAATAATTCTGGATACAGGTTTTTGTAAATTAACCGAAGGATTTGGAGTCTGTAGACCCAACATTTGATGATATCGAGTTGAAGGACCTGATTGATAAGGTTATAAAAAAATTTTATTTTGTAACATGGGTAAATATGTATTAACGTGGTAATGATGTGGGTGTAACAAGTTGAACTAGTTGATACGATTGTATAATTGTTTGTGGTTGGATAGGAAGAGTGGGTTGCCACTGACAAACATTCATTTCAACATTAGGTTGACCAAAAAGTGATTGAGTACTGTCATATTGGGTGACTAAAGGTTGCCCCCAGCATGAGGAGGATAATAAGACGGAAAATATTGTTGTCAAAATGTTGGGAGTCCAGTTGATATGGTACTTGAAGGAATAGACCTAGAAGGACCGGCTTGATATTGCCCTGAATATGTGTATAATGAATCAAGTCGTTCAGTACTTATAATAGGATTACCAGTTAAAATATCAGATGATGACATTTGTAAATTCCATGGATTTGAAGATGCCCCAGAGAAAATTCCAGATAATGATTTGTAACATGATGGGACCAAAGGACCACCATGAAAATATGACTCTGGTGCAGTAGTAAACATCGACGGGGTAGTTAGGGAGAGAGCTGACATAATTGGAACATATGGTTCAATCGAAGATGTTGGTTTAGGCGTGGTTACTTGACCAAATGTATACCATTTTGAATTGACGGGAGTTCGAAAAGGAGGAATATCAACAAAAGTAGAGTGTGTCGATTGAGAAAAAGACTCGTACCGATAAAGGTCCTCCCCAAAATGGGTTGGAGTTAAAGGTGTCTCGCCTTGTGAGATTTCTTCAATCGAAATTAAACCAGGGGGGAGTATTTCACCGTTAGGCCAAAAGTATATTTCAAGTGGTTGACTGTGTGATATGGGAGATTCAATAGCTACAGAACTTTATGGGATGACCAAGGTATGAACAACTTCTGGTTGTACGACTTTAGGATTCAAATGTTCTGGCAAAGAAGAGACATGATCTGGATGAATTTCTAGTTGACATCATCATCCCCAATTTCTAGTTCTATTATTTTTTAATATTTTTACCCTTTTAATTAAAAATGGTGAATCATCCCCCATGGTTGACATCATCATCTTGAATCCTATTGGTTCTTACAAAGTTTATTTTTGTTGTAAATTTTACTTAGAAGGCCCATTTTAGACCTCAAAATTCCCCTAATGTAAGCCCATACCTTAGGAAAACAACACAAAATTATCATAACTTAGAATTTTAACTAAATAAAGGAATAAAATTTGAAAATATACATCAGGAGATTGAAAAATAGTTGAATAAATACCCTGATTGTTGAATTTGTTTGTCACCTAGGAATCTGAATTACACTAGTGGAGTCGTCATTTGTTAGCATAAAATATTTTGGAAGGTGTACCAAAAAAGATTTATTTAAGCCATGAGTGACTAATGACTCTAACAATAGCTATGGTTGTTTAATTCCTCATATTTGTAACATAAATTTAGAATAAACTTGCAAAATAATAGATCTATGTAGTAGAAGATGTTAAACAAAAAACTGATTAACTAGCGTAAAGCCCCAATCATGGATAAAGAAAATTAAAAGAATTATTTTTTTATTGAAATGTTACACCTGGTGAAGGAAACTTGTATACATGTTACAAGTCCCCCTCAAATGGGATGGGTTCTCTGTTTTGTCCTCTATGTTTCAGTTTTCTAGATCACTCTCTCACTAATGTATGAAACCCAAAAGTATGTGTTGAACTCAGATGGGAGCTCATTTGCAAAAAGAAAATAATAGTAAATGATCATGGTGAGGAATGGATGGAAGACCCTCTTATTTATAACAAAATATTGGGTTATTCTCAAAAATGGAAAATAATAAAATATTATTAGCCACAATGTAGATCTAACCGCATGGAATATTTTATTATATTTTTTGGAGGGAAAATATATTTAAATTGGTTAAATACATTTATTTAGAAATAATAAATACATAAATTATTTATTTATTATTTCAAATATTTGGTTAAAGAATACTAAACAAATAATGATTTTTTTAATCATTCATGGGTGATTTAGTCAAATTTGACAAGGAATATTAAATTATTTATTTAAATATTCCTCATGGGGTTTCCTGTTTTAATCATAAATAATAAAACATGGTTTAACAATTATCTCTGTGAAAGCAATTTTAATATGGTTAAATTGGTCTTACAAGATGTATTTTGATCCACCTCGTTAGAAATGGTTAGGTGATAATTTTTTGGTGAAAACAAATTACCCCCCAACGTAGAAGTGTTATGATCAAATCGTATGACCTAAATATGTTGTAAGAACACAATCACTAGACATCAAAGGGGAGTTAGAGAGAGAGAGAGAGAGAGAAAGGAAAGACATAGAGGGGGCGAGACCTACTAATTGATAGAAGTATCCTTTAATTTTGGAGTACACGATCTCAACGGGGTGGGGTAGGCATACCCATACCTGCCGAGATAACTGCGTAAAATGAATAATGATGAGCCCAACAATGTGGGACTAAGTTGTAAAGTACATGTTACATGGTACATGGCATGCTGGCATCAATGGGCCATAAAATAATACAGTGAATCACATATACATAATGCTCTTGAAAAAAGAGAGGCCATGAATGAATACAATAACATCTAAGTACATGAGATATAATTCCCACTCATCTATCACGGGGAGGGGGAACCGTGGGGGAACCACAACCAAAGAATCCCTGATGAACATGAAGGGGCTTTGAAGATCTGATGGGATCATATGAATGAGACATGCATGTTATGGGTGTTGCAAGTGGTTGGAACCAAGCACATCAAATCTGCAAAACTGCATCTAAGGTTGGATCTTTGTGATGACACAAAGAAATATGAAATTCCAGAATGGCACACTACTACATCTCAAAATTACTATCAGAATCACTAGCACAACTTAATATCACACTTCAAATCATTAAAAAATAACACACTTATGATGCCATAAACCCTCAACAATGTACCGAGTACTTCCGAGTGGTTTCTTAACGTATCAGAGTGAAGGCACAAATCGGGGGGGAAGGTGAAGCTTCTATTAGGAGTGTGAATGGTGAAATCTGTTAGGACGTGACGCACCTATCGATCATAGCTTAGATAGTTGTCCATTTTGGGTCATTATATATTTGGAAATTTTGTAGAGTGATTTGTGAAGCCCTCATTTTTACAAAGATTTTTTTAGAAGGATGGAAAAAATTAGGGTTTGAGCTTGTACGTTGACCTTATATTTATTTTTATCACTGTCATGGTTTTTCTTGACAATGGAAGTGTGATCTCCTTTTCTGGCATTGACTACTTTTAATGGCTACATTTTTGTATGTTGGATAAGGGTTTCTGAAATCAAATTTCCAGAACATCTAGTTTCAAAGTGTTGAGGAATGTTTGTTATTTTTTGTAATACACCTTACATGATTTTGGGTTTGGAAATAACCTTTACAACACCATAAAATATGTGATTCTGGATTTTGTTCCTTGCAAAGCCCTAAAGTCATTGTTACATTATCAGAATATTTATGGCATAGTGAGACCCCTTCATGATGTGTTGCAACGACGGACAACATGGTTGAGGGAAGCAACTTCCATTAATTCCCTCATCTTAAAGATATTCATTGGTATCTTCTAGTATTGTATTCATATATTCTATCAATCTTCCAAGTTGCATTTTCAAGAAAAAATTGACTTGTGTCTTGCATTTGGGTACAAATTTAGCATTGTTGATTGTAGTTTTTAATGTGTTTCCCTATAGACTCTACTTAGTTAAGGGTGTCCCACAAAAAATGAGAATAGTGAATGCCTTTCTTATCCTAGCTAGAGGACCTTGAGTTGTAAGGCATTTTTTTTTTACATGATCAACCTGCTCAATGAGGCATGAGGCTAGATGGATAGGGGATTTCTTGCTACATTTTTTTTTAGTGAATAGTTATACCACATCAATTTTTTAACCAACAAAAAATTATTTTCATTTTCAAATTGAAAAAGGAAAGAAAAGGCATCAAATTGTGTAAATTAGACCATTCATATCTGGATAACCAATTGTTTATGGAAGAAAGCATGGTCATTGTGTGATGGATTTAATATATTTAATGTGGTCAAGAATCATTTGATTGAGTGCTTCCGTGAAAGATGTGAAACATCTTCTGAAAAAATTAAGGGTCATATATGATTCTCAAAGAAGTTAACATGATTCAAGGCCCAAGATATTCAGATAGATGTTATATGTTGCCCTATATTATTGGTTGTCATTATCCACATTAAGCATGTTTTAGATTGAGCTACCAAGAGAAGAAACTTATAATCATGGCATTTAAGTGCCTAAACTTGGCCAAAAATCTCAAGAGTGCCTTATTGTGTGGGTTCCTAGTACCTCATATGCAAGGTTCATAAATTAATGGTTGAATTGTTAGAATAACAATTCCCATTTTAGATGGGCACCCTAGTTTGATAAAAATAGGCATAAGTGTAAGATAACATAAGACAAACAATATTCTAAGAATATTTTTTTAAACTTTAAACTTTATTATGGTTTGTTCTATTCTAGCTGAAAATTTATCCTTAGTTTCAACAACTAAATTTGAAAAAAATTATGTACTATACTTTCAGGTCTTATGCAATACGAAATAGGTGTTTATTTTGTGAAATACCTGAAAATTTACCCTTAGTTTCAACAACTAAATTTGAAACAAATTATGTGCTATATTTTCAGGTTCTTATGCAATATGAAATAGGTGTTTCTTTTGGGAAATAATTTATACCATGGTATCTCTTTTGGATATGATATTTTTGACTTTTAATTGTATCAGAGTAAGAAGTGAGTGAGTGACTAAGAGTCTACGAAGGAGAGTTTAAGTTAAAATGGCCTACCAACAACTTATGGAGAGCATCAGAAAAAGTGGATGAAAATCGTGGCAGTAAAAAAGTATTCACAAAAACACAAATGCAGTTCTAGGTGAATGAAAGGCACTCCAAAATCTACAACAATGGAAAGCAAGTGGCGATAAACAAGTATAGAAAAAAACACAAACGCAATTCTAGGTGAATGAAAGGCACTCCAAAATCTACAACAGTAGAAAGAAAGTGGTGATTCAACACAAACGCAATTCTAGGTGAATGAAAGACACTCCAAAATCTACAATAGTAGAAAGAAAGTGGCGATTCTAACACACTGAGACCCCCTTATCTATTGAGTCGCATGAAATATCTTGCTAAAAAAATCATTTTCCCCTAAATTTGTTTTCCAATCGACTTTTTGTTTATATTGAGAGAAAAGGCATTATATTTTAGATGAACACAAACAAACTCATCATAGAATACACTAGAAAATACATGTTTAAGTCACTTCCATGTTTAGTTGGAGCTCCTAAAAATGGATAATTGATAATTCAAGGTCATCAATACACTTCCATGTTTAGTTGGAGCTCCTAAAAACGGATAATTGATAATTAAAGGTCATGAAGAAACACACCTGCCATCACCTGTTTGTTGTTTATATCGAGAGAAAAGGCATTATATTAGAGATGAACACAAAAAATATCATCATAGAATACACTAAAAATACAAGTTTAAGTCACTTCCATGTTTATTTGGAGCTCCTTAAAATGGATAAGTGATAATTCAAGGTCATGAAGAAACACACTTTCCATCACCCTTGAGTGAAATGAATAAATATTACACAGAGCTCATGCGAAGTTTCTACTTTAACAAAGTGAAAATCTACATTTGAAAAGAAATGAGAAACAACAATAGCATGAGAGATGAGGGCCCAAGGTATGATAAAATAAATCCATTTCTTTCAAGATACAAAAGATATAGTGAGAAATATAAATGAAAGCAGAATCATGATTTCATAACATAATGGTTAATATATCACCAAATCACAACATATCACATATTTCAACTCATTATAAACTAGAGAAAACACATTAAATTCATGTTAATCATCATTATATTATCTAGAAAGGTGGAAACATAATAATTTAGAAGATGTATCATGCATTTGGAATGTCATATTCATAAAGTTCCAAGAAATTGAGTCTAACAAATAGAATTTCCAATATTATGACTCATGATAAAATTCACTAAACAAGCATGTGTGTGCATAATGCAAGAAATCATAATCCAAAACATGTGTAATGCAGGAAATCATAATCCATAACACCAAAGTACAAGTGGACCTAGTAGAACATATGAGTAATGAAAGAAATAATAATCCATAACACCAAAATACAACTGGAGCTACTAGAACATATGAGTAGTGTCAACAATGAACCAAAGTATTTTCTCAATGAGTGGGACACATCTCACAAAAAGGGGGACTTGTGGGCACACCCTCCTTAAAAGTGGGACACCTGGGCATCCCCCCACAATTTTTTCCATGAAACCTAAAGCCCAGCCCATACAACCACAAAGTTATCAGAGTTGGCATCCTCTATATTTTTTTGTATATGAAAGCTATAATTTTTTCCAAGAAACCTAAAGCCTAGCCTAGATAACAACAAAGTTATATAGTTTGCATCCTCTATATTTTTTTGTATATGAAAGCTATTTTTTAGGCGTAGCCCACACTACAACAAATTTATCATAGTTTGCATCCTCTATATTTATTTTGTATATGAAAGCTATTTCCATACAAAAAATTTATCATAGTTTGCATCCTCTATATTTATTTTGTATATGAAAGCTATTTCCATAGTATTTCCTTTACAAGTGAAGCTGTCAACAATGAACCAAAGTATTATCTCAATGAGTGGGACACATTTCACAAAAAGGGGGACTTGTGGGCACACCCTCCTATTTCCATAGTATTTCCTTTACATGTGAAGCTCTCAACAATGAACCAAAGTATTCTCTCAATGAGTGAGACACATTTCATAAAAAGGGGGACTTGTGGGCACACCCTCCTATTTCCATAGTATTTCCTTTACAAGTGAAGCTGTCAACAATGAAAAAAAGTATTCTCTCAAAGAGTGGGACACATTTCACAAAGAGGGGGACTTGTGGGCACACCCTCCTAAAAAGTGGGACACCTAGGCATCTCCCCATAATTTTTTCCAAGGAACCGAAAGCCTGGCCCATACAACAACAAAGTTATCATAGTTTACATCCACTATATTTGTTTTGCTATGAAAGCTATTTCCATAGTATTTCCTTTACAAGTGAAGCTATTGGCTTCAACATTTTTGTAAAATAAGTTTCCATTTATATGGGGAAAACAAGGGAACTAGTAAATGTTGAAAGGAAAATGGTGAAGCTATTGGCTTCAACGTTTTTGTAAACAAGAACCTATAAGAGAACCTACAAGTGTTGTATAGATGACCTTTATAAAATAAATTTCAAATATTATAAATGATAAAGCATAATAACGATGATGATTGATAAACCATGATTCATGTTTTTATCATTTCACCATTTTTATGTAAAATAAGTTTCCATTTATATGGGGAAAACAAGGTAACTAGTAAATGTTGAAAGGAAAATGGTGAAGCTATTGGCTTCATTGTTTTTGTAAAACAAGAACCTACAAGAGAACCTACAGGTGTTGCAAATAACCTACAGGAGAACCTACAAGTGTTCCAAATAACCTACAAAAGAACCTAGAAGTGTTGCAAATAACATACAAGAGAACATACAAATGTTGTAGAGAAGACCTTTATAAAATAAATTTCAAATATTATAAATGATAAACATAATAACAATGATGATTGATAAACCATGATTCATGTTTTTATCATTTCACCATTTTTATTTTTATTTTTACATTGCATAATGATGAATTTACATGGGATGAATTGTTAAATTGGTATTTTTAGTATGAATGAGGGCATAACACTAGATAACCCTAGATAACTATAAACATAATTCAATAATTTGAATCCCCGCTATAAGAGAATTGGAAAATCCATGGACTCAAGAATTCGAATTCCCCTAAGATAATTCGACAGTCCATCACAAATCATAATGTAAGGATTCTGGACACCACATATCTCCACAATGGTATGATATTGTCCACTTTGGGCCTAAGCCCTCATGGCTTTGCTTATGGGATTTACCCCAAAAGGCCTCATACCAATGGAGATATTTGTCCATCCTTATATACCCATGATCCTCCCCACTTCTAGTCAATGTGGGACTTTGGTCGTATACCCAACACATAAGTCAAGCACGTTCGATATTTTCAAATTGCAATGATGGCAACTTCTTTAAACACATACTAATACTTGAAATTTAGTATTTTAGGGTAACAATCCTTTCAAAAATCATTTTCACTAATCATAACCCAGATTTTTTCAAATTGCAATGATGGATAAAATACATGCAACTTCTCTGAACACATACTTGTTGGGGTTCCCATGTTTTGGCAAGGTTGGAAATACCAAAAGACGAGACAACATCAAACCACTTTCAGACCTCGGGATCTAGCCCTCCTGGGTCCAGAGAGGTATCTCTCTATGATTTTCAAAGGTATATGTCTTTGAAGTTCAAATGTCAAGATGTTAGGCTAGTTATAGGCACAAGGTTTGTTTGTTTGATTTGTTTGTTTTGGTTGTTGGGAATCAGGAATGAAGGGTACAATATAAGACAAGATGGGCAAAGAGGATTTTAGGCAAAGGTAGATAATTCAGAGAAAATCAAGGCCATTGGGAAATGGAGTCAAGAAAGGGTTTACTTGTTGTTCAATGTGCAAGCTATCAATTGGGCTAGTCATATAAAGCATTGGATCCTAAAATGATTGTGTGGCATGGAACATTAAGGATTGAGAGTGAAAAGAGGAGAACCATCCAATTCTATCTATAGATCAAGTCAGAGGTCATTTAACTCCAGACCTGATTGGACATAATCAGAGGGAACTTGAGGGAACTTGGAAAGTTTTAATTGAAATGGAAAGATCCTAGTGAGGCAGAGACAGAGTTCTAAACCCCCAGTGTTCTCAACTCATTTAATTAAATCTAAAAAAGAAAATCTAAAGACATATTCCATTAATTCATACATCATCTAGCAATATATCAGACCACTACACTGGTTAAATTAATTGAAATTAATCCTTAGATAACACATTTAGTAGAAAACATTAAGGCAGGGAGAGCAGAAACATAGGGTGCCTAACAAGGGCAAATCCTATGCCAGATTTCTAATGCAAGCCAAAAGAAGTGTAATGAAATGAAATAAAACACAGAGATAGAAAAACATCACCCGCTGCTTTAGATTAGGATCTAAAGAAATGTGCTTGTCATATTAAAAACAACACCAGTCATGTACAACATTTCCCACAGCTTGAACATTCAGTCTGAATACATCTATCTGCAGCCTATCTTACAACTTTACACAGAACTATATCTCACAAAAACAACTTGCAGTTCTCTAATATCTCATCAATAACCTTTACAATAATTTTCTCATGATTTTTATAGCAGGAGATGAGCTGAGGAGGTAGGTGCAATACTTAATGAAGCATTAAACTCGGGAAAGAAAGAAAGCTTGAAGCCCATTCTCTTTTAACTCCTGTGTATTGATATTTGGCATTCTTTGGAGGAAAAAATGGTCTTCATCAGACTTCTATTTACTCTAGGTATGTCTCTGACGTACTTTGGCTGCAGGACTCTGTGGTACTGTTGGTGAATAAACAAAATATAAATGAATGACTGAGAAGTCTGCCATACTTATGAAACGAATGCTCTGGTAGCTTCAGACTGTTATCAGGGTGGAAATTTCTTCAGGAACACGGTGTATAGTAAAAGCTGCATGGGTGCTCCGTCCTTTTTTAGGAAAAAACATTCTGCTGATGTAGAAACCCTGACACACTGATTTTCGTGTTGTACCTTCTGCGTGATCCATGGGTCTTCAATCTAATTCTTTACCTTTAAATCTCTGAACATAATGCTTCTATATCTTCATTTGCATGCCTTAAGCTCGCTGCTGCTTAATTTAAATCTTTGACTGTGAAATCTGTGTGTTAATGGCGCTAGGACATTTTCATAGAGTAATACCCTGGTCTTTTAATGCAAGTCCTGTCGTAGGACCTCCTCGGGTTTTCTTCATGATTTATGCCTCTGCACACGGTCTTTTCCTGTGTTTTCTGTCACTGTGACAGTGGGTGCAAATCATGGCGGTTTTCACCACCTCAAAACCCCACAAAATAGAAAACTTGTTATGAAATCCATGAATGGGGGTAATGGATGTAGTGCGGATGATGAAAATGGTCGTGCGGCTGGTGAAATGGTGGAACAATGCAGAGGAATGATGGAGGGAAGCCTTGGTGAAGGTTGGTGGAGCGCAGAGGGAATTTAAATAAAAAACCTTAATAAACCCGACCTTTGAACAAATATATATAATGGATGGGCGAATGTACAGTGACACAAGTGGAAAGGTGACGTGGTGGGACCGGGCGATGGCAGAATAGTCAACAGCGGGGAAAACAAATCTGGACCGTCAGATCTCAAAGGATATCGACGGTTGAAAATGCAACGGAGAGCGACAAACGGTGGGCCAGGGGTACGGTGACCATGGATTAAACCCCGCACAACTTCGTGGAGCGATAATCATTGGATCGCCTGCCCCAGATCAGACGACGCACAGCGATATCGCTCCGTATCCATGGACGAACTTTAATGCGCAATGAGATAGCAGTTTTTTAATAGTGTCGCTGCCACGTGTTCGATGATGTATGGAATCGTTGGCCGATCAGAAAATATCGCCTGCCTCCAAAAGGTGATGCGATAGAAAGCGGATGGTTTTTGAATAGTGCGCGGCAGGGACCATAGGGGCAGGTGCATTCTGGACCGTCGATATGGCGGGTGAATGAACGGTTAAGATGTGATGATCGGCGATGAACGGATTTAATGGTAGTTGCTGCGGGGGCGGCGATCGCCATCCATTCTGTTTAGATCAACGACTATAAACGCGCCCAATGAACATATGAGATAAGCGCTCTTTTGGGCTGGCGGGTGGTTCCAGCGCCCGAGTCACGTGGAGGAAAAGGTTGAGGGGGCTAGGCCGAAGGGGCTAGGACCCATATTATAGAGAAATATGGCTTTTTGGGCCATTTTAATGCATTTTTTGGGGTAGGAAGAGGCAACGATAGCGGGAATAAGGGTTTATCAAACTAAACCAAGGGTGTATGCATGGTTTAGGATGATCATGGGGATGATTTAGAAGATTTAGGGGGGAATTTGAGGGTAAGGAAGGGGGACTTTGACAAAGGTAAAAAGAGATGAAATGAAGGGTTCTGCAGGGGTACAAGGGGTAAATGAAGGCTTTTAGGAACACAATTTGTCCCAATCAAAGAATCTTCTTGTATGGATATAGCAGTAGGGATTTCATCACATGGAAAAGGCATAGGAGACTTGAAGGATGATGTGTCTCCAAGGGAGATGCATTCATGAAGGTTCAGAAAAAAATTAGCCCCTACTTTGCCTATCAAAAATTTACAGGGGGCTAACAGTGGCTCCACATGGGGATGGCTTCTTCTTGAAGTATTCAAGAATTCAGAGCATAAATATTTGGTGTAGGTTAGGTGCATGCTACTTAAGCCACCTTCTTATTTGATTTTCAACTGCCACAATTGTGAAGACATCAATTTAGTAGAAAAACTTTCCCAATCAATCTACCTACCCACACTACAATCCTAGAATTTTTTCTTATTCTAGGGTGCATTTGAGCTAGCAGACCCTTTAAATCATTTTATTTTTACAAACATAAAATAAACCTATTCTAACTCTACCCTTATTGCTCCATGAGACCAGATTAGACTGTTGGTCTCATATGTTTCTCTACCTAATCTAATATCTGCTGGGATTAAACTGTCCAGCAGATTTATTCTCTACATTCTACAATAGAAATTTAAAAACAGTCAAACTAGGATTAGACAGTCTAGTTTGCTGGGTGGATCCAAGGCATAAAGACAGTTGCACATGTACATAAAATTGTTGAAGACTGAAAACAAAACTGTGAAGGCTTGAAATCTGAAGCTTGTAGTATCCTTCTTTCCTTTTTGTGACTCAACTTTTGAGCTTGTTAGAGTCACTCTTTTTCTTTCTTTGCTGGTCCATATTTTGAGCATGTTAGGACCAACTACTTTGCTTCTTTTGGCTCAGGTTTTGATCATGTTAGAGCCAATATTTTTCACTTCATAGGTTCATGTTTTGAGCATGTCTGATCCTCTCTTTCCTCTCTGTTTTTTGAAACATTTTTCTCTTTTTCTTGAAAACAAAATACTGCAATGGTATGTACAATGGAAATGGAAACTGAAAATTGTAAATCAGCAGAAGTAGTGTTTGAGCATCCTGCCATTGACATGACCCCCAAACAGCTCTGTACCATCTAATTCCTATAGGAAGAAATCATTTGGACCCACAGTGGCCTGGATGATGTATGGACCTTGCCACAGGCTATCAAACTTGCCGTGCTTCCCTTTATCCTCTCTTCTTGAGTCCCACTTCAGTACTTTATCCCCGATTTTGAAATCAGCAACTTTGGTTCTTTTGTCAAACAATTTCTTTATGTTCTCCTGAACCTTCAATTCTCTGTTGTAAACCTCTTCCCTTGTTTGCTGGAGATGAATTTCTTGGTTCATCCTTCTCACCATACTGTCTTCTTCTGTTTGAATCTCTTGGACCAGCTTAATCACTGGTACCCCAAGGCTGGTAGGAAAAATTGCTTCTGCACCATAGACAAGCTGAAAAGGTGACATGCCAATGGACTTCTTGGTTGTAAGCCTGTCAGCCCACAAGGCATGCACTAACTTGTTGTGCCATGAATTTTTGTTCTCTTCTAGCAGCTTTTTGATGATGATCACCAGGCTCTTGTTTGATGATTCAGCTAGGCCATTACCTTGTGGTTAATAAGCAGTTGAATGACCAAGTATTATTTGATACCTGTGACAAAAATCAACCATTTTCTTGGATCCAAAAGCGGCAGCAATATCAGTGATTATTTTTCTTGGGCAGCCAAACCGAGAGAGGATATGACCTTCTGGGAACCTAATGATGACCGAATCTATGGCATTCCTAGTAGGTATGGCCTCGATCCACTTAGTGAAGTAGTCTATGCCTGTTAATATCCATTTGTGTTGTGCAGAAGAAGATGGGTGAATTTCTCCTATGAAATCTAGGCCCCATTGTATTAAAGGACCTTCAATAGTGATGGGTTGTAAAG
Organism: Pinus albicaulis; assembly: GCA_034641835.2. Lineage (NCBI taxonomy): Eukaryota > Viridiplantae > Streptophyta > Pinopsida > Pinales > Pinaceae > Pinus > Pinus albicaulis. The sequence goes on along the minus strand of CM076584.1, from coordinate 86,260,288 downwards.
GGAGGGGGGGAAGTTTTCTCTTGCCTTCAAAGATCTGGAAATTGTGGCAGGAAATTATCATCTTATGGATGTCATTGAAGAGTGTGGGCCAGCAGTAACCAGCCCTGAGTATTTTGTTTGCAGTGGCCTTCCAACTCAGGTGGCCTCCACACTCTCTTGCATGGAATTCTTGCTTAATCCTCTCAGCTTCAGTTTCTGGAAAACATTTAAGCAATAGGCCATTTGGATTCTTCCAATACAAGTTTTCATTTAGAATGTAGTAGCTTCTGGCTTTTAGTTTTAGGAATATGGCCTTGGTCTTTGACAGTTCGGGTGGAGCATTGAGGTTGGAGAGCACATAAAGGATATTAGAGTACCAAGGAGAGTTCTGAAACTTCTCCTCAACAGTGGGATCAGGCAGTCCTTCCTGCTCATCCAAAGCATTTACCATGCTAATTTCAAGGGCTTGCAGATTTGATTCAGGCATTAATTTAGCTAGGCCCTGACCTTTAATTAGTTTGGTGGGTTTTATCTCAAGGTCATATTCCAAAATCACAGCGATCCATTTGCCCCTCTTCCCATCTGGGCCTTGGGACAGTATATCTTTGAATATGATGTTGGGCACATAAGCTATGGTGTGAGAATTCAATATGTACACCCTAAAGTCCTTTAAGGCCTTGATTAAGGCATAGGCCTGTTTCTCCATTATGTTGTATTTCAAGGGTGCATCCCTTAGTGCTTTGCTAAAAAAGGAAATTGGTTGTTCCATTCCCTCTGTGTTTTTTTGCAGCAAGACTGCAGCCACTGTATGCTCAGAGGAAAATGAAAAGATTAGGAAGTCCTTCAATAAATCAGGGCTAATCAGAACAAGATCTTGGGTAAGTGCAAGTTTTACTGATTCAAAAGATTGTTTAGCTCCCACAGTCCATTTAACTCCTACACCTTTCTTTATCATGTTAGTCATATTCCTAAGGTGTTTGGCTAGGTTGGGGATAAACCTCTTGAGGAAGTTGATTTTCCCAATGAAGGACTGTAATTATTTGATGTTTCTTGGGTGTGTGATCTGTAGTATCCCCTCAACTCTTTGTGGGTCTATCCTGATTCCCTTTTCAGATATAATGTGGCTAAGAAGCTTTCCTTCTTGCAACCCAAATACAGTCTTTTTAGGATTCAATGATAGACCAAATTTTATACAATTTTTCAAACACTTTCCTCAGATGTTTCAGGTGTTCTTCTTTAGTATTAGAATAGACTGTTATGTCATCCATGTAGATAATAATGAAGTGTCCTATCTCATCTAAAAAATCTATATCCATCACTCTTTGGAAGGTTGCCCCAGCGTTCATCAATCTAAAGGGAATTTTTACATACATAAAGGTGTCCCATGGAGTGGTAAAGGCTGTCTTGAGTTGTTCTTCTAGGATTACTAATACTTGGTTGTATCCTAAAGAACCATCTAACAAAGAAATCCTCTTTGAGCCTACTACCCGCTGTAGAATGTGTTCCATTTTTGGCAATGGGTAATTGTCTTTGAGTGAGGCTCTATTAAGATTTCTAAAGTCTATACACAATCTGATTTCCCCTGTTTTCTTTCTCACAGCCACTAAGTTCGATACCCAATCTGAGAACCTCACAGGAAATATTATGCCTACCTCATTCATCTTTTTAATCTCTTTTTCGACTGCAAGAAATTGTTTTGGGTTTATCCTACGAAGTTTTTGTCTAAAGGGCTTATGATTTTCTTTTAAAGGTATCTTATGTTGTATGATGTTCGTGTCATAAGACTTTAGGTCTCCGTATCTCCAAGCAAACACGTCAATAAATTCTTTGAAAAGGTCAATGTATTTATTTTTCATGTTTTCCGGGAGAGACCTATCCAATTTAATTATTTTGGGCTTGTCTTTTGTGCCTACGTTGCATTCTTCAACATTAGAGTCCGCGTGCTCAATGGTGGGATTTTTTTCCACATCATCAAAGTCAAAAAGGTCTTCTAACGGTGCCAGACCTAGAGGTATGTTCTAATATTTGGCCTACAACACCTCTACTTCTTCACTGTCTGCGTTTTCACATTCTGTGGTTGAATTTCCAGTTTCTTCATTTAAAGCATTTATTTCTATGTTGTGGGATGTAGTTTCTTCCTCGTTTGAGGGTTCCTCACTTAGGCAGCTATCACTAGATGTAGAGTCTGAAACAGAAGACTCAAACTCGTTTCTTCCCATCAAAAAATCTTCAATTTGTTTATTTCCCTTGAAGACCTGCCAATATTTTTCGTTATCTGGCACTGCAGGTCTGAATCGGGTTTGAATGATAATTTTTTGGTCGCTTGGAGTCTTAGGATATGAAATAGCTAGGCAAGCCAATCTGTTTGCAATGACGTTTTGACTCCTGGGGACAAATACTAACTTGTATTCAACAAATGTTTTCAATATATATACGACATCATTCCTATACGCCCTCAACCTAGGGTGTTTGGCTGTGTATTCACCGTTCACTTGTTTTATCACCAGCTCAGAGTCTCCCTGCACGGCTATCTTACGGGCCCCTAATTTCTTCAACAGATTTAAACCTAGGATTAGGATCTCATACTCTGCAATATTGTTTGTGCATTTGAAATGTAGGTTGCAAGCGTGGCTCTCTTCGTAGTCATTCTCTGTGTTATACAGCCACACCTCAGCTCCAGTAGTTCTCCTTGTGCAAGACCCATCAAAACACATCTCCCACAGGGGTTCATTTTGGGTTTTGTTATAATTTCTTTCCCTACAGCTGGGTTTGCCATTATGTTGTGTAGTAGGGTCTACACTAGGTTGTGGGCTGTTTAGTTCTTCGTGTGATGTATGGGGTTCAGAGAGATGGCTAGGTATCTATTTACGTTCTTTCTCTTTTCCATCTCGAGCTAAGTTTTCAGTGTGCTGTCCAGAGTTTTCTTCTTAGATTTCCTCCAAAGTGGCCATTATATTCAAGTCTATGTTTTCAACCTCTCTGTTTGCATCTATGCTCTCTGGTGATGTCTCTCCCAAAGATTCATCATTGCAGAAAATGAAAGAGTCCAAATCTGTGTGCACAAAGTATAGAGGAGAATTCTCAGGTTTCTCAAGGCTACTAACCAGGAATTTCATCTGTGCCTCTCTATACAGTCTTCTAAGTTGGAAAAAAATATGGATTGTGGCATATGAGCCATCCATCTGCATTGTACCCTGCAGTTTGGCTCCCCATGATCTAGATAGTAACATGCCATACTTGGGTGGCACATCTGCCACCACAACATCCATGACCATACATTTAGCAGGAATCTGAGTAAGACTCACACACAGGTCTTTAATTAGGCCAAGGCATTTTACTCTGCTAGAGTCGAATGAATATAAATCTTTGTGAGGACGGGTTATCTCTAGGCCTAGCCTTTCCATGACTACCTTAGGCATTAGGTTGTGTGATGCTCTAGTATAATGCATTGCATTATGAAGGATCTTATCATGAATGTTGAGACTGATATAAAAAAGGTGGAACTACCCCCTCCTGAAACTTCCCTTCTATATTTGGACCAAACAGAAGGGCAGGTTGATCATCACTCAGATTTACAGTGTCATCGCTCTCATCTAGGTTTAAGGCTTTCAAAATTTGGCCTTTATATACATCCTGAGTGGCTAGCTCAGAGAGTGGTACAGAGATTTTAATTTTTGCAATCTCACTCTCTAAATTGAAAGTGGACTGACTCTTTGGAATGCTCAACTCTGTTTTGTTAGCCACCACCTTAGTGGCTGAATTAGTGGGTTGGTTATCACTATGTACAGTGGTCGGAATTGTTTTATCAGGAGCACTAGCTGCAGTGCTAGTGCTGCTAGTTGGCTGACCTTGTTTGTCAACGTTTTGGTTGTATTTTTCTTTGTTTTTCCCAGAACCTTCAGCTGACGGTTTGCTACTTTTAGCAGTCACTTTAGAAGTCTTCTCAGGCCTTTTCTTAATGGTTACCTTAGGAGCTGTGGGTTTGGAAGTGTCTTGGCTTTTTTTTCTCCTAATTTCATATAGTCTAACTTGCATGATGGCATCTTCAAATCCAAGTCTGTAATCTTCAGATTCTAATCTTTCCTCATCCCAATATGAGGGTGAGGGCTGATATTCCTCTGAATCACAGTTATGGATTGAGTCCTCTATTTCAAACTCGTTTATTTTGTTTCCCTCAGACTCCTCTATGATCCCCTCATCTTCATCCAGAAAGTTCTCTTGGAATGGGGGAATAACTTGTTGATCTGACTCTCTTTGTCTGTTGGGGGTGTTGTTGTTCCTTCTAAAGTTTTGGTTCTGGTTTTGGTTTTGGTTTTGTTTATTGACAATGACAACCATTTTTTCCATCATTTGGTATAGCTTGTCCACTTTTTTAGCTAGATGGTCATGATTTGGGTCAGATGTGGAAGCTACATTGTCATCTTTATATGTTACTCTTTTCTCTGCTCTTAGTCTTGCTCTCTTCTCAATCAAACTATCCTCTACACTCACTGTTCCTTTCTGCATGTCTTCCAATGTGTTGTACTCTTTATCCCTAAGCTGATAGGCCATATCAGCATCAAAGCCTTCAGGGTATTTTGCTAGGGCCATACCTTGGGGAGGTTTCATATGTGGAGGGAGAGCATTGTAAATGCTATTAAATATTGTTGAGTAATCATGGACACTCTCTCCTATGTTTCTTTTAAGGCTCATGTATTCTGCTAGGAGTTGGTGAGGGTTGGCCTTAGCTTCCCATTTGTTTATGAAAGTCTGATATAAAGCTAGAAGATCATTAATGCTACCTGGAGGTAGGCCCTTAAACAATTTATTCACATCACCTCCTAAGCTTTAGGCGAAGATTCTCATTTTGACTGTATCATCATCAATTTCCATGTAGTCAAAAGAATCTTCCATCTTATCTACATGTTGTTGGGCTGTGATGGACTCTTTTGCAGTGAAGTGGGGGATATTTGATTGATAATCATTTGGTAAGGGTACTAGAGGCTGAGGTAAAACCAGAGGTGCATACCAGGCTGCCATGATGATGTTATCATGAGGTAAAGGGATAGCTTGAGCAGCTGGTATATGGATGACAGGGATACTAGGACCAGCAGAAGTTTTTTGAGCAGATTTAGGATGGGAGAGTCCCAAGTTTTGAATGAAGTGAAAATCAGGAGGTGTAGATGGAGGGGTCTCCTTATCCCTAATGTGTTTACCAGTATGGGGTGGTGAACCGGGGAGCTCAAGGTCTGGCTGGTCTAGGACACTGAGTGACCTAGTTCTTGGTAAACTGTTTTGAGGGCCTAGGTCAAAAAATGGGTGTGATAGAGCTGTAAAGTCTTCTGGTGTAGAGTTAGCTCTATAGATGCGGCTGGAAATAGTTGTATTTTAAGTGTAGGAGATCTCTTGAGGATTCTCTCAGGGTTAACAAATATTTTAGGTGGGTTTGGGTTAGGGTAAGCTCTTGTGTGAATGGTCCTGGAAGCCAGAATGTTGCTTTCCAACCAAACAGCTTAAACCTACTTGTTTCTTCTGTTGTGGTTGATGTTGTTATGGAGGCTGGTCTCCCAGTGGAGCCTTATGTGAAACCAAAATAATCAGCATGCTTACTGATCACCAGTGGAGTATTTTAATCATTGAGGAACTATGGAGTCGCTAGGTGGAGGGTTTAGGATGTTTCTGGAGGTTACACTATCCACCACAGTGCTTATGAGATGTCCCTTTTCAAGGATATCCTCAAAACATAGCAAACTCTAACCAGAGATTGACTGGGAGGGATTTTACCAGATATGTCACCTCTGAAAGAGTGTGAGATCCGGAGGCTACCTGGCCCTTTCCAGACTCTTTCTAAGAGTATGGGATAAAACACAACAAAAGGTAAGCGGAATGTAAGTGTAAGTGTTTCACTACCAACCTGACCAGAGATTGTAGGTTTTTTGAATGCCTAAGAATGTTTAAGGTGTAATGCACTCAATTCCCCAGCGGAGTCGCCATTATGTTGGGGTTCCCATGTTTTGGCAAGGTTGGAAATACCAAAAGATGAGACAACATCAAACCACTTTCAGACCTCAGGATCTAGCCCTCCTGGGTCTAGAGAGGGATCTCTCTATGATTGGAAAAGGTATATGTCTTTGAAGTTCAAATGTCAAGATGTTAGGCTAGTTATAGGCACAAGGTTTTTTTGTTTGATTTGTTTGTTTTGGTTGTTGGGAATCAGGAATGAAGGGTCCAATATAAGACAAGATGGGCAAAGAGGATTTTAGGCAAAGGTAGATAACTCAGAGAACATCAAGGCCATTGGGCAATGGATTCAGGAAAGGGTTTGCTTGTTGTTCAATGTGCAAGCTATCAGTTGGGCTAGTCATCTAAAGCATTGGATCCTAAAATGATTGTGTGGCATAGAACATTAAGGATTGAGAGTGACAAGAGGAGAACCATCAAATTCTGTCTATAGATCAGGTCAGAGGTCATTTAACTCTAGACCTGCTTGGACATAATCAGAGGCAACTTGAGGGAACTTGGAAAGTTTTAATTGAAATGGAAAGATCCTAGTGAGGCAGAGACAGAGTTTTAAACCCCCCAGTGTTCTCAACTCATTTAATTAAATCTAAACAAGAACATCTAAAGACAGATTCCATTAATTCATACATCAACTAGCAATATATCAGACCACTACACTGGTTAAATTAATTGAAATTAATCCTTAGATAACACATTTAGTAGAAAACATTAAGGCAAGGAGAGCAGAAACATAGGGTGCCTAACAAGGGAAAATCCTATGCCAGATTTCTGATGCAAGCCAGAAGAAGTGTAATGAAATGAAATAAAACATAGAGATAGAAAAACATCACCTGCTGCTTTAGATCAGGATCCAAAGAATGTGCTTGTCATATTAAAAACAACACCAGTCATGTACAACATTTCCCACAACTTGAACATTCAACCTGAATACATCTATCTTCAGCCTATCTTACAACTTTACATAGAACTCTATCTCACAGAAACAGCTTCTAGTTCTCTGATATCTCATCAACAACCTTTACAATAATTTTCTCATGAGTTTTATAGCAGGAGATGAGCCGAGGAGGTAGGTGCAATACTAAATGAAGCATTAAACTCAGGAAAGAAAGAAATCTTGAAGCCCATTCTGTTTTAACTCCTGTGTATTGATATTTGGCATTCTTTGGAGGAAAAATTGGTCTTCTTCAGACTTCTATTTACTCCAGGTATGTCTCTGACGTACTTTGGCAGTAGGACTTTGTGGTACTATTGGTGAATAAACAAAAGATAAATGAATGATTGAGAAGTCTGCCATACTTATGAAACGAATTCTCTGGTAGCTTCGGACTGTTATCAGGGTGGAAATTTCTTCAGGAACACGGCGTATAATAAATGCTGCATGCGTGCTCCATCCTTTTTAAGGAAAAAACATTCTACTGATGTAGAAACCCTGACACACTGATTTTTGTGCTGTACCTTCTACGTGATCCATGGGTCTTCAATCTGATTCTTTACCTTTAAATCTCTGAACATAATGCTTATATATCTTCATTTGTGTGCCTTAAGCTCGCTGCTGCTTAATTTAAATCTCTGACTGTGAATTCTGTGTGTTAATGGCACCGGGACATTTTCACAGAGTAATACCCTGGTCTTGTAATGCAAGTCCTGTCGTAGGACCTCCTCGGGTTTTCTTCATGATTTCTTCCTCTGCACACGGTCTTTTCCTATTTTTTCTGTCACTGTGACAGTGGGTGCAAATCATGGCGGCATTCACCACCTCAAAACCCCACAAAACAGAAAACTCGTTATGAAATCTGTGAATGGGGATAATGGATGCAGTGCGGATGATGAAAATGGTCGTGCGACTGGTAAAATGGCAGAACAATGCAGAGGAATGATGGAGGGAAGCCTTGGTGAAGGTTGGCGGAGTGCATAGGGAATTTAAATAAAAAACCCGACCTTTGAACAAATATATATAATGGACGGGCGAATGTATGGTGAGACAAGTGGAAAGGTGACGTGGTGGGACCGGGCGATGGCAGAATGGTCAACAGCAAGGAAAACAAATCTAGACCATTAGATCTCAAAAAAGATCAACAGTTGAAAATGCAACGAAGGGCGACGAACGGTGGGCCAGGGGTATGGTGACCATGGATTAAACCCCACGCAACTTCGTGGAGCGACAACCGTTGGATCGCCCACCCCAAATCGGACAACGCACAACGATATTGCTCCGTATCCATGGACGAACTTTAATGCACGATGAGATAGCGGTTTTAAAATAGTGTCACTGCCATGTGTCGGATGATGTATGGAATCGCTGGCCAATCGAAAAATACCTCCTGCCTCTGAAAGGCGATGCGATAGAAACCAGATGTTTTTTGAATAGTGCACGGTGGGGACCACAGGGGCAGGTGCATTCTGGACCGTCGATCTAACAGTTGAATGAACGGTTAAGATGTGGTGATCGACGATGAACATATTTAACGATAGTTGTTGGGGGGGCGGTGATCACTGTCCATTATGTTTAGATCAACGACTATAAACGCGCCCGATGAACATATGAGATAAGTGCTCTTTTGGGCTAGCGGGTGGTTCCGGCGCCCGGGTCACGTGGAGGAAAAGGCTAAGGGGGCTAGGACCCATATTATGGAGAAATATGGCTTTTTGGGCCATTTTAATGCATTTTTTGGGGTGGGAAAAGGCAACGATAGCGGGAATAAGGGTTTATCAAACTAAACCAAGGGTGTATGCATGGTTTAGGAAGAGCATGGGGATGATTTAGAAGATTTAGGGGGGAATTTGAGGGTAAGGAAAGGGGACTTTAACAAAGGTAAAAAGAGATGAAATGAAGGGTTCTGCAGGGTGCAAGGGGTAAATGAAGGCTTTTAGGAACACAATTTGTCCCAATCAGGGAGGCTTCTTGTATGGATACAGTAGTAGGGATTTCATCACATGGCAAAGGCATAGGAGACTTCAAGGATGATGTGTCTCCAAGGGAGATGCATTCATGAAGGCTCAGAAACAATTTAGCTTACAGGGGGCTAACAATACTAATACTGGCAATTTAGTATTTTAGGGTAAGAATCCTTTCCAAAATCATTTTCACTAATCATAACTCAAGCACTTCGTTTTTTTTTCAAATTGCAATGATGGAGAAATACATGCAACTTCTTTAAAATTGCAATGATGGATAAATACATGCAACTTCTTTAAACACATACTAATACTTTCAATTTAGTATTTTAGGGTAACAATCTTTAGAAAAATCATTTTCACTAATCATAACTCAAGCACTTCGATTTTTTTTCAAATTGCAATGATGGAGATATACATCCAACTTCTTTAAACATATACCTAATACTTTTGATTTAGTATTTTAGGGTAGCAATCATTTCAAAAATCATAACTTAGACACATTCATGATTACAATTTAGCAATAAAACACACATAACTCAATAGAAATAAAGCACAAAGATAACTCAACAAAAATAAAACACACAAAAAATTAACTTCATACATCAATTTAGTGTCTAACTTACATATGACCAAATTAGATTATTAGTATTATTATTATAAAGATAATACATACGAAATTAACTTCCCCAGTAATACATACGAAATTAACTTCCTTAGTTAAATACACGTACAAATAAATTCATATTATGCATGCACTCCTAATGGTAATGAAATTTGAACCTCCCAGAAATCCATTTAGCAAATAAAATAACAAATATTTCCCAGAAATCCATTCAGAAAATAAAATAACGAATATAATTAGAACATGAGAGGAGTAGCACATGGAGTAGCATATATTGAGGAGGAGCAGTGAATTAGATCATTCCATTACAAAACTTGATGTTGTTACACTAGAGAGCATAAATAATGATGGGAAGCACGTTAATCCAGCGGATTAGGTTCTGAGTACCATTGCTCACTCTCAGGTTCTAACTCTGACTCTCCATCAACCTCAGATACATTTGCCCATGCCTCACTCTCAAGTAATTGTGACCATGGCAGCTTACTCTCAGCTTCTGGCTTTGCCTCACTCTCACTCTCACTCTCATTCTCAGGTTGTTTTTTCTCGTTGTTGTCGATGAAGTTGGGATCGTGCTCGTCTATGGCGGTTGGCACATAATCATCCTCTTCCTCCTCTCCGCGGGGTCCCTTCCATGTGTACTTACCGTCGTGCCCTAATTTCCTTGGAAGCCCCTGGTTACCCGATCCAGATCGTCGGTCGAGGCGTCCATAACCTTTCTGAATCAACTTGTGCTGTAAATATTGTGGCTGGACCGGACGAGGCTCTGACTCATTCTCCTTCGTCTTTATGATCTTCGTAATCAGCGCCGGTGTCCCACTCTTTCCCTTTGCCTTATACTTTCCCTTCTCCTTCACTTGCTGAACAACATTTCATCTTTCCCTTTCCCTGCTTATGATTATGTTAGACATTCTCGCACAGATTGTAAACTGGACAATTGAATTGGGGGAAAGAAATCAATTCAACTGTGAATATACTGGACAATTGAATTGAATTGGTGGGAAAGAAATCAACTCAACTGTGAATAAACTGGACAGTTGAATTGAATTGGTGGGAAAGAAATCAATTCAACTGTGAATGTTGTGTAGATTTGGGAAGATTTAAGGTGTGCAAGAAAGCAATGACGTAACTATTGGAGATGTCCATTCCAACCAGAAGACTCCACGATATCATTCCCGTACAAATTAACTAATGTACGTTTCTTGGAACTAATTCAAGATCATTGGCTAAAATTTCTTATGAATACTTTCTTATGAATACTTTCTTGTAAGCTCTAACTTGTCTAACTTGTCTTATCTTCTTGGGAGGAAGATACATAAATTGTGTATTTGTTATTAACAAAATTATTACATATCTAATGATTTTTTTGTGAATAACAACAAATAGTATTAGATGGGAAAATCTTTCAAAGCGCATTAAATTAAATTATGATATTTTTTTTGGGAAGAATATATATATATATATATATATATATATATATATATATATATATATATATGAAATGATTTGGTTGTGATTCACAAAGAGTAGTATTAGTTTGGAAAATCTAGTCCATCTTATCAAATTAGTTTGTGAGCTAAATAAAGTAAAAGTTGGATATATGATAAAAGGGAAAAAGTTGGTTTTTTACCTATATTATATATATTTGTAATGGTATGAAATGAAATGACATATTTGGATTATAGTGAAATAAGAGTGATTGTTCATAGATATATGAAATTTTATATATCTTTTTATTTGTACCATAAATTCTATTATATTCTATTATGTTTTCAAAATTAAAAGTTTTAATTATTTTTTATGTTCTCTTTTAGTTTTTATTTTATTTTATTTTATTTTTTTATATGGTTCACCAATGGCTACATTCCCTAAATATTTATATCAAATAGATCTACTTAAATGGATCACTTTCTACCACTCAAATCTAGTGCCCGACCCTAAGATTGTCCACAAAATTAGTTCTTCTCTAATTTACCTTGTCATCATCATTGATATTTACACTTATAAGGTGAGGTGTGTAAGATACACAATTCCATCATCTAGTCATGTTACTACCAAATAAAATTTTGACATTAATATATAATGTACTTAACTCCCATGTTAAATTATGTTATTGCCCAATCTAACTTTGATACCGCTATGTGACATACCCAAAACTCAGTCTAAATCATGTTACTAAAAATCCAACTCCGATATCATTTTTAAACCATGAACGAATTTGCATGACATGATATTCCCATTAATGATTAAAAATCGAGTGTGTAATAGTCCCTTAGAGGAATTTAAAAGAAATCAATAGTATAAGTTTCACAGATGGTTGGGAAGATTTAAGGTGTGCAAGAAAGGAAATTATGTAGTTGCTAGAGACATCCATTCCAACAAGAAGACTCCATCGATATCATTGCCCAACTCACTCACGTTTCTGGAATTAATTCAAGATCAGTAGCCTTCGGTGGCCAAGTCACCATATACCCACTTATATAGGGTGGAACCCATTTATATTTTAGCAAAAATTCTGTTGGATCCAATATAGGGGTAGATGTGTAGACGTAGATGTTTAGCATTTAACATTAAAATTTAAGATTTATATGTTTGCTCAATTAAAAAACAAAAATAACAAAAGGTTAAAAGTAATATAGAAAACTATTTTGTAAATCTTATTCCTATCCATTTTTTTTATAGAAAAGCTTGCTTAAATTATGTGGGAAGTATTTCATGGTAGATATGTTATTTACTTGAGTTTTTAAGTTATTTTCAAGTATTTAATTTTTGGATGGTTGTAAAGTTTAGGAATAATATATCATTGTACACAAATATCTAAAAATCATGCATGAATGTACCAACCATATCCATAAATTATGGCATAAAAATATGTAAGGAAGTTATCCACATGATATTATATTGTGCAAAGGTTGCAATAAGACCTTCAAGTCGTGGTCCAATCAAATGTTTGAATTTTTTTTTCATAATATTGAAAAATAAATCTTTATATTTTAAAGTTAAATGTTATAATTTTCTTTGGCCATTGCTAAACTAATAGTGATGGATTGTTATATTCTTTCCTCGGCAAGGACTAATAATAATTCCATAACCATATTTAAATATAATTAATAAGCACATAAAAACTTAATACTGAAAATATAACAAGTTTCTTAACCACTAATAGCCACCACCACTTTACCATGGATATTATTAACTTGTAAATATGTTATGTTACAATACCATGAGAAAATACCCTGGCTTATCAATGCACCACATGGAAAAAAGACATAACTCATTTCACAATAAAAAATTAAATTGTAAAATATTTTTGACATTACATATAGCATTGATTACATAAAGTGAATTTCTCTATCATATGGATGTAGAGAGAGACATAGAGTGTTGGATGGATTAGTCTTTCTTGCAGACAAGACAGACCTCCCAAGTGTCCTACGGACAGTTAGCAACAAACAGACAAACAAAGCTATCTTTCTCTAGATATATTGCGATTTATAATTAAATGCTATAGAGGTTTAACGATCCTACCTTTGATCCAATGCTTATTTGTAGTAGTAGACTTTCAATCGCTTGAAAGAGTTCTCCTTGAAGATTCTGCAATCACAAACAAGCAAATATCAAATAGCACCTGCATAACATATATTCATAAATCATATCCATTATGGTGATCAAGGAATCCATACAATAAACCAATCAATTGATAGCTTATTGATAAAAACAAATTTATTTGTATTAACTTAAATAAATAAGGGCCTTACAACTGCGTTCACCTTGATGTTGTACAGGTCTTCCTGGGGTCCGGAGCAGGTGTTTCCTCTACTCAGATCAACCTTGCACTCTTCCAACTAAGATACATATAGGTATGTCATCTTTCCCACATGAAATCTCAACTAAAAGTGTCTAAGTCTCAACAGAACTTCATCTCCAACAATACTGAAACTTCAACTCATCAATTGTCTTCTAAAATATTAACCCCTTTGAGGCTGCCCTATGCCTCTTTTTATAGTGGAAGAGAGGAGATTACAGCTCCAAACAAGAAGGGATAGAATCCTGCTTCAAAGGGATTAGTTCCTTACATCAAGGGGTTAGCTCCTTATTGGATGGGATGCATGAACATGAAAGAAGTGATCTTTCCACCGTAGGAATGTTTCTAGAAGCTTCCAAAAATGACTTAAACTGAGCTTCTAGATTTTAGTTGCGCCTTTTTAATATTTTACAGGGGTCCACACTTTTAATAAATAGACAGTGCGTTTGGCTCCACAGGATTTAGAGCCAAAAAGTGTGGGACCGCAGGAAAAACTAGGAGAAAGTGCGGTAACTAAGTTTTAAGGCTTTTATGAGCTTTTCTCTTAGTTTCAAGGCTTGAATTTGGGAATTATGATATTGTAGATTTCTAGGGAGTATTAAAATTTCATGGTGACAAATTTCAGTGTAACAAATTTCCCCCTAAAGTGCGAATTCTGAGAATATTCGAAGAGTGATGTGCTTTATCATTTCGAGGATCAGCCTGTGGACACCCCCACCAAAAACCTATAAAAACATTCAATGCAACACAGATATATATATATATATCATCGCTGAGGTAGGCATTCCCATACTCAGATCAAAACTAACTAAACTTGTTCTGATACAGAAATGATTTTAGTATTACATCAATAATGTAGACACAGTATGGACGCAGCCATCTGTAATGAATCGTCTACTGCATAATGAATAATAAAACTCCTCACAGCCTGGATGGTGGAAACTAGATCTAGGGTCTTGATTTTCGCTTCCCGAACTAATACGATTCTATCTGTGCGATTAAATGTGTTGAAGTCGGACAAGGTAGAAACCACTTGATTACCAGTCAATTATGTAAACTATTAACAAGTGTGAGAGAAACCACCAATAATGACAATGGCTGTCAAAGTACTCAGTACAATCCATGAAATGTGAATAAGTGATCTAAAGTCGAACATTTCATGGAATCGTTCGATCGAAGGTCAATGATGCAACCTGTCGTCGAAGGTGAGAAACCTGCCATTATGACATGCAAATTCCAAGGTACTGATGGATTCTAGATCAACTTCATAGATGATGAGTTGTCATCAATAGAAAGTGATCCGTCGTAAGCAAGCTCACGACACAAAACCATAGATCAAGTTTTGAAGAAATTGTTTGCAAGGACTGACTCAAGGATGGTCAATGTGAATGGAGACAAGTGTTTGTAGATGAATGGTTTATTTGACTGGCCCCTTGAACACATAACAACACTGCAGATGGTTTGGTGACAGTTTTCCTAAGCTAATACCCAGAAACTGACTTAAGACTTTCAATATACTTTGATTAACTGATAGACAAAGGATTTCCCAACCCAGGTGCAAGTGTGACAAAAGTGTCGTGTTCAAGAGTGTTGTAATGTTTTTACAAATCAAAGTGTGACAAACGAAGCTATTTTTCTCTCTTTTCCCCCACCATTTCTAGCAAGTACCTCTTTATTTTTTACAAGCTTGAGGAGGATAACATTTTCTTTTTTATAAGCTCATCCTTCGGATCAATCCAACTTAGTTTAAAATCGAACCCTAAGAAGGAGTGGTCTGTTCCTGTTTGAAATTGACAGGTCCTTTACTATTAAATTTTAACGAGTCCAATATAGGAGAAAATCAGTGTTTTTCATTTTTAGGGAGTCAGAAGAAAAACTTAAGAAAACTCCATGGGTGTTATTTTTCGTAAATTTAGTCCCTCAGGCCCGAAAAAGGATAAAATAATGCAAGAGAGAACTCTATTTACCATGATTAGTCAACGTATACCTTTTTCATAAATAGTCCATTTCAGTCCGGAAAAGGGGTAAACTTATACTGAAAGGACGACCATTCATTTACTTTAACGAGTTTGAATAGTCAAGTACTCAGTGATATTTTCATCTTTAGAGAGTCTGAAAAGGGCTTAAAAGAGGACTCCATGGTTTTGATTTTTCGTAAAATTTAAAGAGCCCGAAAAAAGTGATAAAAGTTTACTCTTTGTTAAAAATGACTATTTTTCCTGAAAAATCCATTATTCTGCACAAAAACTCGAAAAATTAAACATACTTGTTTCAATAATAAAAATATTTTGAAAAATCGAATTTTTAAAGTAAAAAATAAACAAATTTAGAATTCATCTATTCGAAAAAATTTATAAAAAGGAGTTTTTCAAGTTAATCGCTTCGAAGAATATTCTGGGAAAACCAACCGTCGGATTCGAAAACCGTCTGTTTTAGGTAATCCACAACCTCCTTATCTTGCAGTTCATCCATTAAATTTTTTAATTTTGGGTCAGAATTTCATTTTTGGGAGAAAAATATGCCGAAAAATCCACCCTTGAGGGTCCACACCTAATGCATTAGGTTCCTGCAGACCCCGACATTTTTCTACAAAGAAAAATGGCGGGCCCCCACACTTTTAACATAGGGCCCATGCATATCTACGCACTGTTCCTGAGCATAAAGTGGGGAGGCACCGTGGCAAATTAAAAACATATTTTCTTCCTAAATTACCAAAAACATTTCTTCAAAATGATTTTAATCCTTCATTTTACTTGTTGTAGGATATCTACATTGCTCATTTGGCGAGAACGGGAGCATGAAGAAGTAGATGAAGCAGAAATACTTCATCAAACAACTTTGCAAGCTTTAAGATCATGCGAGATTTACAAATTTTGGGCTATCAATGGCATGAGAGCTCAAGTGGATCTTCTTACTTGGTTGGTAAGTAAATGGGATGTGAAGGATCAGTGTTTTATGATCGGAGGTTAGCGACTCGAGATTCAGCTGGAAGACATCTATTTTTTGAATGGTTTGTCCAAGAGAGGCACACCATTATCTCTATTTGGGGCTAAGCCAGGTGGCTAGTCTGTCGCCAGCCTCCAATTAGAGTTCTGCAATGATGAGGCCAATCCGCGGGACAAACGGATTGACATAAAAACTATCATCCGTCGAGAGCTAAAAGTGATCGCTTCTACCATTTTCAAGTTGTGTGGAAGGGAAATGTTACATGTAGCCACCAGATCTTAGATGCACATAGCAGTATATTGCTTTCGAGGCACCATATACAACTGGTGCGAGGCAGTGTTAGCAAATGTGAAAGGCCAACTTACTAGAGCAAACAATGGAAAGCTAAACAACTTTGGATATGGTTCCATTGTAGTCACCATTGCTCTAGAGAGGATCCCCATGTTAGCTCCGTAGCATATTTTTGTCAATGTTGGTCAACCTCGAGAGCCTAGGATGTTTCGTTGGGTTGCTTTGATGGCCTGCCACAGTGAAGGTGGGGAGATTGTGAGATTTCCCTGTACATATTTTCGTTGGCTGGAACGCAAAACATTTTTTATAGAGGATTTTCCTTATGCTGGCATGGATTTTTGTGGTGACCAGGAGATACCCCTTCCTCCAAGAGATTAGTGGGATGATTCAGGTAAAAAATTTTTTTTGACATGTTCTAATTTCTATTTTTTTTTTTTAATCGTCCAAAACTGATAACAAAAATTTTCAAATGCAGATGTGGGTCCAACTCGACCATCCATTCTCTGCCCCTTTGACCAGAGGCAAAGGGATGCAGCAGCACCACCACCACCCCAACAAGATCAGACTATAGAGATCCTGACTGAATTAGAGCACCATCTGGAGTGACTTACTATAGATATTCCTGAGACTACTATAGATGATATCCCACTTCGCCTACAGAGATATGTCATAGGTGTTCTAGGTTCATTCAGAAGGTTTTTGACTAGGGTGGCACGAGAAGTGGTGTATTATCGTGATCATCACCACGAAGAGTGGCTGATTGACTTTGTAGACTCATTTTTGTATCACGTTTTTCCGATCATGAGGTGTTTTTAACCTATGATCAAATACGATGTACTATTTTTGATCACTACATTTATACTATGATATACTATTATTTCAGTTTACCTGTTCAATCATGTGTGTTATGGAATGCAAAATAATCCAAGTCACAAGATTTTATATATTCCGTGTACTACGACAAGCGCCATTAGAAAAAACAATATACATTTGAGAGGATGTCAACATCTGTGATAAAATTATCAAGATAAGTGGGAATAATAGTAAGAGCACACTTACGCTAGGCACATGTTTCTAATCTATAGCACACCAACTAAAAAGTAACCAATATACATAGAAGATCTTCACACGAAGTTAAGAGTAATATCTCTTCAGATAAATTCCATTTCTGGGTTTACCTAAAGAGACCCCGTCAAAATCAATCAATTCATAGGCCCCTTTTGTAAGCTTTCACTTAACAATGTAAGGACCATGCCACATGGGTTCAAATTTCCCAGCCCCTAGTTTAATGTTGGCTTGATCGTAAATCACAACTAGGTCTCCTTCTAAAAAATTACGAGGGGTAACACTTCTATCATACTGAGCTTTCATTCTTTTCACATGAGCCTCAGTAGCTAATGCAATGGTGCGACGATTCTCATCTAATTGAGGCAAGTATACAAAACGTTTTTCCTGTTCAGAAGTGGCTGGTAGTAACTCTATGGCTAGTTGGAGTGATGGTATCTCGCATCAATGGGTAATACCTCTTCTAAACTGTAAACTAGTTGAAAAGGGGTAAAACCTGTCGATGTTTTTGCTGAGGTTTGATACGCCCAAAGTGTTGAAAAGAGCATGGTGTGCCAATTCGACTTGTGAATTCCAATGATTTGTTTGATCATGGTGACTAAAACTTTATTAATTGCTTCAACTAAACCATTGGCCTGCAGATAATATGGTGTGGAATTGTCATGGCGCAGGCCAAGTTATTCTGTTAACTTGGTCATCATGATATATCGAAAATGGCTCCTGTGATCAGTAATTATCGCTTGGGGTACACCAAAACGAGCAATAACATGATTGAATATGAAAGTAGCTGTAGTTTTTCCATCGGCTGCAAATTTAGGCATCGCCTCGGCCCATTTGGTAAAATAATCTACTGCTAGAATAATATACCCATGCCCCCCGGCCGAGTGAGGGTTACATGTAATGAAATAAATTCCCCATTTTTCAAAAGGAATGACAGCAATTATAGGGTGAAGAGGAGCAGGTGGTGCATGCATTTTTTGATCGAAGATTTGACAATTATGACATTGTCTGACCGCGTAAATACAATCTTTAAATAAAGAAGGCCAGAAATAACCTGCGCGCAATATATTTTGGGTTGTGGCATACCCATACATATGACCGCCACATGCTCCGGAGTGATAGTCATTGAGAACCGTTTCGGCTTCTTCATGAGTTAGACAACGTCGAAAAATCGAATCCGCACCACAACAGTAAAGTGTGTTGCCAACAATGTGATATTGTGGAGACTGGAAACGAATTTTGCGTCGTTGCAACCGTGAAAGCTGTTAGCTCCCTATAATGTGCAAGATTGGAAAATACAAACTGCACATAGAACACTTGAACCACTTTGGGATTCTAGGATCTAGCCCTCCTGAATCCAGAGAGGGATCTCTCCAATAAGTGAAAATATTGATTTATCTCTAAGGATTTTGGGTATAATATTAGGCTAGCTATGAAGACAGAGGGTTTTTTTTTGTTTTGGATGGTTGAGCATGATTTTAGTTGAGTGGAAAGTCCTAAAATTAAAATAGTTTCAAAGGTGTGAATTTCCAAGAAATAAGAACAGGGTTTGGCAGATAAGATAGATATAACGTTGGTTTTTACTCCATTGGGCTATGGAGTCATAAAATGGTTTAATTGCGCAACAATTTCAAGAGTGGTCCAAGGGGAAAGTCATCTATATCACAAGATCTTTGAGATTAAATGATGGAATGGAAACAATAAAAGTCTTTAAGGGGTGGAAATAGACACTAATTTCAACTAGGATTTAACAGTATGTCCAAACAAGAAAAGATTTTTAAGTAACTGTTTAAAAATGACCAAGGACAGGGCTAACCATAGACTTCTTGGACAAGTTCGTATTAAAGCTAACTCAATAGAAAAATAATCCAGTAATCCACATAATTACTTTCAGAAAGGATGAAAATAGATAAGGAAACAAGGTGCAGCCTAAGATCAGTTAAGATACTTTTAAATCTAGACTGCTTTCGACATACACTTAGGGAAACTTTCAGAATTACCTTTGAAGAAAGAAGCTAGAAAATAGGGCTCACCATCACTTTTCTAATCTAACTCTACTGAGCATATAATGAAAATAACATTCAAGAACAATGTTTAAAGTAAACAGTAGGACGAGGGAATGCCAACATTCCTAACTGCTTGAACTGTATTAAATCATCCTTAAATAAACAATTTGGAGGAAAACATTGAGATAAATCTTATCAGTCAGAGAAGGGTACTGTAAACAGTAAATCCTAACCCTATGCTTGTTGTTCTTTATCAGAGAATAATGGAAAAAATGGCATACATGAAAGGAAAAACAATAAAACAGAAAGAAGCACTTCACCAGTGATATAGACCAGGATCCCAAGAAACAGCTTGTATATTGATGTCAAACCAGTTACATTATTCAAGTCCAATGTTTCAGTTCAGCAATCATCTTCACTTCTCAGCCTAAATTATAAAATCACAAACAGAGCTTTAAGATCCTTTGAACACTATTTACACATAGAAATTTTCGAGCACAAGTATATTTCAAAGTTCTACAACCAACATTTACAATGAGCTCCTCAAGAAGATTTTATAGGAAAATGAGGAGGTCAAAGAGAGGAAAGATCTATGGGTTTAATTAATACATATTTAATGCTTCTCCACCTTTGAGGGGCTCAACAGAGAAGATTTCAGATATTTCTCTGTATTAATTGGTTTACATTAAATGTTAAGCCTGTTGGGAAGCTTTTGTTGACTTTAAGGCTCTGTGTCATCTTTGCAATAACTCTGTTGATATTTTGCAATAAGTTCCTTTAGCTGAATTAACTGTTGGATTGTATTGAGGAAAATATCCTTTGTTCTGGTAATAACTCAGCCTCTGCTAAATGCTTTGAGGCTACAGGTGGCAATCTGGTAGCTGAGAGGAATCAATTAGCCTCTAATGTGGCATTGGAGGCTTTCTCGGATTGATAGATATGATTGTCTTTCTTTAATCACTGTTAAATTTTCTTTAATTTTGTGTGTTAAGCTTAATTCGGCCTAAATCCCGTCTTCTATTCTTGAAATATGTTTAATTTAGTGGATTAGGCTTTTGATTTTCGATCTCATCCATAATCCATCAAAACTGTGAAAACAATCTTCAAATCTTCAGTTCTGTTGTAGTTAGGTCTTCAACGCTGATACTCTTTGATTTTTTAAACTTTGTTGTGTCTTGTTGATGAGGAGTTGTGCAGAGGGTTCTTATGGCATCAACGCTAATCATGGACTGATGAAATGTGATATGGAACCCTGTAGAATGATTTATCTTTATGCACAAAGGCATGGGGATCGTCATCCCCATCCTTTGGTTTTCCTTTAATATAATGGAAAAAACCATTGAAACGTGAAAAATACACAAAAATGTTATAAAATCCTGCATGGTTGGGTAAAACTACTTCAGAGGTTGTGGTTAAGAGTGTGGCCATTGGATGAGAGCATCCAACGGTGGGGATTGTGTGTAGAGGTCAAAAGGAGAGCAGTTGATGAACAGGTAGTGGAGAATTAAGTTAGATCCGTTGATCTATGCTTGATCAACGGTCGAGATTAGTTGTGAAAAAATAATGCGAAGGGGTCACATTATGGAAAATGGAAGAAAAAAAAAGGAAATAGATGAAAAATCCTTTGGGTGGAGGAAATATGTAAAAAGGGAATTTGGGGTTCCCGGACAATCCTGGGTCGTCGGATTAGTTTGGTCCATGGAGATCAACGGTTAAGATTGATATAAGAAGTCCCTTGGTAAATGGTGGAGGGCGATTCAAGAAACGCAAGATGGAATGCTGGCTATTGATCTGCAGAGATCAACGACAGGGAAACAACACGATAAAACGAAATGGAAACAAGAGAAAGCGGTTTCGGGTGGAGAAACTAGCAGTATCGCGCAGCGAAATGGGAGAAAGGTGGTTTCACCTTTTTGAATGCGATATGTGTTCCCGGCTAACATGTGGCCATTCAAAACCATTTATATCACATAGCTCTTGGGGAATTAACTTTGTGCTTTAATTTACACAAAAATTTGCATCAACCGTCAGATCAAGGGTCTCAGACCGGACGGTCGGGGAGTGAGCGCGATATTGGATAGATGCGTGGGCGGAAGCAGGTGGGGCAGGGAAAGGTGGTTTTAATCTAAGCTGTTGGATCAGATATTGGATGGATGAGATAAAATCTAGAGGAAGGCAAGACCCACAGGGGTCGAGCTTGTCGGGATTATTCAAAACCGTTAGATGTAAAGGATCAACGATGGATATTGAATCTGGGTTTAAATGGAATAATATACAAGGCAGAGAATGGCGTTAATATGGTCCATTGATTTGCAGAGATGAATGGCTGAGTTTGGTTAAAATAACATTATACAGGGGTTTTCATGTTTTTAACCAAAGTCAGGAGGACTGATATGGACCGTCAGATCTTGATGCAGGGACGACCCAGATGCAATCGGAGCTTCGCGATCGGAGGAGGAAAAGGTTGAATGGATGCCGGTGCGATTGATCATAGACCGTCGATCTGTGGATCAGATCAATGGTGAGAAATGAATCAGGAGGTCAAAAGGCAGAAGAAATGGTTTTTGGTTTAGAGCGATAATGGCCATCAGATCTGGGAAGGCGGGGAGGAGATCAACGACTAATATTACATCGAGATGCCACCAATCGGGAGTGGGGAATAAAATATTTAATGCGCCCAATGGAAATCTCCGATGTGAGATTGCGCGGGCCGTTGATTGGTCCAAGATCAACGGTGGGCCCCTTTATAATATATGAAAATCAAAATTTTAATGAAATACAAAGGATTTCGCGTTCAGGGAGGGTTTCTTATAAGAGGCTTGGCACCCGATTGTGGATCCTTTGGATACATGATAAAGATAAAGGGACTGGGGTTTATATTCAAGGGTGCCAATCAGAATTGGGACGATGGAGTGGGCTTTCAAATGCACCCGATGCAAAACTTCTGATGCGAGATATTTTCGACCGTTGATCGGCCTTTTAGATCGACGGTCCTTTTTATAAAAAACATTGAATTGGCGGGTTTAATACAAACATAGGAATAAGTGGGTTTTATGAATTTACAAAGGGAAAACATGATCGGGGAAGGTTTATATAATTTTTTTAGCGCCCGATAAAAAACTCAAGGTTATGCGAATAAAGCAAAGGATCGGGCCTTATATAGAAAGGGCCAATCGCATCGGAGGTTTCATAAAATCCTAAAGACTTGCGCTCTCCGATTGTTCCGATGCGATAAGTGCTCAGGACCATTAGCACTTGGTTCCAAGGTGTGGGTTTATGGTGGGGAAGTGGTTTAGGGCTTAGCCCAAAGGGGCTTAGGCCCATAGTCAAAAAAGACCATTTTTAATTATTTTTTCAGGGTTTTTTAATGGATTTGGGGGTTTTGGCAACGTTAAAAAATGATTTTTAAACCTTATAAAAGGGATTTTGTGAAGGGAAGAAGGGAATAAATGAAAATTAGAGGAATTTTGTGGGGAAAAAGGGGGTAAAAATGGAGATTAATTTGAAGTGAAAAGAGGGGTAAATTGCAGATTTTGCAGTAGTCTTTTCTTCATGAAAACAACAGAATTTATGAGTTTAAAAGGGAAACAATAGTGAACATTAATGTAAAGACATGATGTATTTACAAGACTTCAAGAATTGAAAATTTCGCAATAAAACTTGTTTCTTGAAGGCTTCCAAAAATTATTTAGCCACCATTTGATATGACAAATTTTATAGGTGGCTAACAGTGGCTCCACATGGGGATGGTGCCTTCATGAAGGCATCAAGAACTTAAGACTTGCATTCTCTGGGGGGCTAATCAGTGCCTCATCCATTGGGCTACTTTTTTCTTCACTTGGATGATCTTCTTTTTCTCTGAAAATATTTTCAGCCACGAAAAAAAAAAATGGATATCTATCCAACAAGCTTTTTGCCTACCCAATCCTACTGATCTAACATTTTTTCTTCTTTAGAGTGCACTTGGATTGGAAAACTCTCTTACAACACTTTATTATTTTGAAAGAAAAAAACTAATCTAAGTCTACTTCTTATTTCTCCATGAAATCAGATTAAACAGTTGAGTTCATATGCTTCTCTACCTAATCTACTATCTGTTAGGATTAAATAGTCTAACATATTTTATTCTCTAACTTCTAAAACAGAAATTTAAAAGCATACAAGTCACGATTGAACAGTCTAACTTGTTGCTGATTGTCTGCTCAATTTAGTGTTCCTAAACTGATGTCATGAATTGTCAACCAGGGCTAGTAAACTGTTGAAGTGAAGTGCACTATATGTGCCTAGGTATCTGCTTCCTACTTCGTTGTGTTTAGTGTTTTTTTAGTGTTTTTGGTTTTTTTTTTTATGATAAAAGGAAAATAACTAGGTTGTTGGAAAAGAGAAGTTGTTGGTCACACTAAAACAGAGAAAAATATATTCTAAACTATGTATGGCACTTAAGAACAGAGAATGAAAAACTTGACAAGAAAAATAACCCATAACATGAACTCCATCCAATTCATTCATTAGAAGTATGTTGGAACAACTTGAGAAAAGGATAAGCTTAATGCAATGAGGTTCTTCTAAGTAAACAACAACTTACAATATCACAAAAAAATCTCATCCATGGTTAGAAATTTGTTGGAACACATTTGGAAAAGATTATCTATAGCATAGTAAGGAACCCTACTCTAAATTAACTTATGACACTGAAATTAATCTATTCTGCAACTCAAAATGTCACTATTAAGCCTCATTCAAGGGTTAGAAATCTTTTGGAATAGTTTTGGAAAAAGGCTATTTGTAAAATTATGAGAAATTGCAGAACAGTCAAGACCTCAAACTGATATCACTAATTCTTGTCCATATGATGATGTGTTGGAAGAGATTAATAACAAGAGTAGTTTGTAAATAATGAAGGCCTTTAAGTCTAGTTTAACAGAATGAGAATACAACTAGCTAATGAAACTTAAAATACATTAAATAGAGCCAAACTAATATGTAATTAACCTCTGAAATACTACAGCTAAACTAACATGCAATTAGTCTCTAAGATACTAGAGCTCTTTCTCATTCAGTTTTGGTGGTATTTTGGAACAATTCATAAGAACAAGACTGGCTGTAACATTCGATGTAAGTTAGCATAAAACATAGAGTTTAGAAAGATGCTTGAATTAGGAATGAAAAAAAGCTAAAGTTACTTATCTAAACAATATGCACAGAGCTTCTCGGGCAGTAGGGGCCCTCTACCACCATATTAGCATACAAATCTCCTCAAGATTGCCTCATATCAAGCAATGAAGTTGTACTTCTTTCAATAAAGGAAAAATACTTTAGAAACAGAGTATTACGGACTTTTGAGATCTAACAACAAAACAACAATCTAGCTAATTGTCTCTCGGTTTCCCAAGTTACTCTTATATGAGGAATACATAACTTCCATGGAGGAGAAATAGGGATAAGTGTCTTTTTCAATAAAAATCAAATTAGAACTCTTGTGGAGGCCTCATACTTTGCTGAAGACATCTGTAGAGTCCTTGTCCTGATAGGAATCTGCTTCTTAATTTTGGTCTCCTCCACGTGCATAACAACCTGTAGATTTTTTCTCAGACTTTGTAGAGGGCAAGAAATGATGTAGGAGTGTTGTGGAATTCAACCATATGCATTTTTCCTTTAAGTGACACCTTTAACCTGTGTGAACATGAAGATAGCTGCGGAAAAGGTGACTAGCTATAGAATGACTGCATTCTGTAGCTGAGTCTAGTAAAAAATTACTACAACAACAAAACCACGAAAATATAGCAAGTTAGTCATTATATGCATTCCTAAAGTGAATTTAATCAATCGTATTGATATTTTAAGCCTATAATTGATAAGGGACAAAGGAAATGAAGTGAAATTTGGTGAAAGGAAAGGACATCTTTGGGGCTCAACATACCCCCACTGCAAAACTTTTGCATGTCCTCATGCAATCAATCCATGTATTCTGAAACTTCTGCTAGGACATCTAGCCTCCTTTTTCTGCTTTTCTTAGTGTTCAATGGCATCCTAGGTTTTCTTATTATCAACTTAAATCTCAAATTTATAAGTGCCCTGCTCAACTTTTTGTTTTTCTTCTTCAGCTTTTCACTAGCTTTGTACAATTTTTCCATTTGCAAAGAGAGAGTTGTGTTCATGTTACTTTTCAGCTTGACCTGCTCCTTTAAAATTTCATTTTCATTCTTTATATACCTATTGAGTACTTCTAATTCATATTTGTCTCTTCTTAGCACATCAATTGTAGATTCTGGTGGGCTAGGAGTTCTTCCTCTACTTTCTGAGGCTCTCTTTTCTAATGACTCAACATAATTATATATTTGTTGTTGTGCTGGGTCTATCTCTGGAGTTTCTTCATCAAGATCCTCTTCATAATGGTGCTCAAGAGATCTATCAGTTGGTGTCCCTTCATCTTCAATGTCTATGATGCCCGTTTGCTTAACCCCTGTTTTCTTTAATATGCCTCTAAGCCTATGGCTTCGTCTTAGTTTAGATGGACCCTCACCTCTCTCCTTGGCATACTTTCTTATTATCTTCTCCTTTTTCAGTTGTTTCTTAATTTTAGCCAATTTATCAGAAATAATCTCCTCACGGTCCTCTTGTATGGACTTACCAGTTTTAATTTCAACATGATTGGAAATTTTCCCTCTCTGCTTCTTCTTGCAGGTTTGCCTTCAGATGGAGATTCCTTGGGTTCTTCAAAGTGATTCCTCACTAGGAACTCATCCCAATTGTCTCCCACATTTCTCAAATGATGTTCAATTAGGATTTTAACTAGGCCATGGTGATACAAAGTGGTTTCCAAGAATTGAACCCTCTTTTGGACATTAGAGGCCATTCTCTTTAGGCTATTAAGTAAGAAAAATGGCAAATTTATTTCATCTAAGAAATGCATTATAAGCTGAATATGATAAACATATAAGGTAGCAAACCTTCCCTCACAAGTTATAATTTTTTGCAAAATGAGTAACATATTTCGCCATTTATTCTTCAGTACTGAGCTAGGAATGCCCTTCTTGAAAACTGAGATATCCATACCTGGTGTTTTGAGCATTTGTCTCCATGCCTCATTGTGAAATTCCTTGTTTTTGAACCAACGTTCACCTTGCCTTGGTAATTCTGTTGCCTCTGCAATGAAGGATTCTGTAATAGTGAACTTGACATCTCCTATTTCAACTTCTGCTCCGTTGAATGACCGTGCAAATGTCTTAGTTACCTCTTTATGAAAACCATTGAACTTTTCCAAAAACTATAACCACCCAACCTGCTGTAGCATATCTCTAATCTATGGGTAACCCTCTAAGTATTTGGTTCTGACTGGTTC
Source organism: Pinus albicaulis (assembly GCA_034641835.2). NCBI lineage: Eukaryota > Viridiplantae > Streptophyta > Pinopsida > Pinales > Pinaceae > Pinus > Pinus albicaulis. The sequence continues at coordinate 86,233,337 of CM076584.1, read as the reverse complement.
AGACCTTACAATGAGACCCATGGCTTCTTTTCTCGACCTTAAATTTGCTGCTCTTCTATTCACAGTAAAAGTGGCTGTAGAGAGTTTTTTTTACCCCAAAGATGCCTTCCCTGTTTATGCAACATGAATTAGCTATGTAAAGATGACATGAAGTGGTTATGGGATGAGTGAAATACGGTGAGGGTGATTCACACGAATTAATGAGTTTGAGAGCTGTTATGGAGGAAAAGACCGTAGAAAAATCTCATGGGAATTTCAAAATCATCACTGAATACTAACCGTTAATTTTTTTTAATAAATGATGATTTGGTATGGCGGAATGGAAGGAATTTTGTCCAAGGTTTCTATGATAGGTTTAATAAGCTTTGATCAACGCGAATAATCAAAATAACTTTATGAATCATACATTACTTAAACATACTATAAATTCCATAGTCTGTTATCATAATAATTTCACAACTTTACCTTAGCCTTTCCTTTGATTTTTGTGGTTTTAATATGCTTTGTCTTCCTTTGAAAATCATTGATCCTTCAGTCTTCATAATACCTTTGATTTTTCTTGTTGACATAGATGTGCAGGATCAATTTAGTGCTGAACAAGTGGTTGCTGGATAGTTGTCTTCAGGATATCTGGCTGCAGAATGTCTGTCTGCAGAATATACCTGTAGAAAGCTTTGAAACATGAAATGATTTGAAACATGGATGGAATGTTGTGTGAAATGAATTAACATGGATCATGAAATATGGTGGAATGGAGCATGAGTGAAGTAAAATATAATGGAATGGAATGACTCACAAATGTGAAGTGGAATGCAACATAAAAAGTGGTCTGCAACTTATGATTTGTAATACCTCAATTCCAGAAAGAGATCAAATTTAAAAATATGAGATGAAAATGAGGTGGACCATGGAATGGAGTGAATGAAGTGAGATATGATGGAGTGGAAGGGATCATAAGTGGAATATGATATATAAAATGGGTCTGCACTTATGATTTTATGATAGCTGCTTGCAGTAAAAGAACAAATTTGAAAAGCTAAAGTGTCAGAAGGATTCTGATTTTCACTTTATCTTTTCTATATAAACATGCTAATCAATGATTAGTTTTCATGTTTATACATTTTTTTTTCATCATGCATTTGAATTCAGAAAATTCAATTAAGTTGATGAAGAAGAAAAATTCTTCTTCATTAACTTCATATCATTGTTTTCCTGGAATCTCTTGACAAATTCTTCTATTGAAAGTGGCTTATGATACAACTTCAATCTATGACCATTAACAATAAAATGACCTCCTCTTCATCTATTGTCCTGATTTTTATTGCTCCATTGTCAAAAAAATTCACAATTTCATATCGTCCAAGCCAATGTGTTTGGAATTTACCTTGAAAATATTTAAACTTTGAATCAAACAATAGGGCCCAGTCACCTTCTTTGAATTTCTTTTCCTTGATGTACTTATCATGTCATCTAGTCCTTTGCTGCTGGACTATATTTTTTCTCTAGACTACATCCTGTCTGATCTCATCCAATTCATTAATCTGCTCCAATCTGTGCTTTTATGCCTTTGTTAGATCAAGTCCTAGCTGAACTGCCATTTTAAAAGTTTGTATCTGAAATTCTATGGGAAACAAGAATTGTTTTCCATAAACTAGTTCCTAAGGAGTATGAACTATTGTGTTTCTCCATGTAGTTCTATAGGCCCACAAGGATTCAGGAAGCCTGTCTACCCAATCTCTTCTATGTAAATGAACAATCTTTTTTAGGATCCCTTCAATGAACTTATTAGTATATTTCACTTGACCATTTGCTTGTGGATGATAGGGAGTAGATTTTCTGTGTCTGATTTTGTACCTCTCCATCATTTTTTCCACTAGCCTTGATGTGAATTGAGCTCCTTGATCTATAACAATTTCTTTTGGGACACCAAAACGAGTAAAAATATCCTCAAAAATAAAATTAACTAGAGATGCTTCAGTAGCAGAAAGTAATGGCTTGGCCTCTACCCATTTGGTAACATAATCAGTGCAAACTAATATATATTTCTTTTGTCTTGATGGAGGACTAATAGGTCCTATAAAATCTAAAGCCCATTTCTCAAAAGGTTCAATATGTACCTAAGGCTGCAATGGCATCTCACCTGAAGGAGAAGGTTTCCCTACCCTTTGGCAACTGTCACACCTTTTGACATACTCTTTAGCATCTTTAAAAAGGGATGGCCAATAGTATCCTAAATGAAGGATCTTATAAGCTGTTCTTTTATCAGCAAAGTGTCTGCCACAAGGTTCATCATGACATGCCTTGAGGATCTCAGGCATCTCATCTCCCCGAACACACCTCCTAATGATAAAATCTAGACCTGTTTTATATAACTCATTAACAACCCATCAATATTTTGCACTGTCATAAATGATATTTATTTTGTCTCTTGCATTCATTATTGAAGGAAATTTCCCTGAAACTAAATAATTAGCAATGTCATCAAACCAAGGAGTTTGAGTAGAAATTTCAAAAATATATTCATCAGGGAATTAATCTTCAACTGGAGTATTATCTTTGATGTTTTGGAGTCTAGATAGGAAATCAACTACTGTATTTTGTTTCCCAGGCCTATCTAAAATGGTAATGTTGAATTCCTATAAAAGCAATAACCATCTTATGACTCTGCAATTAGTAATTGATTTTTTCATTAGATATTTAATTGCAGAGTGATCTGTGTGAACAAAAGTTTCATAGCCTGTTATATAGTGTTTGAATTTGTTTATGGCATGAACAACAACTAAAAACTCCTTTTCAGTTATAGTATAATTTAACTCTGAAGGAGTCAAATTTTTACTTGTATAGTAGATGGCATAAGGAATCAGGTCTTTTTTTCCCAATACTGCTCCTAAAGCTGTATCTGAGGCATCTGTTGAAATATGAAAATGTAGCTTCCAGTTAGGTCACCTTAAAAGAGGTGCTTCAGAGATTTTTGTTTTCAGGGTCTTAAAGGCTAACTGGAAATTAGGATTCCACTTGAATTCACAGTCCTTGGTAAGTAATTTGAAAAGTGGAGATGATATCTTGGTGAAGTTTTCTATAAACCTTCGATAATATCTTGTAAATCCTAGAAAACTTCTAACATATTTTTGACAACTTGGAATAGATAAGTTAGAGATGACTTCAACTTTTGACTCATCAACTCTAATCCCATCCCCTAAAATGTGATGTCCCAAAACAATTCCTTCAGTAAACATCATAAAACACTTCTCATGACTTAGTGATAGATTTGGTTCTTTACATCTCTTTAAAAAAATTTCCAAGTTTGCTAAGGTTTCTTCAAATGTATTTCCATAGACTGTGAAATCATCCATATATACCTCTACACAATCATTATTAGATATAAAAAGATTCCTAGTACTGCCCTTTGAAATGTTGCAGGTGCATTGCATAGTCCAAATGGAAATACTCAGTAAGCATAGGTACCCCAAGGACAAGTAAATGTGGGTTTTGTCTTGATCTTCAAGTGCCACTTGAATTTGATTATAACCACTAAACCCATCTAAAAATGAGAAGTAATTTTTTCCAGCTAATGTATCTAACACCTGATCTATGAAAGGTAGGGGAAAATGATCTTTAAGAGTAGCTTTGTTTAATTCCTGGTAGTCAATACATACCCTCCATTTACCATTTTTCTTTGGCACAATTACCAAAGGAGAAACCCACTGACTATCTAAAATGGGATAGATAAAGTTGACATTTAACAATTTCTGCAATTCTTCTTTAACAATCTCCCGAAGATTTGGATTCATCCATCTCTGAGGTTGTCTGATTGGTTTACAATTTTCCTCTATGTAGATGTGATGAGTGCAAGTCTTAGGGATTATTCCTTTCATATAAGTGTACTCCCATGCATATGCAATGTCTCTGTAATATCTTGACTAGCTCTTCTTGTTGAGATTTCTCTAGGTTCTTGTTTATGTTTAAAGTTTTTCCTAGAAATATCTCAATTGTAGAACTGTCAAATTTATCCATGGAATAGAGAGACATCTATCTTGATGATAAAAACTCAATGTTGGATTCTTCTTGAAATTGTTCATGTTTGTATTCCGAAGAGGATTCAAAATTTTATAAGGTATTTAGAATCTGGCTGTCTTCACTAATTTCTGAAATTGTGAAGAGAGGTTGTATGTCTTCTTCATCCTCAATCCATTGAGTATCATCTAATTCTGTAATTGTTTTTGCTGGAGGATAAAAGGTAAATCTCTTGTTTGAACTACCATCATAGATGTACATATCACCGGATCTAAAGCTAATGAAAGCATCAGTTGTAGCTAACCAAGGTCTTCCTAATATAATAGGATGTCCTCCTAGATTATTCTTAGGAGTTAGGATCATAAAATCCACAGGATACTCCCAATAATCTAGGGACACTGGAATGTATTCTATTACCCCATCAGGTTTGATCACAGATCTGTCTACTAATTGTAATAATGTGGGTGTAAAAAGAAGATTAGGAAGTTTTAGTTTATCCATGATTTGTCTACTTATGATATTGATTGCTGCTCCTAAATCAATAAGTGTGTTTTGGATCTCAGTTCCATTGATGTGTATCTTAACAACTAGATTTCCTGGGTCTAGATACTTTGGAATGGAAATCTTACCCATTATGATGTCTGTTATTTTTCCTGGCAGTTGAATTTTCTTTGTCTCTTTGATTCGTTTTCCTGTTTTTTTCATGCTTAACTCCTTTATTGTTTTTGCTAAAATTGGAATTTCCTTGATAGCTTGTAATAATGGGATCTTAATACAAACATTTCTTAGCTCATCTAGGAAATCATAATTAGGCACCATCATTTTTTTTCTACACCCCTATCAATTTGTAATCTTTCTGGAAAGGGAGGTGTAGAGGTGGATGTTGATGGCTGCTCTAATATAGGAGTTGAAATTATTGGCTCTTTTTGTTTTGATTTTTCAATGTTTGGGTCTTGGAAAGGTTTGTTCTCTTCAATAATTTTATTCACCAGTAGAGAATATTCCTTAGAATTGTTTTTCTCTTGTATGATTACATAAGGTTTCTTCTTTTCAAGTATTCTTCTAGACCTAAGTTGAACATCACTAAGGTCTAAAGGAGTAATCAAATAAGTTGGAAACTGTTGGCCTTCTATCATGTATGTGTTCTGAGGATTTTTATTGTTGGGGTTTGGTATGGGTTGAGTAGGTAACTGATTTGTTTTTTGAGGAAATGGTAATGGAAGTGGTGGATTTTGATGTTGTGGATTTTGAGGATTTTGTTGAGGATTTTGATGAAAATTATGTTGAGGAGGGAAATGTGGATATGGTGGATATTGATAGTACTGAGAGTATCTTCCATAGGGATTTTGTGCTCCTTGTGCCCAAGTTTGAGATTGATTTTGGAATTGGGGCCAAGGTTGCTACCAAGAATTCCAATTTGGTGGGGGTTGATTATACAGTTGATCATGGAATCCTTGTGTTTGAGGTCCTTGCCAAGGCCTTTTGGAGACAAAATTGAGAGATTATGTGGAATTTGTAGGGGTTTCTTCTTGAAAAACAGCTTTAAGACCAGGAAGTGAAGGAAAAATCTTGGTCTCATGTTTTTCTGAACAAATTACACAAGTCTCTACAACTTTTGCATCCAAAGGGCATTCTCTCAAGGCATGATTCTTTCTACATTTGGGACAAAATATTGCTAAGGAATTAGATTCATATTTCTACTTGTTTTGAAGCTTAAGGGTGTCTATTTGTTCACTAAGACTCCCTAAAATATCAGATTTGAATTCATCAAGAAGATTTCCTATTTCTTCCCTACTTATTTTCCCAGAAGCAGACTTACTTGCCCTTGCAAGAGCAGGGTCTCTTGGTCCTTTTAAAGTTTTAGATTTCCCTCTTGAAAGGTTGATACATAATTCAGCTATTTCAGGTAATGTGAGCTGAGATATATCCCATTTTCCCATCATGTTAATGATATCTAACCATTCATCCCTAATTGTCTTCAACAAGAGAGCTTTCAAATTATCTTGGTATAAGTTTTCCATTTTTGCTCTTTTGATGTTGTAGTTGAACCTCTCTAGCAAATCTTCAAGATTTTCATCCTCTTTTTGTAAAATTTTAAACACTTCCTCCTTATGGTTGACTGGCATACAGTAATCCAAATACCTTTCTAGAAATGCATGTTTCATGTCTTCCCATGTCCTAATAGAACTGTTGATCAAACTCATAAGCCATTTTAATGCTGCTCCTTTCAATGTTGAAGGAAATAGTTTAAGTTTTTGGGCATCTTGTAAGTAATCATAGGTTCTACATAGGACTTCAAATTGAAATAGGAAGGTTTCAGGATCTTCATTTTTGAGTCCATGGAAGTTTGGAAGGACAGAGGGTGAAATTTTTTTCATAGTTGCATTGGTTTCTTCATCTACTATAGGAACCCAAAAGAGCTTCCCAATTCCCTTCTACCTCTACCTCTACCTCTACCTTCTTCTTCACCTCTACCTCCTTCTCTTTTTGCACCTCTACCTCCTTCTCCTCTACCTCTACCTCTACCCCCTCCAAATAGTGTGTGTTTTCCATTAAAGACTCCTCCTCCCCCTTCTTTTGTCATAGTTGATTCTTCTATGGAAGTAGAAAAGTTTATGTCTCTAGCAAGGGTCCTTAAATTTTTTTCTAAAACAGGTTATGTAGATGAATTCGAAGGTCTTTCTAATGGAATATCTGATCTTAAGTCCTCTGGAAGTCTAGGATCAGTAAATGATGGAATGTGGGTTTGAGTTGGAGGTATGCTGCCTCTTGGTCTTAGTGAAAAAAGTGGTGTTCTAGGAATCAAGCTTCTGCTTCTTATGAATCTACCCCTTGAGTCTCTTTCTCTACGCATATCATTGTTTTTGGGAGGTAAGAAATAAGGCTATCTAGTTACACTTCCCCGGAAATGGCACCAAAATGTCTTCTCAATTTAGTGTTCCTAAACTGATATCATGAATTGTCAACCAGGGCTAGTAAACTATTGAAGTGAAGTGCACTATATGTGCCTAGGTATCTGCTTCCTACTTCGTTGTGTTTAGTGTTTTTTTAGTGCTTTTGGTTTTCTGTTTTTATGATAAAAGGAAAAGAACTAAGTTGTTGGCAAAGAGAAGTTGTTGGTCACACTAAAACAGAGAAAAATATATTCTAAACTATGTCTGGCACTTAAGAACAGAGAATGAAAAACTTGACAAGAAAAATAACCCATAACATGAAATCAGTCCAATTCATTCATTAGAAGTATGTTGGAACAACTTGAGAAAAGGATAAGCTTAATGAAATGAGGTTCTTCTAAGTAAACAACAACTTACAATATCACAAAAAAATCTCATCCATGGTTATAAATTTGTTGGAACACATTTGGAAAATATTATCTGTAGAATAGTAAGGAACCATACTCTAAATTAACTTATGACACTGAAATTAATCCATTCTGCAACTCAAAATGTCACTATTAAGCGTCATTCAAGGGTTAGAAATCTTTTGGAATAGTTTTGGAAAAAGGCTATTTGTAAAATTATGAGAAATTGCAGAACGATCAAGACCTCAAACTGATATCACTAATTCTTGTCCATATGATGATGTGTTGGAAGATCTTAATAACAAGATTAGTTGTAAATAATGAATGCCTTTAAGTCTAGTTTAACAGAAAGAGAATACAACTATCTAATGAAACTTAAAATAAATTAAACAGAACCGAACTAATATGTAATTAACCTCTGAAATAATACAGCTAAACTAAAATGCAATTAGTCTCTGAGATAATACAACTCTTTCTCATTCAGTGTTGGTGGTATTTTGGAACAATTCATAAGAACAAGACTGGCTGTAACATTCGATGTAAGTTAGCATAAAACATAGATTTCAGAAAGCTGCTTGAATTAGGAATGAAACAGAGCTAAAGTTACTTATCTAGACAATATGCACAAAGCTTCTCGGGCAGTAGAGGCCCTCTACCACCATATTAGCATACAAAACTCCTCAAGATTTCCTCAGATCAAGCAATGAAGTTGTACTTCTTTCATTAAAGGAAAAATACTTCAGAAACAAAGTATTACGGACTTTTGAGATCTAACAAAAAAAAATCAATCTAGCTAACTGTCTCTCGGTTTCCCAAGTTATTCTTATATGAGGAATACATAACTTCCCTGGAGGAGAAATAGGGATAAGTGTCTTTTTCAATCAAAATCAAATTAGAACTCTTGTGGAGGCCTCGTACTTTTCTGAAGACATCTGTAGAGTCCTTGTCCTGATAGGAATCTGCTTCTTAATTTTGGTCTCCTCCACGTGCATAACCACCTATAGATTTTTTCTCAAACTTTGTCGAGGGCAAGAAATGATGTAGGAGTGTTGTGGAATTCAACCATATGTGTTTTTCCTTTAAGTGACACCTGTAACCTGTGTGAACATAAAGATAGATGCGGAATAGGCGACTAGCTACAGAATGACTGCATTCTGTAGCTAAGTCTAGTAAAAAATTACTACAACAACAAAACCACGAAAATATAGCAAGTCAGTCATTATATGCATTCCTAAAGCGACTTTAATCAATCCTATTGATATTTTAAGCCTATAATTGATAAAGGACAAAGGAAATGAAGTGAAATTTGGTGAAAGGAAAGGACATCTTTGGGGCTCAACATTGATCTATGGCATAAAAAAAAAGCTGCATATAGATATTATTTTACAGAAAATTAAATCAAAAATTTGAAGGCTTAAGATCTGAAAGTTATAAGCACGACCTTCCCTTTTCTTCAGCTCTGTTTTTGAGTTTATTCGAGTTTTTTTACATTCCTTTCTGGTTCAAGTTTTGGGTTAATCAAAACCAGTTTACTTCTATTTTTGACTCATGATTTTTAAACAGATTGGAGTCATTCTTGTTTTGTAATCTCAGGTTCAGATTTTGAGCTTGTTTGAACCTTTAATTTATATCATAATCTACCTAACAAATAAGCCAAGATTAAGCTGTTTGGAAAATCGAATTCACTAACCTATCAGCAGTCAATTTAAAGCTAATTAGTCATGATTAGGTTGTATGACTAACTAGGAGTGTGTTTTTCAGGAGTGGCATTTGAGCTTGCACACTTTCAGATTTTTTTTTCTCTTTTTTGGCACGGGGTTGTACCTTTCTTGTTTTTACAATCTTCCCTCTTTTCTTTCTTCTATTGTTTTTGTATTTTTTATTTTTCAACTTTGAATGCAATGATGGATGAAATATTTATAATGGAAAAAATATAAAAAAGCTTTCAAAACATGATAGGATCAAGAGAATTAATGTTTGAGCATCCTGTCATTGACAGGACCCCCAAATAGTTCAGCTCCATCCAACTCTTGCAAAAAATAAGCATTGTTACCAGAAGTAGAATGAATGAGATCAGGGCCAAGCCCTAAGTTGTCAAATTTCCCATGCTTGCCCTTGTCTTCCCTCCTTGAGTCCCACTTTAAAACTTTTTCCCCAACTTTGAAATTGCTGGCCTTAGTTCTTATATTAAAAAGCTTTTTGATGCTGTCTTGCTTTTGTAATGCTTTGTTGTAAACCTCCTCTCTGGTTTGCTGAATATTTATAGTCTGATTTATCCTTCTGATCATGTCATTGTCTTTAGACTGAACTTCTTGAATGAACTTAATAACTGGTACACGAAGGCTGGTTGGAAAAATTACATCTATACCATACACAAGTTGGTAGGGTGATATTCGAATAGATTTATTTAATTTCAATCTGTCAGCCCATAGTGCATAGACTAGCTTTGTGTGCCAAGACTTCTTGTTGTCCTCCAAAATTTTCTTGATTATGTTCACAAAAATATTCTTTGAGGATTCTGCTAGCCCATTAGCTTGAGGGTAATAAGCAGTGGAATGGCCCAATGTAATCTTATATTTGTGACATAATTCAACCATCTTCTGAGATCCAAATGCTACCACATTATTAGTGATGATCTTCCTAGGACAGCCAAATCTAGAGAGGATATGAGTCTCCATGAATTTTATGATGACATAGTCATTGGCTTGCCTATAAGGGATGGCTTCTATCCATTTGGTGAAGTAGTCTATTGCAGTGAGAATCCATCTATGTTGGGCAGATGAAGGTGGATGGATTTCTCCTATGAAGTCAAGTCCCCACTATTGAAAAGGAGCTTCAACAGTGATTTGTTGCAGAGGTAAGGCCAACAACTTTATTTTTCCTTCAAAAAGTTGACATTTATGACAGGAAATTATCATGTTGTGTACATCTAGAAAGAGTGTGGGCCAATAATAACCATCCCTAAGGATTTTTTTGGCTATTGTCTTCCAGTAGATGTGGCCTCCACATTCTTCTTCATGGAACTCGTGCTTAACCTTCTCTGCATCATACTCAGGCAAACATTTAAGTAATATCCCACTTGTATTTTTCCAATAAAGACATTTATCTATAATGCAATATTTTATAGCTTTTAACTTTAAGAACCTTGCCTTTGTTTTTGATAAACCATAAGGTGTATTCAAATTAAGCAAAACATATAGAATATCAGCATACCAAGAGAAATTCATAAAATGGTCTTCAAGAATGGGAGTTGAGAATTCCTCTTGTTCATCTAAAGCATTTATCATATTAATATCAAGAACTTCAAAATATGATTCAACCATTAATCTAGCTGATCTAAATCATCAAGTGACCTAGTTCTAAATGAATTTCTTAAGTCAACTTGTGATTGTTGTAGAGATGCACGATTTTCTGGAACAGAATTAGCTCTAAAGGGTGATCTGAAAATAGTTGAATATTTAATCTTAGGAGACTTCCTAAGGATTCTTTCAAGGTTATCAACTATCTCAGGAGGATTAGGGTCAAGGTAGGCTCAAGTATAAATATTTCTAGGAGCCACTATGCTATGTTTTTCAGACCCAACTAAACAAGAAAAGTTTAAACAGATATGACAATCTTTAAGAGGTTAACTGATTTTAAAATAAGAAAACTTTAATCCTAAAATCCTCTTACTGAGTTTGATTTATGTTATGATGGTAATGGGTCTTCCCAGTGGAGTCTTAAGGTTTTTTTAGGATTGTGGAGTCACCAAGTGGAATTTTTAGCTCTTTTCGAGGTAAAAGGTTTTATGGTCCACCACCATGTTTATTGAATACCAATCTGAAATGTTTTTGGGTTTTCTGAGTTATTTTTAAGTCCTATGGGTTCTAAAAGTATTCTAAATCTGTTTCAAAACTTAGCTATGGTTATGAGACAAAGACAATCTACTCTTATGGCTAATCCAGATGATCCTTCAAGGTTTGATAAGGTCTTATGAGAATCCTAAGGTTTCCTTAGTTTGTCACTGATTCAAACAAGTTTTATCATGATTACCATTGCTTGGTAGTGCTTGAAGAGGGCTACTTTTACTCACTGCACAATTTTCTTGAATTTAGCATTTTCCTGAGTCCCAAGGTGTACTTAAACTGTTATTTAACTCAGAATTCCCCAGCGGAGTCACCAGAAATGTTAGTTATGGTGGCTCAAATTGCTAACACACCAAATTTTCTTGAAACAAAGGGATTTCTGATATCCTATTATTACCTAAAATGAAAATCACTCAGAACGTCCCCAACGGAGTCACCAAAAATGTTAGCTCCCTGTAATTTGCAAGATTGGAAAATACAAACTGCAGAGAGAACACTTGAACCACTTTGGGATTCTAGGATCTAGCCCTCCTAAATCCGGAGAGGGATCTCTCCAATAAGTGCAAAGATTAGTTTATCTTTAAGTATTTTTGGTATGATATTAGGCTAGTTATGAAGACCAAGGGTTTTTGTTTGTTTTAGATGGTTGAGCATGATTTTAGTTGAGTGGAAAGTCCTAAAATGGAAAGAGTTTCAAAGGTGTGAATTTGCAAGCAATCAGAACAAGGTTTGGCAGATAAGATAGATATAATGTTGGTTTTCAGTCCATTGGGCTATGGAGTCATAAAAGGGTTTAATTGCGCAACAATTTCAAGAGTGGTCCAAGGGGAAAGTCATCTATATCAAAATATCTTTGAGATTAAATGATGGAATGGAAACAATAAAAGTGTTGAAGGGGTGGAAACAGACACTAATTTCAACTAGGATTTAATAGTCTATCCAAAGAAGAAAATCCTTTTAAGTAACTGTTTAAAACTGACCAAGGACAGGGCTAACCATAGACTTCTTGGACAAGTTCGTATTAAAGCTAACTCAATAGACAAACAATCCAGTAATCCACATAATTACTTTCATAAAGGATGAAAACAGATAAGGAAACAAAGTTCGGCCTAAGATCAGTTAAGATACTTTTAAATCTAGACTGCTTTCGACATACACTTAGGGAAACTTTCAGAATTACCTTTAAAGAAAGAAGCTAGAAAACAGGGCTCACCATCACTTTTCTAGTCTAACTCTACTAAGCATATAATGAAAATAACATTTAAGAACAATGTTTAAAGTAAACAATAGGACGAGGGAAGGCCAACATTCCTAACTTCTTGAATTTTATGAAATCATCCTTAAATAAACAATTTGGAGGAAAACATTGAGATAAAGCTTATCAGTTAGAGAAGGGTATTGTAAACAATATATCCTAACCCTATGCTTGCTATTATTTATCAAAGAATAATGGAAAAAATGGCATACATGATGTTAGTGTCAGTCTTTGCAGCCTTCCTTCAGTGATCAAACATGCTCTTACAAAGTGATTTTAAGGTTTTAAGGTCAAATTTTGTCATTTCAAAGAGTCTTCAAGCAAAATTTGGTCACTAGGCATTAGGTCTAGGGTTTGTTTTCACTCTTTTCAAATTTGTCCAAATGTTGGTCCATGTCACCATTCAGCTGAGTGTACCATTATTAAGAGGGTTTCCATCATCATGTTAGGTTCCAAAGAGTCATTTTACACCTCGTTCATGCTTCAGTTGTGCCTAGGTAAGGTCCATTTCCCTCTCCTAGGGTTTTGGAGGTAATTTCTCTTGGATGGTCAAATCATCGAAAAAACTTGTATCCTGATGTTCACACACCTTCCCCTATCCTTAATATACCTTATTAAACACTTCCCATCACTGAGATCCCCCAAATTCCTTATTTTCCCACAAACCCTAGTTTCTTGCCACAACTTGGCAATTTTCTAGGCTAGGCCTGTTTTTTGCCCTTTTGGACCCCTTCCCCTCACTCGATCTCTGAGATTCCACTTTCCCCTACTTCCTAACATCCCTCCCTACTTCCAAAAATTTCCCCAAGAATTTAGAAGCCCCTTATCCCCTTCATTTCACTTCATTTCGACAAAATCCCTTGTTTCACACATCGGGATAGGTTTCATTGAAATGATGTTTCAGAGCAATAAAAGATGAATTTTTGGAAACTGAGAGAGGTTTTTGTCTAAAAAATGCCAAATAAGAAAAAAATCCTTCACTTTTTACACAGGTGCCATGGTTTTAGAGAGATGTCAACAATACCGTTGCCTCAGGAGAATTGATGCACCTGCTAGAAGTAGTGTTGGGAGATTTGATTTCTGATAGGGTAAATGAACTCCAAATTGAACAATTCCACATGGGTTGGAAAGTAGACTCCAAAATATTTCCAACGAGATATCACACGCTCAATTTGGACACCGGGAAGGCCTCCAAAATCCTCCTGCAAAATGCACTATGTAGCGCGCTACGCATATAAAGTGCGCGCTACGCATTGGGCCAGAACTCAAAATTTTTGTCATTTCTTCACTGATTTTTGACAGGGTAAATGAACTCCAAATTGAAAAATTCCACTTGGGTTGGAAATTAGACTCCAAGAGATTTCCAACGCGCTATCACACGCTCAATTTGGACACCAGGAAGGCCTCCAAAAGCCTCTTGCAAAATGCACTATGTAGCGCGCTACGCATATAAAGTGCGCGCTACGCATTGGGCCAGAACACAAAATTTTTGCCACTGCTCTTCAAAATTCAAATTCTCTCAGTCTCCTTTGCCTCATGTAAGTTTAAATCATCTTGCTATTATCTTTGGTCAGTGTTTGGAGTTGTTTGAAGATCGGTTGTAAGAGTATGAATGTTGAAGAACATAAATCCTACTCTCTTGTAAAGAAATGCCTCTTTAGGGTTTGAATTTGAAGTTTTAGAATTTGACTTTGGTGCCAAAAAATTCCATATCTCACTTGTATTTTCCTTTCCCCACTACTGTCATATCATCATACAATGCCTCCCTTTTCCCTATTCCCTTTAAAATCACTCATATCACTTCGTCCCTCTCCTATTTCCCTATATCCCATCCCTAAAACTTGCCATTTGTTACCATTTTCCATCCTTCATATCAGTTATAGGTTCCAAAATTCCATACAGTCAAGTGACTGTACACACATCCTTAATTTCACTTGACTCAAGCATATTTTCTTTACTTAATTGAATCATGTTGTTCCCATAGCTCATTTTCCCACAGTCCACTATTCACACGGCCCTATTTCCCACAGTTCCTCCCACATTTGGCGTTTGAAAAAAAATCACCAAATCCTCATTCTTCATCTCATTCAAGCCAACACAGATTTTGCAACATCATGGAGGCGGACATCGATACATTATATGACCAAGACAGAGATTGCACCACTGAACTGCATACACCAGGAGGACACTGAAGCATCGTGAAACACCTGTTCCACTCTGGATTTTGGTCGAGGCTTCATTGGCTGGGAATGATACATGATGGAGGGTCTTCGCTCCAAATTTGAGCAAATTCGGAGAAGTTTTTTTCATTGTGAAATATTTTGGTCTCAAAACAAATTTTTCAGCCATACGAGTAGCGCGTCGGCGCGCTTGCTTATGATTGGGACATTTGATGGAGGGAAAAATTATATTTTTGGGTTTTTCATGGTAATTTATGCATTCTCCAGTATTTCCAAAGCATTTCACCAAGTTATGGATGATCAAAGGGGCCAAAAACACCATGAAAACCACCTTTCTGCCACCTTTTGCACCAGCAGGAAGTACTTCTGGGAGAATGAAGTTTTGGAGGGGAAAATGAGCTCCAAATTGGGAAATTCCACTTGGGTTGGATAGCCAACATCCAGGGCTTTCCAACGAGCTATCATGGGCTCAATTTTTATACTGGTAAGTGCCCCAAAATCAGGCTGAAAGGCGCGCTACGCATATGGCTCAGGCGCGCTATGCATATAGATTTTTGGTCAATTTTTCACCTTCCAGCTCAGAATTTCGGGCAGTTGGACTAGTTTTGCTTGTGGATGTAATTTTTGAGTTATCTTGATGTAATTTTATGGTTTGCATGTAACTTGGACTCACTTTTACCTATTCTAGAAGATTCACTCCTAAAAAAGTAAAAATCAAATGTAAGAATCAGTTTCCTTCCTTTTAGAGGCAAGTTGTTTGGATGCCTATATTCTAGCTCCTTGTTTAGAATTAGTTGGAACTGCTCCTAGAAGGAGGAATTCGACCCCTAGAGGCATGGGAAGGGGTTAGGATGGTCTATATGATGTATTTTCTCAATAATTTTTAGAGGTTGGAACAGGTTGGACTCTTGGGAAAACTTTGGCACACTATTGTACATATTTTTCATATTTTGGCTAAGGAAAGATCAGAGGTTTTGCAGCACCTGCTGGGATTCTTGTGGCTTTCAGTTCTTGATGGTTTTTTCTCTCATTTTATTTTAATTTCATTCATGTTTAATGTATTCCATTCCCTTCTTATGCTTCTGAAACTAAATGAATGAGTAAATGAGGTTGAATCCATTGTTTACAGTGCTCTGCCTTTAAATTTGTTTAGTTTTACATGCTTTCGCTAGTTTGGAGAGGATCCACGTTCTCCCTTGCCCTCTTCAGCTCCTTGTCATTCTGATCCATCCATACACATGATCAAAAGCATCAAGACTACTGCCTACCTTGCCCCAACTCGAATTCTGCAAAGATCTGGCCTTATCCCCGAACCCAAAATTGTTTTTCCCATTTTTTCAACAAAAACCCAAAAAATCAAAATCAAACTTTCCTATCTCTTTACTAGCCTAAAATCAGTATTCATTATAAGTCATCTCAGCCCCTTTGAAGACCTTTTGCCGAGATAAACCCGGAGAGAGCCCTCTCCTGTCCTCGTAGGGCTAGCTACGAGGCTGAGCGTGGTTTGATGTAGCCTTGAGTTTTACCTTATTTCAGCCTAAGGTAGATTTGAGCGCTAACACATGAAAGGAAAAAAAATAACACAGAAAGAAGCACTTCACCAGTGATATAGACCAGGATCCCAGGAAACAACTTGTATATTGATGTCAAACTAGTTACATTCTTCAAGTCCAATGTTTCAGTTCAGAAATCATCTTCACTTCTCAGCCTAACTTATTAAATCACAAACAGAGCTTCAAGAGCCTTTGAACACTATTTACACATAGAATTTTTCGAGCACAAATATATTTCAAAGTTCTGCAACGAACGTTTACAATGAGTTCCTCAAGAAGATTTTATAGGAAAATGAGGAGGTCGAAAAGAGGAAAGATCTATGGGTTTAATTAATACAGATTTAATTCTTATCGGCCTTTGAGGGGCTCAATGGAGAATATTTCAGATATTTCTCTGTATTAATTGGATTACATTAAATGTTAAGCCTACTAGGAAGCTTTTTTTGACTTTAAGGCTTTGTGTCATCTTTGCAATAACTCTGTTGATATTTTGCAATAAGTTCCTTTGGCTGAATTAACTGTTGGATTGAATTGAGGAAAATATCCTCTGTTCTAGTAATAACTCGGGCTCTTTTGAATGCTTTGAGGCTACAGGTGGCAATCTGTTAACTGAGAGGAATCAATTAGCCTCTGATGTGGCATTGGAGGCTTTCTCGGATTGATAGATCTAATTGTATTTCTTTAATCACTGTTAAATTTTCTTTAATTTTGTGTGTTAGGCTTAATTCAGCCTAAATCCTGCCTTATGTTCTTGAACTGTGTTTAATTTAGTGGGTTAGGCTTTTGATTGTCAATCTTATCCATAATCCATTAAAACTGTCAAAACAATCTTCAAATCTTCAGTTCTGTTGTGGTTAGGTCTTCAACACTGATACTCTTTGATGTTTTAAAATTTGTTGTGTCTTTTTTATGTGCAGGTGTGCAGAGGGTTCTTATGGCATCAATGCTCATGATGCATTGATGAAACATGATATGGAACCCTATAGAATGATTTCTCTTTATGCACAAAGGCATGGGGATCGTCATCCCCGGCCTTTGGTTTTCCTTTAATATAATAAAAAAAACCATTGAAACCTGCAAAATACACAAAACCATTATAAAATCCTGCATGGATGGGTAAAAATACTTCAGAGGTTGCGGTTAAGAGTATGGCCATTGGATGAGAGCATCCAACGGTGGGGATTGTGTGTAGAGGTCAAAAGGAGAGCGACTGATGAACAAGCGGTGGAGAATTAAGTCAGATCCGTTGATCTATTTTTGATTAACGGTCAAGATTAGTTGTGAAAAAATAATGTGAAGGGGTCACATTATGGAAAATGGAAGAAAAAAAAGGAAATAGATGAAAAATCCTTTGGGTAGAGGAAATATGCTAAAAGGAAATTCGGGGTTCTCGGACGATCCTGGGCCATCGAATTAGTTTGGTCCACGGAGATCAATTGTTAAGATTGATCTAAGAAGTCCCTTGGTAAATGACAGAGGACGATTCAAGAAACACGAGATGGAATGCTGCATGTTGATCTGCAGAGATCAACGGTGGGGAAACAACGCGATAAAACACAATGGAAACAAGAGAAAGCGGTTTCGAGTGGAGAAACTGGCAGTATCGCGCAACAAAATGGGAGAAAGGTGGTTTCACCTTTTTGAACGTGATATGCGTTCCCAGCCAACACGTGGCCATTCAAAACCACTTATATTGCGTAGCTCTTGGAGAATTAACCTTCATGATTTAATTTACGTGAAAATGCGCGTTAACTATCAGATCAGGGGTCTCTGATCAGACGGTCGGGGAGTGAGTGTGATATTGGATAAATGCACGGGTGGAAGCAGGTGGGGCAGGAAAAGGTGGTTTTAATATGAGACGTTGGATCAGAGATTGGACGGATGAGATCAAATCTGAAGGAAGGTAGGACCCACAGGGCTCGGGCCTGTCGGGATTATTCTGAACTGTTAGATGTAAAGGATTAATGGTGGAGATTGAATCTGGGTTTAAATGGAATAATATACAAGGCAGAGAATGGGGTTAATATGGGTCGTTGATCTGCAGAGATCAATGGCTGAGTTTGGTTGAAAGAACATTATACAGGGGCTTTCATGTTTTTAACCAAAGTTGGGAGGACTGATCTGGACCATCAGATCTTGATGCAAGGACGACCCAGATGCAATTGGAGCTTCGCGATTGGAGGAGCCAAAGGTTGAATGGGCGTCGGTGGAATTGATTGTAGACCGTCGATTTGCAGATCAGATCAATGGTGGGAAATGAATTGGGAGGTCGAAAGGCGAAGGAAATGGTTTTTTGTTTAGAGCGATAATGGTCGTCAAATCTGGGAAGGCGGGGAGGAGATCAACGGCTAATATTACATCGAGATGCCGCCAATCGAGATTGGGGAATAAAATATTTAACACGCCCAATGGAAATCTCCAATGCGATATTGCACAGGCTGTTGATTGGTCCAAGATCAACGGTGGGGGAATCGGTTCAACCAATGAATGGCGGGCCCCTTTATAATATATGAAAATCAAAATTTTAATGAAATACAAAGGATTTTGCGTTCGGGGAGGGTTTTTTATAAGAGGCTTGGTGCTTGATTGCGAGGCCTTTGGATACATGATAAAGATAAAGGGACCATGGGTTATATGCAAGGGTGCCAATCGGAGTCGAGAAGATGGAGTGGGCTTTCAAATGCGCTCGACGCAAAACTTCTGATGTGAGATCTTGTCGACTGTCGATCGGCCTTTTAGATCGATAGTCCTTTTCATAAAAAACATTGAACTAGCAGGTTAAATACAAACTTAGAAATAAGTGGGTTTTATTTATTTACAAGGGGAAAACATGATCGGGGAAGGTTTATATAATGTTTTTAGCTCCCGATAAAAAACTCAAGGTTATGTGAATAAATCAAAGGATCAGGGCTTATATAAAAAGGGCCAATCGCATCGGAGGTTTCATAAAACCCAAAAGACATGCGCTCTCTTATTGTTCTGATGCGATAAGTGCTCAGGACCATTATAGCTTGGTTCTAGGGTGTGGGTTTATGGTGGGGAAGTGGTTTAGGGCTTAGCCCAAAGGGGCTTAGGCCCATAGTCAAAAAAGACTATTTTTTATGATTTTTTTCAAGGGTTTTTAATGTATTTGATGGTTTTGGCAAGGTTAAAAAATGAGTTTTAAACATTATAAAATGGATTTTTTGAAGGGAAGAAGGTGTTACACCATTTTTTGGTCATCTAACCTTTCATCATTAGATGGACCCAAGTACACCATGTAAGACCAGTTTTACCCCAAGTAAAACTGCTTTCACTATGTTAATTAGGAAACCCCAAAAGGAATAATTAATTAAACCATAATTTAATTATTATTCCCGGTCATGTTTAACCCAAAAACAAAGAAATTAATGAGATAAACCCATAGTTATCTTATTATTTTCTAGGAATAATTATTTAATAATATTCCTTGTTAAATATGACCAAATCAACCACCATTAATCAAATAAATCATTATTTATTTGATTATATCCCAACCACTTCCTTAAAAAAAAAAAAAAAATCATTTATTTATTTATTTTTCACTAATCAAGGGATTTGACCCAATTCAAACACCCTTTCCCTCCAACAAATAATAATAAAATATTCCATAGAGGTGGATCTAGATGTGATTAACATTATTTTAATCATGCACCAAGATCTAGAAAGACCCAATATTTTGTTATAAATAGGAGGGTTTTCCCCATCATTCTTCACCTTTGGTTGCATATTAGATCACTCTGGATCTATACACTTGGTCTCATTTCTGCCATTTTGCTCCCATTGAGCTCTACCTTCTACATTGGGTTTTCTACATCTACAAGAGAGAGAAAGCTTAGATCTGAAGTGCTGAGGACTACGAAGAACCCATCCCATTGAGGAGATCTGGATACACCTTCTTGTTTCCTCCCAGGTGCCCTGTAATATAAAAATTCATTCAAAAATCGTGTTCTTGTCTTGTCTGTTGGATGCATGGAGCAAACTCTTTACTTTACTGCTTAATGTCTTTCCATTTATAGATCTGTTTGTTGCGGCACTTTAACTACTAATTGCAGATCTGAAGATGTTTTGCAGCCATTATTGTTGTTAGGGCTATTAGTTATGCGTAGCTAAAGTGGGTCTTTTTCGTACACTTCGACAAAGAATCCATACTAACAAATGGCGACTCCACACGGGTTTTAAATTACGACCGCTGTCGTTTTTCATATTCCTGCATATCCAGCTACTTCAGGCCCTAGGGCTTCTTTTCAGCTGCTTAGTTTTCCTCTTTTTATGTCATTTTTCTCACATAAAACCCTAAACACTTAAAATTTCTAACTTCCGTGTGTTTCTGGCCCTATTGCGCAGGTAAGCGACACCAGCCGCAACTGAGACGGCAACTTTTCTGAAAATCTGCCGCCGAGACAACCGGAACAGGGGGGTCGCACTTTTTGGCCCTAAACCTGCGACCTGGACCTCCAGGTCGCACTTTTCAGCCTGTTTTCTGCGACCTCAACTCAGATCAGGTCAGAAACTGCGACCTGACTTTTTTTCCAGCATTTTTTCTGCAATTTTTCTGGGTTCTGCTGCAGCTTCTGCCAGGGTTTTCCAGCCTCTGTCTCAGCCCGCCTTGACCAAGATCTGATCTGTTTTTTCTAAGTGGGAACCCGACCCCTTAGGGCTTTAGTACCCTCCACTTTTTGTGGAAGAGTTTTAGCTGTTTCAGCCGTCGGTTTCAGAGCTTCAGCCCCCTCTTTTCCAGATCTGTTCCCTCACTTTCAGATCCATTGAAATCAGCCTCTTTTCCTTTCAAATCACCTCTTGTCGTTTTGTTTGGACCTCCTCTGAAGGCCTCCACCTTGCCCCCCCCCCCCCCGGTTTTTTGCTGATTTCCCTTTTCCAGCCACCTTGCCTCTATCTCTTGGCTGTGTTCTGCACCCCCTGTCTGCAGCTTTCTCCTCCAGATCTCTGTCCCCTTTGACCCTAGATCTGTTGAGCTTCCTTTGTGTGTGTTTCCATAGTTTTTCCCTTTCTTTTCAACATAGTTGTGAGAGACCCGCCTTCTTGGGTTAGATAGATGCATATGTAGCTGTTATTTCTCTGTTATTTCAGCATTTTATTCTGTTCTCTGTAGGTTTATTTTTCAGCTACGCAGCACACTTTTTTGCTCTCAACAACGGAAAGGGTTTAAAAATTAAAATTAACGCACGCCACACACTGACCCTAAGTGAAGAAGCGCCTGGTTTACACCGCCGCCAAAGACTCTAAAATCAATCGTCACTGCACCTTATCTGCCCTTGACCTTCTTGATTCTGTCCCTTTCTGCCCTTGTCGGTTTCCTTCTTCCTGTCATCATTGCGCCCCCAAGGCGCCGTTCCCGGAGACTTCTTGGCCTTCACCCTCAGTTTCCGGTCGATCGACCTGCTCCGCACCGCCGTCGTCGAGCCAGTCCACCTTTGAGTCCGCACTCCGACTCCTCTCCTGATTCATCGGGTCCCCCTTCTCCTTCCGGTTCTCCCCCTGTCACCTTCACCATGTCTGGATCAGGGCCTAACGCTAGCGGTTCCCCCGGCCCCAATGCCGGCCCTACGTCTAGCGGAACCGTCACAACCACTACCCCGGCCACCCCTGTGCTGCCGTATATTGCAGGCCTCAGCCTCCCCGATTTCCATCAGTTGATTAATGACCCCATTCACCACAATGCTACCTGGCCCGCTATGCCCACCAAGCTTCCCTCTGATATCCCTAAGTTCGAGGGCCTTAATGGAGAAGATCCCACCAATCACGTCCGGTCTTTCCACATGTGGTGTTCCTCCAATTCCATTACCGATGACTCCATCCGTCTTCGTTTGTTCCAACGCACGCTTACCGGCGAAGCTTCTAAATGGTATGTCGAACAGTCCACTTCCTCCCATACCACGTTCGAGACTCTTGCCCAAGCCTTTTTGTCGTACTTCCAACTCCCTCTCCGATACGACACTGGCACGGAGCTCTTGACTTCATTTAAGCAATCCTCTTCCACACGCCTTTCTGCCCATGTTCAGGAATGGCGACGAAGACGGAGCTTATGTCGGGCCCCTCCCTTTGAAGATCGGGTTTACATGGACTGGTTCCTTCGCACCCTCCCGTCTCCCATCGGCAAAGATGTCGCCTCTCACTTTCCTCAATCTGAAGAAGCCGCCCTCCAAATAGCTTTAAAATATGACCTGATCTACGCTCAATCTGGTTATGTTTATACCGTTCTCCCTGACATCCCCAGGCCCGGTGGCGCTAACGCCCCGGGGGCATCTCATTCCGACGACGGTATTGTTGGATCTCTTTCCCACCCCTCTGCTCACCCTCCTATGAGCCATGGCCTCCCTCAGGGAGGGGCCAGCACCTCTAGCACTCTGCCCCCTCCCGGCAACATGTATCCAGGATACGGCATGCCTCCTCCTTTTGCCCAACCTCTTGCTTACCTCAATGCTGCCCAACCCAACCCTTACTTTTATCCGCAGCCTGGTGCGCCAACTCCTCCAGCATATGCGCTTCCGCCTCCCTTGCCTCCTCACCACCTGCAACAGCCCTTACAACCCCCTCCGGGGCAAGTATTTGCACAGCAGGGTGCGTTTATTCCCCCTTCTTCTCAAAGAAGGCGGAGAGGCAACCAGAACCCTTCTGCCCCCGGTAACCGAGGACCCAATTCTGGTATGGACCCTAACACTAGCAACCAGCCTCAGGGCATCCCGCCCAGGCCGGACAGGCCGCTTCGCACAAACAAGCCTTGTTCGTGTTGCAGTGATTACGGTCACTACACTCACGATTGTCCTCTCTTACCCCAGATGCGACAGATGTGGGAGTCTCAAGCCACATTGCGCGGACAACACGCCTCCCCTCATGCTCCTCCTAATGTGGCCACTACCCAGCCAACTGTGTTCACTGATCCTTTCCCTCAATAGGGATTCGTGGCTACCCAACCCCCCGACAGCCATGTAGCCACCCCCTCGTCCATTTCTGGTTCCTCTGATTACCAGATCCTTATGATGCGTTCCGATCCTTCCCCTTCCGTCGACCTTCACCTTCAAACTCGGTCTCGCCAGTACCCCAAGCCTCCTGCTCACTCTACTCCCGAGCCTCCATCTCCAGGTTCTACAGAGCCTCTTTCGACATCCGGTGGCCCCTTACACATCCCTCAACCCAAAGTTGAGGTTCATCCAAAGATTCCAAAGGGCCCCTTACGCCGAAATGCTGCTTCCGGTCGAGCCGCTCAATCGTATAGTATAGTAGATGATTTGGCGCAATCCCCTGCTGCCATTTCCACACTGGAACTCCTCCAGTCGTGCCCTTCTCAAAATAAGGCTCTGCCGTGGGCGCTGTTGATCCTGCTGATGACCAAATGATTGTTTTTGACGCCACTCAATCGGACCATCCTCCCCTTCCTCCTTCTGTTGCTTTCCAAATCCCAGTCAAAATCCGGAACGCCACTGTATCCCGGTGTATAGTTGATGAGGGGGCATCCACCTATGTGATGTCCGCTTCGGTTTGGAAGCAACTCGGATCCCCTGAGCTGGCCCCTTCCATGATCACCCTTCGAGCGTGGGACGGTCATGCCTCCCAGCCTATTGTCCTGTTTCGTAACTGTCCCATCACCCTCGCCGGTAAGACTGTTTGCGTTGACGTCGAAGTCATTGACGCCCCTCTAGACTACAACATTCTATTGGGGCGAAGCTACACCTATGCCATGTCTGCTGTCCCATCCGCGGTTTTCCGCAAGATGTCTTTTCCTCATAACGGGAAGATAGTCACCATCGACCAGCTTTCTTATCAGGAGCCTCCGTCTCAGACCTCCTCTGAGACGACCATCTCTTCCGTAGCCAACAAGCAAACCGTCGATTCTTTGACCAGTGTCTCCCCCGGCGTCTATAAAGATTCCACCCTGCTTGGTACTTTTCCTCATCTTCCCCCCCCTCCGGTTACCGATCCCAGCTTGTCGAATGTTTGCATGATGCAATCATCTCAGGCTGCCCATAAGCGGCCTGCCTCGGCTAGTCAGCCACCTCCTCCCCGCCCTCCGCAACCCGCTCCTAGCCATTCATCTCAGCCAGCCGGACCTCCTCCTTCTGGCCCTCCCCCTACAGCTGGTATCCATGAGCCCCTTTATCCTCCCGGATCAGTTCCTCCTAGCCTTAACCATCTTGGAGCCGTCCCTCCTGGTCATTTCCCTGCTGGGCAGATCCCTTTCTTAGCTCCCCCTCCCGGAGTATATTCTGTCCCCGTCATGGCCACCCTCTCCCTCCCTAACTTGACCTTGGGCATTCCGGTTTGGTACCTTGATCCTCCAGCCGCCACTCCCCCTGGTCACCCAAAACCTTACATGGCTTTGACACCGGTTCAACCGGTCCCCCTCGCTTCCTCCATAGCCACGGTGCCCCCAGCACCTCCACAGGACCCTTCTCCTGTTGCGACGGCTCCCGGGAAGAAAGGCAAAGCCCGCAAGGGGGCAACCAAAGACCAAACCACCACTACCACCCCGGCTCTTGCTCCGCCCGCGAAGCCTTGTGCCTTATGTGATATCATTGGTCATGCCACCCATGCTTGTCCCGAGTTACCTCGTATCCGACCCATGGTAAAAGTCGCGTTCCCCGACACTACGGTCCCCGAAGATCCCACTCCTTCTTCGACCGTCTCCAAGAACCCCAAGACTCTCCGCACCAATAAGCCTTGTGCTTTGTGCGGTCTCCATGGCCACTACTCCCATTATTGTCCTCACCTGACGCATTACCGTGCCTCCCTTGAGGTGATCCGCGAGTATGAGGTTGAACAAAATCAATCCGCCTCTCCCATTCTCGCGCAGTATGCTTCAGGCCAGCCTGAGGATCCCCCCGCTCCCATCCACATCCCCCCCCCCCTGATGTTCAGATGACGGAGTCTACCGTCACCATTCTTTACCTATCCTCCTCTGCACGACACTCGGAGCCTAGCCCGTCTGCAGCCTCCCCCGTTGTGTCCCTTGATGCTCGAGATCACTCCACTTGTGTCTCTGTTGACCTTCGCAGCCCGAGTCCTCGCCATGTTTCCGATAGCTCTCATACATCACCTTGTTTGAGTCTTGATCATCCTGCCCCTTCCCCCTGCCATTACTGCTCGATGACTTCTGGACCCTCACGCTGCCGTCATTTCCTTTCATCCCCTCATTTATTGTCTTGTCACACCATTTTGCAGGACCCCCCGTCCACACCTTTTATCGGTTACGCCGATGGTGCAAGTCGCTACTCCAGGAATCTTGCCTCGGTAGGGTGGGCCATCTTCACCCCCTTGCATGACCTCGTTCTGTCTAACGGGGTATGCATTGGTTCTGCCACCAACAATCAGGCCGAATATGATGCAGTGCGTGGCCTATTAGCCGATGCCCTGTTGCATCGAATCCGCCATCTGCACGTTCGCTTGGATTCCTTGCTTCTTGTAATGCAACTAAATGGTGTTTATCGTGTGCATAACCCTGTGCTGTTTAGACGCTATTTACGAGTGAAAGTCTTAATACGTGCGTTTGAAACCATCACTTTCAACCATGTACCCAGAGACCAGAATCACTACGTGGATAGTATCGCAAACCATGTTCTAGATTGGCATTTATCACACACAATTCATACAAGACAATAACATTAAATCAACCATCAAAAGACGATGCATATCCATAATATGTGTCGCAAACCATATATTGATGAGTCCATCTACTCTGATACATATGACATGCCCATAGCATGTTCCACAAACTGGGGGCACCATAAGCCCCCCCATACATATACATACGACATGCCCATAGCATGTTCCAAAAAACTGGGGGCACCATACGCCCCCCCATACATATACATCCGACATGCCCATAGCATGTTACAAACAAAAACCAAAAATTGGGGGCACCATATGCCCCTCCATACATTCTAGGGGGCACCACTTGCCCCTCCATACATCAGAAAGGGCACCATATGCCCCTAATCACTATCTGGAGGTTCCCGGGCCAATGGCTCTGCCCCTGCAGCATGTAGATCACGCATAGCTTGACCAGCCATCGCCATGCGCCGCATGATACCTCGCCACTCCGAGGGGAGACCAACACATGGCTCTATGTACTGGTCGTCTAAATCCTGCCACCCGCGCTCCGATACTCTGGTCAAAATCTGCTCACATCTACGGCGGATGTCCTCCAGTAGGGCGGCTGCACCCTCATTCTGCGCTGCTCTCGACCCACTCGGACCTGTAGCTCCAGACGCTGCCGGTCGTCCCATATATCCGGCCGGTTTTACCGGTGCTATATCTGCATACCAAAAGTCCCTGAATCAGTATCATCATTTACTATTCAAAAAAATTTAACATGCCCATATAAGAATAGCAATTTGTCACTCACCATCGGGCCCCCAGACTCGACCAGATGGAAGTGGCAGATCCGGATCCCCACAGTAGCTCATCCCACTATACGGGTAGTCGTCTATGTACAATGGCATCTGATCCCAATGGGCAAAGAACTCTGGTCGAAAAACTCGCCCGACCACCCCTCCTCCTCCTCTGCAGAGTAGTCGTCCCCAACGACGCATCCTGGGCTCTCTCGGGCCCCCATCTGGAAGCTGCACACGAGGCCTCAAGGTCGGGATCTTCTCAAAGAAGAAGGCGCACAATAAAGTCCCATATGAGAAATCATGATTCACCTGCCGCCTGCATAGCGACAGCTGTCGCTTTAGCGCCACCAGCATCATTTGGGCCCACCCAAAGTAGGTCCCACCCAACACACTCTCCACTATCATCATCTGCCCACCGGTGATGTGATGGAACGCCTGGCTGCCCAGGATTCGCAGCACAGCTGCGGCCACTGCACGGGTTTCTAGCCTCTCTAGATCCTCGACCGATATTCGAGTCCCCTTGACTTGAAGACCCGGTCGACAATGGCGTTCCACGAACTCCATGATATGCCGCCCCCGCGGCAGCACTGGCTGCGTGTCTCCCACGATCCCCAGTGGTGGGAGGCCGGTCAGGAAATACACATCCTGGACCGTCAGTTCGATCCTGTGCCCTTGCACTACAAAGATCTCCTGATCTGGATCCCAATAACTGATAATCCGGGCCAGTAATGGTTCCCCTGCTCTCATCAACGGGTTCTCCAAAAACTTGAGAACCCCAAATATGGCCAATACACGACGAATGCCCTGATCCGCCTGGATCTCTGTCCGAAGTGTTTCCAGATCCCTCTCTCTCTAGTTGACCCGCAACTCTGCCATACCTGCACAAACACATCATTTTTGTCAGGGTACAGATCGGGCAGACCATAACCACACACCAAAACCCAACTCCCAGCCATCAAACAGCACCAAGCCCCCCTCATCTCCCAGGTCGCAGTTTTCTGCCATTTTCTGGACCAGGTCGCACTTTCTGCCCTCAAACCTGCATCCTGGGTCGCACTTTTTTCCCCAAAAAGTGTGACCCGGTCGTAGAGATGAGGGAGGGGCTGTTTCTGGGGTGTTGGGCCCTAAACTGCAAATCTAATCCATCAAAATGCAAGAGCAAGGTTAGGCCTCTTACCTCCAACTGACAGATCTCGAATCCAACGGTCGGTTTGTCCGCTACGTTCGCCGCAAGATTTAGGGCCTTCTCTCCTCTCCACATTCACCACAGAAACAATAGCAAATGAATGATTTTGGAGGGAAAATTGCCTCATTAAAAGAGAACCCCTGTTTCTTCTTTCGACTGCTGCGACCACACCGTAGCCCCGTTCGACGAACCGTCAGCACCGCTGGTTAGATCTCACCGAGCTCTCAAATGGGTTTTACTTAGTTTTTGGTGATTTGATACTTCACCCGGACACATTTTTTCCACGAAGGGTCACTTCACCGCTCCTTAAAATCGAATTTCCTCACTAACGACACTTGTACTTGGGGCACCATATCGCCCCCTTACTTGTCCATGTTCGTGTTGATTTTCGTCATGAGTGCCCACCTTGTACTCATGCTTCTATGACCCCCCATTGGGGCCTTTACTGTGTGGCAGCACTATACAGTCGCCCTTGTTTAGAGCATCCAAGTCGAGTCATCATTGCATTCATGGAGTCTATCCTACGTCCTTTTACACCTTACTATAGCCCTCCATCCTTCTTTTCTTGGTTCCTCTCTTGTGTCACATATCATGACCTTCAGCCCCACTGTCCCCTGTCCCTTTCGATATTGTGTCAGTCGCTGCCATGTCATTCATGCCCTTTATGCTCTAACAAGGGAAGTCGTCCATTCGCCACTCCATCCTTCCCATTTCCACTATCATCATTGGTGTCAGTCTGTCTGTCACTCTATTGTTCTTCTCTCGTGCCTTAGTTGAGGATCTCTCATTGCCTCACCTACGGCGGACCTCCTTCTGTCGACATCAGCACATTTATTCCAGAAGCAAGGTCTAGAGGGCGGTGTACCTTGGTTCCAGCTTTCACTCTTGTTCGGTGCCTCGGATCAGGCGGGGGGATCTTTCACTTCCCTTTGACTTGATTGCCTCTCCAGCTCCTTTTCAGCATGATCGAGATGCGTATACTGGACAGTCCAGGACCTGCACAGCTAGCTATTGATGATTCCCGGCGTGTGTGAGATGTTGTCTCACCATGGAGGGGGTTAACCCGTGTAGCCCCACATGTCCGGATGACCTCTTCATTGCAGCCTTTGATGCCGCTCCAGATTTTGATGATGTTGGCCTTAGCCACTTGCAGCACCTCTATGATTTGCATGTATCAGTCAGATTTTGTGAGCCCTTCCCCATTTACAGGGGGCATTTGGGTTGTATTTATCTCACGTACTCAGATGATATTGTACTAGTCCTGGCTGTTATCCCAGGCACAGCATGTATGTGAGACTATACATTGTATTTTTATCTGGCCCTTGATTATGCCAGCTGTACTCTATGGTTCGGTCCCTTGTTCACTGGACACACTATTCTTTTGTACTTTGTCACGGCGGGCATAGGTATGCCTCCCCCGCCGCCTTTAGCACAGGTACCCTCTCATAAAAAGAGACTTGTTGCACCTGCGAGTCTCGTCTCCTCAGGGTCTAGTTCTTCAGCACACTAGTCTACCTTACATTTCTCTCTCTGACTTCCCTCTTGATGTCTGGTGATTGAGTTCTTACAACGTACTTCGTTCATACGATTTGCTCCCCGACACTCGCACGTCAGCACCACATTCATTTTTTGTCATCTAACCTTTCATCATTAGATGGACCCAAGTACACCATGTAAGACCAGCTTTTACCCCAAGTAAAATCGCTTTCACTATGTTAATTAGGAAACCCCAAAAGGAATAATTAATTAAACCATAATTTAATTATTATCTCAACATGTTTAACCCAAAAAAGAAATAAATTAATGAGATAAACCCATAGTTATCTTATTATTTTCTAGGAATAATTATTTAATAATATTCCTTGTTAAATATGACCAAATCAACCACCATTAATTAAATAAATCATTATTTATTTGATTATCATCCAACCACTTCCTTAAAAGATAAATAAATCATTTATTTATTTATTTTTGACTAATCAAGGGATTTGACCCAAGTCAAATACCTTTTCCCTCCAACAAATATAATAAAATATTCCATAAAAGGTGGATCTAGATTTGGTTAATGTTATTTTAATCATGCACCAAGATCTAGAATGACCCAATATTTTGTTATAAATAGGAGGGTTTCTCCTACCATTCTTCACCTTTTGTTGCCTATTAGATCAATCTGGATCTATACACTTGGCCTCATTTCTACCATTTTTGCTCCCATTGAGCTCTACATTCTACATTGGGTTTTTTATCTACAAGAGAGAGAAAGCTTAGATCTGAAGTGCTGAGGACTACAAAGAACCCATCCCATTGAGGAGATCTGGATACACCTTCTTGTTTCCTCCCAGGTGCCCTGTAATATAAAAATTCATTCAAAAATCGTGTTCTTGTCTTGTCTGTTGGATGCATGGAGCAAACTCTTTACTTTACTGCTTAATGTCTTTCCATTTATAGAATTGTTTGTTGCAGCACTTTAACTACTAATTGCAGATCTGAAGATGTTTTGCAGCCATTATTGTTGTTAGGGCTATTAGTTATGCGTAGCTAAAGTGGGTCTTTTTCGTACACTTCGACAAAGAATCCATACTAACAGAAGGGAATAAATGAAAATTAGAGGAATTTCATGGGGAAAAAGGGGGTAAAAATGGAGGTTAATTTGAAGTGAAAAGAGGGGTAAAATGGAGTTTTTGCAGCAGTCTTTTCTTCATTAAAACAAAAAAAAAATTGAGTTTAAAAGGGAAACAGCAGTGAAGATTAATGTAAAGAAATGATGTCTTTACAAGATTTCAAGAATTAACAATTTTGCAATAAAACTTGTTTCTTGAAGGCTTCCAAAAATGATTTAGCCACCATTTGATATGACAAATTTTATAGGTGGCTAACAAAAGCTCAGGCCGAAAATATTGGGTCTGAAGATATACAATAATATCCCCATACCAAGGATCAACAGTACTGATAAGAAACAAGGATTCATCCGCAATTGGTTGCTCTGCCACAGTTTCTGTATCAGTATGTGGGAAATCACACATAAGTTCAACAAAAATTAGTGATTTCTTGGATTTGGATTTTTCAAATTCCAAATTGAACTCCTGCAGGATAATAATCCATTTGCAGTATTTTTCCCCTAGCAATTTTTTTGTTAAGATGTACATCATAGGGTTACAATCATAGATCACTGTCATTTTGTGTAAAAGTATGTAGTGACGAAAATGTTGGACAACTTGAACAACTACCAAGGCCAATTTCTCCACATGTGAATATTTGATCTCAGTCGGATGAAAATTATGACTAAGATAATAAATCACATGTTCAATATGGAATTCATATTCCTGAACTAAAACCATCCCTATCGTGGAATCAGAGGTGGTGAGGTACAAAAATTAATATTGGTTGTAGTTGGGAAGATGCAGTAACAGTGCATGGGTCAATGCATTTTTCAAAGCATCAAAACATCTATCAATGACCTCTTCCCAAAAGAAAGGAATGTTCTGTTTCAACAACCTAGTGAAACATTTCGTTAACTCGGTGTAGTTAGGAATGAATCGACGTAAAAAGTTTGCTTTCCCTTGCAAACTTTGGAGTTGGTGAAGAGTAGAAGGAGGAGGTAACTTAATGATTGCCTCAACCTTCGATGGGTTGACATGAATGTTTGCCTT
This sequence comes from Pinus albicaulis, assembly GCA_034641835.2. NCBI lineage: Eukaryota > Viridiplantae > Streptophyta > Pinopsida > Pinales > Pinaceae > Pinus > Pinus albicaulis. Next base: position 86,201,983 of record CM076584.1, on the reverse strand, counting down.
TGAGACAATAAATCCCAATAATCGTCCAGATTCTACGCAAAAAACACACTTGTGAGGATTCAAACGAATATTATAGTGCCTACATCGCATAAAGATGGCTCGTAAATGAGTAATATGATCTTCTCTACGTGAAGAGTGAGCAGGAAAATCATCGAGGTAGGGTTGCACAATGTGATTAATGTCGTGAAATGCATAAGACATAGCCCTTTGAAAAGTGGTGCTAACGTTCTTAAGGCCAAAAGGTAATTTGAGATAAGAAAAAGTGCCCCATGGACAAATGAAAGTTGTTTTAGGTTGATCTGTAGGGAGTATGTTTATTTGATTGTAACCAGAAAATCCATCCATGAATGAGAACATTTCACTTCCAGCACAATCATCAATAATTTGATCGATGTAAGGGGTTGGATAATTGTCTTTTGGACAACCTCGATTTATATCCCTATAATCGATACACACTCTTATTGTTCCTTGTTTTTTAGTGACCAGAACAATATTAGATACCCAGTCCGTTAACAAGAATGGATAAATAAAACCTGAATGAAGTAATTTTTCAACTTCTGCTTTGATAGCAGTAGCTTTTCTCGGATGAATCAGACGTAATTTATATCTAATGGGTTTAGCATCTAGGTGTGTCTTAATTTCATGTACAACAATCGATGGATTGATTCCTAGCATTTATTCATATGACTAGGCAAAGATGTCACGGAATTTCTGAAACAGGGCCTTATATGCTTGAATTTCTTCAGGGGTACAAGAAGCACCTATGTGAATGTTTTCAATAATTCCAGGTTTTACTGAAATATCAAGAGGAACCATTGTAGAAATATTTTCTAAATTCAATTCGGAATCGACATGTGAGAGAGGATTCAAAGGTTCTTTGATGTAATCAGTGGTAAAAATAGAAGAGAAATCATTTTCAAATTGATCAAGATCAGGAAAAATGAAGATCTATGATGAAGATCTTCCCATGGTAATTCATCTACCGACAAGAACTCACGAATATTCTCATCAGTATGGAAAACTTGTTGAGCAGGATTCGAAATTGGTGTCGAAGCTAAAATCGATATTGAAAACGACTCCCGATTGATCAAATTCACTGGATCAGAATCAGTTGAATGAGTATCGAAAAAGGACTATACTTGCTGATATGCTAACTCAAAAGGAATCAAAGGCATCGGGCCCTCGAAAGAATCCAATTCTGATTCTGAAGGTACTATCCAAGGATCATCAAAGGAAATAGTACTTGATGTAATCATATTGATATTAGCAATAGGAGTTTGTACGTTAGGAGGAGGTAGGAAAAAAGTTCCCAGTAAACCTGAATCTTTAATCAAACCTACTCTGACATCTTTATAACGGATAGTTGATTTTCTGATATGTTGGATACTATAAGTAGAGGCTGGGTCGGACGAATAATATGAGAGTTGATCTATCTTAACGACCCTTCCTTTATGAGGAAACATGATGAGACGAAAGATCGATGATACAACAACATTCATAGCGTAAGACCAACTGCGACCCAGGATAAGGTTATAATCCAGAGGGGCATCAACCACTTCCACATCTAGATTAACTACTTTGCCTTCGACCTCTATTGGTAGATCTTGTAAAATACCATATGGATGAAAACCCCTTCCATCCAATGCCTTTATAATAGTTGGTGATTGGTTGATTTTTGTAGAACCAAGTGATTTCCAACATTTTAACGACATTATACATGTAGAAGCCCCTTCATCAACAATAGTACGAAAGATACGTTTGTTCTTAACTATTATCGGAAACCGAAAAGCCATTTGATGAGGTAGGCGCGGTGCAAAATTTTCTAAATCGAAGATCATAAGGTTCAAATCCTAGAGATCTACGGCTCCTAAAGCTGAAAAAAGTAATTTTCTTTGGGCTGGACATGATTTCCATACTTCCAAAGCTAACATTGCTGAAGGGGAAATTGCCAAATATTCAACAATATTGTAATTCTAAGCAGATCTCGCATATGGATTGAAGGCTGATTTACGAAGTACACCTTTTGCAGGCGGTTTAATTACTAAGTCAGGATTTTGTTTCTCGATTTGTAATGGATTAGAAACTGAAGGAGATGTAGTTGATGCAGAATTGGATGTTTCCACTTCCTTACCAGTAATTTTACTACCATGTTCTTGCGATCGTGTCGCAACCATTAAAATGTCCTCAACCGGATTGGAGGAAGATCCAACCATGTTACTATGTTGAGTGGGAAAGGGATCCTTCAAGACAGAAGGTATAGGAAAACCCTTAACAAATTTTGATACCTCAGCTCTATGCGGGCACTCTTTCGTAAAATGATCCTAGTCACAGATGACACAAGGATATCGAGGTTTGCGTTTTTCGTCAGTCGGTTCAGTTGTATCAATTTTCTCTTTTGAAGATTTCTTCTTTTTATTCTTACCTTTCTTCTTACCACTGGTTTTATATTTGGCTGTAGATGTCTCTACAAAATGGATATTGGCGGATGTTTCTTGGGAAGAATCTCCTTTGGGTGAATCGGGTAAAGTGATAATAAGAGAAGTAGTCTTGGAAGACTTCTTCTTACTCTTACCAGTACTAACAGAACCAATTACACCATCAGTGGCATGAGAGCCAGAAGGAGTTGCAGCTAACTGACTAGGTCTTGGTAGATCGTGGATTTTATCATACAGAGTACCTGACTGAGTATAGACAAGGTCAAGGTACTGAGCTTGAGCAATAACTTGCTCTTCCGTAACAATGCCTCCTTTGGCCACATCTTCAGTAATTTTGGGCAATAATGATTTAATAAACCATTCAGCCAAAATTTTATCAGGAATAAAGACTTTCACTAAACGTCTTCTATGTCTCCATTCATGAATGTGATCAGATATGTACGTAGACGTAGACTTCCTTAACGAAGTCAATAATTCTATGCCATTGTCGTATCTGACAGGTAACTGAAAATGGGTTAAGAAAGCAGTAGCTAGCACGTTAAAATTATTAAAAGAGCTGCATGGTAACTCAATGTACCATTTGGTAGCTAGACCAATGAGAGTTCTCTAAAAAAGACATAATCGAATTGAATCATCGATTATTGAATTAGATGCGTACCATAGGTGATAAGTCATAACATGATTAGACAGGTGCTCTCTTGACTTACCTTCAAATTTCGGAATATCACTGGGCAACTTGTTAGGCATCGGCGGCCAATATGGAAGATAAAAAATGGGATCATTCGTAAGGCGCGACAGATGCGTTAAATCTAAAGTTGCTATGAATGGTAATCGATGGCTAGGGTCTTGATAACCTTGAGTGATCAAACCAGTGCAAAGAGGAGGATATCCAGGATATCCTGGAATGGGATGTGCATTTGGAATCATGAAACCTCCTCGGTAACTAGGATTAACCGGACCATACTAGGGTTGTTGAGGTATTTGATAAGTATACCCAGGGTATGGCTGATAATGATACGCTAGATTTTGTGTATCTTGACCAATTTAATACTGTCCCTAGTACGGTTGATAAGTAAACTGAGGTTGAATAGAGACAATCGTACTAGAACCAACTTGTCCTATAGGCATCTGGACCGTAGTCTGAATTGTAGGTCCTGACTATGGTACAAAGGTTTGAGGAATTTTCACGGATACAAGGATAGAAGAAACTGGAGCGACAAATACTCCAGAAATAGGTGTTGTAGGTTGAACAGAGGTTGCAGTAGTTGTAGCAGTTTGAGGCGGAGTCTGAGGTGTACTGGGCCCAGGCTGCTGAACAGAACTAGGTGCAGGGGTTTGAACTGTAGGTTGAATAGGTTGCTAGGTTGGACCAGAAACTAAAGGCTGTCCAAGTTGATTAGGTAACTGCACATTAGGTTGCATAGTCTGTTGAAATTGCGATGGATTCCACACCATGTTCATTCCGGGGTATTGACCCATAGAACGTTGTACATATGAAGGACCATAGCTTGGTTGAACGTAGGGTTGATAATTAAGTGGTAAATTTCCAGCTCCTTGTAATAATGATTGACCAGAAGGCAGTTGGAAACCTTGAGTTGGGTACTAACCTTGAGGTTGATAACCCTGAGGCACGTACTGAATCTAGGGTTGATAAGGACCCTGAGGAATATACTGAGTTTGGGGTTGACCTTGGGGTATGTACTGTCCTTGAGGTTGATAACCTTGAGGTATGTACTATCCTTGAGGTTGTTCTCCAGGTAAATAATATTGTCCTACAGTTTCTCATAGTGGAAAATTACCTTGAGTTTTCCCCCCAGGCAATAACTAACTACATTTAGGTTGCCCCCAAGGTGGTAACTAACTACCTTGAGATTGCCCCCTAGGCGGTAACTGACTACCTTGAGGTTGAGGATTTGGAATGTTACCAGACATCATAAAAATTTGCTCCGCATTCGACGTTTCAGTTTTAGTACCATTTGTTCCAGATGATAACACTTGTTCAGTCGGTCAAGGAGTTGCTCCCGAGAAAGTACTAGAGAGTGAATGGTACCCCAAAGGAACAGAAGGACCACTATATAAAAATGTTTTTGGTGATTGGGAAAACATAGATGACTCACTGGACATGATTGATGAAGGATAATAACCTCTTGGTGTAGGATGAAAAGGAATTCGGGATGGTGAAAAACTAAGACCCGAGTTCTCTAAAGAATCTATCAATGACAAGTACCAAGCGTCACTTCTAAAAGGACTGTGGAATATAGATTCACGCTCCCTAAGATTCAAATTCTGTTGGGTTTCGGGAAGAGTTACTTCTTCGTCTGGACCGACAAGTTCTTCAATGGAAATGAGGTCAGAAGGAAGATTTTCAGTAATGATATTTCTTACCCTAGGTGAACCAAGATCACTAGAAGTTGGAGTAATCAATCCTGAAGATGGTTCCAAAACGACAGGTTCAATGTCAGGTTCAGATTTTTTAGGTTCTTTAGCAAATTCACTAGAAGGAGAAATACTACCAGTAACTTCGGAAACTGAAATCGGCTCTTGAATATGTTCTGTTGTTTGTAACTGATAATCAGGATGAACAACTATAGATGAATCTCCTACTTCTGTTGATATAATTATACTATCAGAAGTTGATACTAGAGCTCGCAGCCCTTTAAGTTGGCTTGGTGTATATTTAGGAGGTTTCCCCTAAAGTCTGTGTGATTGTCTCGGTAATTCAGCCTTGATTAAAAATTTTGACCACACGCAATCAAATGAAAATTTCAATGAAAACTCCTAAATTCACTAAGGAAACAAACAAGTGAATCACATGCTTAAAAATATAGGAGATCAAACCACACACAAATAGTAACTTCCCACACTAAAAACACTATTTGGTGATGAAATCCAACGTCATAGAATTTAATGCAAAAAGGGCGGTTGGAATAGTTACCTCGACAACCTGCTTAATGAAACAGACTGGTGCAAGTTTCTCCACTTAAACCATCTCTAGTGAAGATAACCCTCCGAAGATTCCAAGTGAGTCTATTCGATGTCTACTCCAGGTACAGTGGGATCCTTCCTCCACCGTCACCTTAGTAAAAAAACAGTAATATTATGGTCACTATGGTTACGAATAGCAACTAATATACCTGGGGGAGCAGTCTACAGTTCGACATATGCGCAAGGGCAGAGTAACAAAGCTCAATCCTCTTGAAGGCTCCTTGACATAATACAAGGTATACCTACAAGTGACCCCAGGCTCCTAGACAATGGTATATCCTAGGTTTACCATTGTTAATGCGTGAAAATCTTCTATCGTTCCCAATGAGATATAATTGATTATCCCAATGGTTCAGATATGACCTCATGCTTGACTCCTTTAAGAGGATCTTCCCAGAGCATACAAGTGACTATTGGATTTTCCCCCTACTTCAAGATTAACTACTTGTTTGTTTTAACTGTCTTGGAGAGTTTATTACTCCCTACTCCAAGACACTAGCCTAAGCTGTATTGGTGAAAAGAGCCCTAGAAATAAAAAATTTACTAGATTAATTTTAATTAAGCGTTGATTTTAAGAGTTGTTTCTTAAGACAATAGGCACGAGAGTGAAACTAATGATGTGTATTGACCCGACTCAAAAATACTAAAAATGCATCTAATAATGAGAAACAATCCATTTTATTTCAATGAATTCTAGCTAGGGAAGAGTTGAGAAATGCAATTTTTGAAAAACAAATCTTTCCTTCAAGCAAGAATAAATGAAAAGAAATCTAGTTTCAATGAGAACTCAAACTAATCTATGCTCAATAAAAATCCCTTTTGTTCAAAATATAAACCAAGCTTTTTCCTCAAAAGACACTACAATTTCTAAAAAGCACTCAAAGCTAAAAACACTATCTTGAGATCTAAAAATTCTAAGACTAAATGTGAATTAAAACTTCAAATATTTTAAGGATGTCTTACTTAACTCGTGATCTCACTAATAAATTCTTACTTGAATAAGAAAGAACTCGAAAAAACATCCAATTTTCATTTTTAAGTGAAATTCCAAACTTATAAATAATTTTTTTTCAAAGATATGCAAAGGAGAAAAATAGGATCTAAATCTCACAAACACTTTCTGCTAAAATTCCAGACTCAACAAGAAATCAAAGAAACACCAGTGATCTAATGGCATACCAAGGTTTCTATTCTTTGAGCGGGATAAAGACAAATAAAAAATCATTAAAACATGAAAATATTTCAGAAAATCAATCAAAATTAAAAGTGCTAAGATGAACTCTTAATCAAGGCTTCCTGACAGAAGACACAGGTCTGGGTAATCACTGAGAACCTAAAAAACTAATCCAAAAAAATAGATTTTAATATTTTTTCAAAAATTTGACAAGGTCCGCAGGCTTTAGTGCAATCTAGTGCAGTCCCGCACTGTGGGTACAGGAAAAGTGCGGAACTGCCCGTACTATCTCAAAAGGAAAAGAGAGGACACAAGAAAACAAGAGAAAAAACCAAAAATTCTCAAAAATTTCTCCAGTATTCTACACGGATTAACTACCCAAGCCAATAAAAATCAATAAAAATCAGGAAACATAAGTTCATAAATCAAAATTAAAAGAAATCAAAGCTAAAAAAGGTCGCCAGTATGGTCACCATTTTGTTCGATGGATTAGTTGTTCTTGCGGACAAGACAAACCTCCCAAGTGTCCTATGGATAGCTAGCAGCAAACGAACAAACAAAGCTATCTTTCTCTAGATATATTTCGATTTATAATTAAATGCTATAGAGGTTTAACGATCCTACCTTTGATCCAACGCTTATTTGTAGTAGTAGACTTCAAATCGCTCGAAAGAGTTCTCCTCAAAGATTCTGCAATCACAAACAAGCAAACATCAAATATCACTTGCATAGCATATATTCATAAATCATAACCATTATGTGATCAAGTAATCCATAAAATAAACCAATCAATTGACAGCTTATTGAGAAAAATGGATTTATTTGTATTAACTTAAATAAATAAGAGCCTTACAACTGCGTTTGCCTTGATGTTGTACAGGTCTTCCTGGGGTCCGGAGCAAGCGTTTCCTCTACTCAGATCAGCCTTGCACTCTTCCAACCAAGATACATATAGGTATGTGATCTTTCCCACATGAAATCTCAGCTAAAAGGGTCCAAGTCTCAACAGCACTTCATCTCCAACAATACTAAAACTTCAACTCATCAATTGTCTTCTAAAATCTTAACCCCTTTGAGGCTGCCCTATGCCTCTTTTTATAGTGGAAGAGAGGAGGTTACAACACCAAACAAGAAGGGATAGAATCCTCCTTCAAAGGGATTATTTCCTAACATCAAGGGGTTAGCTCCTTATTGGATGGGATGCATGAACATGAAAGAAGCAATCTTTCCACCGCAGGAATGTTTCTAGAAGCTTCCAAAAATGACTTAAACTGAGCTTCTAGATTTTAGTTGCACCTTTTTAATCTTCTATAGGGATCCACACTTTTAATAAATAGATAGTGTGTTTGGCTCCGCAGTATTTAGAGCCAAAAAGTGTGGGACCGTAGGCAAAACTAGGAGAAAGTGCAGTACCAGAGTTTTAAGGCTTTTATGAGATTTTCTCTTAGTTTCAAGGCTTGAATTTAGGAATTATGATATTGTATATTTCTAGCGAGTACTAAAATGTCATGGTGACAAATTTCAACATAACATAGAGAGAGAGAGAGAGAGAGAGAGAGAGTAATGAAGAGAGAGAGGACTGACAAATAGAGGGGAATATGGAGTTGGAGGGGGAGAGAGAGTGAGGGAAGAAAAAATACATAAAGAGATAAAGGTAGAGAGAGAGGGAGTGACAAGTGAGAAATGGAGAGAGTGGAAGACAGGAGAGGAAGAAAGACAAAGAGAAGGAGAGGTGAGAGAGGGAGAGAAAGGGAAGAGAGAGAAGGAGACATAGAGATGGAGGGGGAGAGAGGGGAAGAGAGAGAAGGAGGGAGGGATGGAGATAGTGACAAAGTTAGAGGGTGGAGTGAGAGAGATGGGGAAAAGATAGAGGGAGGTGGGAAAGAAATGGAGAAATAGGAAGGAAGAGAGAGAGAGAGAAGGAGAGATGGATTTTGAGGGAGGGAGGGGGTGTGAGAGAGAGAGAGGGAAGAACAAAGACATAAAGAGATATAGTTCCAAAGAGAGAGTGAGTGACAAGGGAGAGATGGAGAGAGAGTAAGTTAGAGAGGAGAGGAGGGGAGAGAGAGAAGGAGGGGAGAGAGAGAGAGAGAGAGATGGAGATGATATGACACACACTCCTTATGGAAAAGGCGAAGTAAAATTTTCTGTTCCTAGCATTGGAGAAAAACTAATTTTGAATGTTTAGTATGTACAAACATCCAAGAATAATTTTGTGTCATTGGTCATGATTTTCCAAGTAGGAAATCAAGTCATTATGTAATATGGCTTAATAAAAAAGCAACTCCATTAAAAAAAAGTTGAAGAAAATCATGATTAGGTATCAAGATATGAAGCTTATAAGAATTAAAGTGACATTCATTCCATGGAAGTCATATTTTGTAGGAGCAATGAGTTTAGATATTTCAGTTATAAGGTTGTGGCATATTAGATATGGGAATTTAACCTCAAAGTATCTCTCAAATTGAAAAGTAGGTATTCATAATAGGACTTCCAACTTTTAAGAAAGAAAATGCAAGAAGTAAACCTTGAATTCACTGGAAACAAACTAAAGAGAATTTTATAAAAAATTCATGGTATGCAACCTTGACGAGGCCAGAAAATAAAATTGTTAATGAGATTGGGGGGAGCGCCAACCACCTCACTGGACCCCGAGGTAAATAATTTGGGAGAAGGTTAATGTGACATGCTCCCCCAGGTAGAGTGAGTAAAAAAAAGTTACATTAAGCATGATGGAGTCATGTTGGTTGTTGTAGGTCCTCTGTTGTGGTTGTTGGTTGTCGATGTCAGACTTGTTTTAGGAGGACTATAAGGTTCGATCTTATGTATGCCCTCCAAGATAGTTAAGGTTCATCATAAATTGTATGTTCTTGCTCTATTTCCTATTTTTCTTGCGTGATCAAGGGAATAAGGGACATGTGAGTAAAATTTTTGATCCAAGACCTGGAAATTTTGTGTGTTTTGGGGAGTTGTAGAGTAGTGACATCACACTTCCTCCACTAGTGATGTGCTTGTAGTGGTACCTCTCTCCTCAATGTCATTTAACCTTGGAGGTAAGTTGGATCCTTGTTCTAGTTGGCTCTTTTCTTTTTTTTTGGTTTTATATATATTTTGTGTTCAGTTGGAGTCCCTTTAGTGGTTTTATATTTAGTATGGTTTCTATGGCCTAGTGAATTCCCTGTCCTCTATTGTGGAGAAAAAAATGTGGGTACAGTCTTGGGTCTTTAGCTTTCCCTTCCCAGAACTTCTCCTTCAATTTCATCTAGTAAATATAATGGGGGGTGCATGTTTGATGCCAGTTGTTGTGGTGGTTTGGGAGTTTTCCATGTTGATTACCTTTCATGGGTTTTCAGTGTTTCTATGGGAGTGCAGTCGCGAGACTCATCGAGTATTTTAAATTATGCATTTAGCTTTTCTTTATGAATGGAGGATAGAGATGAAAACAATTAGCTATATGTTATACACCCTGGATCTAATATTTATGTGTTTTTTCTTCCTAGTTTATATGGAATTCAATTAGACTACTTACTTGATATTCTTGAGTGGGTTGGGTGCATTCAAAATTGTGAAATTCCCAAACACTATAACTCTTGCTCTATCTTGGCTACACATAATTTGATTCAAAGGAAAATATTTGATACTCTTTGCAGCTTCAATTTACCTAGGGTTCTTGTTTGTCATGAAATGACATTCCAATGTGACTACGCCCATTGGGGTGTTGGGGAAAGGTGTCAATCCAACCACCCTCTTCAACAAGCGACAACTCCAACAGAACTTGTGACAACCCAGGAACCTAGTTATTGTAATTGAAATGAATAACACCACCTCTTGGACAAGTTTTCATGTCATTCCATACATCATGCCTCAAATTTTGAAGTGTCAAAAAATGGTTACCATGCATAGGAAACATCAAGTGTCAATGGATCAAATCTCAAAGGCATGACATGATGACAAAAACAAACCCATTTCCTTCATGAGTGACCTCAAACAGAATAAATGGAACATGAAAGATATTGGACTCATCTCAAATGTAATCAATTGTTGGAAATATTGTCATTGAAGGAAAAGAAGCAGGAAAAGTAGTAGAGAAGCAGCAAAGGTAGCATAGAAGCAACAAAGGTAGTAGAGAAGTAGCAAAGGCAACAGAGAAGTAGCAAAGGCAGCATAGTAGAAACACAGGCATGCAGCAAGCATAATAATCCCAAATCAGAGTGAATGAAGAATACAAAACAAGATTAGGAGGAGTAGCGTGGAGGAACCAGTGTTGTAGAGTGGCGACAGTATAAAGCTCAGGAGAGAATCGCGTTGAAGAATACATAACAAGCTAAGGAGGAGTAGCGTGGAGGAGTCGGTGTTGCAGAGCGGTGACATGATAAACAAATAAAAATTGACTAATACATGGAACACTTAGAAAATTTCCAAATGTGGTGAATAGATGGTCGGGATTAGATCGCAAAACTGAAGGCGAGAGATGGATAGAGGAGATCGAATCTCATGAGGAGCAATTTCTCAAATCACAACTTTTAAGAGTTTAGTGTTAACGCGTCACATGGTAAGTTAAGTTTGTTGCGATGCGAAGTAGAGGAGCCACGTGCCAGCACTATGCACGAGCACACATCATAGATCTTAAAGGTTACCTATTAAGAGTTCACTCAGTATGGTCAGATGTATGCGATGCAATGAGGAAAGATCCACGTGTCAGCACTTCACACCAATGCAACTATCGCAGATCGAAAGAAATAAGGTTTAGCTGCTAAGTTAAATCATAAAGGTTGTGAAGTACGATTGATTGTGATTGGTGGAAATTGCTTTGGGACCCTCCAGTAAAGAAGTTCCCCGTGTATGTAATTGATTTTGGATTTATGTACAATTAAGCTTCGAGTAATAGTTTGTGATTCCGCATGTATTCTAATATATGTGTAAAACATTAAAAGCTGTGGGAAAGCAATGTGCAATGTATTGTGATTGGTCAAGTAGTGTGGGACCCGATAACCCCTATTCCACATCTATTATGTGTGCTTCATTAATAACGTATGCGTTGTTTAATTGCTAAAGTATGTATGTGGAATAAAATATGATATTGTACTCTATTGTGTTAGAAGGGATTCTATGTGGGTTGAGAGAAAAGGATGAACATGGAAGAAAAGACTTACGTAACAAAAGGAAAATAGTGAACACAACAATTAAAGGCTCGGCTAAGTAAGAGGACCCGACCTCGTGCAAAATAGTGCAACATCATGGGTCAAGTCGGGAAAAAAGGGAAGTTATGTAGCACAGTTGAAATATAACTACAAAAATAGAAAAGACAAAGGAACAACAAGCAGAAGAGGAAAGACACACAACAAAGCTAAGAAGATGAAAGGACTGAATTGGAATATTATTGTAGCTGTAAATGTATTAATTATTTTATATTCTTTGTGATGCAAAGGAAAGTCTCCGTAGGCAAAGAAAAACTCCAATTTAATAGTGAAATGAGTGTATTTAGTGTCGTAACATCTTGAATATGTTGAGTGAGGAAATGAATGGGTGGAAGGGAAGAATCATGCATGTTCACTTCATATTCCCATATAGAATAATTTTTCTTTTTAAGAAAATCATGATTGGGTATTAAGATATGAAGCTTATAAGGATTAAAAGGACATTCATTTCGTGGAAATCATATTTTGTAGGAGCAATGAGTTTAGATATTTCAGTTATAAGGTTGTGGCATATTAGATATGGGAATTTAAACTCAAAGCCTCTCTCAAATTAAAAAGTAGGTAATCATAATAGGACTTCCAACTTTTAAGAAAGAAAAGGCAAGAAGTAAAGCTTGAATTTACTGGAAACAAACTAAAGAGAATTTTCTAACAAATTCATGGTATGCAACCTTGATGGGGCCATAAAATAATTTTTTTAATAAGATTGGGGCGAGTGCCAACCACCTCACTGGACCCCAAGGTAAATAATTGGGGAGAAGGTCAATGTGACATGCTCCCCCAGGTAAAGTGAGTGAAAAAAAGTTACATTAAGCTTGCTGGAGTCATGTTGTTTGTTGTAGGTCCTTTGTTGTGGTTGCTGGTTGTCAATGTCAGACTTTTTTTAGGAGGAGTATAAGGTTTGACCTTATGGATGCCCTCCAAGACAGTTAAGGTTCATCATAAATTGTATGTTCTTTCTTTATTCCCTATTTTTCTTGTGTGATCAAGGGAAAAAGGTACATGTGAGTAAACTTTTTTATCCAAGACCTAGAAATTTTGTGTGTTTTGGGGAGTTGTAGAGCAGTAACACCACGCTTCCTCCACTAATGATGTGCTTGTAGTGGTGCCTCTCTCCTCAATGTCATTTAACCTTAGAGGTAAGTTGGATCCTTGTTTTAGTTATCTCTTTTCTTTTTGTTTTGGTTTTATATATATTTTGTGTTCATTTGGAGTCCCTTTAATTGTTTTATATTTAGTATGGTTTCTATGGCCTAGTGAATTCCCTGTCCTCTATGATGGAGAAAAAAATGTGGGTATAGTCTTGGGTCTTTAGCTTTCCCTTCCCAGGACTTCTCCTTTAGTGTCATATGGTAAATATAATGGGGGGTGCATGTTTGATGCTAGTCTTTGTGGTGGTTTGGGAGGTTTCCATGTTGATGACCTTTCATGGGTTTTCAGTGTTTCTATGGGAGTGCAACCGTGAGGCTCATCGTGTATTTTCAATTATGCATTTATCTTTTATTTATTAATGGAGGATAGATATGAAAACAAGTAGCTATATGTTATACACCCTGGCTCTACTATTTATGTGCTTTTTCTTCCTGGTTTATATGGAATTCAATTAGACTACTTACTTGAAATTCCTGAGTGGGTTGGGTGCATTCAAAAATGGGAAATTCCAAAACACTATGACTCTCGCTCTATCTTGGCTACACATCATTTGATTCAATGGGAAATATTTGATACTATTTGTAGTTTCAACTTCCCTGGGGTTCTTTTTAGTCACAAAATGCCATTCCAATGTGACTATGCCCATTGGGGTGTTGGGGAAAGGTGTCAATCCAACCACCGTCTTCCACAGGCGACAACTCCAACAGAACCTGCAACAACCCAGGAACCTAGTTCTTGTAATTTAAATGAATAACACCACTTCTTGGACAAGTTTTCATGTCGTTCCATACATCATGCCTCAAATTTTTAAGTGTCAAAAAATGGATACCATCCATAGGAAACATCAAGTGTCAATGGATCAACTCTCAAAGGCATGACATGATGAAAAAAACAAACCCATTTCCTTCATGAGTGACCTCAAATAGAATAAATGGAACATGAAATATATCTTGAATCATCTCCAATGTAATCAATTGTTAGAAATATTGTCATTGATGGCAAAGAAGCTAAAAAAGTAGTAGAGAAGCAGCAAAGGCAGCATAGAAGCTGCAAAGGTAGTAGAGAAGTAGCAAAGGCAACAGAGAAGTAGCAAACGCAACAGAGAAGTAGAAAATGCATGCAACAAGCGTAATAATCCCAAATTAGAGTGAATGAAGAATAAATAACAAGATCAGGAGGAGTAGTGTGGAGGAACCAATGTTGCAGAGCAGTGACAGTATAAAGATGAAGAGAGAATCGCGTTGAAGAATACAGAACAATCTCAGGAGGAGTAGCGTGGAGGAACTGGTGCTGTAGACCGGTGAAAGGATAAACAAACAAAATTAAACTAAGGTAGAGAAAACTTAGAAAATTTCCAAAGGAGGTGAACAGATGGTTAGGATTAGATCGCAAAATTGAAGGTGAGAGATGGACGATGGAGATCGAATCGCATTAGGAGCGATTTCTCAAATCACAACTTTTAAGAGTTTAGTGTTAAGGTGTCGCATGGTAAGTTAAGTTGGTTTCGATGCGAAGTAGAGGAGCCATGTGTCAGCATTGCGCACAAGTGCACATCATAGATCTTAGAGGTTACCGATTAATATTTCTCTCAGTATGGTAAGTTGTATGCGATGCGATGAGGAAAGAGCCACGTTGCAGCACTGTGAACAAGTGCACATCGCAGATCTTAGAGGTTACCATTAAGATTTCACTCAGTATGGTAAGTTGTATGTGATGCGATCAGGAAAGAGCCACATGTCAGTAGTGCGCATGAACAAAAATCACAGATCGCAGGAGATAAGGTTTAGCTGCTAAGTTAAATCATAAAGGTTGTGAAGTGCAATTTCCTGTGATTGGTGGAAAGTGTTGTGGGACCCTCTAGTAAAGAAGTTCCACCTGCATGTAATTTCTTTGGGATTTATGTATAATTGGGCTTAAAGTAACAGTCTGTGATTCCTTGTGTATTCTAATATATGTGTAAAATGTTAAAAGTTGCGAGCAAGCAATGTGTGAAGTATTGTGATTGATCAAGTAGTGTGGGGCTCGGTAATCCTTGTTCTGCATCTATTATGTGCTCTCTATTAATAAGGTATGCGTTGTTTGATCGCTAACATATGTATGTGGAATAAGCTTTGATATTGTACTCTGCTGCATTAAAAGGGAGTCTATGTGCGTTGAGAGAAAAGTCTGAACACAAAAGAAAGGACTCAGGTAACAAAAGGAAAATGTTGAACAAAACAATTAAAGGCTCGGGTAAGTAAGAGGACCCAACCTTGTGCAGAACAGTGCAAAATAATCGGTCAAGTCGGGAAAAAAGGCTAGTTATGCAGCACAGTTGAAATATAACTGCAGAAACGGAAAAGACAAAGGAACAACAAGCTGAAGAGGACAAACACACAAAAAAGCTAAGAAGTTGAAAGGGATGAATTAGAATATTATTGTAGCTTTAAATATATTAATTATTTTATATTGTTTGTGATTGAAAGGAAAGTCTCTGTAGGAAAAGAAAAACTCCAATTTAATATTGAAATGAGTGTATTTAGTGTTGTAACATCCTGAATATGTTGAGTGAGAAAATGAATGGGTGGAAGGAAATAATCGTGCCTATTCACTTCATATTCCCATATAGAATACAAACATCCATGTAATGTTCCCAACATTTTAGCTTCCAAGCTAAATGGAACATTAGAGTTAGCCGCAGCTGTAGTCGGTAAATAAATGGGTAGAAAAGCCCATAAGTCTCCTAAGGAGGATAAAAAAACTCCAAGTGTGAAAGGAGAAAATCTTTCTAGCTCAATAAGACACCTCCATGTGTGAACAGGGTTAAATTGAAGCTACTTTGACTAAGTCAACAACGCAGTTTTAGTGGAGGAGGAATCCTAGGATGGATAACACAATTTTGGAGGGAAATGTAACTTGGGTTAGAAGTAACCTAAGTGAGTGGGTCCAAGGGAAAGAAAAATCATATATTATTTAAGGAAGAGGATGGAAACATTATTCATCATGTTGTAGATTATTATTCTTGGCTGCCAATAATTATTGTTGCTTTGCTGCTTAGCAAAGCTGTAGTGCTATTTAGCACTAGGTGTTCCCGGGCGGGAATCCCACCTCTTTCCATAGAGGAGATAATTGGGAGAGTTTTCATTCATCATTACACATCATTTTTTCAGGCCAAGCCTCATCCATCATCATCAGCACAACTTTTCCGGAGATTTTGTAGTGTTGCTGGGTGTAGCAGTGGAAGGGATTGGAATCCTGGCTTCTGAGCTAGTTTCTCATTGGAGGAAGCTTTCCTTCACTTGAGAGATATGTTTGGAGAGCTCCAGGACTTATTTCAGATCTGTGGTATCATACCACATATTCCTCTTACCCTCCCAGAGCTGTTTCTGCTAGGGAGTGCTTTATTTTGGAGGCAGTTCTCATTGCATGGATTGGTGGCTCCATTGCTGAGTTTCCTTGTGATTGAGATGTTAAACCTTTCAAGGGAGGAAGCCCTTGAGGGATATACATTATATCAGACATATTTCAGCCTTGTTTACTCTTATGTTTCAGTGTTGTAGTGATTATTCAGTTATTTTCTGAAGATCACATTTGTATGCAGAGTATTTGACAAGAAACCCTTGCCGGGTTATCTTGTATTTTGTATAAGGAGAATAGATATCTGTTATTCATCACTATTTATCAATATATGAGTATATCTATTATTCTCCTATCATTTTATGTGAAAAAAATCTCTTATATTGTACATTCCCTTGAGCAGTTGCTCCGACATTCTGCTGTCTTAGGGTTTTTAGT
Organism: Pinus albicaulis; assembly: GCA_034641835.2. Lineage (NCBI taxonomy): Eukaryota > Viridiplantae > Streptophyta > Pinopsida > Pinales > Pinaceae > Pinus > Pinus albicaulis. The sequence continues at coordinate 86,185,265 of CM076584.1, read as the reverse complement.
CATTTCCATCTACTCTAGTGTGGGAGATCTGTTTAACCCACCTAGTTTCCTTTATTTCTGATATCCTATTGTATTTAGATGCTATATCGATTTATCTATGGGATCCAGGTGATATTTTCAATGTTTTATTCCATATTTTGCTGGAAATTCATTTTTCATGCATAATTTATGAGCAATCCTGAAAAACGGAATATTACAGTGGTATCAAAGCATGATCTCTAGCCCAGCCTATGATATCGAACTATCAGAAGAAGGAGATATGGATAGAATCTAGAAAGCTTCAGTATGTGCAAGAAGAAAGGAAGACAAGCTTACAAATCTTCTTCCAAAATCTATGAAGAGCTTTCAAGGAGAGCTGAAGAAAATGAGATTGGAGACGAAATCTCCAAAGGAGGTTGAGTCTAGAGCTGAATCTAGATTTTCACATGGTGAGTGTGAGGATTCATCTGCACTCCATGATGCACAGCGCAGTCAAATGCCCAGAGCTATCCTAATATGGATGGGAGGAGGAAGAATGCCTAAGAGAATGACTCTTAGTGATTTTTTGCGGGAGTATGAATCTCAAACTGAAAGGTTTAGAGATCATACTAATTTCCAAGATTTTTGAAAGATCTAGATGGAGAAGAGCCAACAGTAGGATGTAGATATATTTCTTCTATCTACTTTTTCCGAATCACCTACATTTTCAGTTGGAGCTTGGGTGAAGGAACTGAACTCCTTTTTCGGAGATGAAGTTATCAGAGTTGAAGTGATGCATTTCAGAGGTAAGGCTCATGCATGGTGGATTTTTGAATCTTATTCCTTAAATAATGCTAATACTTTCTCTTTTGCAAGATTCATAAAAGCATTGATGGAGAGGTTTGGTGAAAAACTTCCTAAGACACAGGAGCAAGGATAATTTGAGAAAACAAAACCCTTGCATGTGATGGAGGAAACCCCATTTTAGAAAACCATGAGAAGAGCTGATATATTTCATTCCATATTTCCAGAAGAAAAACCTCCAGTTCATATTCTTGAACAAGAAGGCATGGGGATCACTTTATCACAAAGGGATCCAATTGTTGAGATGTTTCCTACACACATTGATGAAGAAGAGGTCAAAAACACTATCACATCTAGAGCACATCCAGTGCCTCATGCAGAGGAGGGAGGAGAACATGCTCCCATAGGAGGGATTCTTGTATATTTGCAAGAAGTTTCCCAGGATCTCATACATAGAGGTCCAAGCACAATTAGTGAGCAGCATTGCAGCTGGAAGGAGAAGTTAGGGAGGAAGAGTGGCATTAGTTGATGAGGAGCACACACCCTTCTCTTTTTCAGAAGGCTAATGCAAGGAAGAGGCAGACTAATTTGCACAGTGAGGGCAAGGGCAAGGTTGCCCAATCATATATGCAGTCTACTCTTGACATTGATGTCTCACTACATGGAGGCATTCCACATGGGAGGCCACCTTATCTAGAGATGATGGAATACATCTTGTCTTTGGACTCACCACTATTGGATTTTGGAGAGGTGAAGATTTTGGAGGAAGAATTTGGCATGGAGGATGTCAAAGTAGCATGTAGCATATTGAGGAGAGCTTCAGATGACAGATCACCATCGTTGTCTTTGAGGAGGATTGATCCTTATTGGAGATCTCAACTTTTGGTAGAGTACTCCAAGGATCTTGGTGCATGCAAGATTCTTGATGACCCAAATGGAGATGACAGATACATGGTGGAAGATGTGATCTTCTATTTCTATGGAAGGATCTTCTTGACTAGATCTTCTAGTCTCAAGGAGCAGCTGCTACATGCAACACATGAGGACTTCTCTTCTATGCACTTTGATGCATATTTCCAGCTGATAGATGAGTTCACTTGGGAGGGCATCCAACATGACATATATCAGCATATGGAGAGATGCATAGCCTGGGTGGTGAAAGAGAGGATGTCATAGCCACCTTCCTACTCATTGGGAGTGAGGGAGAATTTCCAGTTGAGTCATTTCAGCTCAAGACCTCAAGTACATGATGGGGGAGGTATCATTTCATATTTTGTTTTGTACTTCTTTTGATTATTTGAGCAGCATGATGTAAGAAGAAGAATCATCTCTTCTTGTATATTATATGATGATGTACTTGCAGCTACTTGTAGCATTGATTTTGGCTATCCTTTTGATGAGTTGTGGGGGAAGCCACATGATTCTTGGTGTGCACCATTGACACCATATTGTAACTTCATGTTTTCATCTTATGAGATGATTGTGGTAGCAAACAAGTGGCTGGTAAAGCACTTGTTAAGTCTTATTTTGATGCAGACCAAGGATGCACTACGCTCGTTCCATGAGAGGGACCATGATTCACTCTCTGGTTTTCATTTGGAAACTTGTTCTTATTGCATCTTGCTTCCATGTATCATTGATGTGTTTTTTTTCAAGGGAAGCTTTGTATGGAGAGAGGAATCCAGTGGATGGCATGACACCCATATGATAGAGCAGCAGAAGACTTGTTGGTATGGGGCATCATACAAGTTGACCTTCATGACCTTACTCTATGGCTTGTATGAGGGAGAGATGAGGCAACAACAAAATTTTTTGTTGCTATGGTTGCAGTTGGGAGTGTATGGGAAAAATTCTTCCCATACTTTTCATGACATTTCTGAAGAGAAGAAAGGCACATTCATGTTCAGGGAGGTTACCCTTAAGCATTGTAGGATCATGAGAGACTTCCATGTTGGAAGATGATATTCTCACTTAGCAGCATGATGGTGGATGGCTGTGGTATGTGGAATGTCAAAGGGAGAAGTCATGGAGCCTTATTCGTAAGGCCTATAATGCTGACACATGGGAGTATGTTCTTATTGATGGAGTGTTCCAAAGAGTATGTGTATCCCTTCTTGCAGATTCTTGTGAGGGAATATTCATGGGGGAGCTAGTACATGGACCCCACTATTAGCCTACTCACTATGTATGGTAGGAAATTCATTTCTATACTTGTTGATTACTCCACTGAGTATTCTTGTTTTCCCACCATGTTTGAATAGTGCATTGATCCTCAAAAGAGAAAGAGTCTTTTTGGGTTTCTTGGTCACTTTAAGGCCAATGTTTATGATGATAGTAGCCCATCTATACATGAATTTGGGTAAGTGTATTGCTATTTTAGATATGTATAGCTGATATACATTGATGATTACTTCCCCATGTTGGGAGAACAAACATATACAACTTGTAACTTGTTGCAGGACCACTTGCCATATGACATTCTCAAGCAGAAGTTGGTAGAACTGCGCTGTATCCACCAGAGAGACCATATGTATCATCCAAAATTGCACATAAACTTCATCCATTTTCTTATTTGGATTCAATTTGGTGATTATGTGCCATTCATCTTGAATGGAATGGTTTGGGTTGGCATGACTCATGATTTTGGAGGAAGATTCTTTGGAGGCTCAGTCTTCTTCTTGCCATTGGAGGGAAATCATGTTTCAGCCCAAGATCAGCATGCCCTCTACACTTATCATGAGTGGAGAGGAGGATAGTGTGGGATAGGCCCTCTTTCCTATCATGTACATTCACTCAGCCCACCTTCATTTCAGGAGCGCAAAGTGGAGGAGACTTTTCATGAGTTACCATGTAGGAGGGTGACTCACTTCATTTGGATGATAGCATGGGTGAGTGAAGCACTCATTCACCATTTTGGTCATCACTCCTACTTTGTGGAGGCCATGAGATAGTTAGCAAGTTTCCATTCACACTTTCCACCTTTGATTGATGCAGATACTTTGGCTTTGCACACTTGGGAGGAAGCATGGGATGACAGTTTACTTGCAGATTCCCTTGATGCAGTGATGGAGGCTATTGATGAGAGGCCACATGAGGAGGAGGGGAGATATTTTTCTCTCCTTATGCATTTTATTGAGGACAAGCAAATATTTTGGAGGGGAGGATTGTAATGTTCCCAAAATTTTAGCTTCCAAGCTAAATGGAACATTAGAGTTAGCAGCAGTTGTAGCCGGTAAATAAATGGGTAGAAAATCCCATAAGTATTCTAAGGAGGATAAAAACACTCCAAGTGTGAAAGGAAACACTATTTCTAGCTCAATAAGACACCTCCATGTGTGAACATGGTTAAATTGAAGCTACTTTGACTAAGTCAACAATGCAGTTTTAGTGGAGGAGGAATCCTAGGATGGATAACGCAATTTTGGAGGGAAATGTAACTTGGGTTAGAAGTAACATAAGTGAGTGGGGCCAAGAGCAAGAAAAATCATATCTTATTTAAGGAATAGGATGGCAGCATTATTCATCATGTTTTAGATTATTATTCTTGGCTGCCAAGAATTATTGTTGCTTCGCTGCTTAGCAAAGCTGTAGTGTTGTTTAGCACTGGGTGTTGCCGAGTGAGAATACCACCTCTTTCCTTTGAGGAGCTCATTGGGAGATTTTTCATTCATCATTACACATTATTTTTTTAGGCCAAGCTTCAGCCATCTTCATCAGCACAACTTTGCCGGAGATTGTGTAGTGTTGCTGGGTGTAGCAGTGGAAGGGATTGGAATCCCGGCTTCTGAGCTAGTTTCTGATTGGAGGAATCTTTCCTTCACTTGAGAGATATGTTTGGAGAGCTCCAGGAATTATTTCATATTTTTCATATCAGACCACACATTTCTCATACCCTCCCAACGTTTTTTCTGCTAGGGAGTGCGTTATTTTGGAGGCAGTGCTCATTGCATGGTTTGGTGGCTCCATTGCTAAGTTTCCTTTTGATTGAGAGGTTCAACCTTTCATGGGAGGAATACCTTGAGGGATATACATAATATAAGACAAATTTCGGCCTTTTATACTATTATGTTTCATTTCTGCAGTGATTATTCAATTATTTTCTGAAGATCACATTTGTATGCAGAGTATTTGACAAGAAACCCTTGCTAGGTTATTTTGTATTTTGTATAAGGAGAATAGATCTATGTTCTTAATAATTATTTATAAATATATGAGTAGATATATTATTCTCCTATAATTTTATGTGTAAAACCTCTCTTAGACTGCGTAGTCCCTTGAGCATCTGCTCCGGCATTCTGCAGTCTTTTGGTTTTTAGTCATTTTCAGCTACTCTAGTGTGGGAGATCTATTTAACCCACCTAGTTTCATTTCTTTCTGATATCCTCTTGTATTTATATGCTATATGGATGTATCTACGGGATCCAAGTGATCATTTCACTATTTTATTTCATATGTTGTTGGAAATGCATTTCTCATGCATAATTTATGAGAAATCCTGAAAAAGGAATATTACAATCCATGAAGTAATATCTATAAATGATGTTATTGTAATGTGCATAAATATGTTAGAGAGTGGAAGAATAATAAAGAGAAAATAGAGAATATTTGAAGATCCAGAGCTAATATAAAGCAGATTTGAAGGCTGGAAGGACATTAGTAAGAATTAGTAAAATAGACCTAATATCTAGGTAAATCATCATATGATTTTATAGTAGTGTGAGGAAGTTGGTTCTTCCATATCAATTTGTAGCTTTATAGATGTCCAGTTGTAGCTGGTTGAGGTAGGAGCCTCCTGTGGGTTGTAGCCTACAGAAAATAGATGGGAGTTGGAGCTTCCTTGTAAGTAGTAGCCTCCTGTATGTTGGAGCCTACAGAAAATCAATGGTGAGAGGGAGTTGGAGCTTGCATTTTCATCACAACAATAATAAGATGTGGTTTATCCCTTATGGGTTTCAACTTATATCTATTTTCTGTGTTGATGTTATGTATTTAATCTGCTTAATACTTGTTGCTCACATATTAAGATTGTTGTTTCATTATACATTAAGTTGATCATGAAATGAAGGTGTAAATAAGTTTAAAAGAAAATTTTAAAAGTCCATAAATGTATTAAATTGATTCACCCCCCTCTCAGTTTAATTAAGGGTTAAAAAATTGGTATCAAAGCTAGTTCCTTCTGTATCAGTTTAACAACTGGAAGGAGACCCTAGGTCTCCAAGATGGCTAGCCTAGAAGGATTCTTTACAAATAAATCCCCTTTGTTTATTGGCACAAACTATGCCTTCTGGAAAATAATAATGAGGAAGTACATAATGTCTCTAGAAATAGAAGTTTCAGTTGTTTTGGAAGAAGGATATGCTCCAAAGGATATTGACACAGAGAAAGAAGCCAAACAAGATTTCATAGCTAATGCAAAACCAATGAATGCACTCATGAGTGGTCTGTGTGAGTCAAAATTTATCAAAGTAATGCACAGTAATACTATCAAATAAATATGGGATACATTAGAAAATATCCATGAGGTAGATAAAAAGGTGAATATGGCCAAAGTGAAAACATATAGATCTCTATTTGAAAATTTAAAAATAAGTGAAGATGAAGATATAGCCAGTTTCTTCTTAAAGGTTGCGGAAGTTGTGAATAACATGAAATATCTAGGAAAAACCATTAAGTAATGTTTAATTGTACAAAATATATCGAGATATTTACCATTCAGGTTTAGCCCTAAGGTTTCTACCATAGAAGAAACAAAAAACTGGGAAACATTGACCATGAACCAATTGCTTGAAAACTTGACAACCTATGAGATGAGACTTCCCAAAGGTAAGTCAAACGTGAGGGAGGCAACCTTTAAGGCTGATAAGTGCATAGAAGAGAAGGAAGGTACATGCTCCTGCTCTAATGAAGAAGAGGCCAGATTTTTCAGAATATTGGAGAAAGGCACATGTAAGTATAAAGGTAAGCTTCCATTTAAGTGCTTTAATTATGGAAGAGTGGGGCACTATGCATCTAAATTTTCTCATAAGAAAATGGAGAATCACTCAAGAGGGAAAGAGATAACCAATTTTAGCAATAGCCCGAAAGGAAACAGATTTAATCAAAGATCATTCTATGTTAAACAAGACAACAGTGCATCTGAGAACTCATATTAATCCCCCAATGAAGAAGGAACATCATAATTCATTTTGATGGCCAAGGAAGAGCTTGAGTAAGATATCTTGGAATTTGAAGATGAAGGTGAGGTAGATCTTGAGGGAGAGCTAATTAGGACCTTGGAGGAAGTAAGTGTTGGTTGATAATAGGTTATTTTTAAACTCCTAATTATCCTCACATTAATTATCAATCTGGGCAAGTCCTTCTATTTCAAGAGTGTACACAGTATGTGGCTGCTATTTAAATTAGAGAGTAATGTTTCATAGATTTCAGTATAGATATTTTAATACAAGAGTAAACGGATGCAGCAAGTAAATTCTAATTTCAATTAAATGAAAAATCAGTCCTCTAATGAAATCAAATCCTATAGCATTTCAAGTAACAACAATATCAGTGAAGAGTACAGTAGTGATAACTCTTCTCTTCGAAACTGATTGAATCTAAATCAAATGCATTCTTCAGTAAAACAAAAATAATATCAATCTAAGAGACTAACAGCAGTAGTTAATACTCGTTATAGTTGATCACATTGAACAAAATATTTATCTAAGAAACCCAATCTGAAATGAAAGTAAATTGAATAAACAACAATACTGTGAATTATATAAAACAAAGCTATTCTATTAACACAGGTAAATAATGAACAAAAAAGGAGATAAAATCATAGAAAGCAATAATACTATCAAACCATCACACTTGCGATAATTGGAAATGTATGACACAGATGAAGCAGCGAATTCCACTGAAAGCCAAGCCCTTAGCCACCAGCAGTCACTGCTATATTACTTCAGATGATGCGAATGAAAACAACATCTTTAATTAATCATTGAACTTGAGTATCATCACAATGTAATTTCGTTCTTCAACTATACAGTCTACAATTAAGCTTACAATTTGGAAAAACAATAGGCGTCCCTATCTTCCTACAATAATTTCCTTTTATAGTCAGAAAGGGTAAAAATTAAATAGTAAATGCGATCCCTCAAGATCTCCCGATCCTGAGGGATTCACAACCAATTTCTATCTTTAAGACATCTTCCTCTATTTTGCATTGATTCCTTTTATTTTCTCTTAGCCTTGTTCGCAACCGACTCATTCCTTTCTTTGCTAGTTGGATTTGGTTGTGCCAACAACAGGGAACATCAATCGTTCCTTGTCCAGTTTCCTACATGAAGAAGGGTAAACGTTAGTTAAATCACAACTGCAATCATTCCTCATTTATTACCATAATTCCTTAATATATTAGCGCATTAAGACATGAAAAATATACTAATTAAGGATAACGAGGATGAACTTACTAGCAAATACATACCCATTTCGCAACCCAACAGTAAGAAGACTTAAACTTAAGAGTAAGAAAAAGAAAGAGATTCTTCTAAAATATGAAAAGACAAACCAGATTCAGAATATATTATTAAATTTTTAGATTGAACTATAAGAATCAAGGAAAATAGAGGATATTCTGAAAAGAGAAATAAAGATGAAAAATCAGGAGTGAGAAAAGTTGGAAGAGGAAGTGGTAAGCCTAAGGAAGAAATTAGAAAAGGTCCAAACTAAATTAATTATGAATATTTATCAAATGAAAAGCTCTGGTCATTTGGAAAAAATTCTTAATGCTCAAAGATCTCCTCATATAAAGGCTGGGATAGGATATGAAGGAGAAACCAGTGGATCCAAGGTGGAAGATAACAAGAATATCATTTTTGTAAAATCTGTAAAGGATAATGAAGCAACAAAAAGGGAATCCACAGAATTAGAAATGAGAAATACCATGATATATAATGAAACAATCAGAAACAAGCATCAACGTCAAGTGACAAAGAAAGAAATGAAGAAATAGGCAACTGCAAAAGACTCAGGCGCTCCCAAGGATGAATTGCAGAAATTCGGAAGATGTTAAAGGAGGCTCCTTCCTCCTGTGAGAAGTTTCATTTGCTTCACATGCCAAAAATATGGACATATTGTGGCATACTATAAGATCAATAAAATCCATTCCAACCAACAAAATATGGAACAAATGAAAATATTACCTCAAACAACTCTCTCTCCCAGAGACAGATACTACTTCCATGGGCATTTTTTTTTACTGTAAAGGGTTCGGTCATAAATCCATGGAGTGAAGAATGCATATATAGAGACTGGTGTATGGAAACTCATGGGGAATTAAGAAACAATGGAAGATTCACTTGTATAGATAATCCATTCAGAAATACAATCAAAATTTTTTGTTGCCATAAAATTGGGCACAAGTCTCACGAATGTCCTCTCAAATATTGTGGTCCATCTCCTAAGGAAATTTACCAAAAAAAAAGCTGCATGCAATGGAAAAAGAAGCTAAATAAGTGCGATCCAGTTCTAATAGCTCAAGATCAAAAAAGCCAATGGTATATTGACAGTGGGTGCTCAAAACATATGACTGGAGACCGAAGCAAGTTTATAAATTTTGATGAAAATAAATCTAGAAATGTAACATTCATCAATGATAGAGAATGGAAAATCAAGGGAAAAGGCTCAGGTAGCCTGAATAATGGAAGAGGAGAGGCTCATGATGTACTATGTGTGGATGGTCTAAAATCCAATCTGATAAGTGTCATTCAAATGTGTTATAAAGGTTGTGAGGTCCTTTTTAGAGCCCAAGATTGTGAAGTAAGGTCTATCACCACAGGAAAGACCCTGATCAAAGGTGTTTGAATAGAGAGTAATTTCTATATAGTAGAATAATAGAATGAAGCATGTCACATCAGCAAACTTGATGAATCTTGGGTATGGAATAGAGAATTGGGACATCTAAACTTTGACCATATTATCAAACTGAGCAAGAAGAAATTTGTCAGAGATTTTCCTGCAATAAAGAAGCCTCCAAATACCATATATAAGTCCTGACAACCAGGAAAACAAACTCTCGCATCATTCAAAGTTAAAGGCACACTATATATAAGTAAGCCTCTTCAGCTTGTACACATGGACTTGTGCCGACCTTCAAGAACTAATGCGCGAGGTGGAGAGTCGTATTTCAAGCTGATAATAGATTATTTTTCCAGATTGACGTGGGTGTAATTTCTCAAATATAAATCCGAAGAATTTTAGAAATTCAATATATTCAAGGCACTGGCAGAAAATAAACTGGATGTAAGATAAAATGCAACAGATCAGACAAAGGAGGTGAATTCACTGGCGATGATTTTGCAGACCTGTGCAAAGAATGTGGGATAAGGAAAAAAATTACAATTGCAGGTACACCTCAATAGAATGGAGTGGAAGAGAGGAAAAATAGGTCAGTACAACAGATTGTTAGAGCCATGATGAAAGAAAGTAATATTCCCCAAACCTACTGGGCAGAAGTAGTACATAGAGTTGTTCATATTCTTAATAAAGCTCATCTTAGACCAAATTGTGGCAAGACTCTATATGAATTGTGGCATGGGAAACTGACATCAATTAAGCACTTTAGAGTCTTTAGTAGCAGATGTTTCATAAAGAATAATGACGAAAAATTGGGGAAGTATGATGTAAGAGATAATGAAGGAATATTTTTGGGATATGCATCCAAGAGTAAGGGATACAGGTTCTACAAGAAAATATTGCATAAAATTGTGGAAATAGTTGATGTGATATTCGTCGAAGATATTCAAAACAGAACTAGAAGCACAAACTGTGCCAATCCTCCAGATGAACATGAACATGAGAATAAATAAAATGAAGAATAGAGTAATAAAACAGAAGATGTTGAACTAAACTCAAAAGGACCCTCGAGACACACTTAGAAGAACCATCCAGAAGGTCAAATCATTGGAGACAAGAGTGCAGGAGTCCAAACTAGAAGACAGCTAGTTGAACAAATCGAGGAACTGTACCTAGCCATGTTGTCATAGATAGAACCAAATAATATTGATGAAGCCAGCAAAGAAAAAAAATTGGGTAAAGGCTATGAATGAAGAACTAGACCAAATTGAGAAGAACAATACCTGGGAGTTAATGCCAAGACCCACTGGGAAAAATGTCATTAGCACAAAGTGCATATTCAAGAATAAGATGAATGAACAAGGTCAAGTAATCATAAATAAAGCCAGACTTGTATGTAATGGATACTCTCAAATAGAAGGACTTGATTATGATGAAACTTTTTCCCGTGTAGCAAGAATGGAAGCAATCAAAATGTTTTTGGCTTTTGCCAGCTATCATTATTTCAAGGTATATCACATGGATTTGAAGTTTTCCTTCCTGAATGGATATCTAGAGGAAGAAGTCTACATGGAACAACTTGAAGGATTTTAGTTAACAGATAAACACGACTATGTGTGTAGATTATAGAAAGCCTTATATGGTCTCAAAAAATATCCACATGCATGGTATTCTAGGCTGGAAAAATACTTACAAAAACAAGGTTTCAAGGAAGGAGGAGTAGATAGAAATCTATACATACGGGCTGATGAAAATGAACTACTAATTGTAGTAGTATATGTAGATGACATCATGTTTGGTAGCAACAAAGATGAGCTAGGAAAAGGATTTTCAGAAGAGTTGAAGTTATAATTTTAGATGTCTATGGTTGGAGAGATTACCTTCTACTTTGGACTTTAAATTCTACAAAAGAACACAGGAACATTCATTTCACAAGAAAAATACTTAAGAGAAAAGTTGAAAAGGTTCCAAATGGAAGGCTGCAAATAGGTGTCAATGTAGAAATTATATAACATATGCATGTATATATACAGATTCTTCTTGCTAAATACATAATCCTTCCACTTCTAATATTTTGTAGAAATTTTAAAACTCAATTGCAAACACATGAATAAAGAAAAACAATTGCACATAACAAATTTGTTTAACGGGAAATACTGAAGCTAAAAACCCCAACTATCATATATTATGTATCATGGAGATCATGTAACAATCTCATACAAAGCTTAGTAAATTAAGCTCTCAGTACAATCAATCGTCACACACTAACAAGAAGGAATTTGCAAATCCATGCACTGATTTCTTGCAACCTAATAGCTTGCGTCCACTGCGCAATCCCTGCTGAAGAAGACCCTTGAATGAATTCGAATATACCTTGCCTTGACTGCGCAATCCTTATTGGCAACTCCAATGTGTGTGTGATGTAATCAATGCATCACTATAGTCACAACAGATACCCCATCTCACCCTTTCACCAGTCTCTCCACTGGGTCTCCACTGGAACTGTCATGCACTATAGTAACTGTTAAATTTGTTAAGTTGATTAATGAGTTATTATTTTTGAATTAATTAAGTAATTAATTCACTTAACTCTAACTAGTGTACCATTCAGTTAGACTAGATACAACTAGCTCAACTGAGTTTAACTCCATTAACTGAGTTAAACTAAATAACAACTCCATGAACTAATCTCCCAACTCTGTCATAACATTTCCACTTCAGTTATAACTGAGTCCTCAAGCATGAACCACCAGTAAACCCTAGGAATTGCGTAATTCCTTCAGCCCACTGATTTTCCAAATCTGTACACTGAAATAAAGTGCTCCAAGAGAATAAGTTGATTAGAGTCTAATTATTATTAAGGGATAATAATAATCGACACATATATTTTTAGATTGAAGATCTATAAAATAGACTTTTCCCAATATTCTAAAAATAGAATTTCATCTATTTTTCCAAATTGACCAACCATCCACAAATAGCATCCTGCAACTTCTAAAATGTGATCACCATGTCTAAAAGTGGACTTACACCTAGAAATAGCTTGTGAGCACACTTAGTGAAGGTAACTAATTTTCACTAAGCTCATCATCTTGTTTAATCTCAACACTCCCTCTCAACAAGATAGGGATTATCCTTCACCCCGATCCTGCCTCTATGGTATTCGAATTTGCTCCTGCCGAGTGTCTTCGTCAGAATGTCTGCATCCTGATATTCCATAGGAATGTACTGAAGCAACATGATCTTCCACTGCAGACAATCTCTGATATAATGATGCCAGATATCAATATTTTTAGATCTATAATGAAACACAGGATTAATTAAGACTTTAATGCAACTCTGAATATCACAATGTATCATTGTAGGATCTAAATGTGAACTCAACAAACTGACTAGGATCTTCCTCATCCAGATAGCCTCACATGCAGCTTGACATGCTACCATGTTTCCTGTTGTACCAAGAAATTGTTGTAGATCCAATACTGAAAACACCTCCTGATGTGCTCTTTCTCTCTATTGGGCTGCCTGCCCAATCTGCATCTGTGAAGCCATGAAACTTCACCTCATCCGTCTGTCTGTATCATAAGCCATACTCAGATGTGCCCCTGAGATACCTCAGGACATGCTTGTCTGCCTTCCAAAAGTACTTGGTAGCCTTAACCATCACTTGTGAAAGATGGTTCACTGCATAGCATATGTCCAGTCTTGTATTAACTAAATACATGAGCAAACCAACCAACTGTCGATAAATAGTGGCATCCACTACCTCTGTTGATGTAGCATCCTCTTTCCTCCAATTTCCTGGAAGAGGAGTATCAATAGTCTTGCAGCCTTGCATGTGAAACTTCTCAAGTATCTCCCGAGCATACTTGCCTTGAGACACAAACAATTCACCTTCCCGCTGCCAAATTTCCGATCCAAGGAAATAATGAAGGAGGCCCAAATCCTTCATATAAAACTCCTTTGCAAGATCTTCCTTGCATGAGTGTATCAATTTCTCATCACCTGTTAGTATTAAATCATCAACATAAATAACAATGATTAAAAGCTTACCCTCCACCACAATTTGGTACAGGTTTGCATCCACCTCACTCTTAGTGAAGCCAAGTCTAGTGAAATAGCTATCGATCTGTGTGTACCAAGCACGTGGTGCTTGCTTCAGCCCATACAACGCTCTTTTGAGCCTGCACACATGCAACTCATTGTTGAAGATCTCAAATCCTTCAGGCTACTCAATGTACACTTATTCCTCAATGATCCCATTAAGGAACAGAGTCTTCACATCCATCTGATGAATGTGCCAACCCATCTACGTTGAGAGAGAAAGGATGGTCCTTATCGAATAATACCATGCGATAGGTGCAAAGGTTTCTTCATAATCAATCCCCTGAGAACCCCCGGGAAAAAAATATTTCCTTATACTTCTCGACGCTCCCGTCAGTAGCTTGCTTTACCTTGTAGATCCATCTTGATCCTTCAATTGATTTACCCACTAGCCTTGGAAAAATTTCCAAAGCATTGTTTCTGATAATGGAGTCATACTCCTCCACCATGGCATCTACCCATGTGGGCTCCTGCACTTCTTCTTCAAAATAAGATGGTTCTCTCATGATACACTTGCTCATGAGATCCATGTATCCATTAAATCGGTTAGGTGACTGTCTCTGTCTGTGCTGTGATGTAGGGACTCCTACATTCTGTACTACATCAAGCTTCAATCTCTCAGATTCGGTGGTATTCTTTTTTCCTTGTCTGATGTTTGGTTATGCATGAGTGGACTCCTCCACTCCATGAATATCCTCCTGTGGCTGATCCACATATAGAGGCTCATATTTGGGAACAATAAGTTCCTCCTCTGCATGCAAGTGTAGCTCCCTCTCAAGCGACAACTTCATGGCTTTGACCTCATTGAATTTTATATCCCATCGCACCACAGTCATTCGAGTGTCTGGAAAATACACACGATAATTATGGGGTGTTTTTGTGTACCCCACAAATATCCCAACTTATACAGTCAGATCCAACTTCTTCTTGGTGTCCTTTGTCACATGAATGTAAACAGATGAGCCAAAAATCTTCAAATGAGAAATATCAGGCTTCTTACCAGTAAAAGCTTCTTCAGGTGTACTCATGCCAAGTACTCTATGAGGACAACAATTTTGCACATAAACTGTAGTGTTGCATGCTTCCACCCACAAGTGCATCGGTAGGCCCTGGTCATGCAGCATAGCTCGTGTAGCACCCACGATTGTTCTATTCTTCCTCTCCATGAACCCATTCTGCTGTGGGTTATGAGGTGCTATTAGTTCTCTTCGATTTCCTTCCTTGCTACATAATACTTTGAATTCGTTTGAGATATATTAACCACCATTATCGCTCCGCAGAGCCTTCACTTGATTCCTCGACTCATTCTCCACCAATGCTTTAAACTCATAGAAATTTGAGAATGTTTCGCTCTTCTTATGCATGAAGAAGATCCAGCATCTACGAGAATAGTCATCAACAAATATAACATAATACCTATGTTTTTTTTTTGAAACAACCGAGAAAGTTCCACATATTTCTATGTGAATTCTTTGTAGGATCATCAAAGCATGGTTCTCCTTCTCATGAAAAGTTGTCTTCATAAACTTACCCATAGTACATCCCTTGCACTGATGTCACTGCACAAGAGTACCCTTGGGAAGTCCAGTAGAAATATGATGCAAAATATTCAAATCGCCACGGTGAAGATGGCCTAATATCCTGTGCCATAATTCACCCTCATCTCGGCTCACCACTTCTTCTGATTTTCCCATAATTACAACGCAACCATCTACCTCTAGCTTGTAGATATTCTTAACTCAAATCCCTATCCTCTTGGTTTGACCCATTTTTTTATGTCACGGGAAAGCTTTTCCCTCACTTAAAACAACGTCATAACCTTTGTCTTCCAACATTGCGACTGAGACCAAGTTCTCCTTCAGACCTGGAACATGCATAACATCTTTCAACAGAAATGGATTACTTGACTCCCTCTCAAAGGTAATGGTCCCAATTTCAATTGCATTGTATCGACCATCATCACCCATCTCTATATTCATTTGGAGGTCCTTCTCCTCCAAGTCACTAAACAACTCCTTGTCTCTCTTCATATGGAAAGACGCACCACTATCAAGATACCAAACAAATCCCATTGAGCTTGAAACCAAGCATGAAATTATAGAGAAATCAAGCTCAAATTGTGAGACTACGGCCTCACCCACTACAGATCTAGTAGCCTTCTTGTTCTTCTTTTTATGTGGGTATTTAATGGCGAAATTCCCATGTTCGTAACAGTGAAAACACTTCACCTTGGAAAAATCATGTTTCTTGCCTTTAGCTTCGGATTTTGGATGGGATTTCTTCCCATTCCCTTTCCTTGATTTTGTAGCCAAAGAAAAATTCCCTTAATCTTCATTCTTCGATGAAGAGCCATCCTTGGTACTCCACCTTATCTCCTCCTGCATAAGATTCGACCAAAGTTGCTCTCTACCTGATAGTTTCTCCCATCCATTGAGAGAGTATTCATAGCTATGCCAACTCCTCGGAAGCCCAAGGAGATACAAGCTCACCAAGTCATCATCATCAATAGTAATCCCCACAATTACCAGTTCATCCCTACAGTGGACAAACTTCGTGAGATATTTTGGAATACTGTCGCCCTTCTCCATTTTTATTTGTATGAGCTTATCTTTCAGTGCCAACTTCCTCTGGTCGTTGTTTCTTTGGAAAAAACCTATCAAAGCCTTCCACATTGCAAATTGAGTGGATTTCCCATGAAGTTTGGATGCAATATGGTCCTTCACACCTTCCAAAATAATTCTTCTTGTCTTTGCTACCTGTTGGGGTTCCCATGTTTTGGTAAGGTTGGCAATACCAAAAGATGAGACAACATCAAACCACTTTTAGACCTCAGGATCTAGCCCTGCTGGGTCCAAAGAGGGATATCTCTATGATTGTCACAGGTATATGTCTTTTTATTTCAAATGTTAAGATGTTAGGCTAGTTATAGGCACAAGGTTTGTTTTTTTTATTTTGAGTTTGGTTGTTGGGAACCAGGAAGGAAGGGTTCAGTACAAAACAAGGATGAGCAAAGAGGATTCTAGGCAAGGGAAAGATAAATCAGAGGACATCAAGACCATTTGGAAATGGATTCAGGAAAGGATTTACTTGCTTTTCAACATGAAGGCTTTCAGTTGGGCTAGTCATCTAAAGCATTGGATCCTAAAATGATTGGTGAAATGGAACAATAAGGAAGAAAGTGGAAAAGGAGAGGATACCAATTTCTATCTATAGATCAGGTCAGAGGTCATTTAACTCCAGACCTGCTTGGACATACTCAGAGGCAACTCTCAAAGGAGGGAAAAAGAGAAACTTGAGGGAACTCAGAAACATTTAATTGAAGTGAAAAATATCCTAGTGAGGCCAGAGACAAAGTCCTAATCTCCCATTGTTCTCAATTCATCCAATTAAATTCTAACAAGAACATCTAAGAAACAGATTCATCAATTCATACATCAACTAGCAGGAAATGATATCCACTACACTGGATAAATTAACTGAAACTAATTCTTAGATAACACATTTAGCAGAAAAAATTAAGGCAAGGAGAGCAGAAACATAGGGTTCCTAACAAGGGCAAATCCTATGCCAGATTTCTGATGCAAGCCAGAAGAAATCAAATGGAATGAAATAAAACACAGAGATATAAAAACATCATCGCAGCTTTAGATTAGGATCCAAATAAATGTGCTTGTCATATTAAGTGCAAAAATAGTCAAGTACAACGTTGCTTACAGCTTGATATTCAGCCTGATAAACCTCCCTCAGCCTATCTTACAATTTTACACAGAGAACTTGTCTCAAGAGAAATAGCTTGCATTCTACTGATATCCAATCAACAAACTTTACAATGAG
Organism: Pinus albicaulis; assembly: GCA_034641835.2. Classification (NCBI taxonomy): domain Eukaryota; kingdom Viridiplantae; phylum Streptophyta; class Pinopsida; order Pinales; family Pinaceae; genus Pinus; species Pinus albicaulis. The sequence goes on along the minus strand of CM076584.1, from coordinate 86,167,730 downwards.
TTTTTGTATGAATTTTATAGCAAAAGATGAGTAGAGGTGGTAGTTGGAAGACTAAATGTAGAATTAAAACTCAGAAAATAAAGGGAGAGCCGAAGCCCATTCTGTTTTAAATTCTTATGTATTAATCTCTAGCATTCTTGGACTCAATGTAGTCTGGCTGCAATACTCTCTAGTACTTGTAGTGAATAAATAAAAAGGGTAAATAAATGATAGTGAAGTCCTCCATACCACATAGCAAATGCTCTGGTAGCTTTGGACTATGGTCAGGGTGAAAATTTCTTCAGGAACACGATAGAAAAAGGAAACAATATGGGCGCTTTTTCCTTTAGGGAATGAACAATCTGCTGATGTGAAGCCATGAAAATACTGTCCATGACGTCTTTGACCTGGTACTCTGCCTTCAAATCACTAGATTAGGCTCGAGATCTGCAATGATAGGCCTTAAACACCCAATTTTCCACTGATACCCTTTGCCACTTCCATGCTTGCGTCTAACTGCAAACTCTGTGATTTAATGGTTCTGGAGAAGAAATTATAGAGTTTAAACTCTGTTTCTTTAAATGCGAGTCCTGTCGTTCTGCCATTGTATTAAACACTATGTAATCATGGCGGCTTCCTGTTTCGGGGATTCAACCTCCACAGAGCAGGGGCGTACTACTTTAACAGAGACTCACACGATCATACACAGTCATGAAAATGAAATAGAGCAGAATGAGAGGTTTACCCGTTGGTCCTACGTTTGAAGTAGATCCACGTGGAGTTCAAACTCCCTGCAACCGTCCTTCCTCTTTCACCTGAAATACAAGAAGAAACCAACACAAAGGACAAGTTGTACAGTATATTTCTACTCTATATGTTAGTGAGATTCATATAAAACATTAAATAAATCATCATAAATGCTTGTATAACAAATATTCTTCATACATTAAAGCATACACTAACACGTTTACTTCGGGAACAGCATGATACTTCTGTATTATAAAAAATAGTACGTACAAAAGTAAGTGGAGAGATCACCTGATCCTTCCAAGGCCTTCGCAGACCGTCGTCCGGATCCGTCCAGCCCTTGCCTCGCTAAGACTCCTTCAAAATGAGTGCATACGAGATAACATATAAAGGGATGTGTATCTCAAGGAAACAAGGGTTTCCTGAAATGAACTGGGAAAGTGCAGGAGGCACGGGGAATCAGACCTGGATAGGGAACCAACAGAGTATAATAATAATAATTCTCTCCCTCCCTTAGGCCATACATATGAGGTCCTTTTATAGTCCCTCCAAGTAGTTTCAACAGTTGGAAACAGTTGGCCACGGGCTGGGGTAGTTGAACTACCTGAGTAACTATCAACCCAGCGCGAAATTAGGGGTTTTTATATATTTTTTAATCATTAAAATGGCATACGCGGAAAAGTCTAGCTGTACTAGCGTATACACGCGGAAAAACACGGGCATAGTCGCGTATGAAGGATTTTCCACCGTTTTTAAGTGAATTTGTCCAAGTCTGTAGGAATGGGTGCCCATAAAGCCATGTAGCAATCATGAATCATGTCAAGGTGAGAAATGATGCTATAACAGATGCCCCCTAATATATGAGGTCAGAAGGGGTACATGATGGCGGAAATGTATTATGCACATAGAAAGAACTTCGCAAGGACAAGAGAGGACTTCACCAGATTTCAGCCTGCCAAAAACCAATGAAAGAAACCAGAGAGTCAACACATGCTGAGGCGGGCATACCCATGCTCAGTCCAAAAATACATCATATATATAGAAAGTACTGAATAGATCCAACATGTATACAAGTATAACTGAACTGAAAATACATAGTGAATCATCTGAGCAGGGCCCGGAAAGACAAGTCTGTATCAATGTCCAAGTATCACATATAGAAAGCCGATCAAAGATAGTGCAACTGGATGTCTGATCAAGTAACTGAATCTCCAAGTACCGGATCATAAGAGGCGGATCAAACGGTACAATCACGCAACTCGGGGATCAACATATAAGATGATGTTGTGCTGAACTGCAACATATAAGGGTGGATGGCAACACTGGCAGAAACTGAGAGAACTGTCAACAGTGAACCGAGAAATGCCGATGCAACCCGAGGTCTTCACCGATCACAACGGCACAATTCTACACACTGGGAATAAATGAGCTGAAGTCGACCATGTGAGAAATCGTTGGATTACCGGGCAATGATGTTTCCCGTTAACCAACGTGAGACAACCCACCGATAATGATAATGAGTGTCAAGGTGCCCCAGTACAATCTGACAAGTGTGAATGAATGAGTTGAAGTCGAACACTTGAAAGAATCTACCAATCAGGAGGCAATGATGAATCCCCACTGTCGATAGCGAAGATTCTGCCACTGATGACTGCAAACCCTAAGGTACTGACAAAAAGACTCTAGACCTTATTCCCAGAGCAATGAGTCGGAGTCGATGGGAAAAGATCCGCTGGAAGGAAGGCATTAAGGCATCCCACATCAGTCCAGCGCGAGTGTAACCCGCAGGCCAAGATTTGGAAGGAATCGGACGAAGGAGAGTGATGGAACCAAAACCGAAGTACGTTTCCGACGTGCACAAGATGAAGCTAGCGCACGGAAGAAACCCTCTGAACCAACCAATAATGAAAGCCGACACAGAGGCGAGAAATCCACCGATAGGGTCAAATGGAAATCAAGGTACTGCACGAATCCCAAGTGTGATAATGTGTGCTGACGTCGAACACAGGGGAAACCACTCAGTAAAAGACCCATGATGATGATCAAATGCTGAGCACGAGGTCACCTATCAATGATGAAAATAGGCCCAAGGTGCGGCTCTAGGTTTGCTCTTAGAGCAATGTGTCGTAGTCGATAAGAGACAAACCCGCCGGCAAGAAGTCAATGGGGACCTTCTCAAACCAGCACGAGCAGAAGACCAAAACATCTGATGTGATAGAACATGATACTGATAAGACCGGGAAGGCCGACTGAATAATGAGTCAAGAGACACCGCAGAATGGCCGACTCAGGCTAGACTTCCCTTGAACAAAAGCACGACTCTGTGATGACCATGGCAGTAAAAAGTGACACTGTATAAGTCTGTCTTGCAGGAGGAAAAACAAACTCTCCATATGATCGGAAGAGATAACCGACCGGGGGAGAACTGACAAGTGAAACATGGTAAAGGCTGAACCTAGGTCAAACTAGAACCATCCCAAATGAAGGAAATATATAAGTATATGTGCTTTGTTCAAGGGCGACAAAACTGACTCTGTACTGCCATCGAAATAACGAAGATACATCCCGTTCCCGCTCTTTTTGTTATATTTAATTTTTTTTTTGTCTTTTTCATAATAAGCCTGAAAAAGAATAAAAGAATGCTATGGTACAATGGATAGAACGAGTATCGAAAAAGTAGATGCACTAGTTCCGGGGTTTGGAACAATCCTATGCTCAATGCAAGGTGGCGAAAACTGGTCAGTGATACTCAGAGGAACGTTCCATCCATGGGTACAAAGGTGTCAAGTCGTGATAGCTAAGTGCATGCAATGGTTAACTTGTACAGAAAGTCAAGGTCAAAAAGTTGGCTTAAACATTGAGTCCAAATGAAGCCGGCTAAAGGCCAGGATAAACAAGTAGCCAATATGCAATGCAGTAATACAACTTAACGACACCAGGGAGCCTCTAGGGTATAAGCCAGAAAAATGATAAGTGATGAAGAAGAAGAATGAAGCTTCAACACGAAAGACATGGCGGGACTAAAGAGGACTCCCGAGCCTACATAAAAGCATCATGGGCAACAAGTGATAGCGAGGAACTAACTAGGAAGCCCATGTAAAGGAAGGCTCTACCATCAAGTCATGATTTAAAAATCGGCGAGTGAAATGGGTATAATACTCATGACCTGACGGGATCGACCCTAAGGCAAGTGATCAGTATGGAGGCTAGAATGCAAGATGCAACGGAAAGTGATTCCCTAACCTATATGCCAGTAAAGATCATATACCTGCCATGAAGAGTCTGAACACATGGGCCAGAAACCGGGAAAAATCTCGAAAATGTCAAAATGTACCTGAAATATACCAAACTGGGCACTTCCAAGCAATCGAGTTATACAACATAAGACAGATCGAAAAAATAAGCACAAGGAAATTTTTGCAAAAATTTTCAATACAACTGACCTCTATCCGGAAGGTGAAAGCAGTTGAGGTATGGCACAATTCTGATGACATCCTTCTCCGAGAAGATTCCCGAGCTCCGTCCCCAAAGATTGCAATTTTTTAACTTATATTATTTTTTGGATTTTTTCAATATATGTGAAAAATATAAAAACAAGCTATATACAAAAGCAAAATGCCAGGCCGAAGCCTAGGCATAATACTTCTTCAAAAAGGGCCCATTTCGGGGCTCCGCCAACGGGGGAGGCAACCAAAGGATTGCCTCAACCTTAAAAGGATCTACCCCTATCCCTTCCGAAGGCACAACGAATCCCAAAAACCGAGTGGACGTGATCAGATGAAGCTTCTGCCTGATCGGCTTAGCGCTTTCATACGTCTTGATCTCATGCTGGACGATAGATGGGTCTATGCCAGGCATTTCCTGATAAGACCAAGCAAAGACATCCCTATACTCTTTGAAGAGCTCGGTATAGATTTGAACTTCTTCATGGGAACATTCAGCTCCAATGAAAACGTTCTCGATAATGTTGGGATTCCTGGAGATGTTCACCGGGATAGTCGGAGAGATCACAGCCATGTTCCCTTCAGCATAAACTTGTGCTGGTGCTAAGGGGCTCAAGACTCGGTGAACAGGTCCAGGAGACTGAGGACTTGGAAAACTAGCTTCGACTTCGCTCAAGTCAGGTAGGAAGTAAGACCGATGATGCAAGTCATCCCACGGTCTTTCTATACCTGTCATTGCTTCCAGGATGGCCTCTTCAGATGGAAGAGTGGTATCTAGACAATCCTGGGCAGAAGAAGAAGTAAGCATCCAAGCCGGAGCCACATCACCATCCAACTCTTCCGGCGAAAGAGGAGCTGGATCAGACTCTGCAGTGTCAACAACAGACTGATATGCAATCTCAGCTGCAGAAATAGGGAATGCCATTCCAACCACTTGCCCTTCCTCCAAAGTGGCAGTTGGGGAAGGTAAGGTCCAAGGGTCGGAAAAATAATGAGTTCGAAAGAACTCTCTTCGAAGGGGAGCCTTGGAGGATGAAATAGCATTGATAGACACCTTAGGAGGAGGAAGATCAAAAGATCCCATCAGGAAAGAATACATTCCAACTCCCAGATTCTCGATAGGTGCCTTAGTATTGTCCAACTTAGGGACAGATGAGTCAGGAGGCGCATCCAGGTCTACAGGAGGACAGTCCAGTTGATCCACCGTAACTATCCTCCCTTCGTGAGGGAAACATACTATCCGAAATAGTGAGGATGCAATGGCATCCATATCATATATCCAGTTCCTCCCCAATAGAAGGTTGTAGCCCAAGGCTGCATCTAATACCTCAACCTCTATGTTAACGGTTTTGCCCCCAACACAGATGGGCAAAGCCGGGACAATACCATGGGGCCTATGAGAATGGCCATCGAATGCAGTAAGAATAGTGCTAGATGGAACAGCTTTGGGAGATCCTAGTGTCTTCCAACATGCGAGGGACATCACGCAAGTAGAAGCACCCTCATCAACGACCGTGCGAAAGATATTAGTCTTCCGGTACGATGATTTAATATGGAAGGCCATATGATGAGGAAGTCTCTTCTTAAAATTCTTCATATCAAAGGTAATCAGAAGAGATTTTTTCGGATCTATAGCTCCAATGGCAGTGAGCAAAGCACTGCGCTGAGCCGGACAAGACTGGAGTACCTCTAAAGCTGACATAGCACAAGGACTCTGCGCCAGATCTTCTACAATCGAGTAGTTCTGGGCAGCCCTCATGTTCGGATTAATCTTTGACCGCTTAGAGGATGCCTTCGGTATCCGAGGCATAGACTCGACAGTTGGCTTCGTGATATGAAGCGGCTCAGTAGCATCAGGAACTTCCTTAGCTTTCGAAGATTCCTCTCCGCCATAATCACGGGATCTCGTAGCAACATCCACGTGAGCACTCATCATAAAGATATTCGATGGAATTTCCCCTTCCTAAGGACCTCCAGAAAAAGCCCCAGGATTTTGATTCGCGCCAGCAATTAATTGCTGCCCTTGGGGAAAAGGGTTTGTTAGCACAGCCTGGGAACTAGAAGAACCTTGCTGAGATAACAGGCGCTGAGCATCCTAAATTTTCGGGCAAAGATGCGTGAGATGGTCTCCAGCACAAAGCTTGCACGGAAACTTAACTTTCTTTTTCTCTTTTTGCCCTTCACCAACACGCTCGTTGGTCTTATTTGCATTGCCCTTCCCATTCTTGCCCTTCTTCTTGTTATTACGTCCCTTCTTCTTCCCATCGGACTGTTGATTTCCTTTGGGTTCAGAAGATTGGACAGCATTAATGGACAAAGACCGGGAAGGTGAAGAATCAGCAGGCACAGCCTGACCAGAAGAAGCAGATTGTAAAGACAACTGCTGCAATTGAGAAAGCAGGCTGGCTGCACTACTACTGACCGATCCGACAAGTCCGTCATCATGCGGACCAGGTTTAGGTTTCGATAGATCCAACTTGGAGCGAGGAGCATTAGGCAAATACTTGTAAAGCATTCCAGACTGAGAATAGATCAACTCTAACTGCTGGGCCCTAAAGATGGCCTGCTCCTCGGAATATACCCCTGACATGGATACATCCTTTGAAATATCTGACCGAAGCGATTTCAAAAACCACTCGAGAAGGAACTCACCTGGAATATGGGCTTTGATAAGCCTCTTCCTTCTCCTCCATTCCTGAATATGATCAGAAATGTGAGTTGCCTCATCCTGCTTAAAATTAGCCAGGAGTTCGGTCCCAGCCTCATATCTGACAGGCAACTGGAAATGGTTAAGAAAAGTGACAGCCAGTTCTCCAAATGTGGCGAAACCGCCCCCAGTAAGCTCTATATACCACTTCGCGGCGTTTCCAGTTAAGGTGCGCTGAAATAATCTCAATCTAATCGAATCGTCGATCAGAGAGTTGGATGAACACCATAAGTGGAATGTGGTGACATGGTCTGCCGGATCTTCACCATTCTTACCTTCAAACTTAGGAATGTCTGAAGGAAGTTTGGTTGGATCCGGAGGCCAACCCGGACTATACCGAATCGGGTCATTAGTTAACTTCGCCAAGTCTGGCAAGTTTAACGTTGCCAGAAATGGTAATCGCGGCGGAGCCTGAGAATTCCATCCTTGATGGGATGGATTTCCCACATTCTGAAAAGAATAGCCTGGATTTGATGAGGCACCAGGCTGCCAGAAAGGACCCGTAGAAAACTGAGAAGAACCTCCTCCCCACGCCGAGTTACCAAGACCCAGACTAGTTCCCCCCGCTGAAGTATTGACTGAAGATGTAAGCCCCTGGTAGGGGTTCCATGCATTAGATAGAGGAGAAAAAGACTGATAAGCACTCGATGCAGGGAAAGAAGCATTCCCAGGATGACTCGCGATGAACTGATTCCCTGCCCCCGACGTTGAAAACATAGGATTCCACCCCATAAAAGCAGTCGAACTTGGCCCCTGGGCCCAAGGATTGAAACTTTGGGTCTGGGACGTAAAAGGAAACGACCCTAAAGAAGGATTGGGACTAGGAATATGCCCAGTCCCAAAGGGGAAACCCTGAAAAGAAGCTGATCCACTAGCCATGTTGGACATGGGTGTAGATCCAGCTGCACCGGCGGTAAAGGAAAAAGAGGGATTTCCAGCAATGGACATCCCTGAAACAAAGGGACCAGATTGGGAAGCATATGCTTGGGTGAACCCAGAGCCAAACATAGCAGTGCTAGAAGCACTCGAAGATAGAGCAAGAGTGCCCCCTGCCTCGACAGAAGCAGGGGTCTGAATGCCCGCAGCACTCACGGTAGAAGCCGTGTTCCCAGTCGTGGCCATCGAAAGATAAGAAAGATAAGGAAGATCCGGCGGTCTCTCAGACTCCGGTCCGATGTACTCTATAACAAACGGATGATGAAGAGGAAGAGGAGATGGACCTGTAGCTGCAGGCTCAGGTATATCTTCTATCTGAAAATCTTCCTCTTGAGGAAACAATACCCTCGAGGTGAGCGAAACGCTCCTCTCGGAACCGACACCGGAATCAGCAACGAAACCTTCAGACCTTAGTGGAGGATCTCTCTCCACAGCGTCAGACTCTACAGGGTGAAAACCACCTGCCAGATCGCTCCTACGCCTTCTCGAAGAAGGCTCTGCACTCTCGGGAGATAACCCCCGGACTCTCCTCGAACGTCGAGGCGCTTGATCAGCCACTTTTACAAATTTATTATATTAGACTCAAGAAAAGTGAAAAGCTAGGCAAGCTAGGAGCAAAGAGCACTCACTAAATTCAAAACCCTAAGAAACAGCAAGCAAACAACCTCCAAGTATTTCCGCTCCGGGTGATGAGGACCGGACACCAAAATACAGGAAAGCGAAGTATAGGGCCTTCCGAAAGCAGTCTGGGATGATTAGGGCCCAGAACAACTAGCGAAGGTATCAGAAGCAGTTACGCCGACCTCCTAACAATAGCCTTTGCCGGCTCAAGCACCCAAGCTTCGCAAGGGCACCCCCCAGAAGTACTGCTGGAAGTGATGCGACGTCTGCCTCAGGTACCACGGGTATTCCCCCCCGCAGTCACCTGTGTGGAACCTAGGAACAGCAACTATGGCCACCAATCCGTATCAGAAGCTGGGCGGAACGGTCTTGAGGTTAGATTCAGCTAATCGGAGGGGGGGTATCCCTCTTCTTAACCTTCACTTCCCCTCGCGCTTGACTCTCGAATGAGAGCTTTCCCAGTCCACTTCACGGAGTTTGATTTCGCTCAATTAATAAACTTCTATGTTTGTTTGAGCGGCCTTGGAGAGTTAACTCTCCTCTCTCCTATTCCAAGGCCCTACAACCTAGCTAGTTGGTGATTGACACTTAATAAAACTTGCTAGTTGATTTTAGATTAAATCGCTTATTTTAAGGGCTGTTGTATTAAGTCATAAGGATATGGAGTTGAAACCAATGATGTTCTGACGTAAAAGAAATTAATAAAAAACCTGACTACATGCACATGCAGTTCTTTGTCTTTCGATGAAGAGCAATTTCTATGTAAGTTCTACGAGACTAAAAATGTATTTTTCTTTTCGAATTACAAACTCACACGCACAAAAAATTAAGAAGCTAACTAAATGATTCAATGCACCTAATGCAAGTGACCACTAGCATGTAAATTCTAAGATGCAGAAAGTCCCTTGAAACAAGGTGAAATTTCCCAAAAGGCTCCTTCAGTTTCAACTAATATTTTTGATATCCAGAAAGCCAATTCTTGCGAACAAGAACTCTCAACATAAGACACCAAAATACTCAACAAGAAGAAGAAGAAATCAAAAGACAATCTTCCCTCACAATCAAGCGGAAACTAGAAGCAAGAAACTTCACTAAAGTCCCAAAAGATGAAGCCAAACGAAAATAAAAAGGGCAACAACAAAAACAAAAACAAGAAACAATGTTTTTTTGAGTTTTTGATATGCAAAAACAAAAAGCAAAACAAATGTTTTTGGGCTTTTCAGTTTTATAAAACAAGAGCTTCAAGAAAACCAAGAACAACTATCCCAATCCAAGCCAAAACGAGACCGAATTTGAAGCATAAACTCCAACTATGCCCCCAAACCTTATAAAACTAATGATAGCAAGATCAATAAGGGCAACGGAAGACTAAAAACTCAATCAAACAGCCAAGAGAAATAGTGCAAATTCGTTGCAACACAAAACTCCAAAGAAACAAGAAAAGATCTTCGAAAAATGCAACAAAACCCTAGCTTATGAAACTCAAGAAAACTAATCGAAACAAAGCAAAGAACGCAATGCAAAGCACAACACAAAGACAGGAGCGAGTCAATGAGCAAAATCTCTCTGTTCTGGTAAAGCAGAACAGCCAAGAACGCTCAGAAAGCGATCTTGGAACTCAATCCAGGAGTGCTAGCACCAACAAGAACACTTCGCCAAAAATATCAGTTTTCGGACAAACGAAAGAGAACCAAGACTTAAAACCACTTCTGTCACACTCCAGTAAGTACAAAGACACTGCAAACACAGGCCTCCACAGCCAGAAAAGACCAAAAACACCCGAATCTTGAAATTTCAAATTCAGCCTAGGTATACGCGACCTTGCAGTTATGCAACAGGCGTGTATACGCGTCTGTGTTGAGGGAAACCCGCGTATACGCGGTTCCTTCTACACAAACTCGCGGGTATACGCGACTGTGTGCAATAAAAACTGCGTATACAAAGAAAGATAATGAAAAATAAAAAGTACAAGCCTGGGAAAGGTATCAAAGCTTCAAACTGACTGCAAGAAAGCAAACTGGACTGTAAAAGACAGAAGAAACTGTTGGCAACCTACCAAACAACTGAAACAACCCAACAGGAGAATCACAAAAATGTGATCCCCAGCGGAGTCGCCAGTTCTGTTTCGGGGAATTAACACCCTAGAGGTTGGTTGGGATTCAACCTCCACAGAGCAGGGGCGTACTACTTAACAGAGACTCACACAATCATGCACGTTCATAAAAACTAAATAGAGAAGAATGAGAGGTTTACCCGTTGGTCCTACGTTTGAAGTAGATCCACGTGGAGTTCAAACTCCCTGCAACCGTCCTTCCTCCTTAACCTGAAATACAAGAAGAAACCAGCACAAAGGACAAGTTGTACAGTATATTTCTACTCTATATGTTAGTGAGATTCATATAAAACATTAAATAAATCATCATAAATGCTTGTATAACAAATATTCTTCATACATTAAAGCATACACTAACACATTTATTTCAGGAACAGCATGATACTTCTGTATTATAAAAATAGTACGTACAAAAGTAAGTGGAGAGATCACCTGATCCTTCCAAGGCCTTCGCAGACCGTCGTCCGGATCCGTCCAGCCCTTGCCTCGCTAAGACTCCTTCCAAATGAGTGCATACGAGATAACATATAAAGGGATGTGTATCTCAAGGAAACAAGGGTTTCCCGAAATGAACTGGGAAAGTGCAGGAGGCACGGGGAATCAGACTTGGATAGGGAACCAACAGAGTATAATAATAATAATTCTCTCTCTCCCTTAGGCCATACATATGAGGTCCTTTTATAGTCCCTCCAAGTAGTTTCAGCAGTTGGAAACAGTTGGCCACGGGCTGGGGTGGTTGAACTACCTGAGTAACCATCAACCCAGCGCGAAATTAGGGATTTTTATATATTTTTTTAATCATTAAAATGGCATACGCGTAAAAGTCTAGCTGTACTCGCGTATACACGCGGAAAAACACGGGCATAGTCGCGTATGGAGGATTTTCCACTGTTTTTAAGTGAATTTGTCCAAGTCTGTAGGAATGGGTGCCCATAAAGCCATGTAGCAATCATGAATCATGTCAAGGTGAGAAATGATGCTATAACACTTCCGCAACCTGATAATTCTGCAAAACATGAAACTTAGTTACGAAATCCATGCACAAAGGAGGCGAATGTAAGGGGGTCAAGAGGATGGAAGTGCGGTTGTGTTAAAATGATGAAGTGATGATGAAAAGGTGTGAATGTGGTGTAAACGACAAACAATAGGGTTTGGTGGAGAACTATTTGCGGAACGTTCGATCATGATCTAGTGGTGGGATCGACGACGGAGATGAATCAACAGAATGGTTAATGAAAATAGGAGGAATACGAAGAAATGAACGAAATTCAATGAAAAATGAGTATGTGGTGGGACCAAAGGGTATGAATCGCAATCGTAGATCGGAATCAGGAGAGGGAGCGGGATGGAATGATGCATATAAAATCTCTGATGCGATTGGGAAATAACCTTTGCAAACACAAAGGGGAAAAACCCTTTATATTATAAATAGGCAGAAGAGTTAAGTGGTGGGACCCATATGGAAATCGCAATCACAATCAGAGCGGGGCGGAGAGATATATATATGAAACAAAATTCCGATGCGATTGGGAAAAAACCCTTTGTATATAAATTAAAACCAAAATTCGGGTTTAACAAAGGAAAAGGCCCTTTATTATATGAACAGGCGGATGTATGGTACGGTGGGACCGAGGTCAATCGCATTGGAGATAGGGAGCAAGGCTAACGACAAATCGGGAGAACAGGACTTGCAATGCGATTAGAGGGAAGGTTGTGATCGGGCAATCAGAACGATCGGAGGGAGGGCCTGATCGGAGAATCGAGGGATGGTGCGATCGGGAGATTAGGGAAAGGGATTGCGATCGGGAGAAACAAAGGGGTGGCACATACAATGTTCTGATTGTGATTGGGCGGGGAGTGTGATGGCCATTGGATCAGTGGGGGGAATCAACGGTGGAGAATGCGATCTGGGGATCGCAATCAGGGGGAAATGGGAATGGCACCACTTTAATGTTGCAATTGCTATTTGGGCAGGGAGTGCGAACGACGCTTGACCGTCAGATCGGAAAGCAGATCCACAGTGTAAATCTCATCACGGGTCTTATAACACCAACCAATCGCATCGAGATTTCTTCATTATAACAAAGGAAATGCGCCCACCTGACACTCCGATTGCGATTGACGCTCAAGACTTAAGCGCTTGGTCTTAGCACTGGGGCATATGGGGAAGTGGTTAAGGGGCTTGTGGAAAAGGGGATAGGACCTTAATATAAGGTAGGAAAGTGGGTTTTTTCCCATTTTTAATGAATTTCAAGGATTAGGAAGGGGAATGATAGAGGGAAAAAAGGGGAAAAAGGCCAAACAACGGATGGATGTAGGATTTTAAAGGGAATTTGGGAGGATTTAGAGGTTAAAGGGGGGCTTTGATGATCTGAAAATGGAATGTACTTGTTTAAGGGTGCAAGGTATCCATTTTCATTAATTTCAGATTGACTGCTATACACTCCAAGTGACCTCTTGAAAATGTGAGAATAAACTATTTCCCATACAGAGATGGACTGTAGGGGCATTCACTGGACATGTCACCTCTAAAGAGAGGATGAGTTCCAGAGGCTACCTGGCCCTCTACAGACTCTGTCTAAAGAAATAAGATATAAACACAAATAACAAAATCAATGAAAGTATTTAAATCTGAAATTCAAAGTGTTCATTGATCTGTTTTAAATGTGAATAAGCAAGAGCATATGTTCTGCAATTTGTGTGAAGAGGTTTGAAGTTAAAACAACAAGTTTTAATTCCTGTATAAACTTGTTTTGGAAAAGCATGCTCATGAAATTTTACTGTTTAAACTATCAAAATCTGGAAATAAACAGCCATAATACACACATGAACATCAGATATTTGTTTAAGCGGTTCACCCCTCTCTTGGGCTACCTCCGCTGGTCCAAAAGCCTCTAATTAGGCTCAGTCCTCTTTTGATTAAATGGTGCAAATGAGATTACATATGTATAAACTCCTCTAATGAGAAAATAGACTGCTAAAATAGACTCAGAATATCCAAATCAGTAGAAATAGACTACAAATTCACCTCCATTGGAGGAAGGTAGCCCAATGCAGCAATCTTTCCCCTTAGCTCTAATGGAGTCACTGTCAAAAGCGCTGTAAAATTCGCAGATAGAATGCCCTGATGGCTCTGCAGACACCTCCGACAGCTCCAGAATGCTCTCTACACCCAAAATCAAAAAAAAATTCGTCTTCAAAGGCCTCTCCTATCAAAAGTTATGGCACATTTACTGAACTGCCTGTTACACCTTGGGAATCTCCACTAAATGTGGAGGAAGTGCAGTTAGCAACGCCAAATAAGGAGGAAGCGCTCAAATTAGGTGGAACCGCCAATCTGATCCAGGCGGTTATGTCGGCAATAAATGTTAACGGTTATAAAATATAGCTTCACAAGTTTCGGTAGCGGTTATAACAAATGGTTATTAAACGTGTTAATAAAAACAACGTTTTTAATATAAACAACCCACTTTGTAATATAAAACCAAAGTATTAAAACCATTCAAAGTGCTGAAAGGTAATTTGAGGTGGTGATGGACCATCTGGAGTCTATGCATCGAGTACAGCCCCGCAGGGGGCCCGGCCCCTTCACGGGCCCCCACCCAAAACAAAACACGCAACAAACATAACATGACATAAAAACAAAGCCCGAAACCGTGGCACATTGGTGAAAACGCCGGTTAAATATTATCAGTCCTGGAGGTCAGAATCCCATCCGCGCCATAATAAAATTTTTAAAACGCATTTCCATTCCACCTTTGGGGCCCACGTGGCGCCTCTTGATTGGCTGCCAAGATGGAATATTCCCCAGAATATTCTGTAGAATATTCCACGGAATATTCCCAGAATATTCTGTGGAATATTCTTTTTTTAATAAAAATTTTCCAAAGTCCAAATTGCCCTTTTTTAATGGAAATTGAGAAAACTTTGAAGCTGAATAACTTTTGCATACGGAGACCATTTTTCGAACCGTTCACGGCGCCGGAATTAGGAAGATGAGCACTATCCATTTGTTCAGGTTCAAACCAGTTCTGAGCACTTTCATTTTTTACCATTTTACGACACTTGGTCTTGAGCTCCTGATCACACCTCCCAAATGAGAAGGCTTTTGGTCCCCAAAAGCTTACTGAATATCTGATCTGAACTGTACAGCAATTGAGGAACAGAAATATCCTCTTCCAGTCAGCCAAAAGAGCATACTGCCCAAAAATGTCCTGCCTTGCTAACTGTCGTCATGGCGACTTTTTGCTGCATACGCCAAGTACTTGTCGAATCCCGACCAAGTTCTTTCGCCAGACAAAACGGAAATTGCAGGAACCAGCAATGAATCTTGCTGATATATGAGCTGAAATATTCCCCTGAATATGTGGACTTGCCAGCTGTCACGATGCCCATCCAAGGCACCTCCATTCCAGAAGAAGAACTGCCTCCCAAATGAAAAGGATTTTACAAAGATGAAACACTTCATCATTTCTCCTGTTTACAATCTTGGAGATCAAATTAACTTTTTCCAAGTCAATATTACATTACATGCATGTTTAAAAACAAAGTAATCAACCCTTCAAGTTAATCACACATACATGTTTAAAATACAAGGAAATCATCATGATCCCTGTGCTCATGCATCTCATTCTCATGCAGGCAGTTTATCCTTCAACTTTCTCTTAAGTACAATCATAAGTACAAGATCCTCAATCACATGTACATGTACTTTCAAAGCTGAAATGAATATAACTTTCGCTACGATAGAGTGAGTCTAATACTCAGCTTTTCCATCCTGCAACTTGCATTCCCTTAACAAAGAAAATGCATTCAATCAAAAGACATGCAACTTTAATTGGATAAGAATTCTAACCATTTCTTACCAATCCATTTCAAAGGCGCTTCCTTTAACTGCACATCAATATCAGCATGTGTATCATCCCGACACATATCAATGATGGAAACTTCCTTCCCATTCTTGCCATACTCTTTCTCCCACTTCTTCAACTTTTGTGGAAGCATTGTTGGATTCAGAGTCCAACACCTTTCAACAGTATGTCCTTGCTTATGGAAATAAGTGCAACACATGTTCATCTTCTTGACCGCATGATTTGCATTGTTCATTGGAACTTTGGCTTCTTGCCTCCTTTCCTTTAAAAGTTTCTTGTATGTTGCCATTCTTTTCCAACATCTAGAAACACTATGGTTAAACAAACCACAAAAAGAACATGCAACTCTTTTCCCATGCTTGTGTGGAAATTTTCCATGCTTTACATGATCAAAGGAAATATGATTGAAATCAGATTTATACCTTTCTCTTTCACCTTCATTACCTTCATGAAGAGGTGAATCAAAAGAATAAGAAGCTTCCTTTGGAACATTAACCATCCCATCAATGGTTTTAGGGCTTTCACCACTCCCTTGTTCAAGTGCATGCTGATGCACACCTTCTTCCTTCATGGCTGATTTGGAACTTTCTCCATAAGATTGTCCATAACCAAGACCCAAATTCTTAGGCCTTACATCAACCATTATTGGCTCAACTATACCCTGTGCATGTTTTCCCAGTCCTTTTCCTTCATATCCCATTTTGGACATCAACTTGGACCCTATGCCTTTGGTATGTTTCTCAAAAGAACCAAGTTCATAAACATTCTTATAAGAATTTGAAGACAAACTAGAATTGTTTACCTCTTCTTAAGCTGATACTTGGCTAAGGCTTCTTTGGAAACAAGGAGTTGTGTCTCCAACTCATGCATCTTTTCCAGCTTCATGTTTGCAATACGAAGTTGGCCTTCCATTTCCTGCAATTGGTCAGAAAGCAACTGCTTCTCTTCCCTCATGGAATTCAATTGCTCTTGAAGTCTAGAGCTCTTTCTTTCATCCTCATACATTTCTTTCACCATATTCATCATGATGAAAAATTCTTGCTTCAAGCCTTCATCAAAAAATCTTGTGAAGGAGGACAATTTTGAGAACTCACTTATGGAAGTTGTCATTATAAAAATGAACAAAAGAGCTTCAGCCAACTCAAACAACAAGTAGTTTGCAGAATAATAAAGTAGTCAATCTTCAACACTGCTTAAGACACCTTTCAAGCTACACAATCAAGCTAGTGATGTCGGACAAGCAAACCAGCTCTGCAACTTGGCTCTGATACCATCTGATCTGAAAATGGAATGTACTTGTTTAAGGGTGCAAGGTATCCATTTTCATTAATTTCAGATTGACTGCTATACACTCCAAGTGACCTCTTGAAAATGTGAGAATAAACTATTTCCCATACAGAGATGGACTGTAGGGGCATTCACTGAACATGTCACCTCTAAAAAGAGGATGAGTTCCAGAGGCTACCTGGCCCTCTACAGACTCTGTCTAAGGAAATAATATATAAACACAAATAACAAGAACAATGAAAGTCTTTTGTTTTTGAATTCAAAGTGTTCATTGATCTGTTTTAAATGTGAATAAGCAAGAGCATATGTTCTGCAATTTGTGTGAAGAGGTTTGAAGTTAAAACAACAACTTTTGCTTCCTGTATAAACTTGTTTTGGAAAAGCATGCTCATGAAATTTTACTGTTTAAACTATCAAAATCTGGAAATAAACAGCCATAATACACACATGAACAGCAGATATTTGTTTAAGCGGTTCACCCCTCTCTTGGGCTACCTCCGCTGGTCCAAAAGCCTCTAATTAGGCTCAGTCCTCTTTTGATTAAATGGTGCAAATGAGATTACATCTGTATAAACTCCTCTAATGAGAAAATAGACTGCTAAAACAGACTCATAATATCCAAATCAGTAGAAATAGACTACAAATTCACCTCCATTGGAGGAAGGTAGCCCAATGCAGCAATCTTTCCCCTTAGCTCTGATGGAGTCACTGTCAAAAGCGCTGTAAAATTCGCAGATAAAATGCCCTGATGGCTCCGCAGACCCCTCCAACAGCTCCAGAATGCTCTCTACACCCAAAATCAAAAAAAAATTCGTCTTCATAGGCCTCTCCTATCAAAAGTTATGGCCTCTTTAGTAAACTGCCTGTTTCACCAACAAAACCTCCACTAAATGTGGAGCAACTGCAGATAAGGCCGCCACATGGGGAGGTGGCGCCAAAACTGGGTGGAACCGCCATAAAAGGCCGCACAGTTAACTTGGGCAATAAATGTTAACAGTTATAAAACACCGCGTTCACAAGTTTCGGTGGCGGTTATAACAAATGGTTATTAAACGTGTTAATAAAAACAACGTTTTTAATATAAACAACCCACTTTGTAATATAAAAGCAAAGTATTAAAACCCGCCGTTGAAAAAGCGCGCCGATGAGCTGAGGTCGTGGTTCCGCCCGCGGGTCCTATGCATCGGGGGCTGGCCCTTAGGGGCTGGCCCCCTTCCGGGCCCCGCCCAAAACAAAAGACACAACAAATATAACTTGCGCGGCACATAAAACAAGAACTGAAACCGTAGCCTGTTGGTGAAAACGCCCGGTTAATGTGCATGCGGTCATAGTTCGAATCCCATCCGCGCCATAATAAAATTTTTAAAACGCATTTCCATTCCACCTTTGGGGCCCACGTGGCGGCCTCCGAGCTAGCCACGTGGCGCCTCTTGATTGGCTGCCAAGATGGAATATTCCCCAGAATATTCTGCGGAATATTCCACGGAATATTCCCAAAATATTCTGTGGAATATTCTTTTTTTAATAAAAATTTTCCAAAGTCCAAATTGCCCTTTTTTAATGGAAATTGAGAAAACTTTGAAGCTGAATAAATTTTTCATACGGAGACCATTTTTCGAACCGTTCGCGGCGCCGGAATCAGGAAGACGAGCACTATCCAGTCGTTCAGGTTCAAACCAGTTCTGAGCACTTTCATTTTTGACCATTTTACGACACTTGGTCCTGAGCTCCTGATCATTTGACAAAAGGGGGAAAAAGGGGTAAAATGGGACATTCTGCAGAGGTACAAGGGGCAAATAAGGGCATTTTGGAGCATAATTCTTTGCGATCAGTGAGGCTCATAGACTCAAGAACAGCAGAGGGGAAACAATCAAATGCAGGGAACATGAAAGGCTTCAAGGATGATGTGTTTTCAAGGGAAATGCATTCCTTGAAGACTCATAAAACAAATAGCCCCTTGCTTGCTTGTCAAGGAGTTCATAGGGGGCTAACAGTGGCTCCACATGGGGATGGCTTCTTCTTGAAGGAGTCAAGAATTCGGAAAATGATATTTGGTGTAGGCCAGATGCCTGTTGCTTAAACCTCCTTTTTTCTTTGATTTTCAGCTGCCACAAGTATGATAGATCAGCAGAAACACTCCCAAACAATCTACCTACCCATCCTACAATCCTAGCATTTTTTCTTCTAGGGTGCATTTGAACTAGCAGACCCTTTATATCATTTATTTTTATAACAGAAAATAAGCCTATTCTAAATCTACCCTTATTGCTCCATGAGACCAGATTAGACTGTTGGTCTCACATGTTTCTCTACCTAATCTAATATCTGCTGGGATTAAACTATCTAGCAGATTGCTTCTCTACATTCCACAACAGAAATTTAAAAATAGTCAAACTAGGATTAGACAGTCTAGTTTGTTGTGGATCCAAGGCATAAAGAGAGTTGCACATGGACAAAAATTTGCAGAAAAATGAAACAAAACTTTGAAGGCTTGAAATCTGAAATCTTGAAGCATCCTTCTTTCTTTTTGTGACTCAATTTTTGGGCTTGTTAGAGTCACTTTCTTTTCTTCATTTCAGCTCTGGTTTTGGGCTTGTTAGAGCTTATTCTTCTTTCTTCTTTGCTGGTCCAGATTTTGAGCATGTTAGGACCAGCTACTTTGCTTCTTTTGGCTCATGTTTTCATCATATTAGAGCCAATTCTTTGCACTTCAGAGGTTCATGTTTTGAGCATGTCTGAACCTCTCCTTTCTCTTTGTTTTTTGAAATATTTTTTCCCTTTCTTGAAAACAAAATACTGCAATGGTATGTACAATGGAAATGGAAACTGGAAATTGGAAGTTAGCAGAAGTAGTGCTTGAGCATCCTGCCATTGACAGGACCCCAAAACATGTATGTACCATCTAATTCTTGTATAAAAAAGGCATTTGGGCGCACAGTGGCCTAGATGATGTATGGACCTTGCCACAAACTGTCAAACTTGCTGTGCTTTCCTTTATCCTCTCTCCTTGAGTCCCACTTCAGAACTTTATCTCCAATTTTAAAATCAACAGCTTTGGTTCTTTTCTCAAACAACCTCTTTATGTTTTCCTGAACTTTGATAGATCTGTTATAGACCTCTTCCCTTGTTTGATGGATATGAATTGTTTGGTTTATCCTTATCACCATACTATCTTATTCTGCCTGGATCTCTTGGACAAGTTTGATCACTAGTACACCCAAACTGGTAGGAAAAACTGCTTCTGTCCCATAGACAAGCTGATATGGTGACATGCCAATGGTGTCAGCCCACAAGGCATGCACTAACTTGTTGTGCCATGACTTTTTTTTTCTCTTCCAACAACTTTTTGATGATGATCACTAGGCTCTTCTTCGATGATTCAACTAAGCCATTACCTTGTGGGTAATAAGCAGTTGAATGACCAAGTACTATTTGATACCTATGACAAAAATCAACCATTTTCCTGGATCCAAAAGTGGCAGCATTATCAATGATTATTTTTCTTGGGCAGCCAAACCGAGAGAGGATACGACCTTCGAGGAACCTAATGATGACTGAATCTATGGCATTCCTATTAGGTATGGCCTCTATCCACTTAGTGAAGTAGTTTGTGGCTGTTAAGATCCATTTATGTTGTGTTGAAGAATCAGGGTGTATTTATCCTATGAAATCTAGGCCCCATTGCATAAAATGACCTTCAACAATGATGGGTTGTAAAGGGAGGGGGAGGAGTTTTCTCTTGCCTTCAAAAATCTGGCATTTGTGGCAGGCAATTATCATCTTATGGATGTCATTGAAGAGTGTGGGCCAGTAGTAACCAGCCCTGAGTATTTTGTTTGCAGTGGCCTTCCAGCTCAGGTGGCCTCCACACTCTCCTGCATGGAATTCTTGTTTAATCCTCTCTGCCTCATTTTCAGGCAAACATTTAAGCAATAGGCCATTTGGATTTTTCCAGTATAAGCCTTCATTCATTATGCAACAGATTCTGGCTTTTAGCTTTAAGAATCTGTCCTTGGTCTTTGATAGTTTAGGAGGGGCATTGAGGTGTGAAAGCACATACAGAATGTCAGAATACCAAGGAGAGCTCTGAAACTTCTCTTCCACAGTGGGATCAGGAAATCCTTGCTGCTCATCCAAGGTATCTACCATGTTAATGTCAAGGGCTTGCATATTTGATTCAGCCATGAATTTAGCTAAGCCCTAACCTTTGATAAGTTTGGTTAGTTTTATCTCAAGTTCATATTCTAAAATCACAACAATCCATTTTCTCCTTTTCCCATCTGGGTCTTGGGACAATATATCCTTGACCACTATGTTAGGCACATAAGCTATGGTGTGGGAATGCAATATGTACACCCTAAAGTATTTTAAGGCCTTGACTAAGGCATACGCCTATTTTTCCATTATTTTGTATTTCAAGGGTGCATCCCTTAGTGCTTTGCTGAAAAAGGAAATTGGCTGTTCCATTCCCTCTGGATTTTTCTACAGTAGGATTGCAGCCACTGTATGCTCAGAGGAAAATGAAAATATCAGGAAATCTTTTGAGAAATCAGGGCTGATCAGAACAGGAGCTTGGGTGAGTGCAAGTTTTACTGATTCAAAAGATTTCTTAGCTCCAACAGTCCATTTAACTCCTACACCTTTCTTCAGCATGTTAGTCATATTCCTAAGGTGTTCAGCTAGGTTGGGAATAAACCTCCTAAGGAAGTTAATTTTACTAATGAAGGACTGTAATTATTTGATGTTTCTTGGGTGTGTGATCTGTAATATTCCCTCAACTCTTTGTGGGTCTATCCTAATTCCCTTTTCAGATATAATGTGGCCAAGAAGATTTCCTTCTTGCAGCCCAAATACAGTCTTTTTAGGATTTAGTGACAGAACAAACCTTCTACATTTTTCAAACACTTTTCTCAAATGTTTTAGATGTTCTTCTTCAGTCTTGGAATAGACTGTTATGTCATCCAAATATATGACAATGAAGTGTCCTATTTCATATGAAAAAGCTATATCCATTTCTCTTTGGAAGGTTGCGCCAGTGTTCATCAGTCCAAAGGGAATTTTAACATACGTAAAGGTGCCCCATGGAGTGGTAAAGGCTATCTTGAGTTGGTCTTCTGGGATTACTAAGACTTGGTTGTAACCTGAAAACCCATCTAACAAGGAGATCCTTTTCAAGCCTACTACCCTCTAAAGGATGTGTTCCATTTTTGGCAAAGGGTAATTGTCTTTGAGTGAGGCTCTATTAAGATTTCTAAAATCAATGCACAGCCTGATCTCCCTTGTTTTATTTCTCACAGCCACTAGGTTTGATACCCAATCAGAGAACCTTACTGGTACAATTATGCCTACCTCATACATCTTTTTAATTTCTTTTTCAACTGCAGACAATTTCTTTGGGTTTATTCTGCGGAGTTTTTGTCTGAAAGGCTTATGATTTTCTTTCAAAGGTATTTTGTGCTGTATGATGTTCGTGTCATAGGCCTTTAAATCCTCATAACTCCATGCAAACACGTCAATAAATTCTTTGAATAAGTCAATGTATTTCCTTTTCATTTTTGTGGGTAAGGACTTAGCCAATTTAATCATTTTGGGCTTATCTTCCGTGGCTATGTTGCATTCTTCGACGTCAGAGTCCGCGTGCTCTATGGTAGGCTTTTTAACTACATCATCAAAATAAAAAAGGTCTTCTAAAGGCACTAGGCCTCGAGGTATGTTCCTATCTTTGGCCTGCAGCACCTCAAATTATTTGTTTTCCATGTTTTCGCAATTTCTGTTTGGATTTCCAATCTGTTAATTCAGAGTATTTATTTTTATGTTACGGGGCGGTTCTTCCTCGTCTGAGGGTTCCTCACTTAGGCTGCTATCACTAGACATAGATTCTGAATTAGAAAACTCAAAATCGTTTCTGCTTATCAGAAAATCTTCAATTTGTTTTTCTCCCTCAAAGACCTGCCAATATTTTTCATTATCTGGCACTGTAGGTCTAAATTTGGTCTGTATGATAATCTGCTGGTCATTTGGAGTCTTATGGTATGAACTAGCTAGGCAAGCCAATCCATTTGCAATGATGTTTTGACTCCTAGGAACAAACACTAATTTGTATTCAAATAATGTTTTCAATATATCCATAACATCGTTCCTATATGCTCTCAACCTAGGGTGTTTGGTTGTGTATTCATCGTTCACCTATTTAATTACCAACTCAAAGTCTCCATGCACGACTATTCTACGGGCTCCTATTTTCTTCAACAAATTCAAACCCAGGATAAGGGCCTCATACTCTGAAATACTATTTGTGCATTTGAAATGTAGGTTGCAGGAATGGCTCTCCACGTAGTCACTCTCTGTGTTACGTAGCCATACCCTAGCTCTGGCAGTTCTTCTTGTGCAGGACCCATCGAAACTCATCTCCCACAGGGGTTCACTCTCGTTTTTGTTGTCATTTCTTTCCCTATGGCCGGATTTTCCGTTACATTGTGTTATAGGGTCTGCACTAGGCTGTGGGTTGTTTAGTTCTTCGTGTGGTGTATGAGTTGGTGAGGGATGACTAGTTAGCTGTTTACCTTCTGTTTTTTGCTCACTCTTAATTTCCGTTTCAGTGCACTGTCTAGGGTTTCCTTCTTCGTTTTCCTCTAAATACAGAGTGGCCATTATGTTAAAATCTGTGGTCTCAACTCCTCTATTTGTATATATTCTTTCTGGTGCTGGGTCCCCCAAAGATTGATCGCTGCAAAAGATGAAAGAGTCCAGATCTGTGTGCACAGAGTATAAAGGTGAATTCTCAGGTTTTTCAGGGCTACTAACCAGAAATTTCATTTGTGCCTCCTTGTACAGTCTTATAAGTTGGCTAAAAATGGGGATTGTGGCATATTCCCCATCCATCTGCATTGTACCTTGCAACTTGGCTCCCCACGATCTAGATAGTAACATGCCATACTTAGGTGGCACATCTGCCACCACAACGTCCATGACCATACATTTAGCTGGGATTTGGGTCAAGCTCATACATAAATCTTTGATCAGGCCAAGGCATTTTACCCTGCTAGAGTTGAATGAATATAGGTATTTGTAAGGTCGAGTTATCTCCAGGCCTAGCCTTTCCATGACTACCTTAGGCATTAGGTTATGTGATGCTCCCAAATCATGCATTGCATTATGAAGAATATTGTCATGAATGTTGAGACTGATATAAAAAGGTGGAACTACCCCCTCCTGAAACTTCCCTTCAATATTTGGACCAAACAGAAGGGCTGGTTGATCATCACTCAGATTTACAGTGTCACTATTTTCACCTAGGTTCAAAGCTTTCAAAATTTGGCCTTTATATACATCCTGAGTGGCCAGCTCAGAAAGTGGGACAAAGATTTTAATTCTTGCAATCTCACTCTCTAAATTGAAAGTGGACTGACTCTTTGGAATGCTCCACTCTGTTTTGTTAGACACTGCCTTGGTGGTTGAATCAGTGTGTTGATTCTCATTATGTACAGGGTTAGGGACTGTTTTATCAGGAGCACTAACTGCAGTGCTAGTGCTGCTAGTGGGTTGGCTCTGTTTATCAATTTGTTGGTTGTCTTTTTCTTTGTTCTTTCCAGAACTCTCAACTACTGGTTTGTTACTTTCAGCAGTGGCTTTAGAAGATTTCTCAGGCCTTTTCTTGATGGTAATCTCAGAAGATTTGGGTTTGGAATTGTCTAGGCTCTTTTTTCTCCTAAGTTCATACTTTTCCCTGACCTGCATTATAGCATTTTCAAATCCAAGCCTGTAATCCTCGAATTCTGGTCTTTCTTCATCCCAGTAGGAGGGTGAGGCTGATCTTCCTCTGAATAAAAATTGTGGATCGAGTTTTCTGTTTCAAACATGTTTATTGCATTCCCTTCAGACTCTTCTATGATTCCCTCATCTTCATCAAGGAAGTTTTCTTGAAATGGTGGAATAACTTGTTGATCTAATTCTCTTTACCTGTTGGGAGTGATATTGTTCCTCCTAAAGTTCTGGTTCTGGTTTTGAATTTTGTTCTGATTGCTAACTGTGACAACCATTTTTTCCATCATTTGTTGTAGCTTTTCCATGTTTTTGGATAAACAATCATACTTGGGATTAGACGTGGAAGCTACAACGTCGTCTCTATATGTTATCCTCTTCTCAGCTCTCAATCTTGCTCTTTTATCAATCAGATTAGCCTCTACACTCACTGCTCCCTTTTACATGTCTTCCAATGTGTTGTAATCTCTCTCCATAAGCTGGTAGGCCATGTCAGCATCAAAGCCTTCAGGGTATTTTGTTAGAGCCATACCTTGGGGAGGTTTCATGTGTGGAGGAAGGGCGCTATAAATGCTGTTGAACCTTGTAGTGTAGTCATGGACACTCTCTCCTGCGTTTCTTTTAAGGTTCATATATTCTGCTAGGATTTGGCGAGGGTTGGCCTTAACCTCCCATTTGTTTACGAAAGTCTGATATAAAGCAGGGAGGTCATTAATGCTACCCGTAGGTAGGCCTTTAAACCATTTCTTCACGTCACCCCCTAAGCTCTGGGCAAAAATTCTCATTTGACTGTATCATCGTCTATCTCCATGTAGTCAAAAGAGTCTTCCATCCTATCTACATGGTGCTGAGCTATGGTGGACTCTTTGGCAGTGAAGTGTGGGATTTTTTATTGATAATCATTTGGTAAGGGTAGTAAAGGCTGGGGTGAAACCAAAGGCGCATACCAGGCTTCCATAATGATGTTTTGATGAGGTAAAGGGTTGACTTGAGCAGCTGGTATATCGATGACAGGGACACTAGGACCAGCAGAAGTTTGTTGAGCAGATTTAGGATGACTGAGCCCCAAGTTCTGAATAAAGTGAATGTCAGGGGGTGTAGATGGAGGGGTATCCTTGTCCTTGATGTGTTTACCACTATGGGGTGGTGAACCAGGAAGCTCAAGGTCTGGCTAGTCTAGGGCACTGAGTGACCTAGTCCTTGGTAAACTGTTTTGAGGGCCTATGTCAAAAAATGGGTCTGATAGAGTTGTAAAGTCTTCTGGTGTAGAGTTATCTCTATGGATGTGGCTGGAAATATTTGGTCTTTTAGGTATAGTATATCTCTTGAGGATGCTCTCAGGGTTGTCAACTATTTCAGGGGGGTTTGGGTCAGGGTAAGCCCTTATATGAATGGTTCTTGAAGCTAGAATGTTGTTTTCAACAAAGGAGCTTAACCCTGATGGTTTCTTCTACTGTGGTTGATGTTGTTTTAGAGGCTGGTCTTCCAGTGGAGTCTTAGGTGAAACCAAGATAATCAGCAGGCCTACTGATCACTAGTGGAGTCTTTGATCTTTAAGGAGCCATGGAGTCTCCAGGTGGAAGGTTTAGGATGTTTTTGGAGGGTGCACTGTCCACCACAGTGCTTATGAGATGTCCTTTTTCAAGGATATCTTTAAAACATAACAAAATCTAACAAGAGATTGACTGGGAGGGCTTTGACCAGATATGTCACCTCTGAAAGAGTGTGATATCTGGAGGCTTCCTGGCCCTTTCCAGACTCTGTCTAAGAGTGTGGGAGAAACACACAAATGGTATAGAAGTTGGAATGCAAATGGAAGTGTTTCACTACCAACCTGAACAGATTTTATAGGTTTTCTGAGGCTCTTGGGATGTAGTATAGTGGAAAATACTCAGAAGTTCCCCAGTGGAGTCACCATTATGTTGGTGACGATACTGGGAGACAGATTAATGTTTAGTAGTTATAGGCTCTCATATTTTCCCCAGTGGAGTCGCCATTATGTTGGGGTTCCAATTTTTTGGCAAGGTTGGCAATACCAAAAGATGAGACAACATCAAACCACTTTCAGACCTCAGGATCTAGCCCTCCTAGGTCTAGAGAAGGATTTCTGTATGATTGTCAAAGGTATATGTCTTTGAAGTTCAAATGTTAAGATGTTAGGCTAGTTATAGGCACACGGATTGTTTGTTTGATTTTGAGTTTGGTTGTTGGGAACCAGGAAGGGAGGGATCAGTACAAAACAAGGATGAGCAAAGAGGATTCTAGGCAAGGGAAAGATAAATCAGAGGACATCAAGACCATTGGGAAATGGAGCCAGGAAAGGATTTACTTGCTGTTCAACATGCAGGCTTTCAGTTGGGCTAGTCATCTAAAGCATTGGATCCTAAAATGATTGGTGGAATGGAACAATAAGGAAGAAAGTGGAAAAAGGAGAGGATACCAATTTCTGTCTATAGATCAGGTCAGAGGTCATTTAACTCCAGACCTGCTTGGACATACTCAAAGGAAACTCTCAAAGGAGGGAAAAAGAGAAACTTGAGGGAACTTAGAAAGGTTTAATTGAAGTGAAAAAGATCCTATTGAGGCCAGAGACAAAGTCCTAATATCCTAGTGTTATCAATTCATCCAATTAAATTCTAACAAGAACATCTAAGAAACAGATTCATCAATTCATACATCAGCTAGCAGGCAATGAAATCCACTACACTGGTTAAATTAACTTAAACTAATTCTTAGATAACACATTTAGCAGAAAACATTAAGGCAAGGAGAGCAGAAACATAGGGTGCCTAACAAGGGTAAATCCTATGCCAGATTTCTGATGCAAGCCAGAAGAAATGAAATGGAATGAAATGGAATGAAATAAAACACAAAGACAGAAAAAAATCATCACAGATTTAGATCAGGATCCAAAGAAATGTACTTTTCATATTAAGTACAACACCAGTCAAGTAAAATGTTGCTTACAGCTTGATATTCAGCCTGATAAACCTCCCTCAGCCTATCTTACAATTTTACACAGAGAACATGTCTCAAGAGAAACATCTTTCATTCTACTGATATCCAATCAACAACCTTTACAATGAGTTTCTGTATGAATTTTATAGTAGAAGATGAGCAGAGGTAGTAGGTGGAAGTCTAAATGCATAATTAAAACTCAGAAAAGAAAGGGAGAGCCAAAGCCCATTCTGTTTTAAATTCTTATGCATTAATCTCTAGCATTCTTGGACTCTGATGTACTCTGGCTACAGCACTATGTAGTACTTGTAGTGAATAAATAAAAAGGGTAAATAAATGACAGTGAAGTCCTCCATACCACATAGCAAATGCTCTAGTAGCTTTGGACTGTGGTCAGGGTGGAAATTTCTTCATGAACATGATAGAAAAAGGAAACAATATGGGCGCTTTGTCCTTTAGGGAACGAACAATCTGCTAATGTGAAGCCATGACAATACTGCCCATGACGTCTTTGACCTGGTACTCTGCCTTTAAATCACTGGATTAGGGTCGAGATCTACAATGATAGGCCTTAAACACCCAGTTTTCCACTGATACCCTTTGCCGCTTCCATGCTTGCGTCTGACTGCAAACTTTGTGCTTCAATGGCTCTGGAGAAGAAATTACAGAGTTTAAACTCTGTTTCTTTAAATGCGAGTCCTGTCATTCTGCCATTGTATTAAACACTGTGTAATCATGGCGGCTTCCGCCACCTGATAATTCTGCAAAACACGAAACTTAGTTATGAAATCCATGCACGGAGGAGGCGAATATAAGGGGGTCAAGAGGATGGAAGCGCGGCTGTGATAAAATGATGAAGCGATGATGAAAAGGCATGAATGTGGCATAAACGACAAACAATAGGGTTTGGTGGAGAACTATTTGCGGACCATTCGATCATGATCTAGTGGTGGGATCGACGACGGAGATGAATCAACAGAATGGTTAATGAAAATAGGGGGAATACGAAGAAATGAACGAAATACAATGAAAAATGAGTATGTGGTGGGACCAAAGGGTACGAATTGCAATTGGAGATCGGAATCGGGAGAGGGAGCGGGATGGAATGATGCATATAAAATCTCCAATGTGATTGGGAAATAACCTTTGCAAACACAAAGGGGAAAAACCATTTATATTATAAATAGGCGGAAGAGTTAAGTGGTGGGACCCATATGGAAATCAGAATCGCAATCGGAGCGGGGCAGAGAGATATATATATGAAACAACATTCCGATGTGATTGGGAAACAACCCTTAATACATAAATTAAAACCAAAATTCAGGTTTAACAAAGGAAAATTCCCTTTATTGTATGAACGAGTGGATGTATGGTATGGTGGGCCCGGGGTCAATTGCATTGGAGATCGAGAGCGAGGGTAATCGCAAATCGGGAGAATGGGACTTGCGATGCGATCAGAGGGAAGGTTGCGATCGAGCGATCGGAACGATCAGAGGGAGGGCCCGATCAGAGAATTGGGGGATGGTGCGATCGGGAGATCGGGGAAAGGGATTGCGATCGGGAGAAACAAAGGGGCGGCACATACAATGTTCTGATTGTGATTGGGTGGGGAGTGCGATGGCCGTTGGATCAGCGGGGGGAATCAACGGTGGAGAATGCGATCGGGGGAAAATGGGAATGGCACCACTTTAATGTTGCGATTGCGATTTAGGCGGGGAGTGCGATCGACGCTCGACCGTCGGATCGTAAAACAAATTGACAGTGTAAATCACATCGCGGGTCTTATAACACCAACCAATCGCATCGGGATTTTTTCATTGTAACAAAGGAAATGCACCCGCCCGACACTCCGATTGCGATTGGTGCTCAAGACTTAAGCGCTTCGTCTTAGTGCTGGGCGTATGGGGAAGTCGTTAAGGGGCTTGCGGAAAAGGGGATAGGACCTTAATATAAGGTAGGAAAGTGGGTTTTTGCCCATTTTTAATGAATTTCAAGAATTAGGAAGGGGAACGATAGAGGGAAAAAAGGGGAAAAAGACCAAACAACGGGTGGATGTAGGATTTTAAATGGAATTTGGGAGGATTTAGAGGTTAAAGGGGGGCTTTGACGAAAGGGGTAAAAAGGGGTAAAATGGGACATTTTGCAGAGGTACAAGGGGAAAATGAGGGCCTTTTGGAGCATAATTCTTTGCAATCAGTGAGGCTCATAGACGGAAGAACAGTAGAGGGAAAACAATCAAAGGAAGGGAACATGAAAGGCTTCAAGGATGATGTGTTTTCAAGGGAAATGCATTCCTTTAAGACTCATAAAACAAATATCCCCTTGCTTGCTTGTCAAGGAATTCATAGGGGGCTAACACTACCTTCTTTTTCCATGCATCAAGTAATGCAACATCGCTAGAACTAGGCTTAGGAAAATCGCTATCGATGAACTCCTTTAGTCCATTATCTTCCAGCACCGCCTCCATCCTATCCTTCCAGGCTATGAAATTTGAGCTTCCATCAAGGGCATACTCCAATCGCAACCCATTGAAAGAAATTTCAATGTATACTCAACTGTAGCACCAAGAAATTTCTGTAGCAAATTTGAATTGTCCACCATCACAAACTCAGAAATTCTTCACAATTGCAATCTTGAAGAATTAACACAGCTCTGACACCATGTAGAAATTATATAACATATGCTGTTGACATTGCAACAAGATGATGATCTTAGTGAAAAGATTCACCTTCACTAAGTGGGCCCGCAGGTTATTTTTGGCGCAAAGTCTATTTTTAGACTATGTCTATTTTTAGACATATGGATCATGTTCTATGAGTTGCAGGATGCTATTTGTGGATGGTTGGTCAAGTTGGAAAAAATAGATGGACTTCTATTTTTATACATACTGGGCGGAATCTATTTTTAGATTGCCAGTCTAAAAATAGATATGTCGAATATTATTAACTCTTAATAATATTTAGACTCTAAACATTATCTTATTCTCTTGGAGCACTTTAGTTAAGTGCACAGATGTGGCACAGGAGCTGACAGAAGGAATTACGCTATTCCTGAGGGTTATGTGGAGCTATTGCATGGATACTTCAATTATAACTCATGTGACAGAGTTTGGTGGAGTTGATTGAGGAATTTAGTGGAGTTGTGTTCAGTTTAACTAATCTAAACATAGTTATGCTATTTGTATTCAGTTTAACTAATTGATACAATTAGTGAGAGTGGTGTGAATTCATTATTAATTAATTCACTAATTATAAACTCATTAATCAACTAAATAATGCATCAGTTAACTTTAGTGCATGGACAGTTTCAGTGGAGACCAGTGCAGAAATAGGTGAAAGAGCAGGTTAACTATCAGTTGTGACTATACTGTTTCATATTTGCAACAACCAGTGATTGGTGAAGCCCATGAGGATTGTGCAGTACAAGCCAGGTGGTTTATTTTATTTAATGAGCCATCCCATAGCATTGATTACGCAATATAGGCTGGCTATCAAGTGGCAAAAGATTGGAGCATGTGTTTTGCTAGATCTAGCTTGATAGTGTGTAGCAATTTGAGGTTGTGCTGAGAGCTTGTGAGGAGCTTTGTACAATTATTGTTACATGATCTCCATGACATATAATATATATATAGTTGGGGTTTTAAGCTTTAAGCTTTCCCATTAAATACTGTGTTCATATGTGTGATTGTTTATGGTTTTAATGTGCGCATGCAATTGATTTTATTTCCGCATGTAATGATCAATGGTAGAAGAGATTTTGTATTATGCATGAAGCTAAAATAGTGTGTGATCAGGAGAATCTCAATGAATAATATATCAGTTATTCAAATTTCTACATAGTATCAGAGCGATATTGATCATTGGATCAATTGCAAAACATTGAAGCGGTTGAGTTTTGTGCTGGTGGAATTCGAATTTGCAGTAGTGTTTTCTTGGTGTCCAAGTTGAGATGTCTTTCAACGGATTGTGATTGGAGTATGCCCTTGGGGGTAGCTATAATTATATTGCATGGAAGGGTAGGATGGAGGTGGTGCTGGATGACAATGGGTTGAAGGAGTTCATAGATCCAGAAATTCCAAAACCTACTTCTAGTGATGCTGCCCTACTTGACGAATGGCAAAAGAAGATAGCAAAGTGTCGAAGGATTCTGTTGGAAGGTGTGAAGGATCACATAGTGTCTAGCCTTCATGGTAAGGCTTCTCCATTCTTGATGTGGAAATATTTGATAGACTTATTCCAAAGCAAGAGTGACCAGAGGAAGTTGGCACTCAAGGATAAACTCAGAAACATAAAAATGGAGAAAGGTGACAATATGCCCAAGTACCTAACGAAGTTCATCCAATGCAAGGATGAGTTGGGAAGTGTGGGGGTTACTATTGATGACGATCACTTGGTCAGCTTGGATCTCCTTGGGATTCTGAAGAGTTGGCATTCCTATCAGGACTCTGTCAATGGTCAGGAGAAATTGCCAGGATGGGAGCGACTTTGGTCAGATCTTGTGCAAGAGGAGATAAGGCGAAGTACCAGGGATAGATCTTCATCAAAGAACTCAGATGAAGAAAATTGCACTTTGGCTACCAAAGAAAAGAAGGGGAAGAGCAAGAAAGCTTCTCAATCTGGTGCGAAAGGCAAGAAGCAGGACATGTCCAAGGTGAAGTGCTTTCACTGTCACCAACACAGACATTACGCCACTAGTTGTCTACAGAAGAAGAAAAATAAGCAGGCTGCTGGATTTGCAGCTAGAGAGGCCTTAGCCTCGCAATTTGAGCTGTATTTTTCATTGATCGCATGCTTGGTATCAAGTGTGACAGGTTCAATGTGTTTTCTTGACAGTGGTGCATATTTTCACATGACAGGAGATCGAGATTTGTTTACTGATCTGGATGAGAAATATCTTGGAGTGCACATCGATATGGGAAATGATGGTAGATACAGTGCGACCGGTATTGATACCATTTCCTTTGAGAGGGAGTTTGGTAAACCCTTCATATTGAAGGAAGTGATGCATGTTCCAATATTGAAGAAGAATCTTATCTCTGTGGCGATGTTAGAAGAAAAGGGATATGATGTTGTCTTTAGCGAAGGAAAGGATTTCTTGCGTATTAAGGCAACTGGTGAGACTCGGAGGATAGGGGTTCGAGTTAAGAACCTTTATCAATTGCAGGTAGATGGCTGTGCAGCAATGGCAAGCAAGGCAGAAGGAGTGGTGAGCTGGGATGATGGCGAGTTGTGGCACCGGATATTGGGCCACCTTCACCATGGAGCTTTGAATATATTGCAGCAGATTTCTACTAGGCTTCCTAAGGGTACTCTTGCATAGTTAGATCAGTGCAAGGGATGTACCTTGGGAAAATTTGTGAAAGCCACCTTTTACGAGAAGGATAGTCGTGCCACGACGATCCTTGAGAGAATTCACACAGATGTGTGTGGACCTTTCTCAGTAGCTTTGACAGCAAAGCACATGTATTATGTGATATTTTTTGATGATTTTTCTCAGAAGTGCTAGATATTCTTCATGTAGAAGAAGAGCAAGAAATACTCAAATTTCTGTGAGTTCAAGGCACTGGTTGAGAAAGAATCAGGGAAGCAGGTGAAGGCTCTTAGGAGCGACAATGGTGGTGAATTCATCTCTGGCAAATTCAAGGACTTTTGTAGCGCAGAAGGAATTCTAAGAGAGCTCATAGCACCTCATAGCCCACAGCAGAATGGGGTTGCTGAGTGGAAGAATAGAACGATCATGGGTGCGGCACGAGCGATGTTGCATGATCAGGGCCTTCCCATACACTTGTGGGCTGAGGCATGCAATACTATAGTATATGTGCAGAACCATTTTCCTCACAGGATACATGGCATGAGTACACCCGAGGAGGCATTTTATGGTAAGAAGTCTAATATTTCCCATTTGAGGATTTTTGGTTCACCTGTTTACATTCATGTGACGAAGGATGCCAGGAAGAATTTGGAGCCGACCGTAGAGGTTGGGACATTTTTGGGGTACAATGATACATCCCATAACTATCCTGTGTATTTTCCAGATAGTTGCAAGACTGTTGTGCGACAGGATATCAAATTTCATGAGGAGAAAGCCATGAAGTGTTCGCTTGAGAGGGAGCCACATTTGCATGCAGATGAGGAGCTATTAGTTCCTAAGGATGAGTCTCTGAATGTGGATCAGCCACAAGAGGAGGTTCATGGAGTGGAAGAGACCTCTCAAGCAACACTAACCATCAGAGGGCGGAAGCGCACTACAAAATCTGAGCGACTGGCTCAAGATGTAGAGAAGGTTGTAGGAGCACCTACATCATAGCGTAGACAGAGACAGTCACCTGACCGGTATACTGGATACATGGCTCTTATTAGCAAGTGTATCATGACAGAGCCATCCTCTTTCAAGGAAGCTGTGGAGGATCCCACATGGGTAGATGCCATGGTGGAAGAGTATGATTCGATTGTCAAAAACAGTGCATGGGAGATTGTCCTAAGGCCGAAAGGGAAATCAGTGGTGGGTTTGAGATGGATCTACAAATTGAAGCAGGTAGCTAACGGGAGTGTGGAGAAGTACAAGGCAAGATTTTTTGCCCGAGGCTTTTCACAGATTAAGGGAATCGATTATGAGGAGGCCTCTGCACCTGTCGCAAGGTATTCTTCCATACGGACGATTCTTGCTCTCTCAGTGTAGATGGGGTGGAACATTCATCATATGGATGTGAATACTGCGTTCCTCAATGGATTCATTGAGGAGGAGGTGTACATAGAGTAGCCCGAAGGTTTTGAGATCTTCAGCAGCGAGTCACATGTGTGCAGGCTCAAGAGAGCGTTGTATGGGTTGAAATAAGCACATCGTGCTTGGTACACACGGATAGAAAATTATTTCACTGGACTTGGATTCTCCAAGAGTGAGGCGGATCCGAACCTATACCAGATAGTGGTGGAGGGTAAGTTGCTAATCATTGTACTTTATGTAGATGATTTGATTTTGACGGGTGATGAAATATTGATACAGTCATGCAAGGATGATATTGGAAAAGAGTTTGAGATGAAGGACTTGGGCCTCCTTCATTAGTTCCCGGGATTGGAAATTTGGCAGTGCAGTGGTGGACTGTTTGTTTCTCAGGGTAAGTATGCCTGAGAGATACTGGAGAAGTTCAACATGCATGGCTGCAAGCCTGTTGATACTCCTCTTCATGGTGGTTGGAGGAAGGAGGATGCTACTTCAGTGGAGGTAGAGGATGCCATTGTTTATCGACAATTGGTGGGGTCACTTATGTATCTGGTCAATACATGACCCAACATATGCTATGCAGTTAACAAGCTTTCAAAAGCTATGGTTAAGCCAACCAAGATCTTTTGGAAGGCGGGGAAGCATGTATTGAGATATCTCAGAGGCACATCGGGATATGGATCATGGTACAGACAGGAGGATGAGTTGAGGTGGCATTGCTTCACAGACCGGTATCATCATTGTTTGGTCTCAATCTAGTCTCCTG
Organism: Pinus albicaulis; assembly: GCA_034641835.2. Taxonomy (NCBI): domain Eukaryota; kingdom Viridiplantae; phylum Streptophyta; class Pinopsida; order Pinales; family Pinaceae; genus Pinus; species Pinus albicaulis. Next base: position 86,132,821 of record CM076584.1, on the reverse strand, counting down.
AACCGAGCTCATTTAATTGTCAACCAGGATTTGTAAACTGCTGAAGTGAAATGTACTGTATGTACCTAGGTGCTTGCTTCCCAACGCGTTGTGTGTAGTGTTTTGTGATGTTTTGGTCTTTTATGATGGTTTATGATGTTTTTGGTCTTTTGGTGATTTTATGTTCACAATGAAAATGCCTAGAAAACTAATGGAAAGGAGCTGGTGGTCAAAAAAAGAGTTAAGCCTAATTGATGGAATGACAAGTGGCAAATGCAATTGGAAATACTGAAGACAGAATCAAATCTAAACTATGACAAAGTAAAAGCAAAGCTTGATAATGACTTTTAAACAAATGATTCAAAACACAAACTAAACTTGAGAAATGATCACTAAGTATGCAAAATCCTCTAACTAAACAGTTAAATAACTAATCTTACAATGATGCAACATTTTGTCCTTAATTAGAGAATTGAAATAGATTGGAGGAAAAACATTGATACCATCCTAAGATCTTTTATGCAAAAAAACCAATTCCTATCTCTATTCTGAAATTCAATTGAATGTCACAAAACCTTTACTCAAAATTTATTGGTTTCTTTTTCAAAGTAGACCTTTTGAGGGAGAGCTCTGTTTATGAAATGATGAGGAAATTGCAGAGGTACTTCAGGCCTTAAAATGATGTTGTCTTCTGCTCTTATGGTTATGGATCATTTGTAGATTTTGGAACAAGAAGATGTTTGTGAATAATGAAGGCTGTCTTGTTATTCTTAACAACTGAAGTGATCTATTGTTCAGGGAATGACAATCTGAATGGAAAGTGCAAGTGCAATGAGTTAATCTAGAAATGAACTTAAGATGCCACTAATCTAGAACAATGTTGAACTACAAGTCATCATCAAACTCAGAACAAAGTAACTGAACATGTATTAAGTGCAATTAAACTCCGGAGCGTCCTAACTATACTACCATGCACTATTCTATGAAATTACACAATCTGTTTGTCCATCAGTAGTGATATTTTGGAAGAATTCCTTCTTTTGGAAGGGGTATTAGAACAACTCTGACTGTGTCATTAAATGCAAATGCAAGCAAAAAGGACTGAAAGCAATGAAAAACTAAGATATCATATCCATATCCTACTCGTCATTATGATGTCTTGGGCAAGAGTTTAAGAGAAAAAACAGAGATGATACTTAGTGTAAACACACAACTAAATCATTTATTATCACGGTCATGTCTTGAACTTCTTAAGAATTTCTTGGAAGAGCTTCTTCTTGTGGAAGAGTGATTAGAACAAGTGTAACTGTGATAGTGAACAACAAAAAAAACTACAACTAAATCCTACAGTACTATAGTCATTCATCATTCATCATTATAATCTTTTGGAAGAATGTCTTCTTGTGGAAGAGTTAGAATGAATATAACTACAGTAGCTGATTAAAAACAACTATGAATTCAACTCCTAATCCTACAATACTATAGTCATTTTCCCATTCATCATTATAGTCTTTTGGAAGAGCATATTCTTGTGGAAGAGTTAGAATGAGTACGACTACAGTAGCTAATTAAAACAACTATTAATTCAAATTCAAAACGTAAAGGCAGCTAGAAGACTTATCTAATTTACGCAAAATAAATCCGTGCAAGAGGCAGGGGCCCTCTACCACTTGATGGAATTCAACTCCAAATTAAATCACGCCTTCAAAACAACACGGTCTGCTCCATTAAAGATGAAATAGTTTGAACATAACACTCTGCGTCTTCAGGAATGTAGCACAGAGTCTAAACAAAATCTAGCATCAAATCTAACATAAAATCTCTAACATAGCTCTCGGTCTCCCAAGCGTTTATAAAGCAAATGCACATAACAATAATTGCAACAATTCAGGAACACTGTCTTTCCTTATTGGAATCACGTTAGGACTCTTTGAAGTGACTGCGTGAAGAGGAAAAGACATCTGGACTGAGACAGTCCTAATAGAAGTCTTCCTTCCTAAATGTGTTCCCCACGTTCAAAACCATACCCAGAATTCGTTTCTTCCTCCATGATGAGCAACGAACCATGTAGACATGGCGTGGATCATGCCCATATGCGGTTTTTCTCAAGAGGCCACCTGGAACATACTCAAACATGAAGGCAGCTGCAGAATCGCCGGTTAGCTACGGAATGTCTGCATTCTGCAGCTAGTTCCGGTCAAAATGCTTTACAATGGCAAAAATCACAGAATTTAACAAGTCAGTCATGTAAATCATTCTAGAAGTAATTTTAACTATATTCATTGATCAATTGGGTCTAAGATAGCAATGGACAAGGGAAAATGAGGTAAAATGAGGTGAAGGAAAGCACAATTTTGAGGCTCAACATACCCCCACTGTTGTCTCTTTGCATGTCCTCATGTAAATTATCCTATGAACTCAGAGGCTTCTGCAAGGACATCTAATCCTCTCCTCCTCCTTTGTCTGGAAGCTAGAGGTCTTCTGGGTTTTCTGATAACAAGTTTGAACTTGAGGTTGGTGAGTGCCCTGATTAGCTTTTTGTTCCTTGTCTTCAATTTCTCATTGGTCTTCTCCACTTTGTCTATATGCAGGGATAAGGTTGAGTTCATATCAGTTTTGAGCTTGATTTGATCTTTGAGAATTTCATTCTCATTTTTGATGTGTCTATTCAGTAATTCCAACTCATACCTATCCCTCCTTAATATATCTATTTCAGACAGTGGAGGACTGGGGGTTCTTTCTCTGCTTTCTGAAGCTCTCCTCTCCAAAGTTTCCACATAGTCATAAATTTCCTGTTGAGCAGGGTCAATTTCAGGGGTTCCTTCATAAAAATCCTCCTCGACATCCTCTTCAATGGATGTTTCTTCATCTTCTATATTGATTACCCCTGTTTGTTTGATTAGTGTTTTCTTCAGTTTTCCCTTTAATCTGTGGCTCCTCCTAGGCTGAGAAGATCCCTCTCATTTCTCCATGGAAGATTTCTTGATTACCTTTTCTTCCTTAAGTTGCCTCTTGATTTGGGTCAACTTCTCTAAAATGATTTCCTCACTGCTTTCTTGGATTGTTTTGTCAGTTTCAACTTTTGAAGCCCTCCATTTCCTACTTCTCTTTGTAGGCTGTGGTTCAGGTGATTGTTCTTTTGCTTCTTCAAAATGATTTCTTATTAATAAATCGTCCCATGTATCATTTGTTTTAGCTAGATGATGTTCAATCAAAATTTTGACCAAACCATGATGATATAGGGTTGTCTCTAAAAATTGAACTCTTCTCTGAACACAGGAAGCCATCTTCTTCAGACTTTGAAGCAAGAAATATGGTAGGTTTAAGTCTTCCCCCAGGAAATGCATCATTAGTCTAGTATGGTAGACATAAAATGTTCCATATCTACCCTCACATGTAATAAATTTTTGCAGAAGAAGTAGTATGTTTTTCCATTTGTTTTTCAATGCTGAACTGGGAATTCCTTTCTTAAATACACTGACATCCATACCTGGTGATTTTAAAATTTGTTTCCAGGAGTCATTGTGGAATTCTCTATTTTTAAACCATCTCTCTCCAGTTCTGAGCAATCCTGTAGCCTCTGTAATGAAATCTTCAGTGACAGTAAATTTGACATCTCCTACTTCAACTTCGGTTCCTTGAAATGATCTTGCAAATGTTTTAGTGACTTCCTTGTGGAAGCCATTAAATTTCTTCAAAAATTGAAGCCATCCTATTTGTTGTAACATTTCTTTGCATTGAGAGTAGCCTTCTAAATATTTTGAACCCACTGGTTCAGTCCTTACAATGAAACCCATGATTGCTTTTTCAATTTTCAAATTAACACTCTTCTACCCACAAAAACAATGACTTTCACTTTCGGATTGAAATGGCTTTAAGTTCTAAATGGAAATGGCTTCAACTTTGGAATGACATACCTCTGATTAATAGTGGCAACAGCTTCAAATCTTCGGGCTAATATGCCTCTGTTGACAATTGAACTTTGGACTGATATGTCTTTGTTTGACAATGACAATTGACTTCAACTTCTTCACTGCAATACCTCTGGCTCTTGGTAGCAAAATGGTTTCGAATTCAACACTGCAACACCTCTGGCTCTTGGTAGCAAAATGGTTTCGAATTCAACACTGCAACACCTCTGTCTCTTGGTGACAAAAGGTTTCGAACTCCATACTGCTACACTTCTGTGTTTATAGTGAAAATGCTCAAACTCTGTCCACAGTAATATTTTGTCTGCCCACAGAATCAAATGGTTTCAAATTCTCACGCTGCTATGCCTCTGAATTTACCCTTTTGCTCTGCTCTGAGTTTACAATGCTCAATGATATTCAAATTGATATCCTTTGGCTCTGCTCTCGGTGATAATAATATCTCTGTCTACGGAATGAAATACCGGCTACAGAATGGAGTGATAGCAGTGGTCACGGAATGAAGTAGTGGAGTGAGATGGAGGGAATGTATTAATGATTGAAGAGACGGCAGAGGATTTTACGACGGCAGAGGGAATAATCATTGAATGATTGGTTAAGAGACGTGAAGAATTCAAATACCTTGGCCATTTTAACCGCTTAAATGATATCGGGCATGAAATTTGAAATGGAAGATTTTTATCCAAAGTCTGTGGAGGGTTATTGGTCTTGATCAATAAAAACAATTAAAACAACCTTTTCGAACAATCCATAACTAAACTATGCTAAAATTTTATGAAATTCCATTATAATTTAAACTTGTTACCTCTGCCTTTCATTTGATTTTTGTAGTCTTTGTCTTCTCTGCTCATCTTTGGAAGAGTCTTCATAATTTTCTTGATGCTTTTGATTCATGGATACACTGGGTCACTTTGTTGCAATTCTAATGTCTTCTGATTGATGCCTTCAGGGTTTGTGGCTGCAGAAAGACTGTCTTGCTGCAGAAAGGTTGATCAGCTGCAGAATGTCCACTGAGCTGCAGAATGTTCCTGTAGAGCACTTTAGTCATGAAAATGGAGTGTTTTTGGGAATATGGGTGAAATGTTATATGTTATGAATGGAGATGGATGATGGATTATGATATGTATGAGGTGGATGATGAAATGGAATGGATTCAGTTTATGAAATGGAGTGAAAGAACATAAGAACTGTACTGCAATTCATGACATGTTTTATTTACTTACAGCAAGACATCAAATTTTGTATTTTGACATGAAAATGAAATGGATGGAAGATAGAATGAGATGAATGAAATGTGGAATGGAGTGAAATATGAATAATGAAATGAAATGGAGTATGGATGAATAAGTGAATGGAGTGAAATGAAATGAAATGAATCATAAGCACTATGGAACTGAACTCATGATTTTTGTAACAGCTGCTTATAAAAGCAAAAATGGGAAAAGTTAGAGTGTCAGAGAGACTCTGATTTTCACCCTATCTTTTCTGTATAAACATGCCAATCAATGATTGGTTTTCATGTTTATACCTTTATATATATATATATATATATATATATATATATATATATATATATATATATATATATATATATATATATATATATATATATATTTTTTTTTCAAAAGAGAAATGCTTCAGAAAATTTAATCAAGTTGATGAAGAAGAGAGACTCTTCTTCATTAACTTCACATCATTGCTTTCTTGGAACTTCTTGACAAACTCTTCCCTTGAGAGTGGCTTGTGGTATAGCTTTAGTCTATGCTTTTGTGCCTCCGTTAGATCAAGTCCTAGCTGAACTGCCATTTTAAAAGTTTGAATCTGAAACTCTATGGGAAACAAAACTTGTTTTCCATAAACAAGTTCATAAGGAGTATGGCATGTTGTACTTCTCCATGTAGTTCTATAGGCTCACAAAGCTTCAGGAAGCATGTCTACCCAATCTCTTTTGTGTAAATGAGCAGTCTTTGTTAGGATCCCTTCAATGAATTTATTGGTAGATTCCACTTGACCATTTGCTTGTGGATGATAGGGAGTAGATTTTCTGTGTCTGATTTTGTATCTCTCCATCATTTTTTCCACTATCCTTGATGTGAATTGAGCTCCTTTATCTGTAACAATTTCTCTTGGGACACCAAAACGAGTAAAAATATCCTCAAAAAGAAAATTGACTACAGATGCTTCAGTAGAAAAAATTAATGGTTTGGCCTCTACCCATTTGGTAACATAATCAATGCAAACTAATATATATTTCTTTTGTCTTGATAGAGGATTAATAGGTCCTACAAAATCCAAAGCCCATTTCTCAAAGGGTTCAATGTATACATGAGGTTGCAGTGGCATCTCACACGAAGGAGAAGGTTTCCCACCCTTTGTGTGTCACACCTTTTGACATACTCCCTTGCATCTTTGAACAAGGATGGCCAATAATATCCTAAGTTAAGGATCTTATAGGCTGTCCTCTTATCTGCAAAGTGTCTACCACAAGGTTCATCATGACATGCCTTGAGAATTTCAAGCATCTCATCTTCACGAACACACCTTCTAATGATGAAATCTGAACCTGTCTTGTACAACTCATTAGCGACCCATGAATATCTTGCACTATCATTAATGATTTTTCTTTTATCCCTTGCATTCATAATTGAAGGAAATTTTCCTGAAACTAAATAATTGGCAATATCAGCAAACCATGGAGTTTGGGTAGAGATTGCAAAAAGATATTTGTCAGGAAATTGATCTTCAACCGGAGTGTCATCTTTGATGTTTTGGATTCTAGACAGGAAATCAGCCACAGTGTTTTGTTTTCCAGGCCTATCTAGAATAGTAATGTTGAATTCTTGCAATAGTAACAACCATCTTATAACTCTGCCATTAGTGATTGATTTGTTCATTAAATATCTAATTGCAGAATGATCAGTGTGAATAAAAGTTTCATAGCCTGTTATATAGTGTCTAAATTTGTTTATGGCATGAACAACGACTAAAAACTCTTTTTCAGTTACAGTATAGTTTAACTCTGCAGGAGTCAAATTTTTACTGATATAATAGATGGCATAGGGAATTAAATCTTTATGTCCCAATACTGCTCCTAGAGCTGTATCGGAAGCATCTGTCGAGATATGAAAAGGTAACTTCCAGTTAGGTCCCCTTAATATAGGTGCTTCAGAAATTTTGGTTTTCAGGGTTTCAAAAGCTAACTAGCAATCAGAAGTCCACTTAAATTCACAATATTTGGTGAGTAATTTGAAGAGTGGAGATGCTATTTTGGTGAAGTTTTCTATAAATCTCCGATAATACCCTGTAAATCCTAGAAAACTTCTAACATCTCTTTGAAAACTTGGAATGGATAGGTTAGAAATGACTTCAACTTTTGCCTCATCAATTCTAATCCCGTCCCCTGAAATGTGGTGCCCTAAAACAATACCTTCAGTGAACATCATAAAACATTTTTCATGACTAAGTGAAAGGTTTGCTTCTTGACATCTTTTTAAGACTTTTTCCAAGTTTTCTAAAGCCTCTTCAAATGTATTCCCATAAACTGTGAAATCATCCATGTACACCTCTACACAGTCATGTATTAGATCGGAAAAAATTCCTAATACTGCCCTTTGGAATGTTGCAGGTGCATTGCATAATCCAAATGGCAATACTCGGTAAGCATAGGTACCCCAAGGACAGGTGAATGTGGTTTTGTCTTGGTCTTCAAGTGCTACTTGGATTTGATTGTAACCACTAAACCCATCTAGGAATGAAAAGTACTTTTTGCCAGCTAATGTATCTAATACTTGATCTATGAAAGGTAAGGGAAAATGGTCTTTAAGAGTAGCTTTATTCAGTTCTCGGTAGTCAACACACACCCTCCATTTTCCATTTTTCTTAGGTACAATTACTAAAGGAGAAACCCACTGACTGTCTGAAATAGGATAGATGAAATTAACATTTAATAATTTTTGCAGTTCTTCCTTGACAATTTCCCTAAGATTTGGATTCATCCGTCTTTGAGGCTGTCTGATTGGTTTGCAATTTGCCTCTATATAGATATGATGATTACAAGTCTTGGGACTTATCCCTTTCATGTCAGTGTATTCCCATGCATATGCAGAAGAATGTCTCTGTAATACTTTGACTAACTCTTCTTGTTGAGATTTTTCTAGGTTTTTGTTTATGTTCAAGGTTTTGCCTGGAAAAATTTCACTTGTAGAGCTGCCAAATTTGTCCATAGAATGAAGAGACATCTTCCTAGATGACAAGAACTCAATATTGGATCCCTCTTGAAATGATTCATGTTTGTGTTCTGGAGGAGATTCAAAGTTTTCTAGAGTATTCAGAATTTGATTATCTTCACTAATTTCTGAAATTGTGAAGAGTGGTTGTAAATATTCTTCATCCTCTATCCATTGAGTGTCATCTAGATCTATAATTGTCCTAGCTGGAGGATATAAAGTGAATTTCTTTGTTGAACTACCATCGGAAATATACATATCACCGGACCTACAACTAATAAAGGCATCAGCTGTAGCCAACCAAGGTCTTCCTAGTATAACAGGATGGCCTCCTAGATTATTCTTGGGAGTTAGGATCATGAAATCCACAGGGTATTCCCAAGAGTCTAGGGACACTGGAATGCCTTCTATTACCCCATCTGGTCTGATCACAGACCTATCTGCTAATTGTAATAGTGTGGGTGTAAAGAGAAGATTAGGAAGTTTCAGTTTGTCCATGATTTGTCTACTCATGATATTTATTGCTGCTCCTAAGTCAATGAGTGTGTTTTGTATTTCAATGCCATTGATGTGAATTTTGACAACTGGATTTCCTGGGTCAAGGTACTTTGGAATAGCTATCTTTCCCATCATAATGTCTGCTATTTGTCCTACCAGTTGAATTTTCTTGGTTTCTCTTATTCTTTTTCTTGTTGTCTTCATACTCAACTCCTTTATTGTTTTGGCTAAAATTGGGATTTCCTTGATGGCTTGCAATAATGGAATTTTAATGCAAACATTTTTCAATTCATCTAAGAAATCATAATTAGGCACCATGATTTGTTTCTCTACACCTCTATCAATGTGTAATCTTTCCGGAAAAGGAGGTATAGAAGTAAATGTGGATGGTTGCTCTAACACAGGAGTTGGATTTATTGGATCTTTTTGTTTTAGTTTTTCAATGTTTTGTTCTTGAAAGGATGTGTCTTCCTCAAGACTTTTATTCACCCATAGGGAGTCTTCCTCAGAATTATCTTGTTCTTGTATGATCACAGAAGGTTTCCTCTTTTCAAGTATCTTTCCAGACCTAAGTTGAACATCACTAAGGTCTAGAGGAGTAATTAAATAAGTTGGAAACTGTTGATCTTCTATCATGTATGTATTCTGAGGGCTCTTATTATTGGGGTTTGGTATGGGCTGAGCTGGCAATTGATTGGATTTTTGAGGGAATGGTAATGGAAGTGGTTGATTTTGATGTGGTTGGTTTTGATGATGTTGTTGAGGATTTTGTTGAAAATTTTGTTGAAGATTTTGAGGAAAATTTTGTTGAGGATTTTGAGGATAAAAATGTGGATATGGTGGATAGGATGGTGGATACTGATAATATGGAGAGTATCTTCCATAGGGACTTTGTGTGCCTTGTGCCCAAGATTGAGATTGATTTTGAAATTGGGGCCAAGGTTGCTGCCAAGAATTCCAAGGTGGAGGTTGATTATACATTTGATCATGGAATCCTTGTGTCTGAGGTCCCTGCCAAGGTCTTCTAGATAAAAAATTAAGAGACTCTGTGGAATCTGTAGGATTTTCTTCCTGAAAAACAGCCTTGAGACCAGGAAGAGAAGGACAATTCTTGGTCTCATGTTTCTCAGAACAAATGACACAGATTTCTATAAATTTTACATCTAAAGGACACTCTCTTAGGGCATGTTTCTTTCTACATTTTGGGCAAAAGATTGCCAAAGCATCAGATTCAGCCTTCTGCTTGTTTTGTATCTTGAGGGTGTCTATTTTTTCACTAAGACTCCCTAAGATTTCAGATTTAAAATCATCAAGAATGTGTCCTATTTCTGATCTACTTACTGTCCCAGAAGCAGATTTACTTGCCCTTGCAAGAGCGGGATCTCTTGGACCTTTGACAGTTTTAGATTTCCCTCTTGAAAGGTTAATACATAACTCAGATATTTCAGGTAATGTGAGTTGTGATATATCCCCTTTTCCCATCATGTTAAGAATATCCAACCATTCATCCCTAATTGTTTTCAACAAAAGAGCTTTTAAGGTGTCTTGATCTAGATTTTCCATTTTTACCCTTTTGATGTTGTAATTAAATCTTTCCAACAAATCTTCTAAGTTTTCATCTTCTTTTTGTAACATCTTGAACACTTCTTCCTTATGATTAACCGACATACAATAATCCAAATATCTCTCTAGAAATGCTTGTTTCATATCTTCCCATGTTCTAATAAAACTACTGATTAGACTCATAAACCACTTCAATGCTGCTCCCTTCAAAGTTGAAGGAAATAATTTCAGTTTTTGAGCATCTTGTAGGTAGTCATAAGTTCTACACAGCACTTCAAATTCTAATAAGAAAGTTTCAGGATCTTCAGTTTTAAGTCCATAGAAGTTTGGAAGGACAGAGGGTGAAATGTTTTTCATGGTTGTATTGGTTTCTTCATCAAGTATAGGGAACCCAAAAGAGCTTCCTATTTCTCTTCTATCTCTTCCTCCATCTGCACCTCTACCTCCTTCTCCTCTACCCCCTTCTCCTCTACCTCTACCTCTACCTCCACCTCCAAATAGTGTGTTTTCTCCATTAAAAACTCCTCCTCCTCCTTCTTCTGCCATGGTTGAATCTCCTGTAGAAATAGAAATATTTGTGTCCTTAACAGGAGTCTTTAGATATTTTTCTATGGCAGGTTCAGTGGATGAAGTGGAAGGTTTCTCTAATGGAATAGGTGTCCTTAGATCCTCTAGAAGTCCAGGATCAGGAGAGGATGGAATATGGGTATGAGTTGAAGGTGTACTAGCTCTAGGTCTGGATGAAACAAGTGGTGTTCTAGAAATCAAACTTCTGCCTCTGCTGCTTATAAATCTTCCCCTTGAATCTCTCTCTCTACGCATAAAATTGTTTTTGGATGCTAAGAAACAAAGGTTACCTAGTTTTCACTTCCCCGGCAACGGCGCCAAAATGTTTGGTCTCAATCTAGTCTCCTAAACTGAGCTCATTTAATTGTCAACTAGGATTTGTAAACTGCTGAAGTGAAATGTACTGTATGTACCTAGGTGCTTGTTTCCCAATGCGTTGTGTGTAGTGTTTTGTGATGTTTTGGTCTTTTATGATGGTTTATGATGTTTTTGGTCTTTTGGTGATTTTATGTTCACAATGAAAATGCCTAGAAAACTAATGGAAAGGAGCTGGTGGTCAAAAACAGAGTTAAGCCTAATTGATGGAATGACAAGTGGCAAATGCAATTGGAAATACTGAAGACAGAATCAAATCTAAACTATGACAAAGTAAAAGCAAAGCTTGATAATGACTTTTAAACAAATGATTCAAAACACAAACTAAACTTGAGAAATGATCACTAAGTATGCAAAATCCTCTAACTAAACAGTTAAACAACTAATCTTACAATGATGCAACATTTTGTCCTTAATTAGAGAATTGAAATAGATTGGAGGAAAAACATTGATACCATCCTAAGATCTTTTATGCAAAAAAACCAATTCCTATCTCTATTCTGCAATTCAATTGAATGTCACAAAACCTTTACTCAAAAGTTATTGGTTTCTTTTTCAAAGTAGACCTTTTTAGGGAGAGCTCTGTTTATGAAATGATGAGGAAATTGCAGAGGTACTTCAGGCCTTAAAATGATGTTGTCTTCTGCTCTTATGGTTATGGATCATTTGTAGATTTTAGAACAAGAAGATGTTTGTGAATAATGAAGGTTGTATTGTTATTCTTAACAACTGAAGTGATCTATTGTTCAGGGAATGACAATCTAAATGGAAAGTGCAAGTGCAATGAGTTAATCTAGAAATGAACTTAAGATGCCACTAATCTAGAACAATGCTGAACTACAAGTCATCATCAAACTCAGAAGAAAGTAACTGAACATGTCTTAAGTGCAATTAAACTCCGGAGCGTCCTAAATATACTACCATGCACTATTCTATGAAATTACACAATCTGTTTGTCCATCATTAGTGATATTTTTGAAGAATTCCTTCTTTTGGAAGGGGTATTAGAACAACTCTCACTGTGTAATTAAATGCAAATGCAAGCAAAAAGGAATGAAAGCAATGAAAAACTAAGATATCATATCCATATCCTACTCGTCATTATGATGTCTTGGGCAAGCGTTTAAGAGCAAAAACAGAGATGATACTTAGTGTAAACACACAACTAAATCATTCATTATCACGGTCATGTCTTGAACTTCTTAAGAATTTCTTGGAAGAGTTTCTTCTTGTGGAAGAGTGATTAGAACAAGTGTAACTGTGATAGTGAACAACAAAAAAAACTACAACTAAATCCTACAGTACTATAGTCATTCATCATTCATCATTATAATCTTTTGGAAGAATGTCTTCTTGTGGAAGAGTTAGAATGAATATAACTACAGTAGCTGATTAAAAACAACTATGAATTCAACTCCTAATCCTACAATACTATAGTCATTTTCCCATTCATCATTATAGTCTTTTGGAAGAGCGTCTTCTTGTGGAAGAGTTAGAATGAGTACGACTACAGTAGCTAATTAAAACAACTATTAATTCAAATTCAAAACGTAAAGGCAGCTAGAAGACTTATCTAATTTACGCAAAATAAATCCGTGCAAGAGGCGGGGGCCCTCTACCACCTGACGGAATTCAACTCCAAATTAAATCACGCTTTCAAAACAACACGGTCTGCTCCATTAAAGATGAAATAGTTTGAACATAACACTCTGCGTCTTCAGGAATGTAGCACAGAGTCTAAACAAAATCTAGCATCAAATCTAACATAAAATCTCTAACATAGCTCTCGGTCTCCCAAGCGTTTATAAAGCAAATGCACATAACAATAATTGCAATAATTCAGGAACACTGTCTTTCCTTATTGGAATCATGTTAGGACTCTTTGAAGTGGCTGCGTGAAGAGGAAAAGACATCTGGACTGAGACAGTCCTAATAGAAGTCTTCCTTCCTAAATGTGTTCCCCACGTTCAAAACCATACCCAGAATTCGTTTCTTCCTCCATGATGAACAACGAACCATGTAGACATGACGTGGATCATTTACCTCTTGATTTTTATAAAGTACTTGGAGATTATAAACATGTGAAATGAGCTGAATGCTTTAGTTAAAACTCTGAGAATGTGTATTCTGATGATTAAAGTCAAATGCTTTACAATGGCAAAAATCACAAAATTTAACAAGTCAGTCATGTAAATCATTCTAGAAGTAATTTTAACTATATTCATTGATCAATTGGGTCTAAGATAGCAATGGACAAGGGAAAATGAGGTAAAATGAGGTGAAGGAAAGCACAATTGTGAGGCTCAACAATCATATCATAGATTGTGTCCAGTGGAAGATCATGTTACTTTCATACATTCCCATGGAGGATCACGATGCTGATATCTTGATGAAGGCGCTCACCAGGAGAAAATTCAAATACCACAAAGGCAGGATAGGGGTGGAAGATAATCCTTATCTTGTTGAGAGGGAGTGTTGATATTGCAACAAGATGATGAGCTTAGTGAAAAGAGTCGCCTTCACGAAGTGGGCCCGCAAGCTATTTTTGGCGCAAAGTCTATTTTTAGACATATGGATCATGCTCTATGAGTTGCAGGATGCTATTTGTGGATGGTTGGTCAAGTTGGAAAAAATAGATGGAATTCTATTTTTAGACATACTGGGCAGAATCTGTTTTTAGATTTCCAGTCTAAAAATAGATATGTCAAATATTATTAGCTCTTAATAATATTTAGACTCTAAAAATGATCTTATTCTCTTGGATCACTTCAGTTAAGTGCACAGATGTGGCACAGGAGCTGACAGAAGGAATTACACTATTCTTGAGGGTTATGTGGAGCTATTGCATGGATACTTAGCTAGAAATCATGTGACAGAGTTTGGTGGAGTTGATTGAGGAATTTAGTGGAGTTGTGTTCAGTTTAACTAATCTAAACATAGTTGAGCTATTTGTATTCAGTTTAACTAATTGATACAATTAGTGAGCGTGGTGTGAATTAATTATTAATTAATTCACTAATTATAAAATCATTAATCAACTAAAGAATGCATCAGTTAACTTTAGTGCATGGACAGTTTCAGTGGAGACCTGTGCAGAAATAGGTGAAAGCATAGGTTAACTATCAGTTGTGACTATATTGTTGCATATTTGCAACAAATAGTGATTGGTGAAGCTCATGAGGATTGCGCAGTACAAGCTAGGTGGTTTATGTTATTTAATGAGCCATCCCATAGCATTTATTACGCAATAGAGGCTGGCTATCAAGTGGTAAAATATGGGAGTATGTGTTTTGCTAGATCTAGCTTGATAGTGTGTAGCAATTTGAGGTTTTGCTGAGAGCTTGTGAGGAGCTTTGTACAATTATTGTTACATGATATCCATGACATATAATATACATATAGTTGGGGTTTTCAGCTTTAATCTTTCCAATTAAATACTGTGTTCATATGTGTGATTGTTTATGGTTTTAATGTGTGCATGCAATTGATTATATTTCCGCATGTAATGATCAATGGTAGAAGAGATTCTATATTACGCATGAAGCTAAAGTAGTGTGTGATCAGGAGAATCTTGGTGAATAATATATCAGTTATTCAAATTTCTACATATGCATGTATATATCCAGGTTCTCCTGATCTAACAATATTTATCTTCTTGCTAAATATAGAATCCTTCCACTGTTAACCTTATGCGGAAATTTGAAAACTCAATTGCAAACACATGAAGCAATAAAAAAAATCACACATAACACAGTTTTTTAACGGGAAAGCCTGAAGCTAAAAACCCCAACTATCATATATTATGTATCATGGAGATCATGTAACAATTTCATACAAAGATTAGTACATCAAGCTCTCAATACGATCAATCGTCACACACTAACAAGAAGAAATTTGCAAATCCATGCACTGATTTCTTGCCACCTAATAGCCTGCCTCTATTACGCAATCCCTGCTGAAGAAGACCCCTGAATGAATTCGAATATACCTTGCCTTGATTGCACAATCCTCATTGGCAACTCCAATGTGTGTGTGATGCAATCAATGCATCATTGTAGTCACAACAGATATTCCATCTCACCCTTTCACCTATCTCTCCACTGGGTCTCCACTGGAACTGTCATGCACTATATTTAACTATTGTATTTGTTTAGTTGATTAATGAGTTATTATTTGTGAATTAATTAAATAATTAATTCACTTAACTCTCACTAGTGTATCATTCAGTTAGACTAGATACAACTAGCTCAACTGAGTTTAACTCCATTAACCGAGTTAAACTGAATAATAACTCCATGAACTACTCTTCCAAATTTGTCATAACTTTGCCACTTTAGTTCTAATTGAGTCCTCATGTATGAACCACTAGTAAACCCTAGGAATTACGTAATTCCTTTAGCCCACTGATTTTCCAAATCTGTACACTGAAATAAAGTTCTCCAAGAGAACAAGTTGATATTTAGAGTCTGATTATTATTAAGGGCTAATGATAATCAACACATCTATTTTTATATCGAAGATCTATAAACAGACTTCACCTAATATTCTAAAAATAGAATTTCATCTATTTTTCCATCTTGACCAAACATCCACATATAGCATCCTGCAACTTCTGAAATATGATCACCATGTCTAAAAATAGACATAGTCTAAAAATAGACTGACACCTTAAAATAGCCAGCAGGCCCACTTAGCGAAGGTGACTGATTTTCACTAAGCTCATCATCTTTTTGAATCTCAACAGTCAACTCCCATGATCACTGGATGCAAGCTATGTGCTGATGATGGATCCACAGATGTAGATCAAAGACTTTACAAATCTATGATAGGAAGTTTGCTATACCTAACTCCCTCTAGAATAGAAATTATGTTGGTAGTAGGACTTGTGGCAAGATATCAAGCAACACCAAAACAAAATCACTTGCTATCAATCAAGAGGATATTTAGAAATCTGCAAGAAACTGCACATTATGGCCTATGGTATCCGAAAGGCAAAGACTTCACATTGATAGCATATACAGATGAAAATTGGGCCAGTTGTGTTGATGATAGGAAAAGCACAAGTGGAGGTACATTTTATTTGGGAGAAAGTATGGTGCCATGGTTAAGCAAGAAGAAAACATCTGTCTCTCTATCTATAACAGAAGTGAAATACATAGCAGCAACAACTTGTTGCACACAAGTAATGTGGATGAAACAAACTCTCCAAGACATGAAGGTAAGCATCAATGAACCCGTTTCTATCAAATATGACAATATAAGTGCAATAGGTATATAAAAATATCCAGTACTTCATTTGAAAACCAAGCACATCCCAATAAATTACCACTTCCTCAGAGAAAAAGTAGCAGAAAAAATAGTAAATATGGAGTATGTACCAACAAATGAACAAAAAACATACATAATCACAAAACCTCTTGCTAGATAACCATTCAAATATCTAAGACACAAAATATGGGTAGTGTCTATAGATGATACTCTCTCATACGATCAGAAAATAAAATAAAATGATGATACACCAGCAAAGACTTCCATATAAGGAACAAAAATAGTATAGTAGATAAGTCAATATCAGACAAGAAGAATAATTACAGGGGGTAAGCAACCCATAAAAGGTGTCACAGAAGAGCTAGAACTATGGAACAGTGGTATGGTACAGGTCCTCAAGATCAGGGTATTACGACATAAGTACATAAAAATACCAACACATATCACATCTATCAAGAAGTAAGAGACATAAGTACAAAAAATTCTATGGTGACAATCCTTCGATGCAATCTCAATAATGTTCAAAGTGTTCTCCCAACAACTCTTGTACTCCAATCTGGAACAACAAGGTATAAATTCAGAAGAAGAAGGCCTAAGCACAACTCATAGAAATGAAATGCAAAGATAAAATCTACACTTTGAAATGTGAAACCCTTTGCCATTGATCTCAAAGGGGGAGGAAAAGCAAGCAGAAGAAGAAAGGCTCTTCTGAAAAGAAAGCAGAGGAAGAAAGAAACTTCTCAGAATGAAAGTGGGAGGAAGTCCTGGAGGATGTATTGGAGTATTGGTAGATGTGTTTCCATCAATTCGAAAGGGGAAGACTGTTGGAAATATTTTCATTGATGGTAAAGAAGCAGAAAAAGTAGAAGAGAAGTAGCAAAGGAAGCAGAGAAGCAGCAAAGGTAGCAGAGAAGCAGAAAAGGAAACATAGAAGCAAAAAACATAGTAGAGAAGAAGAAAAGGCATGCATCATGCGTAATAATCCCAAATCATAGTGAATGAAGAATGCAAAACAAGATCAGGAGGAGTAGCATGGAGGAACTAGTGTTGCAGAGTGGCGACAGTATAAATATGAAGAGAGAATCACGTTGAAGAATACAGAACAAGCTCAGGAGGAGTAGCATGGAGGAGCTGGTGTTTTAGAGAGGCGACAAGATAAAAAAATAAAAAATAAACTAATGCAGAGAACAATTAGAAAATTTCCAAATGTGGTGAACAAAAGGTTAGAATTAGATCACAAAACTGAAGGCGAGATATGGACAAACGAGATCAAATCGCATTAGGAACAATTTCACAAATCGCAACTTTTAAGAGTTTAGCGTTAAGGCGTCGCTTGGTAAGTTAATTTGGTTGCGATGCAAAGTAGAGGAGCCATGTGTGATCTTAAAGGTTACCTATTAAGAGTTCACTCGGTATGGTAAGTTGTATGTGATGCGATGAGGGAAGAACCATGGGTCAGCATTGTGCACGATCGCACATCATAGATCTTAAAGGTTACCGTTAAGAGTTAGCATGGCATGGTAAGTTGTATGTGATGCGATGAGGAAATATCCACGTGTCAGCACTGTGCACCAATGCAGATATTGCAGATCGAAAGAAATAAGGTTTAGCTGCTAAGTTAAATCGTAAAGGTTGCGAAGTGCGATCGCCTGTGATTGGTGGAAAGTGTTTTTGGACCCTCCAGTAAAGAAGTCCCCCCTGTATGTAATTTCTTTTGGATTTATGTATAATCGGGATTCAAGTAATATTTTATGATTTCATGCATATTCTGATATATTTGTAAAACATTAAAAGCTGCGGGCAAGCAATGTGCAACGTATTGTGATTGGTAAAGTAGTGTGGGACCCGATAACCCCTATTCCACGTCTGTTTTGTGTGCTATGTTAATAAGGTATGCGCTGCTTGATCACTAATGTATGTATGTGGAATAAAATCTGATATTGTACTCTGTTGTGTTAGAAGGGATTCTATGTGGGTTGAGAGAAAAGGCTGAACGTGGATGAAAAGACCTAGGTAACAAAAGGAAAATAGTGAACACAACAATTAAAGGCTCAGGTAAGTAAGAGGACCCGACCTTGTGCAGAATAGTGCAACAACATGGGTTGAGTCGGGCAAAAAGGGAAGCTATGTAGCATAGTTTAAATATAACTGTAGAAAAAGAAAAGACAAAGGAACAACAAGCAAAAGAGGACAAACACACAACAAAGCTAGGAAGATGAAAGGAATGAATTGGAATATTATTGTAGCTGTAAATGTATTAATTATTTTATATTGTTTTTGATGCAAAGGAAATTCTTCGTAGGCAAAGAAAAAATCCAATTTAATAGTGAAATGAGTGTATCTAATGTCGTAAAATCTTGAATATGCTAAGTGAGGAAATGAATCGGTGGAAGGGAAGAATCATGCCTATTCACTTCATATTCCCATATGGAATAAAAATGGTCATGAAGTAATCTATATAAATGATGTTATTGTAATGTGCATAAATACGTTAGAGAGTGGAAGAATAAGAAAGAGAATATACAAAAGCTACGAAGATCCAGAGCTAATATAAAGTAGATTTGAAGGCTGGAAGGACAACAGTGAAGGAGTAAAATAGATATGATATCCAGGTAAATCAACATATGATTTTATTGTAGTGTGAGGAAGTTGGTGCTTCCATATCAAGTTGTAGCTTGATAGATGTCCAGTTGTAGCCGGTTGAGGTAGGAGCCTCTTATGGGTTGTATCTTGTAGAAAATAGATGGGAGTTGGAGCTTCCTTGTAAGTAGTAGTTTGTAGAATTTGAGGTAGTAGCCTCCTGTAGGTTGGAGCCTACAAAAAATCAGTGGTGAGAGGGAGTTGGAGCTTGCCTTTGAATCACAAAAATAATAATATGTGGTGTTCTCCCTTATGATTTTCCACTTATATCTGTTGTCTATATGCATGATGATTCTGTGTTGATGTTCTATATTTAATCTGCTTAATACTTTATACTCACATATTAAGATTTTTGTTTCATTATACATTAAGTTGATCATGAAATGAAGGTGTAAATAAGTTTAAAAGAAAGTTTTAAAATTCCATAAATGTATTAAACTGATTCACCCCCCCTCTTAGTTTGACTAAGGGTTCAACATCAGTGACATCATAGGAAAGCTTGGATCATATGGATGGTTTCTTGGGCCATATGAAAAACATGTGCATTGTGAGTTTCAACCACCTCCCCCCAGTTCCAAATCCTAATGGTAATTTGTTGTGTCTTAAGATTACTATTTTTTTGGTACTAATTCCTTCTCATGTTTTGGACAACCAAATGGAAATGGCTCAAATTTAGCATTTTTGGAAATTTTCTACTGGCCAACAAATATGGTAGGAGCAAGGGTCGTATAATTTTGTCATTTTGTGGATCTAATTTTTATCTATAAATGAAAAAGCTTTGACTTACAAAAAAACAAGTGCATGGCATGGAAACAAATGTTTTCAATTGGTTCACATTGACATTTATGGACCTCTACAGCCTTCTATAGGAGGTTGTAAATATCTTTTAATTTTCATTCATGATTTTAGTCAAATGAATTGGGTTTATTTTTTTAAAAGTAAAAGCTAGAAAACATTGAAAAACTCAAAAAATTTCACCGATGGGTTGAACATGAAGTTAAAGAAAAAAATGGCAATCTCAGGACAGATAACAAAGGGGGATTAACACCCAATGAATCCCAAGATTGTTACACAGACAACGGTATCAAAATATAATTTACAAATGCCTACACTCCCAAATAGAATGGAGTAACAAAAATAATTAATTACACCATTCGATATGGTGAGATCCATGTTAACTTTAAGAAGTTTGAGTACTTCATATTAGGCAGAAGTAGTACATACTACAGTATACTTAAGGAACATATCTTTTACTACTTCTATGTATGGAAATACACAATATGAAACATGGTTTGGTTTTAAACCTCAAGCTAAAAATCTCGAGCTTTTGGTTCAGTATGTTATGCTTTAGTTCCGAAAGAAATGTGAACTAAGCTCAATTCATGAAGTTTGAAGTGCATATTTATTGGATATTCTAATGAAAGAAAGGGAATCATATTGTATTATTTCTAATGGAAATGTTATTGTCAATCAAGAAGTTATACTTGATGAAAAAAAAACCAAGAGTGCTAGAGAGATGGAAATTATTCTACAGAAATTTGAAACTCATGGTGACAAAAAGAAAATAAGAACAAAAAATTAACCAAGTACACGACATTGGTATGTAATTGAATCACATCAAATTAAACTATGATACCCTAAAAGTGCATGCACCAAATAAAATAGAGGGTAGCTATGTTATAAAGGGAAAAAAGGGTTTCTTTCTACATATATTATAATTTTTTGATGGTATGAAATGAAATGAAGTGAATCCATGTTCAAGAGAATATGTTGAATGACATGATAGGATAATGAAGTTAAAGTGATTATTCACAAGATAATTTTATGTATGTTCTCCTAACATAATAGCTTTAGTTATTTTTAAAGTTCTCCTCTAATTACCTTGCTAATCATAATTGATATTTTCACTTATTAGGTGGTATGTGTAGCATACTCAACTCCCATGTGGGGCATGTTACTACCAAGTAAAATTATGATACCATTATGTAATGTACCTAGTCTCAATGCTGGTGTTGATTTTATAGTGCTAATTAGACAATCACATTTTTTTGCAACTAATAATCGTTTCAAATGATATATTATATTAATTTAACACACTCATAAACATAATTAAATAATTACACTCAGAAAATTCAGTCTGTAAAACATTGATTGTCTCATAAATTTGTCTCCTTAGAAACTTCAGCCTCTTCAAGTAGCTTCCAACATGAGAGAGAGAGAGAGAGAGAAATGTGAATGATAAGTGAGTAAATTATAAGTTCAAGTGTATTTTTTATAGTGATATTAGGGTTCTCAAATAGGTGAGTCTTTTTTAAAATTAAATTAAAATTTAAAATTAAATTAAATTTTATTTCTTCTAAATAGTTGGGGAATACCTCCCACAACTACCCAAAGATCAGCAAGAATTAGGTTATATTCCACCCACATAGTGTTTGACTTTGTTAAATTGTTCCTCCATAATTTATGCTAGTCTTTGCATAAATTTAGGTAGAATGAAAAAGTAAATATGCACTACATTCTTAATATTAATTCGGTAATTAAACACATATAATAGACATTATTGTCCACAATAATTTATGAAATTATTTGGATAATTTAGGTTGGAGTCAATACAACAAAAAGGAAATTGGTGAGGTTCATGCCTATGATGAACCTTTAAGGTTCATCAACAATGTTGCATATGGTGACGATCCTTAAAAAAACATTGTTGTAAGTGCATATAGTGACGATGATTTAATGTTTGTCACTAAAATAATTTTCAATGAAACTTTTGGTAAGGGTTGTTAAAGGCCCTTCACTATTTCTCTCTTTGGTGACACTTATAGTGACGATATTTTGTTGGCACTCACCAAATTTGTTTTTGGTTACTTTTGGTGATGGTCAAAAAATGTTCGTCATCATTGATCATTCCAATGAGTTTTTTATGGTGTTATGTGATTGTTATTATATTTTTTTTATTATCAAAAGTTAATGATTTAAGACCATTGTTAAGGAGTATTTTTACTTATTTTTCCAAGGCCATAATGTTTAGAGTCAATGCAATTGTTAAGAAGTAATTAGTGTGTATCATTTCCCTTAAGTAATGAGAATATAGTTTTTCTATGAGTCAACACATGATTCATATCTATTAGGTTTATTATCTAGAAAATTTCCTTTAGATGAATTTTATCAAGTGTGTGTAGGAACCACATTCTTTAATACATAAAAAGCTATGTAAATTATATTAATGAGAGATACCTAGAACTCATCAACACTCCTAGCACACCTTGACATGATTTGGCACACAATAACATTCCTTGGCACCTTGCATGTCTTGGAACATCTTTCTACCTAGAATATATTTCCATGACTAGGATTCCCAAGCACATTTTTACATGCCCTAGCACAAAATTGCACTCCCCTAGAATGTTTTGGGATGCCTCGTAGTCCTTAGCATGCCTTGGAGCACCTTGGCAGACATTGATATACATTATCACTTGGAACACATTGGCACTTGGCATGTATTCAAACCTTTTCCTTAGTGTGTATAGCATGCCCCTTTTGAAAAAGGTAAAGTCATGACTTATTAACCCTCTTATGTGTTCATTTGCTTAAATTTGATCTTGGTTCTCCCTTTCGTTTCCTTGACACTCCTTGACACCTATTGGAACACTCTAACACCCTACACATCCTACCATGCCTAAGCACTTGACATGTCTTGGCATGCCTTGTCACTATTTCACACATATTAGCACACCTTCTAACTCTATATGTCACTCTAGAAATTCTTGACATGCCCTGGTATTCCCTAGAGTGACTTACCACTACCTGTCATACCTTATCACTCCCTCCTTGGCATGCCTAACACTCATTGACACTCCCTAGCATACCCTCATATTCATTCATTTCCATGAATTTTTACCTAGTTTTCCCTTATGTTTCCCTAGTACTCCCTAACACTCCTTGGCATGCATTAGCACTCTTTGGAACACCTTATCAATATTTTACATATCGTGCCACTCCATAACATGTATAACACTCCCTAGTGCACATTGGCATTTGGAAATTCTTAGCATGCCTGACATACATTGAGATACCTTGGTCTGTTTTGGCATGTGTTGGAATGGTTTTGGCATGGTTTAAGATTAAATTTATTTGAGATAAATTATTGGAAAGTAAGAGAGAAGTAATAGAGGAATATTTGGCACTTAGCATGTATTGGTATTTAATGTTAGTGTTCCTAGCATTCCCCTCATCGAATTAATAAATATTGGTTAATTATGATAATAACCAAGAGCTAACACTCCTCTACTGTCCCTAACATTCCTTGGCACTTGGCATGCAATGACACACAAAAAAATGCCTTGGAACCTAGTGATATTCCTTGGAACATATTAGCATGCCTAGTATGCCTGAGAACATATTGGCATTGAATGGAATCTAAATCATGGGAACAAATTTGCTCAAAATTCAAAGTGTTTAGAAAGGTGTGGAACCTGAACGAATGCAACCAACTCAT
This sequence comes from Pinus albicaulis, assembly GCA_034641835.2. Lineage (NCBI taxonomy): Eukaryota > Viridiplantae > Streptophyta > Pinopsida > Pinales > Pinaceae > Pinus > Pinus albicaulis. The sequence goes on along the minus strand of CM076584.1, from coordinate 86,109,278 downwards.
TGCCATGTTTCTAATGCAATTTGTTTCGTCGAAAACCTACTCTGAATGAAGGAGTTAGAGCTTGCTAACCATCGTGCAGAACAGAAAAAATTTGGATAGAATGTTGATAGGGATTCTAGGCATCCGTACAGCATAGTCAGCAAAAGGTATATTCCATGGAATATTCCCAAAATATTCCCCATGTGGGCCACTCAGGTGCTGACACTTATCTTGTTGTGATTGCCTATTTCTGGATGTGTTGGAAAATTTTGATTGGCTGCTAGAGAGCCAATGGAATACTAACACGTGGCTAGCTCAGAGGCCACCACATGCCCCTCCCAAGATCAAAAATTTGGTTAAGTTAGAGGGTCAAATTTTAAATATATGTTATGGTAAAATTTTATGGAGGCGCAGGGCTCGACCTCACGACCTCCCAGACACAAGCGCCACAGTCTACCACTATTCCCGCACCATGAGTCTTAATAGAATATGGGTGATGGAAATATTTATGTTTTCAATTTGAAATGGGTGGGGAGAGAATGGGGACAGACTCGTGGGGCCATCCCCTCACCATACAACCACGGAGCATAACCTGAGGCGGAAACCAACACTAATTGCGTCATTTGCACATTAATCCATCAACTAACCCGCGATTAGCACTAATTAACTTTGACTTTAATTCGGTAGAGTTTTTGGAGGAGTGCCAACTTTGGTGAAATTTGCTAAACTAACTCCAGTGAACTATAGTCTATTAGATTTGGTAGATGTTTTCTAGGAGAAACTGTGATATGTCATAACTTGGGCATTTTTCGACAAAATTGAGTATAGGAAGAGGCTAGGTAACCATTTCTTAGAATTATAGACCCATTTAAATAGGTTTCAGAGGCAGAGGAGCACTTCTTGACGACGTTTTATCCACTTGAAGATAAAATATGCCCTGGGCCAACAAGAGAGGAGGCCATCCCTAGAGGACCTGTGGAACAATTGAAGAGCCAGAAGAGGCTACTCAGGGGTTTATGGATGCTATGAATCCATTGGTAATTTTTTGTTTGTTTAGAGAACATATTTCAATTCAAATTCCAGGTTGAACCAGGAGGGTGTATGGATCATTTAGATATTAAGCCATTTATTGGAGGATTTTGAAATGGAGATGATCTTGTAGGGATCTTCTAGCCTCCATATGTTTGCAGTAATAGCCTTTAAAACAATGCTATAGCATTTTCCTCATATTTTCTCTTTATGTGTTTTACAAAAAAATACTGTTGATGTACTTACATTTATTGAAGTAAAAATTTGATGCTCTTTCATATATGAGTAAATGATATTTGTAAGATGCTCATGTGTTGCTGATGGTTTCAGGCTTGACTATAGGTTAGTAAGTGTGTGGTAAAGGTACTTTGCATGAGTTGTTTCTTTTTAGGAGAAGCTTTCCATTTCATTTCAGCACATTGATGTACCCTTCATTTTGAATTTGGAGCATAGTAACAATGAATCATGCCTTAGATATGATTCAAGGAGATGTAGCCCAGGCAGGGCGAAATCCTTCATCAAATGTCTTATGTCCTGCTATATGATCTAAAAATGTGAGAACTTCAAATTTCTAATACAAATATTGACTGTAGGGGCATTTACTAGATATGTCACCTTTAAAGAAAGGATGAGATCCAGAATCTATCTGGCCCTTTACAGACTCTGCCTAAACAAATATTAGAATTAATCACTAATGATCTGGAAATGGAACTACTTGTTTTCTAGTGCAAGCTATTCATTATCCATAAACTTATGTGTGCAGACTGTTTAATATATTTTTCATTTGGAACAAAGTTCTTTTGGTGAATTTATGAGTCTTTTTGTGTATAGGAGGCTTATTTATTTTTATTTTTTAACATATTTAACTCTAGAAAAACACATCAATATAAATCACATATATAACACAGCATATGATAAGGTAGTTCAACCCTCCTGGGCTACATCTTTCGGGTCCAAGGCCCCCAAATGGGCATGTCCTTCCTCTTATTATGCTCAAAATTAGTTATACAGTGTGAAGAAAGCCTAAAAAGGCAAAAATAGTTGTAGAAATGAGTTCAGAACACTAAAAATAGTAAATATAGGCTTTTGTTTCACCTCCAAAGGTTAACCATAGCCCAATACAACTCCAACACTCCCTATGCCCTGATGGCTCTCCAAGATTCTATGCTGAAAAAGTGTAAAAATTATATAACTTATGTGTTATATATCCAAGATTCTCCTAATCACACACTATTTTAACTTCATGCACAATGCAAAATCTATTCCACTATTGATCATCACATGCGGAAATTAAATCAATTGCAATGCACACATGAAACCATAAAAATTCACACACATTAACACAGTTGTTTAACGGGAAAGCCTGAAGCTAAAAACCCCAACTATATGTATATAATATATGTCATAGAGATCATGTAACAATCCTCATACAAAGCTGAACATGTCAAGCTCTCAGTACAATACAACCGCTACACACTAATCAGGCCCGATCTTGGAAATCCATGCACCGATCTCTGCCACCTGCTAGCCTGCCTCTACTACGCAATCCCTGCTGAAGAATGGCTCTGAATGAAATAAAATTCATCCAGCCTTGCTCACACAATCCTCATTGGCATCTCCACTGAGTGTTGGATGCAATCAATGCATCACTATAGTCACAACTGAGAGTCACACTTGCTCTTTCACCTACCTCTCCTTAGAGTCTCTAAACTATCATGCAACGTAGTTAAGATTAGACCTTATTCTTGGGATTTGATTAATGAGTTATTATTTAGTGAATTAATTAACTAATAAATTCCCCACCACTCTCATAGTGTATCAATCGATTAGACTAGATACAACTAACCAACTGAGTCATAAATTTGTTAAATAAATAGCTCACTGAGACAACCTATAACTCACAACCCTATCCACTTAGTTTATTTGTAGTCCCTCATGAATTAGCTCCTATTAAACTATTAGGAATACAGCATGTGTGTTCATTACTGTCAGCTCACATGCACATGCACATACTGCATCCTTCCAGGAGGTATCAGAGAAAGGTAAAGATAATGTTTGGTCAAATATTATTAAAGATAATAATATTGAAACATATCTATTTTATCAAAATCAAAAGCATGATTAAAGCCCAATATGTCTAAAAATAGAAGTCCATCTATTTTTCCAACTTGACCAACCATCCACAAATAGCATCCTGCAACTCATAGAATATGATCGACATGTCTAAAAATAGACATAGTCTAAAAATAGACTTTGCGCCAAAAATGGCCTGCGGGCCCACTTAGTGAAGGCAACTCTTTTCACTAGGCTCATAATCTTGTTGAATCTCAACAAAAAGTACCTGAATATGAGCTATGTTGCCTCTGTAACCTGCACCATTGGCTCTGGAATTCTCAAAATACCCAAAATAAATAAAAAAAATCACTCCAAATGGTCTTCCCTAGCAAAAGTTATGAAAAAAACAACTTTTTGCCTAATCAGGGCTAGAAAACCTCCACCAAATGTGGTGGAACTATAGATAGTTCCACTATTTTAGGAACCGGCACCAAATCTAGGCTCTCTGCCATAAAAACCACTACGGATAAGGGCTGACATTAAAGGTTGGAATCTGCGGTCACATGCCATTCCACGTAACCATCGGCATTTTATGTGGGGATCTACGGTTATATACAACCGTTATAACCATAGCATTAAACTTAAATTAAAAACCCCACCTTTAAACATGTGACCGTTGCAATATCACATAAACTTTAACCGTTTTTTATTCCGCCGGTGGAGTTAGCCTTTGGATCTCCACTTGTAGTCACGTTGCAGAGGGGGTTGGCCCCCTTACGGGCCCGCCCGTTCATATTTTAAAGTTTAAATATAAAATTTCGCCCATAATTATTAAGAAATTCTGATAGCTCGCCCAATCAGGCCACCCTGCTGGCAGCGACCAGACCCGGGTTCGAACCTTGCCGATGCCATATGATAATTTTAGACAACCATTGTTTGACTTCTTGGGGCCACGTGGCGGCCTTGGGGCATGCGATGCGGCGCCCCCTCATTGGTCTGTTTAGAATATTCTGTAGAATATTTTGTGGGATATTTTTAGAATATTTTGTGGAATATTCTTTTTTTAATAATTTTTTATTCAAAGTCAAACTGATTCAAATTGGGCTTTTCCCTGAAATTGGGAAATTTCAAACTTGAATATCTTTCTCATACAGCATCGGTTTTGAGTGTTGTTCACGGCTACAGGATCTTTTTTATGAGACCTTTCCTGTCATTCTAGTTTCATCCAATTCTGAGAAAATAAAATTTTGAGCATTTTCTCCAATTAGGACATGATCACCTGATCACACCTCCCAAATGGGAAGATTTTGGACCCATAAAATCTCTCTGATTAAAAAAAATGAATATGAGGAGACTGATTCTCCACTCTTCCAACTTTGAACCACTGAAATCTTCCCGATTTCATCAAATTAAGCCTTTCATAAAAAGATAAATTGTTCCTTGAATTCACTGATCGACCGTTGCTAAAACTGACTTTGTCATGATGCAAATTCTTAAAATTTTCAGAACAACAACTATATTTTGCAGAAATCATATTTTTTCTACAATGATAAAACCTCAAAGAAGACTTAAAATAAGATTCATTTTGCCAATTGTTCACATGGCGAATTTTTGCTGAATGAGCCCTATACTTGTGCCGAATCCCGACCAAGTTTTCTCGCCATCCCAATCTGCCATTCTGAAACCAACATTGACCCATGCTGAACTGTGTGCCCTCTTTGCTTGCATGCCTTTCCACCTCATGGACTCTTGCATTGCTTTGCACCAATACTTCGTTCTCTGCACCGATCGACACCAAAGGTACCTTGTGCAACAAATTGTCATCTTATTTCAAAGATGAACTATTATTAGACTGAAACATATCATTAGCAATATCATGAAAAGGTAAATGTACAAAATCTTGTCATTTAATCATTAACAAAGTCAGATTTTGACTTGCATTAACTAGCCTTTTCAATTTCCTTGCATGGACTAAAGAATATTCTAGCTTCTTCTTATGTGCTCTCACAATGTACTCTTTTCCATCCTTGAACAAGTGATACTTATTCTCATGGCGATGGAATATTTCCTTTCTATCATAGAAATATGGACTACCCAACACAACACCTGTTATTTCAAGAGGTACTACATCAAGTTCAACCCAATCAACATAATGAGATGTTATGGCAAAGCACAAGATGCACTTCTTTGAGACTTGTAAGTTTGCATCCTTGAATATCCACCCAAGTGGATAAGGCTTTGGATGTGGAATTGTCTCAAGTTTCAGCTATTTGACCAAGTCTTCTAAGATGAGATTAGTTTGAGACCCACTATCAAAAAGTGTGTCTATCTTTGTGTGGTTTGAGATTATCCTCACATGAAATAGCTCTATCCTCCTCTTTTCATTTTGAGTTTCTTTGTGACAGTTTAATGTGCTAGAACTGGGATTCATGACTTGTAAAACCTCTTTCCCTTTATGTTCTTTAATACCATGGCGATAATTTTTGTCTCATCACTTTATTCAGACCCTAAGTCCTGTTCAACTGTTGCAACAATTTTTCCCTTTTCTTTGGTTTTGTCTTTGTTTTTATATTTCTATGGTTTCAACTCCGGATGAAGCTTCCAACAATGATCTTTATTGTGGCTTGTTTTTGAACATTTCTTGCAAAATAATCTCCCTTTTTCCTTTCTAAAATTTGCAATCCTTTTTCTTCCTTTGCTTTTAAAATCACTACCCTCATTCAGTGCACCAAAAGTGTTTTTCCCTCTAGCCTCTAAATGCATAGCTTGTACACAAACTTCGTCTATACTAGTAGGATTAAACATAAGGATAGTATGTATAAGTTAATTATGCAGACCACCTATATACTTCAGCAAAGTATCTTGACTTTTTAGGTCTACTCCTAACAAAAATGCTCTTCTCCCAAAATCTTGAGTATATTCTTGAACACTTTGTCCTTTAAGCTGTCTAAAGTTTTGTCAATTCATTATAACCTTTTGTAGATGAACAAGAGGATAAAATTGTTTCTTGATTGCAGAAATAAACTTAGTCCATGATAGAGTAATCTTACCATGTTTCTTGATTTCATCCCTAGTTTTGGCTTCCCACAAAACCAATGTTGCTCCATCCATCCTTAGTGAGGCTAGTTGCATTTTCGTTTCATCATCATGCAGATTTTGAATCCTTAAATAGACCTCCAGTTGTCTGATCCAATTATCTAATTTCTCTGCATTAACATCACCATTAAAAATTGGCAATTCAAATTTGACATAAAGCTTTAGAAAAGCATTTTTACCAGTGGTTTTCGACTTATGTGACTGATTTACCAAAGTCGAAGAAGATGATGACGAGGAAGAAGATGACAATGGAGATGAAGGATCACCATTTCCTCCATTCCGTTTCTTTGACTTATCATTGTCCTTCCTTCCTCCTGAGGAATATCCTACTTCTCTTTGGTTTTTATATCTCTCTCCAGCAATTATATCATCTCTTTCTTGATAGAGGATCCTTACCATTTTAGTGATATCCAAGAAATCTTTCCGAAAAACCCTTTCATCTTCCTTGGGATCCATTTTTTCATGAGCTTCTACTTCTCTTGAAGACATGTTTGTAGTTGCTTATAAGGCTATTGAGGGTGAGATAGAAGGTGGAGATAATGGTACCCTGGACCTCCTTGGTTGAGGATTGTCTTGTGCTCTAACTAATTTTTCTTCCCCTCTTTTAAGTTTAAGCCTAGTAAGCAACAAATTTACAAAACAGTAAAATATTTCTTTGCAAAAAACTCAAAATTTGAGCTCAAACCTATGCTCTGATACCAATCTGATCTGAAAATTTGAGAACTTCAAATTTCTAATACAGAGATTTAATGTAGGGGCATTTACTAGATATGTCACCTTTAAAGAAAGGATGAGATCCAGAAGGTATCTGGCCCTTTACAAACTCTGCCTAAAGAAATAATAGAAGTAATCACTAATGATCTAGAAATTAAACTACTTGTTTTCCAGTGCTATCCATAAACTTATTTGTGCAAATTTTTTAATATGATTTGCAACTGGAACAAAGTGCTTTTGGTGAATTTCTGAGTCTTTTTGTGTGTAGGAGGCTTATTTATTTTTACTATTTAACATATTTAACTATGGAGAAACACAACAATATACATAAAATATATAACTCAGCATATGATAAGGCGGTTCACCCCTCCTGGGCTACATATGCTAGGTCTAAGGCCCCCAAATGGGCATGTCCTTGCTCTTATTATGCTCAAAATTAGTTATACAGCATGAAGAAAGCCTAAAGAGGAAAAAATAGCTGTAGAAATGAGTTCAGAACACTGAAAATAGTAAATATGGGCTTTTTTTTCACCTCCAAAGGTTAACCATAGCCTAATACAACTCCAACACTCCCTAGGCCCTGATGGCTTTCCAGGCTTCTCTGCTGAAAAGGTACCTGAAGATGAGCTCTGTTGCCTCTGCAACCTACACCATTGGCTCTAGAATGCTCAAAATACCCCCAAAAAAAAAATTGCTCCAAATGGTCTTCCCTAGCAAAAGTTATGACCAAAACAACTTTTTGCCTAATCAGGGCTAGAAAACCTCCACCAAATGTGGTGGAACTGCAGATAGTTCCACTATTTTAGGGACTAGCACCAAATCTAGACTCTTCACCATGAAAACCACTACGGATATGGGCTGGCATTAAATTTTGGAATCTGCGGTCACATGCCATTCCACGTAACCATCGACATTTTGTGTGGGGAGCTATGGTTATATACAAATGTTCTAACTATAGCATTAAATTTCAATTAAAAACCCCGCCTTTAAACACATGATCGTTGCAATATCACATAAATGTTAATCATTTGTTATTCCGCCGGTGGAGTTAGCCTTTGGATCTCTGCCTGTAATCACGTTGCAGAGGGGGTTGGCCCCCTTACGGGCCCGCCCGTTCACAGTTTAAAGTTTAAATATAAAATTTCACCCATAATTGTTAAGAAAATCTGATATCTCGTCGGGTCAGGCTGCTCGGCTAGTAGCACTCGGACTCGGGTTCGAACCTTGCCGATGCCATATGACAATTTTACACAACCATTGTTTGACTTCTTAGGGCCACGTGGCAGCCTCCGAGCAGGCCACGTGGTACCCCCTCATTGGTTCGTTCAGAATATTCTGTGGAATATTTCTGGAATATTATGTTGAATATTATTTTTTTAATAATTTTTTATTCAAAGTCAAACTAAGTCAAATTGGGCTTGTCCCTGAAATTGAGAAATTTCAAACTTGAATATCTTTCTCATAAATCATCGGTTTTGAGTTCCGTTTGTGGCTACATGATTGTTTTGATGAGACCTTTCCCGTCATTCTGGTTTCAACCAATTCTAAGAAAATAAATTTTGAGAATTTTCTCCAATTAGGACATGATCACTTGATCACTATATGATGTATTTTCCTTTCATGTGCATAATGGTTTCATGTCTACAATTGTTTCATGGAATTATACATTGAAAGACAACAAAAATAAAGTCTTATGTTAATCTAAAAAATTAGTAAGATTCCTATGCACATAAGAAACACAAGTTAATACTAATGAGGGAGCTTGCATAGCATTAACAAGTTTTCCCATATTTAGATCAAGTTGGTATCAGAGCTTCAAGTTCATTGTTGCTTGTGTTGCTTTGTGCAAAGAGGGTTGTATATTTGTAAGGTGAAAATGCTTACCAGGTTGAAGCTCCTGAGAGAAGGAAAACTTGTTGGTATAGCTTCACAAGTAGGAACAAGGAGAAGGAGGCTATGGCTGCCACAAGCTCCACCTCAAGTTTCATATCCAGAGAGTATTGAGGTTTCGAAGAGCATGTATCAAGGAGAATATCCTACTTGTATAACAAGGAAAGAAGGTAAAAATAATGGTGTTTCACTACCATCTTCACCACAAACTTCTTTGTTTTCTACAAATTTGATGCAATTTGCTGATGTAGAAAATCCTTAAAAGATGGAAGATGTACATATTTGTGATTTTTTTCCATATGATGTGGAAGAGGTTCAGTCGACACCTTATGTTGAGGAGCTAAAAGAAGAAGACAAAAGAGTCCAAGAGAACACTTTGAGAATCCGGAAGGAGTATGAAACCATCTTTGTGTCTCAATCAAGAGATGAGACAAATGGTGGGCATACATATGATTATTATTTATATGCATATATTGATGATAAATATTTTGCAACCTTTGAAAGAAACAAGAAAGGTATTGGGTCAAATATCTTGGAAAATATGTTATACCAAGGAGGCTTAGGTCTTGGTGTAAATCATAAAAGAATCAAGAACCCAATAGAGGAGAAAAAAAGGCCTAAGCATGAAAGTTTGGGGTATGTTGCAACAGAAGAATGGTATTTCGATGAAAATGATTGGGTATGATGTACCAACTGTCAAAAAAGAGGACATGAAGAAGAAAGGTGTTGAACTTTGCATCCAGAGCTTGTACCTATTTGGTTATTTGGATAGACGCCACTGAAATGGTTTTTTCCTTTACACTGTATGTTGCATTTTTGCACCAAGAAGGTGTTTGAAAGAGGAGTGTTTGGGCTTCAAAATGTCATACAAATATCACTCATTACCATACATTTTTCACCTATTCTTCCATTATATCACTCATTATTCACCACCATGTCACTTCATTTTCCCTATTGTTCACCATTAATGGGTCTCATTTATATCTTCCAAATATTATTTATTTTTAAGAATTTTTAAGAGAAATTCTTGATTAAATATTAGAAAATAAAATATTTTACTTCATATATGGAAAGTGGATTGTTTTTGTCACATGTGTAGGTGCCAAGGAAGCTTCCAATACACCTTTATGTGGCCTTGAATGATAAAATTCGACTTTGATAAGATAAACCTCATGGAGAAGATCAAGGACAAAAGGGGGTTATGTGTCTAGATGTTTGAGAGATGTATGGAACTAAAGAGAGATTAGTGGATCATCATTACGAGTTTGTTACTCATCCCATTGTATAAATAGGAGGACAATCTCCTCCATTTGTAAGTTTTTGTAATATTAGAATTTTGGAGTATGTAATCTTAGAAGCTTAGAGTTGTAATCTTAGAGTTGGTTTGTAATGGAGATTTTGAAATAAAAAATCATACTTTGATTTTGATTCTACATCTGAGTCTCGTTTGAAGTGGTGTGCTTGTGGAGTTATGGAGGGCCCCCATGGCCTCACTTGCATAATTATTTTAGGTATAATTTAATTTATGTTTTTGTTTGATTTCAGCTTTTAAGTTGTGTTAGATGTTCTAATATTGAAAAGAGTCTTATTTGAAAGTGTTCTTCTAAGAGAACCATAAGACCTCATACAATTATTAGATTTAGGTTTGTTTCATTTCAGCTTCTAAGTTTTTGTTAGATATTCTAATATTGGAGGAGATCCTAAAATTCATGTGTTCTTGTAAGAGAACCTTAGGATCTTGATGAATGCTATATTTATGTTTGTTTAATTGTTGGAAGAGATCTTGACGAATGTGTTCTTGTAAGGGAACTTTAAGATCTCAGACAAATTAGGAATCATAGTTGTTGGAAGAGATCTTGATGAATGTGTTCTTGTAAGAGAACCAAAATATCTCGAACAAATCAGAAATATTTCTAGATCTATATATTTTAGATAAGTACTTCTAAGTTTACCTTCTTAGGTTAACATTAAATGAACTCTGATTGACATCATGAATTGGAACCAAACAAGGAGTATGTTGAGAATCACTTTATTGCAGATTTTTTTTTATTTCCACTCTTTGAGTACATGTGCATATGAATGTGGTTCTTGTACTATGATTGTACTTATGTGAGAGAGTTAAGGAATCATATACATGCATGAGAGATGTGTATATGAACAATGGAATTTTGATGATTTCATTTTGTTTGAACATGAATAAGTGTTGACTTGTGTTGGTTGAATGTGTTGAAATGCATGTCATATCGACTTGGAAGAGTTGATTTTGTATCCAAATGATAAAAGGGAGATGTTGACGAAGTGATTTCATGAAATGTGAAATTATTGTTTTTGCAAAAATAATCATCAAATCATTATGCATGTTTTGTTAACTTGTGGTTGATTGATGTTTTACATCAATATGTGAGAGTACATGGAAATGTTCACATGATGTGAAATTTAATTCTTTTTGAGGCACTAGAGGATATGTCATCAGGTTATGTTTCTTGCATGATGTATTTTTCAGATTGATGGTTGTGTTTGTGACAAGAAGTCCAAGAAATTTCGGCCAGAAAATGTTTGCAGCCATTGTAGACCATGTTATGTGTTGACACCAAGAGGAGAAGGAGACAGTGAATGCATTCTTGCAGATGTGGAATTTGGAACCATGGATGTAAAAGAATGGTCATTTATTTTCTTGTTTTTTTACTGATGTTAGAATCTATTTGTTGTAGTTCACTTATTGTGCAAAGGAGGAACATGATTATTAGTGGGAAGGCACCAAGGAATTGATTTGGTACAACAAAAGAGTTCTATTAGCAAGTAGCCAACAAGTGTTGGAATTGGGTCAGCAACAAAAGGAGAACAATGATTGAAGAGCCAAGCCATTGGCAAGGCAGGGCATGTTAGTGACCGAAGTGGTTGTCGTGATGATTTCTACAAGTAGAATCAAGATGATAGAACTTGGGAGAGAGAAGAGTATTTATATCTCAGGGATAACCAAATTTTATGGTTCCAAAAGCATGTCAGTGGGAAGGTGTGACCAAAATCTAAATCAGGGGAAAATTTTTCTCAAATTAAGAGTGTTCAGAAAGGTGTGGAGCCTAAATGACCACGACAGGCTCGTTACCCTGATTCTAACGCAATTAGTTTCATCAAAAATTGACTCTGTATGAAGGTGCTAGAGCCCACTGATCGCCATGCAGAACAGGAAAAATCTGGACAGAATGCTGACAGGGATGCTAACTAGGCATCCATATAGCGTAGTCAGCAAAAGGTATGTTTAAGGGAATATTCCCCAGGTGGGTCGCTCAGGTCCTAACACTTTTCTTGTTTTGATTGGCTATTTCTGGGTGTGCAAGAAAATTTTGATTAGTTGTTGGAAAGCCAATGGGATGATGACATGTGGCTAGCTCAGAGGCCACCACGTGCCCCTCCCAAGATTGAAATTGTAGTTAAGTTGGAGGGAAAAATTTTTAATATATGGTATGGTAAAATTTTATGAAGGAGCAGGGCTTGACCCCACAACCTCTCACGGACAGGCACCACGGTCTACCACTATGGCTGCACCATGAGTCTTAATATACTATGGCTGATATACATATTTATGTTTTCAATTTGAAATGGGTGGGGAGTGAATGGGGCCAGCTCCATGGGCCCAACCCTTCACTGTACGATCATGAAGCACAACCAGAGGCGTAGGCTAGCACTAATTTCACTATTAGCGCATTAAGCAACCCACTAACCCATGATTAGCACTAATTAACTCTGAGTTTAATTCGGCAGATTTTTTTTATGAGCACCAACTCTGGTGGAATTTGCTAAAATAACTCAAGTTAACTCTAGTCTGCCAGATTTAGTGGAGGTTTTCTAGGAGAAATTGTCAGATGTAATAATTTGGGAAGTTTTCGACCAAATTGAGTATAGGAAGAGGCTAGGTAGCCATTTTTTATCATTCTTGATTCATTGAAACAAGTTTCATTGGTAGAGGAGCAACTCTTGATGGTGCTTTCTCCACTTGAAGATAAAAGAAACCTAAGGCCACCAGGAGAGGAGGTCATGCCTAGAGGACCTGTCGACCAATTGAAGAACCAGAAGAGGCTACTCAGGGGTTTATGGATGCTCCAAATCCATTGGTAGCTTATGTTTTATGTTTAGAGCACATATTCAAGTTAAAATTATAGGTTGAAACAGGAGGGTGTATGGATCATTCAGATATTGAGCCAGTTCTTGGAGGATTTTGAGATGGAGATGATATTGTAGGGATATTCCATCCTACATAAGTTTGCAGTAGTATCCTTTGTAGCAGTGCTATAGCATTTTTATCATGTTTTCTCTTTATGTGTTTGAGAGAAAAATATTATTGATGTACTTACATTTATTTATGTACAAATTTTATGCTCTTTCATATTTGAGTAAGGGATCTTGTTAAGATGCCCATGTATTGCTGATAGTTTCAAGCTTGACTATAGGTCAATAAGTGTGTGGTAAAGGGACTTTGTAGGAGTTTTCTCTTTTTAGGAGAAACTTACCATTTCATTTCAACACATTGATGTACTCTTCATTTTGAATTTGGAGCATAATAACAATGAATCATGTCTTAAAGATGATTGAAGGAGATGTAGCCCAGGTGGGGAAAACTCCTTCATCAAATGGTTTGTGTGTTGTGGTATGATTTATTTTCCTTTCATGTGCGTAATGTTTTCATATCTGCAAATGTTTCATGGAATTATACATTGAAAGAAAACAAAAATAAATTCTTGTGATAATCTGAAAACTCAGTAACATTCCTATTCACATAAGAAACACATTTTTAACACTCATGAGGGAGCTTGCATAACATTAATAAGTTTTCCCATATTCATATCAAGCATGCCCTAGAACTCCCTAGCATGTGTTTTCACACACACATACTCCTAGCTAGCATGCCTTGGTACTCCTTGGCATGCATTGACACACATTGACACTTGATATGGACTGGAATTTGGTACATATTGGCCCTTAGTATTGGTGTGCCTAGTATGAAAAATCCTGACTTATTAACCCTCTTATGTGTTCATTTCCTTGAATTTTGAGTTGGTTCTCCCTTTTCGTTCCTTGACACTCCCTGGCATGCTTTAGTGTACCTTTACACCTAGCACATATTGGCATCCCTTAGCACATGACACATCTTGGCATGCCTTGACACTATATGACACATCTTATCATGCCCTGAAATTCCATAACACACCCTAGCACTTCCTATCAAGCCTTGTCATTCCCTCCTTGGCATGCATGACACTCATTGATGACACTCACTGAAACACCTTCTTATTCATTCATTTCCATTCATTTTGAATTGGTTCTCACTTATGTTTCCTTGGCACCCCCTAACACTACCTTGCATGCATCACTCTATAGTTCACCTTAGCACTCCCTGACACACCATACCACTCTACAAGATTACCTAGCCATGCCCCTCTTGAAAACGGTAAAGTCCTAATGTATCAACCCTTTGATGTGTTCATTTCCTTGCATTTTATAAAAATTGTGCTCCTTTTTTATCCTTTACACTCCATGGCATGCATTGGCACATAGTTGCACCTAACACATCTTGGCATGCCTTAACACCTATCATGTATTGCCATGCCTTAGCACCCAACACGTCTTGACATGCATTGGCATGTGTTGGTGCCATCTAGCATGTATGATCACCCCTTGATGCTCCCTAACACAACTTGGCACTTCATAGCATGCCTTGGAATTTCCTAGAAATATGCCTTGTCACTCCCTCCTTTGAACACTTGTCACTCATTAACACAACCTCTTATTTATTCATTTAAATTAATTTTTACTAGGTTCTCCCTTATGTTGACTTCGCACTCCCTAAAACTCCTTTGAAACACCTAGAACTCCTTAGCATGACCTACTCCACTCCGTAACATGCCCTAAAGCTCCCTAACACACATTAGCACAAGTTGTCACATGTTGGCACTTGAAAAGTGTTACCATGCATAGAGATTCCCTGGGATTATTATTTCTGCATGTGGGATTATTTCTAATGCACAGGAAAATGAAACAACCTTTTGATGCACCCAAATTGATACATGATGTTGATAACTAAGGAGATATGTCTAGATTAAAAGCATTGAAGGAAAAATGTTGAGACTGGCACATTTAAAATTTTGATGTCTAGTAAACAAGACCTTGAAAACATAAACACAAGGAATATATTATGAAATACAATTTGATATACATATTATTAAGCCTACAATTTAAATTCCCAAATGATCATATAAATATCAAGAATTTGTAATATTCCAAAATTTGCCTACAACAAATTAGAAAATTAAATTCTACTATTTTCACTTAGGGGTTGAATAATTGGGTGAGGAGGCCCATAAATAATAAAAAAATGGATAAAATACCTGCTAGTATGAAAAGGGATCATCAGTGGAACTTGATTTCACACCCTCATGTGTGAAAGAAGACATTTTCAAGGAGACAAGGTCAAGTTTGACCAAGTCAAACAGCGTAGAGGTAGGAGGTGGAGAGCATCTTGTGGAACAACGCAGTGAAAGAGGAGGGATGTTTCCTTGATGGAGGAAACCCTAAAGAGTGGGACCCATGGAGAGGGAGCTATAATTTGTTTAAAAGGAGGGCAAGGAAGCCATTTTTTATCATGGATATGATTATTGATTTCTTGTCTGCTTAGACTATTTGCAGTCTCCGGCTGTTTAGCTGAGTTGCAATGATGTTTAGCACGAGGGATTCCTGTTTAGGATTCCTTCTCCTTTTTTAGAGGCCTCTTGAGGGATTTCACTTCATTTCTCCACATCCAGGCTCAAGGCCAAAGCATCATCCTTCAGCTACAACGCAGTTTTTGTTTAGAGCTGAGTTGTGTTGTAGGGTGTTGCTGTGGACGATCCCACAACACCATTCCTTGGCTTTTTTTTCAGAGGAGGGAGCCTTCTTTCCTTTGGGAGATCAATAAGGAAGTATTCTAAGCATATTTCAAACCTTGGAACTTGTCCAAAGCATTCTATTCCACCTATAGTGCAGTATCCCTTAGGGATTGCATTATTTTTAGAGCACACTTGCAGTGAGGGTTTGTAGTGTTGATTGGAGGGTGAGATATTTAGTGTTAGGATCAGCCTTTCACTTGGAAGATCCATTGGAGGAGGAATTTTCATCAGATGTAGAATATTCAGTATTCTCCATCCAGTTCCATTTTTTGAGTTGCAGTTGCTACCCTGCAACTCTGGCATTTTTCCAATTTTGTATATTTTAGCCAATCCTTCTAAGGACTGTTGTATTATTGTTTTCAGGGGTTCAGAGCTTGCTCCCCCTCATTTCTTGGGCCACATATTTTTATATATTTATGTTATTATTCAGTATGATGCAGTCTCTCTTATAAACTGTGTCCTCTTAGCCTACATAAATACATGTGTAGCAGTGTTTCTCTATTTTCATGTACATGTCCCTTTGAGGCTGAATTGCTTTGCTTGAGTGACTCTTTCCTCAAAGGTTTGTATACCATTTCTGCTATAATATAATTTTTTTTTATATTTGCATCTTCATGTGCCCATGATTATAAAAATAACGATGTTGTTCCATCTCTTGTTCAAGAATTGTTGCAGTCCCTTCATCGAGCACTTTTTCAAGACAACTAGGTGTGGGAGACCAGTTTAACCCACCTAGAGGGTCTTCTTTTGAGCTGCCTCTTGTATTTCGGTCTTAGATACATTTATCTAAGGGATCCATGTCATGTTTCAAATCCTGTAGTGGCCATTCTTGGAAAATGCGTTTTCCAGTCATGCCTTGCTAGCAGATCACATTTTGGGATATTACAGTGGTATGAAAGCATCTTTCTTGGCTCAACCTGTGAGTTCCAGCCCAAGAAGGTAGATGAAGATTATAATGATGAAGAATATGAGATTGCTCTCATCAGCACTTAGAAATAAGAAGAACCTCTCCAAAGAGGAGGAGAAAAAATAAGAGGAAGGACCATGCACTTCCTATTCTCATGTAGAAGAAGAAGACAAGCATGAAGGACACTTGGATCATCAGATTCGAAGTGATTACCTTGTTGAGTAAAAATCTCAACCTAGAGAATTCAAGGAGACTCTATATTTTCCATAATTCATCTAGTTGAAGGAAGAGAAGAGACCTTGCAGTAGAAGAGAAATCAAAGGCAATAGATTTCTGTCTTCTACCTTTGATGGGTTATCTACAGCAAAATCTTGGGTGAGGAAGCTGAAAGCATTTTTCTTGCTACATCCTGTATTAGAGGAAGAGGATGTTGAGATCTCAGTGTTTCACCTAGAAGGTGAAGCCCACATTTGGTTTTTCATCCACTTGAGCCATGCAAGAGTGCCTACTCTTGCTAAGTTTTCTCAAAAGCTGATCAAAAATTTTGACAGTAGGAGATCAAGAAAGAAGGAGCCCTCACCACAACTTGAGGAGTTTTGTCCTAACACTGTCACACTCATGGAGGAGCAGCCACATGCATCAACAGTTGGGGTAGCCAACACATTGGAGTAAGGAACTCTTACAACCCTACAAGAGATTCCCAAATCTCATCAAGGTATGAAGGGATTTCCACTATCTATTGTTGCAGCAAATTATTTTGGTAGTTGTGGAAATTCACTTTTATATGACCAAGGGTCAAATCCCATTGTTGATCTAGAGCAACATGATTGCACTATGTTGTGCAAATGGTTCAAGGAGGAGATGAACCATCATCCTCATGCACTTTTGTTGACTTGCACACAATCCTTGAGGTTGGGGTGTGAAATTTTGGAGGATGAAACAAACCATGACACTCCTATGGAAGACCATGAAACCATCCTTAAGTTGGAGTATGAGATAGTGAATACATCCTTGGAGAGATTAACAACATTTTCAAACAATGGTGGAGAGGAGATGTTATCTTCATCATATTTGGATCCTTGTGGATTCAACATAGTCATGGGTGAGAGATATTCTCTAGGAGGTCTCGAAAGAGCTGCATTTCAAACTTCCATGGAATGTAAGGAGAAAGATTTGGTTTGGAAGGATGGTAGCCCTCGTGAGAGGAGTACCAAGGGGAAGAGAAGGAAAATACATCCACAAGTGATTGAGTGGATGTGGTTGATGAGCAAGGAGCTGGGAGGCTACTTGCAAATATATGACACCAGAAAACAGGAGGCTTGGCTGCGCTAGTTCCTGTTGAAGGCGTTTGGCCATCACTTGGCATATCCTTTTCCAAAGAGGATGGGGATGGAGAATAGGTGGCAGGATTCTTACATCATTGGGTAGCATGGAGTATGGATGCATGATGTTGAGGTAAAATTCATTGTGTCCTCATCACATGAGTTTTATGATGGGAGCATAAGGAGGCAGCAAGCACTTTGGTTGCTTGAATTGCACTTGAGAGAGCAAGGGTAGATTTGCTCTCAGTTGTTGTATGATGTTGCAAGAGTATAAGAGGGCACTCTCATGGTTCAAAGGGGCTACTTCTTGGCCTTGGATTATTTCGAAGCACTTCCATCTTGGAATGTATTCCATATTTGCAAAAGCATTACTAGAGGAGCCTTTGACAAGGAGCATGTCAAAGAACATAGCTTTGTATTGATAGGAGCCTATCTACATGAGCTCACAGTGTTGTCACTTTGGAGTAGGGACTTATGGGTGGAGTGTCCCCAGGATCACTTCACATTGGATGCACTTGGTGAAAAAGGAGGAGGTGAGAGTGATAGAGTAGTGGATGGAGACATCTATTAGTATGACATATTATTATTGACTTGGATTTCCAAGCATGGCAAGGAGGATATTATTGCAGCACATGATCCATTCACCCTTATAGCATGCCAAATCCCTATGGAGGACTTACTCATGGATCCATGTACCATCTTACTTCCAGCATATGGTAAGAAGTCTGTTTTTACATTTATTTATTTGCATACTTTTACCATTACTATGCAGTGCATTTCTCCACAAGAGGGAAAGATTTTCACATTTCTCCTTGATTGATGTTGGGCCTGTTGGGGTTCCCATGTTTTGGCAAGGTTGGCAATGCCAAAATATGAGACAACATAAAACCACTTTCAGACCCTAGGATCTAGCCCTCCTGGGTCCAGAGAGGGATCTCTCTATATAAGCAAATGTTTTATGTCTTTGAAGCTCAAAATTAAGATGTTAGGCTAGTTATAGGCACAAGGTTTGTTTGTTTGATTGTTTTTTTGGTTGCTGGTCATCAGGAAAGAAAGGTTAAATTTAAGATAAGAATGAGCAAAGAGGATTTAGGTAGAGGTGAAGTATTCCAGGGATCATTCAAGACCATTGGGAAATGGATTCAAGAAAGGATTTGCTTGCTGTTCAATGTGCAAGATTTCAATTAGGATAGTCACCTAAAACATTGGATCTTAAAGATGATTATGTGGCATGAGAAGGTAAGGGAAAAGGAAAACAATAAAGGTTTAGAACACAAAGTTAAAGACCTGAGATCAGAGAGATAATTTGAACTCTTAATGCTTCGACCTCCAGCTTGAGGGATCTTAGAAAGGCCAGCTGGTCGTACAAGGATCCTAGTGGACAGGGCTAACTCTAATCCCCAGTGTTCCCAAATCTTCCAACTAAATCCTAACAAGAACATCTAAGAATAGATTCATTTACTTCATACATAAGCTAGCAGGAAATAACATCCCCTACACTGGTTAAATCAACTGAAATAAACTCTTATATAACACGTTTAGCAAAAAACATTGAAGGCAAGGAGAGTAGAAACATAGGGTACCTAACAAGGGTAAATCCTATGCGAGATTTCTGATGCGAGCCAGTAGAAATGTAATGAAATGAAATAAAACACAGAGATAGAAAAACATCACCGCTGCTTTAGATCAGGATCCAAAGAAATGTGCTTATCATATTAAAAAGCAATACCAGTCAAGTACAACATTGCCAATATCTTGATACTCATTCTAAAAACATCTTCCTCAGCCTATCTTACAACTTTACATAGAGATTATGTCTCAAAAGAAACAGCTTGTAATTCTCTGATAACTGATCAACAACCTTTGCAATGAGTTCCTTCATGAATTTATAGCTCCAGTTGAGTAGAGAAGGTAGGTGAAAAACTAAATGCAACATTAAAACTCAGGAAAGGAAGAGGGTTGAGGCCCATTCTATTTAAATTATGTGCATTTATCCATGGCACTCTTTGGGTGAAAGAGTGGTCTTCGCCAGGCTTCCATTTACTCTGGGCATGTCTCTGATGTACTTTGCTGTAGCATTCTGTAGTACTCCTACTGAATAAACAAAAAGGTAAATAAATGATGCTAGGGTCTGCCATACTATGAATCAAATGCTCTGGTAGCATAGGATTTTTGTCAGGGCTAGAAAATCTCTCTAGAACACGGCATAGGATGAGAACTGTATGGGCGCATCGTCCTTTATGGAAAAAACCTTATGCTGATGTGAAAACCCTAATATACATAAATTGCTGCATGTTGTACCCTCTATGTGCTCCATGATGTCTTCGATCTGGTGCTTTGATGGCTCTGGGAAGGTTTCACAGAGTTTAACCCTACTCTTTAAATGGCGATCATATCAATCACCTTCCTAGGATTTGCTTCGTTACTTCGAATTTTGCACACGGTCCTTTCTGCATTTTTTGGTCACTGTAATAAAGACTGTGTAATAATGGTGGCTTTCACCACCCGATAACCATGCAAAACACAAAAACCTGTTAAGAAAACAATGCTGGAGATGCTTTGGTGGCCTGCAGGGTGGTGATGCAACCGTGGAGGAATGGCGAGAAATGTTGTGGAAGACTTGCAATGTGGTGGAAACCGTGGGAAATATAGTCGGAAGGTGGCATAGATGGAAAATAAAATGAAAAACCTTAAATATCGACCTTGGTGTGGAATATATATGAAGGGATGGGCAGATATACGATGGGAACACGTGGAAAGATGACGTGGCAGTACGGGGTCAACGGCGGGGCGTGTGGTTAAATCTGGACCGTCCGATTTCAAGAGGAGATCAATGGTGGAGGAAATCGGAGGGCGATGGATAGTGGGCCACGAGTACGGATGCCTTGGATTAACTTTCATGCAACTTCGTGGCGCGCTGAGCGTCAGATGGAGAGCGCCAGATCGGATGGTTGATGTGCATATCGCGCGGGGTTTTCTGCCGAATGATAACACGCGATGGGGGGCAATTTTTGAACAGTGACGGAGCCACGTGTTGGGCGGTGAGTGGAATCACTGCGAAATGGAAAATACTGCCAGCCCTTCAAAAGTGGTTCGATGGAAACCAGTGGTTTCTGAATAGAGTGCGAACTGGGATCACTGGGATGGGTGTACTGTGAGCCATCGGATCAATGGTTAAATGGATGATGGATCTGCGATCGGGGAGGCGAATGGGTAGAATGGTGGATGCTGTGGGACCTCGACGACCATCCGATCTATACAGATTGATGGTTTTAACTGCTCCCGATATACATTTTCAATAAGCGCCTTTCGCCTTGGCGCTTGGCCTCGGCACTGGGTCACGTGGAGGGAAACATTAAGGGGGCTGGCCTGAAGGGGGCTAAGACCCATATATGTCAACATGTGGGTTTTTTTAACCTTTATCAGTGCAATTTGAGGCCAGCAAGGGTAACGGTAAAGGGAATGAGCGGTTTTTGAGACCAAACAAGGGTGTGGGTATGGTTTGAAAGAAATTTTGGGATGGTTTAGAAGGATTAGGGGAGGGATTTTGGGGTGGAAAGGAGGCCTAGAAAACCTGAGGAAAGGGATAAAATGGAAAATCCTGGAGGGGTACAAGGGGAAAATATATACTTTTTGGAGCACAGCTTTGCAATCAGTGAGACCTTATAAAGGGAGTCAGCAGAGGGAAATTTATCAAAGGCAAAGGCATAGGTGACTTCAAGGATGATGTGTCTTCAGTGGAGATGCATTCATTGAAGGCTCAAAAGCAATTTAGCCCCCTACTTTGCTTGTCAAAAAATTTATGGGGGCTAACAGTGGCTCCACATGGGGATGGCTTCTTCTTGAAGGAGTCAAGAGTTCAGAAAATGATCTTTGGTGTAGGCTAGATGCCTGCTGCTTGAGCCACCTTTCTTCTTTGATTTTCAGCTGCCACAATTGTGAAGACATCAATTAGTAGAGAAGCTCTCCCAAACAATCTACCTACCCATCCTACAATCCTATAATTGTTTTTCTCCTAGGGTGCTTTTGAGCTAGCAGACCCTTTACATCTTTTTAGTTTTTAAAAACAATAAAATAAACCTATTCTATTTCTACCCTTATTACTCCATGAGACCAGATTGAACTATTGGTCTCACATGTTTCTCTACCTATTATAACATCTGTTGGGATTAAACTGTACAGTAGATTTCTTCTCTATATTCTACAACAGAAATTTAAAACATAGTCAAACTAGGATTAGACAGTCTAGTTTGCTGTGGATCCAAGGCATAAAGACAGTTGCACATGGATAGAAACTTGCAGAAATATGAAAATAAAATATTGCAGGCTTGAAATCTGAAGTTTTGTAGCATCCTCCTTCTCTTTGTGACTCAAGTTTTGATCTTGTTAGAGTCACTTTCTTTTCTTCATTTCAGCTTTGATTTTGGGCTTGTTAGAGCTGATTCTTCTTTCTTCTTTGCTAGTCCAGGTTTTGGGCATGTTTGAACTAGCTATATTTATTTTCTTTGGCTCAGGTTTTGATCATGTTAGAGCCAATCTTTGCACTTCATAGGTTCATGTTTTGATCATGTCTGAACCTCTCACTTTTCTATTTTTTGGGACATTTTCTCTTTTTCTTGAAAACAAAACATAGTGATGGAATTTACAATGGAAATGGAAACTGGAAATTGGAAATTAGCAGAAATAATGTTTGAGAATCCTGCCACTGACAGGACCCCCAAACAGCTCTGTACCATCTAATTGTTGCAGGAAGAAGGCAATTGGACCCATAGTAGCTTGGATGATGTATGGACCTTGCCACAAAGTGTCAAACTTGTCGTTCTTTCCCTTATCCTCCCTCCTTGAGTCCCACTTCAGAACTTTATCTCCAATTTTGAAATCAGCAGCTTTGGTTCTTTTGTCAAACAACTTCTTTATATTTTCCTGAACCTTCATAGCTCTGTTATAGACCTCTTCACTTGTTTGCTGTAGATGAATTGTTTGGTTTATTCTCCTCACCATGCTATCCTCTTCTGTTTGAATCTCTTGGACCAGCTTAATCACTGGTACCCCAAGGCTGGTAGGAAACACTTCTTCTGTTCCATAGACAAGTTGATATGGAGACATGCCAATGGACTTCTTTGTTGTAAGCCTTTCATCCCATAGGGCATGCACTAACTTGTTATGCCATGACTTTTTGTTCTCTTCCAGTAGCTTTTTGATGATTATCACCAGGCTCTTGTTTGATGATTCAGCTAAGCCATTACCTTGTGGGTAGTAGGCAGTTGAATGACCAAGTACTATTTGATACCTGTGACAAAAATCAACCATTTTCTTGGATCCAAAAGCGACAACATTATCAGTGATTATTTTCCTTGGGCAGCCAAACCGAGAGAGGATATGACCTTCTAGAAACCTAATGATGACTAAATTCGTGGCATTCCTAGTAGGTATGGCCTCTATCCACTTAGTGAAGTAGTCTGTGGCTGTTAAGATCCATTTGTGTTGTGCAAAAGAAGTTGGGTGAATTTCTCCTATGAAATCTCGGCTCCATTACATAAAGGGACCTTCAACAGTGATGGGTTGTAGAGGTAAGGGGAGGCGTTTTATTTTGCCTTCAAAAATCTGGCATTTGTGGCAGGAAATTATCATTTTATGGATATCATTGAAGAGTGTAGGCCAATAATAGCCAGCTCTGAGTATTTTTTTTGCAGTGGCTTTCCAGTTCAGGTGGCCTCCACACTCTCCTGCATGGAACTCTTTTTTAATTCTTTCTGCTTTAGACTCAGGCAAACATTTAAGCAATAGGCCATTTTTATTCTTCCAGTATAAGCAGTTATTCAATATGCAATAGCTTCTGGCTTTTAGCTTTAATAATCTGGCCTTGGTCTTTGATAGTTCAGGAGGGGCATTGAGGTGTGTAAGCACATACAGAATGTCAGAATACCAAGGAGAGCTCTGAAACTTCTCCTCAACAGTGGGATCAGGAAATCCATGTTGCTCATCCAAGGTATTCACCATGTTAATGTCAAGGGCTTGTAGATTTGATTCAACCATCAGTTGAGCTAAGCCCTGACCTTTAATCAGTTTTGTGGGTTTAATCTCAAGGTCATATTATATGATCACAACAATCCATTTGCCCCTTTTCCCATCTGGGACTTGGGACAAGATGTCCTTAACCACTATGCTTCGTACATAGGCTATGGTGTGGGAATGCAGTATGTACACTCTAAAGTATTTCAAGGCCTTAACCAAAGCATAGGCCTGTTTTTCCATTATCTTGTATTACAAGGGTGCGTCTCTCAAATATTTGTTGAAGAAAGAAATGGGTTGTTCCATTCCCTCTAGATTTTTCTGCAGCAGAACTGCAGCTACTGTATGTTCAGAGGCAAATGAAAAAATCAGGAAATCCTTTGAGAAATCTGGGCTAATTAGGACCGGGGCCTGGGTGAGTGCAAGTTTAACTGATTCAAAATATTTCTTAGCTTCAACAGTCTATTTAACTCCCACACCTTTTCTTAACATGTTTGTCATATTCCTAAGGTGTTCAGCTAAGTTGGGAATAAACCTCCTGAGGAAGTTAATTTTCCCAATGAAGGACTGTAACTCTTTGATATTTCTCAGGTGTGTGATTTGTAGTATTCCCTCAACTCTTTGTGGGTCTACCTTAATCCCTTTCTCATATATGATATGGCCTAGAATTTTTCCTTCTTGTAGCCCAAATACAGTATTTTTAGGATTCAATGACAGACCGAACCTTCTAAAATTTTCAAACACCTTCCTTAGGTGCTCTAGGTGTTCTTCCTCAGTCTTGGAAAACACTGTAATTTCATCCAGATAGATGACATTAAAGTGTCCTATTTCATCTGAAAAACCTATGTCCATTTCTCTTTGGAAGGTTGCACCAGCATTCATCAGTCTACATAAAGGTGCCCCATGGAGTGGTAAAGGCTGTCTTGATTTGGTCTTCTGGGATGACTAAAACTTGGCTGTAACCTGAAAAACCATGCAGCAGGGAGATCCTTTTTGAGCCTACTACCCTCTGGAGAATGTGTTCCATTTTTGGCAAAGGGTAATTGTCTTTGAGGGAGGCTCTATTAAGATTCGTGAAATCAATACACAGCCTGATCTCCCCTGTTTTCTTTCTCACTGCCACTAGGTTTGACACCCAATCAAAGAACCTCACAGGCACAATTATACCTGCCTCATACATATTTTTAATCTCCTTTTCAACTGCAGGAAATTGTCTTGGGTTTATCCTACGGAGTTTCTGTCTAAAAGGCTTCTAATTTTCTTTCAAGGGAATTTTGTGATGTTGGGAAAAATACTGAGAGGGGAGGGGGGGGGGGGTGAATCAGTATTTTTAGCTAACTGATAAATCTTTTACTTTTCATTTCTCAAAACCCATATGCTAATTTACAGAAAAAAACTAGCGTATATACGCGGATATCCTTAAGAAAACTTGCATATGCTCAGAGATCTTATTATGTACTTGATTCTTAAATCATTGCATCATTTATTCATCAGATGTTAAGCTGTAAGCATGTGAAGTAAAAATAGAATAAACCATCACACATAAGAAACACACATGAACACCAGGATTTAAGGTGGAAACCCAAGTCGGGAGAAAACCACCGTTGTCGTCGTCTCAGTCTTCAATATTTATTATAAAGAAAACATCATACAACCATGTACTGGCGCAAACTCATACTAGCACGCAGGCACCAACCTGCAGAAGGCTACAACCTTCTCTCGTTTACAAGCCTCTCCTGGAAGGGAGCTACAACCCCCTACTCTCATTTCCCAGCCTCTCCTGGAAGGGAGCTACTACCCCCTGATATTAGCACCAGCCTCTACTGGCAGAAAGATTCTACTTTCATACTGAAGGCTTCAACCCTCAGATCCACTGCAGACCACATTTCTTCAATTTTCATACTGGATCAAACAACTTCAACACAAACCTTCACTTATCAACAAACATACTTTGCCCAATACTTCAAACATAACAGTGAGACCACTGTAACCAGAATATCAGAGATAACCCAGACTTCAGAATAGATATGCAGATGTAAGCTCAACCCTGAACATTCATTGAATCAAATATCATACACTACTTTTCTTTACTGAAGCCGCGTACATATGCGCTTTCCTACACACCAACCCGCGTATACTTCTGTGTATTTTATTCTTCAGAAAACCCTATACGCGCCTTTCATTAATAGAGACCGTGTATACACGCGATTTTGCAGAGACCAACTAGCGTATAGATCTGTAAATGGAAAACTTTACAAAACAGATCAGATCTATAAACTTACCCAAATTTCTTCATTATCTTCAGCAGACTTTGCGCCAGACCTTCACCATTTCTTCTGCTGCAGATCATCCTAGAGATTTATCATCATCATAAGATCTAGAGATCTTGAACCATCCTCAGATCCATGGGTGCATCAAATATTCAAATCTATCAATTAAGAACAGAGTTCATTCATGTAGATAATCCTTAGAGATATTTATTCATCAACAACCCTTACTCATGCACACCCTTGCACAATGATCTTCTTTTCCTTATATATATTTAGCCTTTATCAATACCATGAGTCAAAACCACACAACTTCCGATGGTATTCCTGGACGGGATCAAATAGATAATCCAGCGCTCAATACAGTGGGCCAATACCATGGTAATGCCCCTAGGTATCATAGTTTTTATAGCGCAAAAGACATACGCGACTTTGAGCGTGCGTATCTGCGTGTATACGCAACTTCGCCTCATAAAAACTGCGTATATGCTAACCTTGAATGTATACACAGGTTCCCTTCATAAAATTAGAGTATATACACAGGTTTCCTTCACAAAATTAGCATATACATTGTGACATATTATATTTATCATTTTTCTAGCACTTACTGGAATTGTTTTCTCTGTCACATCTGAACTGATCTGTAGATACATCATTCTTACATCTTTAGCACATAGGTTGCTTATCATAGGTGCATCATAAAGTAGGTTTCCATCAAGGCCAACTTTATCAAGTAGGTTTCCATCAAGGACAACACATTGCATCATATTTCCAACAATCTCCCCCTTTGGACTTGATGGCAACCATGATGGTGTTTGATCACCACAACAGATAGATACATTGAATATAACCATTATGCAACCACCATGATACTCTCCCCCTATTCAAACACCATAAACACCATGATACTCTCCCCCTTTGACATCAAGGGCAAAGGGCGGATCAAAACAAAAACAAGGTTTTTCTTCGACGGTAGAAAGAAGAGCTCTGTAGATCTGATGTGCACTATGTGCACTGAAGCTACCATGCTCCCCCTGAGTTCATGCTGAATCTTCAAAAATATTTTTCAATGAAGTACATGACTCTATGACCTTTGCTATCACCAAGGACTCATACTTACATCAATGATCCAACCAAGTGGATTTATATATGTGACTCGGGTACCCAACCAAGTGGGTTTACAAATTTGACCAAGTCCTTACATGATTGAATATTACAATTTTACATCATAGGTCTCAACATGACCTTTTCATCACATTACAAATATGACCTTTTGTTACAAATACCAAAAAGACCTCAAGAGAGAGATCATATTTCAGAACCATCATAATGCCAACAATGCATCCTTTCCACATGACCAATGCTCCCTCTTAGCTTATGCATCCTGAACACTTTCAACAAAAAATCATCAAGGCATCTTCACCCAATATTAGAGAATTAAACAGAAATATAAGAGTTGAAACATCACCAGAGATACCCAACAACACCACAGCTGTGCTGAAGAATGCTGACCGAGAGAAAAATTGTCAGCAACCACCCATACGCGGTTTTATCTGTATAAAATCGCATATATATGTGACTGTCTTTCATAAAATCCACGTATCCAATTTAATCTTCTGCATTTAAGCATATCTGATCTTCTGCATGGCAAAAACTACTCCCAGCTTCTGTTTGAGATATTTGAACGCTTCCCTGGGCAGAGGTTTGGTAAATATATCAGCGACTTGTTCTTTGGAGGGAAAATACTCCAACTTCACCTTTTGTTCAAGCCCTTGTTCACGTAAGAAGTGATACTTGATGGGAATTTTCTTGGTCTTGGAATGCATAATAAGATTCTTTGAGATACTGATGGCACTTGTATTATCACACATAATGGAGATAGGAGGTGAACATTTGATTTGAAAGTCTTGTAAGGTTTTCATCATCCAAAGAAGTTGAGTGCAACATGATGCGGCAGCCACATATTCTGATTCTGCTGTAGATAAGGCAATAGAGTTTTGCTTCTTTCTGAACCAGGATACTAACCGGGGCCCGATATAGAATGCACCACCACTAGTGCTTTTCCGATCATCAACATTTCCAGCCCAATCTGCATCACTGTAAGCATGAAGAGTAAGATCAACATTCTTTGGATACCATAGTCCAAAGTCTTGAGTTCCTTGTAGATATTTTAATAATTTTGACATCCTGAAGATGAGACTCTTTTGGATTAGCTTGGAATCGTCCAACAATCCCAACTGCATGCAGAATGTCCGGTCTAGTCCTAGTGAGATAAAGTATACTTCCTATCATAGATCTATATTCTGGTTGATTCATCGTGGGAGAATCATCATGAGAACTGAGATTACATCTGGTTATCATTGGTGTACTTACAGGTTTACACTCTTCCATGCCATAATTCTTCATAATTTGCTTAAGGTATTTTTCTTGGGATAAGAATATGCCATCTGTAGTTTGATGCACTTGCAAGCCAAGAAATAATGTTAGTTCCCCAAGTAAAGAAATTTCAAATTCTTGCTGCATAGCAGAAGCAAATTTCTAACTCATAGATTCTTCATTGCTTCCAAAAATGATATCATCAACATATACAACCATAATCAATAGTTTATCATGTTCAATTTTTGTGTATAAATTGCTATCAACAGACCCCTTTCAAAATCCTTGTTGATGAAGATATTTGTCAAGATGATAATACCATGCCCTTGGAGCTTGTTTGAGACCATATAGAGCCTTTTTAAGTCTGCAAACAAGTTTTTTACCATTTCCCAAAATGAATCCTTGTGGTTGTTCTATATAAAATTCTTCTTCTAGATCACCATTGAGGAACGCAGATTTAACATCCATTTGATAAAGTTTGATTTGTTGGAAGCTTGAAAAAGCAAGAAACATTATTATGGCTTCAAGTCTAGCTATAGGAGCAAAAGTTTCTTCAAAGTCTATACCTTCTTGTTGAGCATACCCCTTGCAGAAAAGTCTAGCTTTATTTCTTATAACCTCCCCATTCTCATTTAACTTGTTTTTGAATATCCATTTGGTTCCAATGACATTTTTGTCATGAGGTCTTGGTACTAATTCCCAAGTGTGATTCTTTTCAATTTGATCAAGCTCTTCATTCATGGCTTGAATCCAACATTCATCTTTGCTAGCTTGATTGACATTGTATGGTTCAATAGTGGATAGAAATGCCAGATACCTAGAAGTTTCCACAAGAGTCCTTCTTGTTTGTACACCTGATCCCTTATCTCCCAAAATTTGAGATTCTGGATGATTCTTTTGAACATATCTGGATGGAGCTTTTTCAGATAACTCATCTTCAGGTTCTTCATTGGGTTCACTATCTATATCATTGCTATTTGATGTAGGGGGACATATGTCACCATCGTCTTCATTTGTTGTTTGATTTTCTTCTTTTGGGGCTACAGGAGACTCATCAATAACAATATCAATACATTCAACAATCTTCCAAAGTCTTTTATTGTAACATTTATATGCTCTACTCCTAGAGGAGTAGCCAAGAAGTATTCCTTCATCTGCTCTAGATTCAAACTTGCCAAGTTTTTCATCATTATTTTTGATAAAACATCTGCTTCCAAAAACTCTAAAATGCTTCACAGTGGGAGGATTACCATATCAGAGTTCATATGGAGTTTTATCACTATTTACTCGAACATGTGCCTTGTTAAGAATATTTACCACTGTATGTGCTGCTTCTCCCCAACAAGTGTCAGGTGTTCCGAAATCATCAAGCATAGCTCTAGCCATTTGTTGAACTGTTCTGTTCATTCTTTCTGCTACGCCATTTTGTTGTGGAGTGCCAACTACAGAAAATTTTCTTTTTATACCATGTTGTTCACAAAATTCAAGGAATTCATTTGATGTATATTCTCCTCCTCGATCAGATCTAAGACACTTGATTTTCAGATCTAATTCATTTTCAACTAGTGCTTTGAAGGTCTGAAATTTCTCAAATGCTTCATCTTTGTGTTTAAGCAGCCCAATCCAACACATTCTAGAGAAATCATCAATAAATAAGATATAGTAGTGTTCACCACGTGGTGAATTTTTCCTCACAGGTCCACATATGTCAGTATGAATAAGTTCAAGAGGCTTACTTGATGATTCTTCCTTAGCATTAAACTGTACTCTGGTTTGCTTACAAAATTGGCAAGATTTGCATCTGATATTTTCGGGTGGAGTAATATTGGGAAGATCACGGACAGCTTTAATTCTGCTTGATTTTTTGATCTAAGAGAAGCTCAGATGCCCCAACCTTCTATGCCATAGCCAGTTTTCTGAAAATTTTCTCAAGTAACATTGTTCTTTGCAGTTCTTCAATACATACAGGTTGCTTGTGTTAGGGTCCCGTGATTTGGCCGATTGGTGAGCCAAATGACGATGTAACATCAAACCAAGCTTTGGAGCCCAAGGACCTAGCCTTCCTGGACTCAGAGAGGGCTCTCTCTATTATATGTAAAAGATATCGGTGTGTTTGCTTGTGGTGTTCTGATATTAGGCTAGTTATGAAGTGAGTTTTTTTATTTTGGT
This sequence comes from Pinus albicaulis, assembly GCA_034641835.2. Lineage (NCBI taxonomy): Eukaryota > Viridiplantae > Streptophyta > Pinopsida > Pinales > Pinaceae > Pinus > Pinus albicaulis. The sequence goes on along the minus strand of CM076584.1, from coordinate 86,078,542 downwards.
TTTTTAAGTTTGTGAGGGATAAAACTGATCAAAGATATAAAATGGGTAACAAGGAGTTAGATCAACTGGGCTATGGGGTCAAAAAGGTCAATGAAGCTATCAGATGATGATGCAAGGCTGCTGTAGGGCCGATTTGATTCAAGGTAGAAAGCATCTTTGTGAAAAATGGAGTAAATGGACATCAAGTTTGTGAAAGACGAAGGATTTCAAGCATAACTAGTTTGATAGCAGACATAAACATGGTATGGCAAGCCATTAGTCATGCAAAATGTAACTACAAGCTAAATAATACATAGAAATAAACATTCAAGCCATGCATAGAAGTATAAGACCCTCTAACTTTGGGAAATGGCTATCAGACTTTGGGGAAAAACACATAAGACAGACTAACAACTCAAAATACTATGCCGGAATGCCTAAACACAGTCTTTAAGTTATTGGGCACTTTGACAAACAAGCTTTCATAGTTTTAGGCAAAGGGCTAGATCGGGACTAGGCTTCCTTGGTTCAACAAGATGATAATCTAATCAGTCAAAGAGATAGTTTCATGGATACAACTATGGAAAACCATAGGTAAGAAGGGAACACCATACATCCTACTTAACATGCATAGAACTTATGAATGAAACTAGCAACAATATCCTTAAATTACTAAAGAGCAGTTAAGAATTCTTTGGTGCAACTAAGGAAGAAGAAAACATAAAAGCTATGAAAAATCAGGAATTTTGAGGTGCCTCCATGGACATATCTCAAACTTGTTCTCTACTGATCTATAGCAAGCAAGAAACATGTATTCATGAATGAAAACTAGAAGACAATAACATAGAAAGAGACACTATACCATTCTACCAAGTCATGGAATCCATCAACAATCCTTTATCATTCATTCAAGAGCATCCAAGAGGCAGTCCAAAATCATAACACAAGTATATTCTTCAAAGCTCATATGACCAATATATTGCTTCTTCTCTCAAGTTCAGCCTTGTTTACAATGAGAGCTTGTGGAATAAATAGGCTCAAGTGAGGAAAACCTCATGGTTCAACTAGCTATCCCATTGGCCTAATCAAAATATCTAAACTTGTCCTTGAGGCTTTGCAAAGCCCAAGGCACAAAATATCTCATAAAATATCTAAGAAAATGCTAAAAATGGAAATTATATTGACTTTAAATCATTTTTCATGTGCAAAAATAGCTAAACGCACATTTGGAAAAAGCAGTTTTTAGAGGTTCAAAAATTACAAAAATACTTCAAATTTATATCAGAAAAAGGTCCCCTGACTTGCTGGAAACATTTGGCAGCCTTCCTGATGTCAAAACGAGGCTCATGATAGCTCGTTAGAAAGCTCTGAGTGTCTTCTTTCTGGCGCAACTGAAATTTCTCCAATCCGATGCCCAAAAGTCCTCCAAATCTGCACCTGTGTGTAAAAAGCCAGAAAATTACAGTTTGCTGATAGACCGGGCAGAGTGTGCAAAATGCGAGCCGTTTTAGCTGTTTTGAAGGGGAAAATGATCTCCAAATGCTCTGAAAATCACTGAGGACCTACTCATGAAATTATGGCATCTGATGGTACCATCCTCCTCCCTTGACGAATCCTCAAAATGAAATGGCGAATTTATGAGTTTTTTACCAAAAAACTCAAAAATGCCAAAAAACCAAAAATTGTCAAAATGAGCTCCAAATTGGGGTGCATGACCCTCAAGGGTCCTTGGAAACATGTTCCGAAGTTGAAGTCAAAATGTCAAGTGCTGATATGCTTTTCTTCTCTTTCCGTGCCGGGCGCTTCCTCTTTTCTTCCTTCAGTTTCTCTTGGGTGGCCTTTAGCTTGTGCCGGGCAAACTGATTCAACTTTTGATAGTGTTGTGTCATCTTCTTTTGCAGCTCCAGGTCTCTGTTTTCCTTTTCAAGCTTCATCTCCAAGTGTTTATTGGCTCTTTCTAGCCATGCCTCCTTATTTTCTTCAATTTCTTGCTCAAGTAGTGCAGTGAGGGGAAAGGATTGAAGATGGGCCTGTTCTTCTTCCCTTTGCTTTTCCAGGGCTCTTTTAAGCCCTATGGTTCTAGGCCTCTTCTGCGTAGGCTGGTATTCTTATTCATCTTCATCAAACTCACTGATGAGCTCCTCTATCCTTACTTTTGCTTTAGCAGCCTCATTCTTGTATTTGATTGCCCGTGCTTCATGAACAACCATATGGACATTCATTTGTTTATTTTGGATCTCCAAAAAATGATTGAAGGTCTTTGCCCGATGAAGGTCATTCTCGAATGCTTCAAGTTGACCCTCACGATGAATTAGAAGGTTTTCAAGAATACGGGCTTCATTATCGTTGTCATCACTTTGGATTGGAATGACAGCCAATGCACCTCCTTGTTCTTGACTTTCTCCAATCTTGCCTTTCCCTTTGAAGGCCAATCTTTCACTCTTCCTTCTTGGCATACTAGTGAGAGGTCTCATGGGCGATTTTCTTTTTCTAGGGACAACTCTTGTCACTTTTGGAGTGGTAGCCTTAGGCCCTTTCTTTCTTGCTGTGCCGGGCTTTGTTCTTTTAGGAGAAGGAGACGCAATTGCTTTACCCTTGTCATCTTCTTGAAATTGCTTCTCTTCTTGAGGCTGTTGTGTGTCTTCTTTAAGTTGCTTTTGCTCTTCAATGTTATGATGTTGATCTGTCTCAAATTTTTTTTGTTGCCCTTGATCATCAACATTATGCTACTGTTGTGCTTGGATTTATTGTTCATTTTGTGGCTCAAGCTGCTGCTCAAATTCCTGCCCAAACTACTGTTCATGACCTTCAATATCAAGCTGTTGCTCTTCATCCATTTCTTCTTGCTGTTCAAACGGCTGCCCTTGTTCACCAACATCAAGCTGCTGGTGTGTTTCAATTTCATGCTCACTTTGTGGCTCAAGTTGCTGCCCCTGACCATCAAAATCATGCTGCTGATCTTCATCAGTTTCTTCATGTTTGTCCTCTTCCTTTTCTACCTGTTCATGTCCTTCTTCTTCATGTTGTCCTAACTATTCTGTGGTGATCTTGAGCCTTCTAGGAGTAGGCCTGCTGGACAAAGGTATAGGGCGATGAACAGGTGGGGTGGGAGATATATGGACCAGAGGAACAGTGGAGAAGTCTGGGTGACTAATGAAAACATCCCATGGAACCTCTTTCTTCTCTAGCTGGTGTAGGATGATAATTTTGATCAGAGAATGATGGAAAAGGGAAGCTATTTGCAGAGATGGAGTCTTCTTCTGGACTGTGGATGCCATCTTCTCGATGCTTTTGTATAAAAAGTAAGGGAGATTTAGCTGCCCAGTTCTAGTGAAATGCATCAGTAGTCAGACATGGTAGGCATAAACTCGAGTAAATCTTCCTTCACAAGTAAAATACTTCATTATGACCTTCATTAGAGGAGCATAGCTGTCAAGAAGATAAGAGAAATGAAAAATAGCAGTGCAAGTATCTCTATGCTCGGGCTTGATGAAAGGCTTGTAGTCATCCAAGTCTAGATGGATCTGTTTGAACCATTTCTCTCCATGATATGGGATTTTGGTGGCTTTAGACACTGTCCTCGGGGAAAACTTGAAATCAAGGTCTGCTACCTGGAAATGCTTGCTTAGGAACCTCAGGGCACATAGGTGTGTCAAGGGCGAGAAACTTTTGACCTCCTGTACCTTCTGGCAGAACTCTAAACAACCTACGTCATGAAAATTGAAGAGGATGGATGGATGTGCATTGACCTCCTCTATAGATATTGGCTCATATATTTTATGTAAACCACTTCTGCTATCTTGCCTGGGCGGCATTTTGGGCTGAATAAGCTGTTGAAGCACCAAACAGTCTTACTGCCTTTAAATTTCCTTCTTTGAACCAAACCCTGTCAATTCATTGTGTAGATAGAGAAACAATGTCTTTGAATAACTTCAAAAAGTTTCCTCACAATACAAAACCCCTGCTCCCTTAAAAAGTGGCTTTTTCACCTTTAATATGTATCTCAGCCAGCAGACCTCTTAACAAAAGACAATGCAGTGAAATGGAGACAGACTGTTAGGTGAAAATGCTGGGTATAATGTAAAAATCACCTTGATCTTGTGAAGTTTGGAGGTCAACAACCCATTTTTATCTTTGACCAAAGTAAACTTCCTAACTCCACCATCCTGTCCCTATTTGGTGTGTTAATTAATCAACACAGTTCACACCATATAGAGTCAATCTTGAGTGTAGTCATATAGTCAATTTCACAGTTATGGAACAAACATGACAGAGTTAAAAATGCTCCAAAAGTTTCAACAGAGGCTGTATGAGCTTATTCCTTTCAAAAGCCAAGACTCCCCTTTCAATATAAAATACCAGTCCTCCTTAGAAGAATGCCTCTATAACCTCTGAAAATAAACTTGTCAATGAGCTTTGAAGAACAAAAAAACAATCAATTAGAACACACAGTGAACAACTATCTTTTCCGTGGTTGGTAGGGGTAACCTGCCCCTTGACATTTTGAGGATGCAAGACACTTTTTTCCTTTGATTAGGGAGGTGAAAACATAGTTTTCAGCTTAAAAATATTTTCCCTGTAGGCATTTCATCAGTGTATTCATCTCTACACCACAACTTTAAATAGAGGATATCTTCACAGCAAAAACACAGTTTGCAGATATGATGGCAGGGTTTAAAAAGTTTTGTATGCTGTGGTAACAAAGACTTATGGCAGTTTAATGTCGAAAAGCTCCCCTTTGACCAAAACCTTAAACCTAATATGCATCTCAACAGGCATATGAAGATATATAAACTCAGCAGTGGTGACTTGTCAAGATTTGTAACAAATCTTTCAGTTAGGGGAGATATGGTGAGTTTTTAAACAGAAAACCTATCTCTTTGACTCACACTGGAACGTTCAACCTTTACCCTTGTTTGGTCTTGAAAAACACAGTGATTCTTCCACCCTACAGATTTTTAAAATGTCAAATATGCACGTGGAGTACCTTGAGATTTGAATGGCAAGGCTTGGCTGATCGTTTGAGTGGATTTGGAGCACCTTTGGAGGTGTTTAAGATCATCAAAAGACGCGCGGCATGTTTATATGGAAGAGCGCCGCGCAAGTTGGTGCCGTCGGGTCACTGTCGGGCCGACAGGACCGGCACTGCACAGGCGCGCCGCGCGCATGTACAGGCGCGTCGCGCGGTAGTTATCCGCCTGTGCAAATTTTCTTCTGAGCGTGCCGCGCGCTATTCCAGGCGCGCCGCGCAATGAAACCTGGAGAAACTTGCGGAAATTCCCAAATTTTCTTGTCTTCAGTCCTGTGAATGGCAAGAGTGGAATGATATTTCGTGCTTGTTGAGAGATTTAAAAGGAAGTCCAACGGTCTTTATTCTTTTGAATGCAAAATAACCAATCATTGTCGACATGAATTTCGTGAGGGTTTTTTGGGAAAACACTCCTTTTCAAAAGCATTTCTTTTATCCATTCGAAATAAAACAAGGTGACCTTGAATGTGTTAATAAGGGTTCATATTTGGAAACTGTGAGTAAAATAAGAAGGTTGTGTATCTTACTCGAGCAGTAGCAATGGCTATGACCCTTTCCTAGGGTCAATGCTATTCATTTTATTTGTACATTTGAACAGTGCCTTCTATCACTGCTAACCTTTCCAACACAGCAAGCAAAACCCAGAAATACACTAACAATTTATGAAACATCCTTCGCCATCCTGCAAGGCGGCAAATTCACCTCTTTGAACCTGAAAATAATAGTGGATGCTCTGGATGTTCTGGTGGTGATAATACTTACTCTGAAACTGATTTGTTTATCAAGTGTCCTTTAACACATTTTCTAACTGTGGGTACAGAAAGTGGTTGCATTTACTCCAGCGCTTTCTTCTTAGTCTATTTCAAAAGAGATCTCTTCAATCACTTTTCCATTACTCAATTTTCATTGATATGGTGCCATCGACTTTTAAAAGTGAACATGCCTATATGAGTTGTAGGATCATTCTCCAGAACTGAAAATATGTCAAAGTGCTTCCTTGTATGTTATGAACCTGTAAACTTGCTTGTAGGACCCTTTGCTGCAAAAGAAATTGAACTGTCGCCTGAAATATCTTCTACACTTTCTGATTCTTGAATGGCATACTTGTCTCTGACATTTGAAAGGAGATGGCTTACCCCTTTTTTACTTGGTTTGAAAAACTCTGCCTCCAGGTGTTTCATCAGTTTCCTCTTCAACTGTAGGTGTCAAACTTGCTGCATCTTTTAGAGTTTTCCATGATCTTTTGATTAAGAAGGGCACTACTTTCCAATACACTTTCTCTGCTCATAAAATATTATCATGATGTTTCTTTCCATTAATAATGACAACCTATGTTTGTTTCCAGCTGATTATCTTTACATGATTTTCCAAGGTTTCAAAACTTAGATTATAACTTTTTAATATCCTTGGGTTGAGGAGACAAACCTATGAGGTGTAAGAAGCAGCTAGAGTTACTCATAAACACTAAAGCTCTTATTAGCCATTTTCTTCTAATGGAGCTCTGAAATCACCAAAACTACTGCATCTAAAGGCTACATTTGTCTTTGTGGTGGAGTGTAGATCACAACATCATGAACTGGCACTGGCGCTTTGAACGATAGCAAGATGTCACATGTCTGGGACTGTGTACTACTTGCTTGCCTTTTCTTTATGTTCATTCAGAAACCATGAAATGTATTTCTCATTTCAACAGAAACAAAAGAACACACAAAGGTATTTTTACTGAAGTATTTTCTTGCTCAAGACTGATTTGAGCTATTCATATTAACACCCTTGCAGAGATATTTGTTATGATAGCTTTGATTAAATGAGTCCTTTTTGATGCTCCATGATGATGACTGAAACTTCAAATGATCCTCTTTATTAGGACACAAGACCAAAAACTTTTCTTTCTTTTGTCTTGCACATTTCAGATCTTAGCCCTGTTTTGATCATCACTTTCCTTCAGAAACCTTGAAACACTTTTTCGTTGTCTAGTAAAAACAAACCTGTGCTTATAGTCAGTTTTGTAATTTCTTCAAGTCAATATTGGCCAGCGCCCTCTGCTTGTAGATGAAGGAGGCGCCTTAACCCTCTGCTTATAGATGAAGGAGGTTTTTGGCCATGAAAAATAACAAGTTTGTTTGACAGTTTTGTCTTTCTTTTACTGTGCTATCAGGCTGAATGAAGCTGTAAGAGTTTGATGAGTAACTTCTTACCCTGCAGATGTATCTCAGGCTCATGTTTACATTGAGAAGCAGCTGTTCTTCTAAATGTAGATTCAAGAATTTTCTCTTGAGATGATGACATGTTTCCTGCCTTCGTAAAATCCATAAAACATTGTAAAACACCTAAAATCAGCTTGAGACTGTGGTCTATGCATTGCTGAGACTTAGGGGTGTGTAAGTGGCGCGACTTAGAGCTATGATCAATTTCATTTGCAGAGCGGGAGGAATGTCATGATTGGTCTGTAGCAGATGGAGGTTTTTGGCCTTTTGATGGTTGCCAAGGGTAAAATGCCTTAAAGTGCCACTTCCTAACTTAGGGGAGACTTTTGAAACAGACTTGGATTGTCCTTTAGAGCTGATGAGCAGACCAGTAGGGCTAAAGCTAGATAGGATAGTGATAATGAGGTTTAACCTTGACATGGGCGGACTGAAAAGTAGGAGGGCGAAAAAAAGTTTTATGAGGGTTTTCTAGATGACAAATTAACATATGGAGATCAGCTTCTAGAAAACTTAGCTATGGATCTAGTCATCAACAACAAGTGAAAAATATTGATGACTAACAGCTTGGAGTTCTTTTTCCTTTTATAATTGTTTTACCTATATCAAGATCATGTACCACACATTCTTTTGAACTAAAGACAACTTCAGTTCCTTGATCACACATTTGACTTACACTCAACAGGTTATGCCTTAATCCATCCACATACATGACATCATTAGCTTTCACCTTTTCTTTTAGAAACACAGACCCTTTTCCCTTAATTACCACAGGAGTATCATTTCCAGATGTAACCTTATTTTCCTTTTCTAGAGCATTATATGTAAGAAGTTTTTTTTTGTCACCTGTCATGTGTCTTGAGCATCCGCTATCAATGTACCATTGATTTTCTTCACCTTCTGCAAATAACGCTATGCCACAATTTTCAACCTACAATTCCTTCTTTTTCCATACTTTGGAGCTTGAAGGAACATGCTCTTTTGGCTGAACTTTTCTCCTGCATTCAGATTCTTCATGGCCAAAGTTATTGCAATAAGCACATTCAAATTCATTTAGAAGAGGAGAAAATTTGTTATAGGTATTCTTCTTTGTTTCAATATCAATCCTTTTCTTTCTTGCTTCTCTTGTCATGATGGTTTTATATGCAACACATTGAACAAATTTATGACCAAAATTGCGACATGAGAAACATTGTCCATTGAAGAAGAAATTTCTACGATCATGAAATCTTCTACTTGAATTTACCTGTTGATTGTTGTTTCTTTGAAAGACATTCCTGTTGGTGTTCTTTGAATTGAGAGATCATGCTTTACCTGTAATGATTCTTTATTCCCTTGCTGAGTGGTAGCTACTTTTAGATAATTTGGTGTTGAAGCCTGAGAAGATTCTCCGGTATATCCAAGACCTGTATTTATAAGAGGAGAATGTTGTACCTTGATAATCTCATCTAGGGTTTTAGATCCTTTAGCAAATCTAAGATTCAGAGTCTTTACTTTCTCAAATTATTTTCTTAGACTTACCACTTCACATTCTAATTTCTCATTGTGTTTCTTCGCTTCTTCAAACTGCTTTTCCAGAGTTTCTATGGTTATTTTCCTTTCTTCTAAGAGTATTTTACTTTCTTCTAAGCATATTTTGAGTTGATTTTTTTCTTCAAGAAAATCATTGTCCTCTAGAGCATCCACAAAAGTATCATTTTCTTCTCTAGATTCAGATGCCATGAGAAGTCTAAGATCTTGTTCACATTATTCCTTAGTATCAGATAACCCATCACTGTCTTCATGAGTATAGTAACTTTTTCTAGTGTTAAACCGATTCTTATTCCTTCTTGCTACTTCCTTCCCTTTTGCAGGTGTTTCTTTATGAGGACACTTAGCAGCATAATGATCAACTCTTCCACACTCAAAACATTTGAAAGGAAGCTTACCTCTGAACCGTCCTGTGCCAAGTTGGATTTTCTTTACAAAATTTACCTCATCTTCTTCTGAGATATATCCTGATCCTTCTTCTTCTTGTACTTATTTCCCTTTTGTAGAAGCTCTGAAGACAACCTCTTTGACTTCAGATGGTCCTCCTCTTCTCATTTCATATGTAGTTAGTATGCCATGAAGTTGCACCACAATAAGATTTTGAAGATCCTATTTTTCTTCAAGAGTAGAAACTTTTGACTCAAATTTTGCAGTTAGCGATCTTAAAATTTTCTCAACCAAAGTAGATTTCTCATATGATTTACAACATCATCAAGACGTAAAAAGAAACTGGCAATATTCTCATCACTATGCATCTTTAAATTTTCATATTCAATTCTGAGAGTTTGAAGTTTTTCACTTTTTACCTTTGCATCACCTTCATAACTTAGAATGATTTTGTCCCATATCTCCTTTGCTGTATTCAGCTGCATAACTTTAACAAATTCTGATTCAGTTAGACTTCCCATTAGAGCATTGACTGCCTTTGCATTTGTTTCATAATTCTTCTTTTCAGTTGGATCTGTTGGTACAACAACTAGATATTGATATCCTCATTCAAAAATGGTCCATACATCTGTTCCCATAGACTGAAGATAGGATCTCATCCTTATTTTCCATATGATTAAATTGCTTCCATTAAAGAGCGGAGGCTTGATAGATGCTGTTCCATATTGATTTCTCATATTGCTTGATCTTCCTTCTAGCGGCTAAGATTTTTCAGAAGGACCTGATCTGATACCAATTGTTGGGAAAAATACTGAGAGGGGGGGGTGAATCAGTATTTTGAGCTAACTGATAAACTTTTTACTTTTCTTTTCTCAAAACCCATACGCTACTTTACAGAAAAAAACTAGCGTATATACGCGGATATACTTAAGGAAACTCGTGTATGCTCAGAGCTCTTATTATGTATTTGATTCTTAAATCATTGCATCATTTATTCATCAGATGTTAACCAGTAAGCATGTGCAGTAAAAACAGAATAAACCATCACACATAAGCAACACACATGAACACCAGTATTTAAGATGGAAACCCAAGTCGGGATAAAACCACCATTGTCGTCGTCTCAATCTTCAATATTTATTATAAAGAAAACATCTTACAACCATGTACTGGCGCAAACTCATACTAGTGCGCAGGCACCCACCTGTAGAAGGCTACAACCTTCTCTCGTTTACCAACCTCTCCTAGAAGGGAGCTACACCCCCCTGCTCTTGTTTACCAGCCTCTCCTGGAAGGGAGCTACTACCCCCTGATATTAGCACCAGCCTCTACTGGCAGAAAGATTCTACTTTCATACTGAAGGCTTCAACCCTCAGATCCACAGTAGACCACATTTCATCAATTTTCATACTAGATCAAACAGCTTCAACACAACCCTTCATTTATCAACAAACATACTTTGCCCAATACTTCAAACAGAATAGTGAGACCACTGTAACCAGAATATCAGAGATAAACCAGACTTCAGAATAGATATGCAGATGTAAACTCAACCTTGAACATTCATTGAATCAAATATCATACACTACTTTTCTTTACTGAAGCCGCGTACATACGCGCTTTCCTGCACACCAACCCACGTATACTTCTATGTATTTTATTCTTCAGAAAACCCTATATGCGCCTTTCATTAATAGAGACTGCGTATACACGTGCTTTTGCAAAGACCAACTAGCGTATAGATCTGTAAATGGAAAAATTTACAAAACATATCAGATCTATAAACTTACCCAGATTTCTTCATTATCTTCAGCAGACTTTGCGCCAGATCTTTACCATTTCTTCTGCTGTAGATCATCCTAGATATTTATCATCATCATAAGATCTAGAGATCTTGAACCATCCTTAGATCCATGGGTGCATCAAAGATTCAAATCTATCAATTAAGAATAGAGTTCATTCATGCAGATAATCCTTAGAGATATTTATTCATCAACAACCCTTACTCATGCACACCCTTGCACAATGATCTTCTTCTCCTTATATAGATTTAGCCTTTATAAATACCATGAGTCAAAACCACACAACTTCCGATGGTATTCCTGGACTCGATGAAATAGATAATCCAGTGCTCAATACAGTGGGCCAATACCATGGTAATTCCCCTAGGTATCATAGTTTTTAGAGCGCAAAAGGCATACGCGACTTTGAGCGTTCGTATCCGCGTGTATACGCAACTTTGCCTCATAAAAACTGTGTATATGCTAACCCTGAATGTATAAACGGGTTCCCTTCACAAAAGTAGAGTATATATGCGGGTTGCCTTCACAAAATTAGCGTATACATTGTGACATATTATATTTATCATTTTTCTGGCACTTACTGGAATTGTTTTCTCTGTCACATCTGAACTGATCTGTAGATACATCATTCTTACATCTTTAGCACATAGGTTGCTTATCATAGGAGACTCATCAAGAAGTTTTCCATCAAGGCCAACTTTATCAAGTAGGTTGCCATCAAGTACAAACCATTGCATCATATTGCCAACAATCTCCCCCTTTGGACTTAATGGCAACCATGATGGTGTTTGATCACCACAAAAGATAGATACATTGAATATAACCATTATGCAACCACCATGATACTCTCCCCCTATTCAAACACCATAAACACCATGATACTCTCCCCCTTTGACATCAAGGGCAAAGGGCGGATCAAAACTAAAACAAGGTTTTTCTTCTGATGTAGAAAGAGGAGCTCTGTAGATCTGATGTGCACTGAAGCTACCATGCTCCCCCTGAGTTCATGCTGAATCTTCAAACATATTTTTCAATGAAGTACATGACTCTTTGACCTTTCCTATCACCAAGGACTCATACTTACATCAATGATCCAACCAAGTGGATTTACATATGTGACTCGGGTACCCAACCAAGTGGGTTTACATATTTTGACTCAACTACCCTACCAAGTGGGTTTACAAATTTGACCAAGTCCTTACATGATTGAATATTACAATTTTACATCATAGGTCTCAACATGAACTTTTCATCACATTACAAATATGACCTTTTGTTACAAATACCAAAAATACCTCAAGAGAGAGATCATATTTTAGAACCATCATAATGCCAACAATTCATCCTTTCCACATGACCAATGCTCCCCCTTAGCTTGTGCATCCTGAACAGTTTCAACAACAAACAATCAAGGCATCTTCACCCAAATATCAGAGAATGAAATAGAAATATAAGAGCTGAAACATCACCAGAGATACCAAACAGCACCACAGCTGTGCTGAAGAATGCAGACCTAGCGAAAAATTGTCAGCAACCACCCATACGTGGTTTTATCTGTATAAACTCGTGTATATACGCCACTGTCTTTCATGAAATCCGCGTATCCAATTTAATCTTCTGCATTTAAGCTGATCTGATCTTCTGCATGGCAGAAACTACTCCTAGCTTTTGTCTGAGATATTCGAACGCTTCCCTGGGCAGAGGTTTGGTAAATATATCAGCAACTTGTTCTTTGGAGGGAACATACTCCAAATTCACCTTTTGTTCAAGCACTTGTTCACGTAAGAAGTGATACTTGATGGGAATGTGCTTGGTCTTGGAATGCATAACATGATTCTTTGAGATGCGATGGCACTTGTATTATCACACATAATGGAGATAGGAGGTGAACATTTGATTTGAAAGTCTTGTAAGGTTTGCATCATCCCGAAAGAAGTTGAGTGCAACATGATCACTGCTGACCACATATTCTTCTTCTATTTGTAGATAGGCAATAAGTTTTGCTTCTTCTTGAACCGGGATACTACTTAGGGGCCCCATATAGAATGCACCACCACTAGTGCTTTTCCGATCATCAACATTTCCAGCCCAATCTGCATCAGTGTAAGCATGAAGAGTAAGATCAACATTCTTTGGATACCATAGTCCAAAGTCTTGAGTTCCTTGTATATATTGTAATATTCTTTTGACAGCCTGAAGGTGAGACTCTTTTGGATTAGCTTGGAATCCTCCAACAATCCCAACTGCATGCATAATGTCTGGTCTAGTCCCAGTGAGATAAAGTAGACTTCCTATAATAGATCTGTATTCTGGTTGATTCACCGTGGGAGAATCATCATGAGAACTGAGATTACATCCGGTTATCATTGGTGTACTTACAGGTTTGCACTCTTCGATGCCATACTTCTTCAGAATTTGCTTAAGGTATTTTTCTTGTGATAAGAATATGCCATCTATAGTTTGATGCACTTGCAAGCCAAGAAAGAATGTTAGTTCCCAAAGAAAAGACATTTCAAATTCTTGCTGCATAGCAGAAGCAAATTTCTGACTCATAGATTCTTCATTGCTTCCAAAAATTATATCATCAACATATACAACCACAATCAATAGTTTATCATTTTCAGTTTTTATGTATAAATTGCTATCAGCAAACCACTTGAAAATACTTGTTGATGAAGATATTTGTCAAGACGATAATACCATGCCCTTGGAGCTTATTTGAGACCATATAGAGCCTTTTTAAGTCTGTAAACAAGTTTTTTATCATTTCCCAAAATGAATCCTTCTAGTTTTTCTATATAAACTTCTTCTTCTAGATCACCATTGAGAAACGCAAATTTAACATCCATTTGATAAACTTTGATTTTTTGGAAGCTTGAAAAAGCAAGAAACATTCTTATGGCTTCAAGTCTAGCTACAGGAGCAAACGTTTCTTCAAAGTCTATTCCTTCTTGTTGAGCATACCCCTTGCAGACAAGTCTAGCTTTATTTCTTATAACCTCCCCATTCTCATTTAACTTGTTTTTGAATATCCATTTGGTTCCAATGACATTTTTGTCATGAGGTCTTGGTACTAATTCCCAAGTGTCATTCTTTTCAATTTGATCAAGCTCTTCATTCATGGCTTGAATCCAACATTCATCTTTGCTAGCTTGATTTACATTGTGTGGTTCAATAGTGGATAGAAATGCCAGATAGCTAGAAGATCCCACAAGAGTCCTTCTTGTTTGTACACCTGATCCCTTTTCTCCCAAAATTTGAGATTCTGGATGATTCTTTTGAACACATCTGGATGGAGCCTTTTCAGACAAATCATCTTCGGGTTCTTCATTGGGTTCACTTTTTGTATCATTACTATTTTATGTAGAAGGATATATGTCATCATCATCGTCTTCATTTGTTGTTTTTTTCTTCTTCTTTTGGAGTTGTTGGAGACTCATCAATAACAACATCTATACATTCAACAATCTTCCGAAGTCTTTTATTGTAACATTTATATGCCCTACTCCTAGAGGAGTAACCAAGAAATATTCCTTCATCTACTCTGGGTTCAAACTTGCCAAGTTTTTCATCATTATTTTTGATAAAACATTTGCTTCCAAAAATTCTAAAATGATTTACAGTGGGAGAATTACCATACCAGAGTTCATATGGAGTTTTATCACTATTTACATGAACATGTGCCTTGTTAAGAATATTTACTGCTGTATGTGCTGCTTCTCCCCAAAATGTGTCAGGTGTTCCGGAATCATCAAGCATAGCTCTAGCCATTTGTTGAACTGTTCTATTCATTCTTTCTGCTATGCCATTTTGTTGTGGAGTGCCGGCTACAGTAAACTGTCTTTTTATGCCATGTTGTTCACAAAATTCAAGGAATTCATCTGAAGTATATTCTCCTCCTCGATCAGATCTAAGACACTTGATTTTTAGATCTAATTCATTTTCAACTAGTGCTTTGAAGATTTGAAATTTCTCAAATGCTTCATCTTTGTGTTTAAGCAACCCAATCCAACACATTCTAGAGAAATCATCAATAAATAAGATATAGTATTGTTCACCACGTGGTGACTTTTTCCTCACAGGTCCACATATGTTAGTATGAATAAGTTCAAGAGGCTTACTTGATGATCCTTCCTTGGCATTAAACTGTACTCTGGTTTGCTTACCAAATTGGCAAGATTTGCATATGATATTTTCGGGTGGAGTAATATTGGGAAGATCACGGACATCTTTAAGTCTGCTTGATTTTTTGATTTAAGAGAAGCTCAGATGCCCCAAACTTCTATGCCATAGCCAGTTTTCTGAAGATTTGCTCAAGTAACATTGTTCTTTGCAGTTCTTCAATACATACAGGTTGCTTGGAGTTCTTTTTCCTTTTATAATTGTTTTACCTGTATCAAGATCACATACCACACATTATTTTGAACTAAAGACAACTTTAGTTCCTTGATCACACATTTGACTTACACTTAATAGGTTATGCCTTAATCCATCCACATACATGAAATCATTAGCTTTCACCTTTTCTTTTAGAAACATATACCCTTTTCCTTTAATTATCGCAGGACTATCATTTCCAGATGTAACCTTCTTTTCCTTTTCTAGAGCATTATATGTAAGAAGTTTGTTTTTGTCACATGTCATGTGTCTTGATCATCCGCTATCAATGTACCATTGATTTTCTTCACCTTCTGCAAATAACGCTTTGCCACAATTTTCAGCCTGCAATTCCTTCTTTTTCCATACTTTGGAGCTTGAAGGAACATGCTCTTTTGGCTGAACTTTGCTCCTGCATTCAGATTCTTCATGGCCAAAGTTATTGCAATAAGCACATTCAACATCATTTAGAAGATGAGAAAAGTTGTTATAGGTATTCTTCTTTGTTTCAATATCAATCCTTTTATTTCTTGCTTCTCTTGTCATGATGGTTTTATATGCAACACATTGAAGAGCTTTATGACCAAAATTGTGACACGAGAAAAATTGTCCATTAAAGGAGAAATTTCTGCGATCATGAAATCTTCTACTTGAATTTACCTGTTGATTGTTGTTTCTTTGAAAGACATTCCTGTTGGTGTTCTTTGAATTGAGATGATCATGCTTTACCTGTAATGATTCTTTATTCCCTTGCTGAGTGGAAGAATGTTGTAAACCAGCTGTAGCTGCTTTTAGATAATTTGGTGCTGAAGCCTGAGAAGATTCTCCGGTATATCCAAGACATGTCTCTATAAGAGGAGAATGTTGTACCTTGATAATCTCATCTAGGGTTTCAGATCCTTTAGCAAATCTACGATTCAGAGTCTTTACTTTCTCAAATTCTTTTCTTAGACTTACCACTTCACATTCTCATTTCTCATTGTGTTTCTTCGCTTCTTCAAACTGCTTTTCTAGAGTTTCTATGGTTATTTTCCTTTCTTCTAAGAGTATTTTACTTTCTTCTAAGTGTATTTTGAGTTGATTTTTTTCTTCAAGAAAATCATTGTCTTCTAGAGCATCCACAAAAGTATCTTTTTCTTCTCTAGATTCAAATGCCATGAGAAGTCTAAGATCTTGTTCACATTCTTCCTCACTATCAGATAACCCATCACTGTCTTCATGAGTATAGTAACTTTTTCTAGTGTTAAACTGATTCTTATTCCTTCTTGCTACTTCCTTCCCTTTTGCAGGTGTTTCTTTATGAGGACACTTAGCAGCATAATGATCAACTCTTCCACACTCAAAACATTTGAAAGGAAGCTTACCTCTGAAACATCCTATGCCAAGTTGGAGTTTCTTTACAAAATTTACCTCATCTTCTTCTGAGATATATCCTGATCCTTCTTCTTCTTGTACTTCTTTCCCTTTTGTAGAAGCTCTGAAGACAACCGCTTTGAATTCAGATGGTCCTCCTCTTCTCATTTCATATGCAGTTAGTATGCCATGAAGTTGCACCACAGTAAGATTTTGAAGATCCTGTTTTTCTTCAAGAGCATAAACTTTTGACTCAAATTTTGCCGTTAGTGATCTTAAAATTTTCTCAACCAAAGTATATTCGGTTATTGTTTCTCCCAGATTTCTCATATGATTTACAACATCATCAATTCGTAAAAAGAAACTGGAAATATTCTCATCACTATGCATCTTTAAATTTTCATATTCAATTCTGAGAGTTTGAAGTTTTGCACTTTTTACCTTTGCATCACCTTCATAACTTAGAATGATTTTGTCCCATATCTCCTTTGCTGTATTCAGCTGCATAACTTTGACAAATTCAGAATCAGTTAGACTTCCTGTTAGAGCATTGACTGCCTTTGCATTTGTTTCATAATTCTTCTTTTCAGTCAGATTTGTTGGTACTGCAGCTGGATATTGATATCCTCGTTCAACAATGGCCCATACATCTGCTCCCATAGACTGAAGATAGGATCTCATCCTTATTTTCCAGAAGATTAAATTGCTTCCATTAAAGAGACGAGGCTTGATAGATGATGTTCCATCTTGATTGCTCATCTTGCTTGATCTTCCTTCTAGCGGCTAAGCCTTTTCAGAAGGACCCACTCAGATACCAATTGTTGGGAAAAATACTGAGAGGGGGGGGGGGGGGTGAATCAGTATTTAGAGCTAACTGATAAACTTTTTACTTTTCTTTTCTCAAAACCCATACGCTACTTTACATAACAAAACTAGAATATATACGCGGATATCCTTAAGGAAACTCACGTATGCTCAGAGCTCTTATTATGTATTTAATTATTAAATCATTGCATCATTTATTCATCATATGTTAAGCAGTAAGCATGTGCAATAAAAATAGAATAAACCATCACACATAAGCAACACACATGAACACCAGGATTTAAGGTGGAAACCCAAGTCGGGAGAAAACCACCGCTGCCGTCCTCTCTGTCTTCAATATTTATTATAAAGAAAACATCTTACAACCATGTACTGGCGTAGACTCATACCAGCACGCAGGCACCCACCTACAGAAGGCTACAACCTTCTCTCGTTTACCAGCCTCTCCTGGAAGGGAGCTACAACCCCCTGCTCTCGTTTACCAGCCTCTCCTGGAAGGGAGCTACTACCCCCTGATATTAGCACCAACGTCTACTGGAAGAAAGCTTCTACTTTCATACTGAAGGCTTCAACCCTTAGATCCACTGCAGACCACATTTCATCAATTTTCATACTGGATCAAACAGCTTCAACACAACCCTTCACTTATCAATAAACATACTTTGCCCAATACTTCAAACAAAATAGTGTGACCACTGTAACCAGAATATCAGAGATAACCCAGACTTTGGAATAGATATGTAGATGTAAACTCAACCCTGAACATTCATTGAATCAAATATCATATGCTACTTTTCTTTACTGAATCCGCGTACATATGCGCTTTCCTGCACACCAACCTACGTATACTTCTGTGTATTTTATTCTTCAGAAAACCCTATACGCGCCTTTCATTAATAGAGACCGCATATACATGCGCTTTTGCAGAGAAAAACTAGCGTATAGATATGTAAATGGAAAACTTTACAAAACAGATCAGATCTATAAACTTACCCAAAATTCTTCATTATCTTCAGCAGACTTTGCACCAGATCTTCACCATTTCTTCTGCTGCAGATCATCCTAGAGATTTATCATCATCATAAGATCTAGAGATCTTGAACCATCCTCAGATCCATGGGTGCATCAAAGATTCAGATCTATCAATTAAGAACAGAGTTCATTCATGCAGATAATCCTTAGAGATATTTATTCATCAACAACACTTACTCATGCACACCCTTGTACAATGATCTTCTTCTCCTTATATAGATTTAGCCTTTATCAATACCATGAGTCAAAACCACACAACTTCCGATGGTATTCCTGGACGGGATCAAATAGATAATCCAGCGCTCAATACAGTGGGCCAATACCATGGTAATGCCCCTAGGTATCATAGTTTTTAGAGCGCAAAAGGCATACGCGACTTTGAGTGTACGTATCTGCGTGTATACGCAACTTCGCCTCATAAAAACTGCGTATATGCTAACCTTGAATGTATACGCGGGTTCCCTTCACAAAAGTAGAGTATATATGAGGGTTTCCTTCACAAAAGTAGCGTATACATTGTGACATATTATATTTATCATTTTTTTGGCACTTACTAGAATTGTTTTCTCTGTCACATCTGAAATGATCTGTAGATACATCATTCTTACATCTTTAGCACATAGGTTGCTTATCATAGGTGACTCATCAAGTAGGTTTCCATCAAGGCCAACTTTATCAAGTAGGTTGCCATCAAGGAAAACACATTGCATCATATTGCCAACAATCTCCCCCTTTGTACTTGATGGCAACCATGATGGTGTTTGATCACCACAATAGATAGATACATTGAATATAACCATTATGCAACCACCATGATACTCTCCCCCTATTCAAACACCATAAACACCATGATACTCTCCCCCTTTGATAGCAAGGGAAAAGGGCAGATCAAAACCAAAACAAGGTTTTTCTTCTCATGTAGAAATAAGAGCTCTGTAGATCTAATGTGCACTGAAGCTACCATGCTCCCCTTGAGTTCATGCTGAATCTTCAAACATATTTTTAAATGAATTACATGACTCTTTGACCTTTCCTATCACCAAGGACTCATTCTTACATCAATGATCCAACCAAGTGGAGTTACATATGTGACTCGGGTACCCAACCAAGTGGGTTTACATATTTTGACTCAACTACCCTACCAAGTGGGTTTACAAATTTGACCAAGTCCTTACATGATTGAATATTACAATTTTACATCATAGGTCTCAACATGACCTTTTCATCACATTAAAAATATGACCTTTTGTTACAAATACCAAAAAGACCTCAAGAGAGAGATCATATTTCAGAACCATCATAATGCCAACAATGCATCCTTTCCACATGACCAATGCTCCCCCTTAGCTTGTGCATCCTGAACACTTTCAACAACAAATCATCAAGGCATATTCACCCAATATCAGAGAATGAAACAGAAATATAAGAGCTGAAACATCACCAGAGATACCCAACAGCACCACAGCTGTGTTGAAGAATGCTGACCCTGAGAAAAATTGTCAGCAACCACCCATACACGGTTTTATCTGTATAAACTTGCGTATATACACGACTGCCTTTCATGAAATCCACGTATCCAATTTAATCTTCTGCATTTAAGAAGATCTGATCTTCTGCATGGTAGAAACTACTCCCAGCTTCTGTCTGAGATATTCGAGCGCTTCCCTAGGCAGAGGTTTGGTAAATATATTAGTAACTTGTTCTTTGGAGGGAACATACTCCAACTTCACCTTTTGTTCAAGCACTTGTTCACATAAGAAGTGATGCTTGATGGGAATGTGCTTGGTCTTGGAATGCATAACAGGATTCTTTGAGATACTGATGGCACTTGTATTATCACACATAATGGAGATAGGAGGTGAACATTTGATTTGAAAGTCTTGTAAGGTTTGCATCATCCAAAGAAGTTGAGTGAAACATGATGCGGCAACCACATATTCTGCTTCTGCTGTAGATTAGGCAATAGAGTTTTGCTTCTTGCTGAACCAGGATACTAACTAGGGCCCCATATAGAATGCATCACCACTAGTGCCTTTCCGATCATCAACATTTCCAGCCCAATCTGCATCATTGTAAGCATGAAGAGTAAGATCAACATTCTTTGGATACCATAGTCCAAAGTCTTGAGTTCCTTGTAGATATTGTAATATTCTTTTGACAGCCTGAAGGTGAGACTCTTTTGGATTAGCTTGGAATCGTCCAACAATCCCAACTGCATGCATAATGTCTGGTCTAGTCCCAGTGAGATAAAGTAGACTTCCTATCATAAATCTGTATTCTGGTTTATTCACCGTGGGAGAATCATCATGAGAACTGAGATTACATCCGGTTATCATTGGTGTACTTACAGGTTTGCACTCTTCCATGCCATACTTCTTCAGAATTTTCTTAAGGTATTTTTCTTGTGATAAGAATATGCCATCTGTAGTTTGATGCACTTGTACGCCAAGAAATAATGTTAGTTCCCCAAGTAAAGACATTTCAAATTCTTGCTGCATAGCAGAAGAAAATTTATGACTCATAGATTCTTCATTGCTTCCAAAAATGATATCATCAACATATACAACCACAATCAATAGTTTATCATTTTCAGTTTTTGTGTATAAATTGCTATCAGCAGACCCCTTTGAAAATCCTTGTTGATGAAGATATTTGTCAAGACGATAATACCATGCCCTTGGAGCTTGTCTGAGACCATATAGAGCCTTTTTAAGTCTGCAAACAAGTTTTTTATCATTTCACAAAATGAATCCTTCTAGTTTTTCTATATAAACTTCTTCTTCTAGATCACCATTGAGAAACACATATTTAACATCCATTTGATAAACTTTGATTTGTTGGAAGATTGAAAAAGCAAGAAAATTTCTTATGGCTTCAAGTCTAGCTATAGGAGCAAAAGTTTCTTCAAATTCTATACCTTCTTATTGAGCATACCCCTTGCAGACAAGTCTAGCTTCATTTATTATAACCTCCCCATTCTCATTTAACTTGTTTTTGAATATCCATTTGGTTCCAATGACATTTTTGTCATGAGGTCTTTTTACTAATTCCCAAGTGTGATTCTTTTCAATTTGATCAAGCTCTTCATTCATGGCTTGAATCCAACATTCATCTTTGCTAGCTTGATTGACATTGTGTGGTTCAATAGTGGATAGAAATGCTAGATAGCTAGAAGATCCCACAAGAGTCCTTCTTGTTTGTACACCTGATCCCTTATCTCCCAAAATTTGAGATTCTGGATGATTCTTTTGAACATATCTGGATGGAGCTTTTTCAGATAACTCATCTTCAGGTTCTTCATTGGGTTCACTATCTATATCATTGCTATTTGATGTAGGAGGACATATGTCACCATCGTCTTCATTTTTTGTTTGTTTTTCTTCTTTTGGGGCTGCAGGAGACTCATCAATAAAAACATCAATACATTCAACAATCTTCCAAAGTATTTTATTGTAACATTTATATTCTCTACTCCTAGAGGAGTAGCCAAGAATTATTCCTTCATCTTCTCTGGATTCAAACTTGCCAAGTTTTTCATCATTATTTTTGATAAAATATCTGCTTCCAAAAACTCTAAAATGCTTCCCAGTGGTAGGATTACCATACCAGAGTTCATATGGAGTTTTATCACTATTTACTCAAACATGTGCCTTGTTAAGAATATTTACCGCTGTATGTGCTGCTTCTCCCCAAAAAGTGTCAGGTGTTCCGGAATCATCAAGCATAGCTCTAGCCATTTGTTGAATTGTTTTGTTCATTCTTTCTGCTACGCCATTTTGTTGTGGGGTGCCAACTACAGAAAATTGTCTTTTTATGCCATGTTGTTCACAAAATTCAAGGAATTCATTTGATGTATATTCTCCTCCTCGATCAGATCTAAGACACTTGATTTTCAGATCTAATTCATTTTCAACTAGTGCTTTGAAGGTATGAAATTTCTCAAATGCTTCATCTTTGTGTTTAAGCAGCCCAATCCAACACATTCTAGAGAAATCATCAATAAATAAGATATAGTATTGTTCACCATGTGGTGAATTTTTCCTCACAGGTCCACATATGTCAATATGAATGAGTTCAAGAGGCTTACTTCATGATCCTTCCTTGGCATTAAATTGTACTCTGGTTTGCTTACCGAATTGGCAAGATTTTCATATGATATTTTCAGGTAGAGTAATATTGGGAAGATCACGAATAGCTTTAAGTCTGCTTGATTTGTTGATTTGAGAGAAACTCAGATGCCCCAACCTTCTATGCCATAGCTAGTTTTCTGAAGATTTACTCAAGTAATATTATTCTTTGCAGTTCTTCAATACATACAGGTTGCTTGGAGTTCTTTTTCCTTTTATAATTGTTTTACCTGTATCAAGATCACATACCACACATTCTTTTGAACTAAAGACAACTTCAGTTCCTTGATCACACATTTGAATTACACTTAACAGGTTATGCCTTAATCCATCCACATACATGACATCATTAGCTTTCACCTTTTCTTTTAGAAACATAGACCCTTTTCCCTTAATTACCGCAGGAGTATCATCTCCAGATGTAACCTTTTTTTCCTTTTCTAGAGCATTATATGTAAGAAGTTTGTTTTTATCACCTGTCATGTGTCTTGAGCATCCGCTATCAATGTACCATTGATTTTCTTCACCTTCTGCAATAACGCTTTGCCACAATTTTCAATCTGCAATTCCTTCTTTTTCCATAATTTGGAGCTTGAAGGAACATGCTCTTTTGGCTGAACTTTGCTCCTGCATTCAGATTCTTCATGGCCAAAGTTATTGCAATAAGCACATTCAACTTCATTTAGAAGAGGAGAAAAGTTTTTATAGGTATTCTTATTTGTTTCAATATCAATCCTTTTATTTCTTGCTTCTCTTGTCATGATGGTTTTATATGCAACACATTGAACAACTTTATGACCAAAATTGTGACACGAGAAAAATTGTCCATTGAAGAAGAAATTTCTGCGATCATGAAATCTTCTACTTGAATTTACCTGTTGATTGCTGTTTCTTTGAAAGACATTCCTGTTGGTGTTCTTTGAATTGAGATGATCATGCTTTACCTGTAATGATTATTTATTCCCTTGCTGAGTGGTAGAATGTTGTAAACCAGCTGTAGCTGCTTTTAGATAATTTGGTGTTGAAGCCTGAGAAGATTCTCCGATATATCCAAGACCTATATTTATAAGAGGAGAACGTTGTACCTTGATAATCTCATCTAGGGTTTCAGATCCTTTAGAAAATCTAAGATTTAGAGTCTTTACTTTCTCAAATTCTTTTCTTAGACTTACCACTTCACATTCTAATTTCTCATTGTGTTTCTTCACTTCTTCAAACTGCTTTTCTAGAGTTTCTATGGTTATTTTCCTTTCTTATAAGAGTATTTTACTTTCTTCTAAGCGTATTTTGAGTTGATTATTTTATTCAAGAAAATCATTTCCCTCTAGATCATCCAAAAAAGTATCCTTTTCTTCTCTAGATTCAAATGCCATGAGAAGTCTAAGATCTTGTTCACATTATTCCTCACTATCAGATAACCTATCACTGTCTTCATGAGTATAGTAACTTTTTCTAGTGTTAAACCGATTCTTATTCCTTCTTTCTACTTCCTTCCCTTTTACAGGTGTTTCTTTATGAGGACACTTAGCAGCATAATGACCAAATCTTCCACACTCAAAACATTTGAAAGGAAGCTTACCTCTGAACCGTCCTGTGCCAAGTTGGAGTTTCTTTACAAAATTTACCTCATCTTCTTCTGAGATATATCCTGATCCTTTTGCTTCTTGTACTTCTTTCCCTTTTGTAGAAGCTCTGAAGACAGCCTCTTTGACTTCAAATGGTCCTCCTCTTCTCATTTCATATGCAGTTAGTATGCCATGAAGTTGCACCACAGATTCAGATCTATCAATTAAGAACAGAGTTCATTCATGCAGATAATCCTTAGAGATATTTATTCATCAACAACCCTTACTCATGCACACCCTTGCACAATGATCTTCTTCTCCTTATATAGATTTAGCCTTTATCAATACCATGAGTCAAAACCAGAGAACTTCCGATGGTATTCCTGGACGGGATCAAATAGATAATCTAGTGCTCAATACAGTGGGCCAATACCATGGTAATGCCCCTAGGTATCATAGTTTTTAGAGCACAAAAGGCATACGCGACTTTGAGCGTGCGTATCCGCATGTATACGCAATTTCGCCTCATAAAAACTGCGTATATGCTAACCCTGAATGTATACACGGGTTCCCTTCAAAAAAGTAGAGTATATACGCGGGTTGCCTTCACAATATTAGCGTATACATTGTGACATATTATATTTATCATTTTTCTGGCACTTACTGGAGTTGTTTTCTCCGTCACATCTGAACTGATCTGTAGATACATCATTCTTACATCTTTAGCACATAGGTTGCTTATCATAGGTGACTCATCAAGTAGGTTTCCATCAACGCCAACTTTATCAAGTAGGTTGCCATCAAGGACAACAGATTACATCATATTGCCAACATGTGATGTATGATGTTTGTGTCATAGGCCTTTAAGTCCTCATAACTCCAAACAAACACATCAATGAATTCCTTGAAAAGGTCAATGTATTTCTTTTTCATGTTTGCAGGCAGGGACTTAGCCAATTTGATAATCTTGGGTTTATCTTCAGTGCCTATGTTGCATTCCTCGACATCAGAGTCTGCATGTTCTAGAGTGGGCTTTTTTTCTACATCATCAAAGTTAAAAAGGTATTCTAAAGGTGCCAAACCTCAAGGTATGTTCTTATCTTTGGTATGCAACACCTCTACTTCTTCACTATCTACGTTTTCACATTTTTCATTTGGGTTTCCAATCAGTTCGTCTAAAGTGTTTATTTATATGTTACAGAGTGTCTCTTCCTCATCTGAGGATTCTTCACTCAGGCAGCTACTGTTAGATTTAGAATTTGAATCAGAAAATTCAAACTCATCCCTGCCTACCAGGAAATCTTCAATATGTTTATTGCCCTCAAAGACCTGCCAATATTTTTCATTGTCCGGCACTGCAGGTCTGAATTTGGTCTGAATGATAATCTGTTGGTCGCTGGGAGGCTTTTGATATGAACTAGCCACGCAGGCTAATCCATTTGCAATTACGTTCTCACTCCTAGGGACAAACACTAGCTCATATTCTACAAAGGTTTTGAAGAGATCCATAGCGTCATTTCTATATGCTCTCAGCCTAGGATGTTTTGCTGTGTATTCACCATTCACTTGTTTAATGATTAGCTCATAGTCTCCATGCACAGTTATCCTACGTGCTCCTAATTTTATCAACAAATTCAAGCCTAGGATCAGAGCCTCATATTCTGCGATATTGTTTGTGCATTTGAAGTGCAGGTTACATGCATAGCTCTCCACGTACTCACTTTCAGTGTTATGTAGCCATACCCCTACCCCTGCTGTTCTTTTAGTATAGGACCCATCGAAACTCATTTCCCACAAGGGTTCCTTTTTCGTTTTATCATCATTTCCTTCCCTACTGCTGGGTTCGCCATTATGTCGTATTATAGGGTCTGCACTAGGCTGTGGATTGTTTTGTTTTTCACAATGGGCATGGAAATCAGAGAGGTGACTAGTTGGCTGATTGCGTTCTTTCTATGTTTCTGTTTCTAGTCCACTCAGAGCTTAATTTTTAGTGCACTGTCCATGGTTTTCTTCTTCATTTTGCTCCAAGTCCAGAGTGGCCATTATGTCAAAATCCGTGGTCTCAACTTCTCTGTTTGTGTCTATGTTTTTTATTCTAGCTCTCCCAAGGATTCATCGCTACAGAAGATGAAAGAGTCCAGATCTGTATGTATAGAGTACAGAGGGAATTTTTCAGGCTTTTTGGGGCTACTAACTAAGAACTTCATTTGCGCCACCCTATACAGTCTTCTTAGTTGGCTAAAAACTGGGATTGTGGCATATGCCCCATCCATCTGCATTGAACCCTGCAGCTTGGCTCCCCAGGACCTTGACAATAGCATGCCATACTTGGGTGGCACATCTGCCACGACAACATCCATGACCATGAACTTGGCTGGAATCTGGGTAAGGCTCACACATAAATCTTTGATTAGGCCAAGACACTTTACCTTGCTAGAATCAAATGAATATAAGTCTTTGTAAGGTCGGGTTACCTCTAGGCCTAACCTTTCCATAACCACTCTAGGCATCAAGTTGTGTGAGGCACCAGAGTCATGAATTGCATTATGAAGGATATTATCATGAATATTGATACTGATATAAAAATGAGGTATTACCCCCTCCTAAAATTTCCCTTCAATCTTTGGACCAAATAGAAGGGTTGGTTGATCATCACTCAGATTTATAGTGTCACTGTTCTCACCTAGATTTAATGCTTTCAAAATTTGGCCTTTATATACATCCTGAGTGGCCAACTCAGAGAGTGGGACAGAGATTTTAATTCTTGCAATCTCACTTTCTAAATTGAAAGTGGATTGACTCTTTGGAAAGCTCAACTCTGTTTTGTTAGCCACTACCTCAGTGGCTGAATCAGTGGGCTGGTTCTCACTATGTACAGTGTTTGGGATTGTTTTATCAGGAGTACTAGCTGCAGTGATAGTGCTGCTAGTTGGTTGACCTTGTTTATCAGTGTTTTGGTTGTCTTTTTCTTTTTTCTTCCCATAACTCTCAGCTGTTGATTTGTTACATTCAACAGTTGCTTTAGAAGATTTCTCAGGCCTTTTCTTGATGGTAACCTCAAAAGCTTTGGGTTTACAATTATCTAGGCCTTTCTTTCTCGTAAGTTCATATTGTTCTCTGACCTGCATCATGGCATTTTCAAATCCTAACCTGTAATCTTCAGATTCTAACCATTCCTCCTCACAATACGAGGGTGAGGGTTGATATTCTTCTGTGGAACAGTTGTGGATTGAGTTCTCTACTTCAAACATGTTTATTTTTTTTTCCCTCGGACTCTTCTATGATTCCCTCATCTTCATCAAGAAAGTTCTCTTTGAATGGGGGAAACAGTTCTCTTCTATGATTCCCTCATCTTCATCTTCAGTTGGGAGTGGTGTTGCTTCTTCTAAAGTTCCGGTTCTGGTTATGGTTTTGATTTCTGTTTAGGTTACTAACTGTGACAACCATTTTTTCCATCATTTGTTGTATCTTTTCCATGTTTTTGGATATGCAGTCATTATTTGGGTTAGATGTGGAAGCTACATTGTCATCTCTATATGTTACCCTCTTCTCAGCTCTCAATATTGCTCTTTTCTCAATCAAATTAGCCTCTATACTCACTTCTCCTTTTTGCATGTCTTCCAACGTGTTATAATCTCTCTCCCTAAGCTGGTAGGCCATGTCAGCATCAAAGCCTTAAGGGTATTTCGCTAGAGACATACCTTGGGGAGGTTTCATGTGTGGAGGAAGGGCGTTATAAATGCTGTTAAATCTTGTAGAGTAATCATGTACACTTTCTCCTATGTTTCTTTTAAGGTTCATATATTCTACTAGGATTTGGTGAGGGTTGGCCTTAACCTCCCATTTGTTTATGAAAGTCTGATATAAAGTAGGAAGGTATTGGATACTATTAGGAGGTAGGCTCTTGAACCATTTCTTCACATCACCTCCTAAAATCTGGGCAAAGATTCTCACTTTGACTGTATCATCATCTATCTCCATGTAGTCAAAATAATCTTCCATCCTATGTACATGGTGTTGTTTCATGGTGGACTCTTTTGCAGTGAAGTGTGGGATCTTTGATTGATAATCATTTGGTAAGAGTACTAGAGGCTGGGGTAAAACCAGAGGTGCATACCAGGCTGCCATGATGATGTTTTGATGAGGTAAAGGGTTAGCTTGAGTAGATGGTATATGGATAATTGGGATATTATGACCAGCAGAAGACTGATGAGTAGATCTAGGGTGACTGAGTCCCAAGTTTTGAATGAAGTGAATATCGGGGGGAGTAGATGGAGGGGTCTGTCTATTCCTAGGGTGTTTAACTCCTTGAGGTGGTGAACCAGGGAACTCAAGATCTGGCTGGTCTGGAACACTGAATGACCTAGCTCTTGGTAGTCTGTTTGGTAGGTCTAGGTTAAAAAATGGGTCTGATAGAGCTGTAAAGTTTTCTGGAGCAGAGTTAGCTCTATGGATGTGGTTGGAAATATTTGTTCTTATAGGTGCAGGATATCTCTTAAGGATGCTCTCTGGGTTTTCAACTATTTTAGGGGGGTTTGGGTTAGGGTAAGCTCTCGTGTGAATGGTTCTAGAAGCCAGAATGTTGTTTTCCAACCAAGCAGCTTAACCCTACTTGTTCCTTCTATTGTGGTTGATGTTGTGATGGAGGCTGGTCTCCCAGTGGAGTCTTATGTGAACCAAGATAATCAGCAGGCCTACTGATCACCAGTGAAGTCTTTAAATAATTTAGGAATTATGGAGTCACCAGGTGGAGGGTTTAGGATGTTTCTGGAGGGTACACTGTCCACCACAGTGCTTATGAGATGTCTCATTTCAAAGATATCTCGAAAACACAACAAACTCAAACCAAAGATTGACTAGGAGGGCTTTTACCAGATATGTCACCTCTGAAAGAGTGTAAGATTTGGAGGCTACCTAGCCCTTTCCAGACTCTGTCTAAGAGTGTGGGAGAAACACAACAAAAGGTGTAGAAAGTGGAATGAAAATGGAAGTGTTTCACTACCAACCTGACCATAGTTTCTAGGTTTTTGAGGTTCTTATGATGTATTAAGGTGATAAATACTCAGTATGTCCCCAGTGGAGTCAACATTATGTTGGGGTTCCCATGTTTTGGCAAGGTTGGCAATGCCAAAAGATGAGACAACATCAAACCACTTTCAGACCCTAGGATCTAGCCCTCCTGGGTCCAGAGAGGGATCTCTCTATATAAGAAAAGGTTTTATGTCTTTGAAGCTCAAAATTAAGATGTTAGGCTAGTTATAGGCACAAGGTTTGTCTGTTTGATTGTTTGTTTGGTTGCTGGTCATCAAGAAAGAAAGGTTCAATGTAAGACAAGGATGAGCAAAGAGGATTTAGGCAAAGGTGAAGTATTCCAGGGAGCATTCAAGACCATTAGGCAATGGAGTCAGGAAAGTATTTACTTGTTGTTCAATGTGCAGGCTTTCAATTGGGCTAGTCACCTAAAACATTGGATCTTAAAGATGATTATGTGGCATGATATGGTAAGGGAAAAGGAAAACAATAAAGGTTTAGAACAAAAAGTTAAAGACCTGAGATCAGAGAGAGAATTTGAACTCTCAATGCTTCAGCCTCTAGCTTGAGGGATCTTAGAAAGGCCAGCTGGTCATACAAGAATCCTAGTGGACAGGGCTAACTCTAAGCCCCAACGTTCCCAAATCTTCCAACTAAATCCTAACAAGAACATCTAAGAATATATTCATTTACTTCATACATCAGCTAGCAAGTAATAACATCCACTACACTGGTTAAATCAACTGAAATAAACTCTTAGATAACACGTTTAGCAGAAAACATTGAAGGAAAGGAGAGCGGAAACATAGGGTACCTAACAAGGGTAAATACTATGCCAGATTTCTGATGCGAGCCAGTAGAAATGTAATGAAATGAAATAAAACATAGAGATAGAAAAACATCACCGCTGTTTTAGATCAAGATCCAAAGAAATGTGCTTGTCATATTAAAAATCAATACCAATCAAGTACAACATTTCCAATAGCTTGATACTCAGTCTGAAAACATCTTCCTCAGCCTATCTTACAACTTTACATAGAGACTATGTCTCAAAAGAAACAACTTGTAATTCTCTGATAACTGATCAACAACCTTTACAATGGGTTCCTTCATGAATTTATAGCTCCAGTGGAGCAGAGAAGGTAGGTGAAAAACTAAATGCAGCATTAAAACTCAGGAAAGGAAGAGGGTCGAGGCCCATTCTATTTAAATTCTGTGAATTTATCCATGGCTCTCTTTGGGTGAAAGAGTGATCTTTGCCAGGCTTCCATTTACTCCGAGCATGTCTCTGATGTACTCTGCTGCAGCATTCTGTAGTACTCCTAGTGAATAAACAAAAAGGTAAATAAATGATGCTAGGGTCTGCCATATTGTAAATCAAATGATCTGGTAGCATATGACTGTTGTCAGGGATGGAAAATCTCTCTAGAACATGGCATAGGATGAGAACTGTATGGGCACATCGTCCTTTATGGAAAAAACCTTCTGCTGATGTGAAAACCCTGATATACATAAATTTCTGCACCCTTTACCCTTTGTGTGCTCCATGATGTCTTCGATCTGGTGCTTTGATGGCTCTAGGAAGGTTTCGCAGAGTTTAACCTTGCTCTTTAAATGGCGATCATATCAATCACTTTCCTAGGCTTTGCTTCGTTACTTCGAATTCTACACACGGTCCTTTCTGCATTTTTTGGCCACTGTAATGAAGACTGTGTAATCATGGTGGATTTCACCACCCGATAACCCTGCAAAACACAAAAACCCGTTAAGAAAGCAATGCTAGAGACGCTTTGGTGTCCTGCGGGGTGGTGATGCAACCATGGAGAAATAGCGAGAAATGTTTTGGAAGACTTGCAGTGTGGTGGAAATCGTGGGAAATACAGTCGGAAGGTGGCGCAGATGGAAAATCAAATGAAAAACCTTAAATATCGACCTTGGTATGGAATATATATGAAGGGACGGGCGGATATACGATGGGAACGAGTGGAAAGATGACGTGGCGGTACGAGGTCAATGGAGGGGCATGTGGTTAAATCTGGACCTTCCGATCTCAGGAGGAGATCAACGGTGGAGGATGTTGGAGGGCGACAGACAGTGGGCCAGGGGTATGGCTGCCTCAGATTAAATTTCATGGAACTTCGTGGCACGTTGACCATCAGATGGAGAGCCCCAGATCGGACGGTTGATGTGCATATCGCACGGGGTTTTCTGCCAAACGATAACGCACGATGCGGGGGCGGTTTTTGAACAGTGATGGAGCCATGTGTCGGGTGGTGAGTGGAATCATTGTGAAATGGAAAATACTGCCAGCCCTTCAAAAGTGGTGCGATGGAAACCGACAGTTTCTGAATAGATCGCGAACGGGGACCACCGGGATGGGTGTACTGTGAGCTGTTGGATCAACAGTTAAATGGATGGTGGATCTGCGATCGGGGAGGTGAACGGGTAGAATGGTGGACACTGTGGGACCGCGACGACTGTCCGATCTGTATAGATCGATGGTTTTAACCGCTCCTGATATACATTTGCAATAAGCACCTTTAGCCTTGGTGCCTGGCCTCGGCACTAGGTCACGTGGATGGAAACGTTAAGGGGGCTGGCCTGAAGGGGGCTAAGACCCATATATGTCAACATGTGGGTTTTTTTAACCTTTATCAATGCAATTTGAGGCCAGCAAGGGTAACAGTAAAGGGAATGAGAGGTTTTTGAGACCAAACAAGGGTGTGGGTATGGTTTGAAAGATATTTTGGGATGGTTTAGAAGGATTAGGGGAGGGATTTTGGGGTGGAAAGGAGGCCTAGAAAACCTGAGGAAAGGGATGAAATGGAAAATCCTGCAGGGGTACAAGGGGCAAATGTAGACTTTTTGGAGCACAACTTTGCAATCAGTGAGACCTTATAAAGGGAGCCAGCAGAGGGAAGTTTATCAAAGGCAAAGGCACAAGTGACTTCAAGGATGATGTGTCTTCAGGGGAGATGCATTCCTTGAAGGCTCAAAAACAATTTAGCCCCCTACTTTGCTTGTCAAAAAATTTATGGGGGCTAATAGGGCCAACCTATATGATGGAGGAAACCATATTTTATGTGGCCTTGGGAAAATGTTTTATCATCACATGTATGTTTAGTTGTTGCACCCAAAAATTTACCATATGGAGACATGCATGATTGACCATATAACAAGAAACATTTTTCCTTGTAATTTTCTGAAGCAGCGGTTTATAAAACTGTTGTGTACATACTTAGGAGACTGTTGGTATCTTGAAGCACCACATGAAGCCATAAATATTTCCATCATTCTTGTACTGATCATGTCTTCATTTGCTAATATTTCTTCTATTCTTGTTGAGAGAATGATTGGGGAATTGACACATGAGTTGGATGTGTCCTTGAGGGGAGAGAACTCCCACATTTTCTGCACTACATGTTCTGATGGGAGCATGGGAGGAGATATGGCTACCACAACGACAAGTTTGTTCTCTTTGGGGGTGGAATATGAGTTTTATATCCATCCATTGAATAACCATGGGCAAGTATTTGATCATGTATTTTTGACACATTCATCCATTTACTCTTCATTAGTAGATGTGATGATTCTTATATGTTACTTGCCATACTGTTTTCTGAAGTTGCAATGGATGAGACTGTGTTGTGTCCTTTTGAGACATTTTTTGTATCATGTATCATCATGTAAAACCTTCATCAAAATTATCATTAGGATGTTATATGATGATCATGTCCTATTCATCATGGATGAAATATTTTGGGCCAACTTGTTCTTCAATGTTGGAGAGGAAATATTGGGAGGATTGTTCTTCATTTTGCCACTTGAGGGAAATTATTTTGCAGCCCAGGATCAGCACATACTCTACATTCATCATGAGTGGAGAGAAGGACAGCATGGGGTAGGATATTATTCTTACCATATTTATATTTTCAGCCCACCTTAATTTCTGGAGCTTGAGGTGGAAGGAGATTTCCTTGAGTTGCCATGTTGGGAGGTGACTCATTTTGTTTGGATTATTGCTTGGAGATGGAGGATCCATTTGGGGAATATTTTTTCCCAACACTTTTCAGTCTCCATGCCTTGGGGGCAACTTCTCAATTCTATCCTTGCATTTTCTTGAGGACAAGAAAAATTTGGGAGGGGAGGACTGTAATATTAAAAAATTTTCCTATAACAAATTGGAATATTAAATTTTTCTATTTTCAATTAGGAGTTGAATAATTAGGTGAGGAGGCCCATACATAATAAAAGCATGGATAAAATCCCTCTTAGTATGAAAAGGGATCATCAGTGGAACTATATTTCACACCCTCATGTGTGAAAGGAGACATTTGCAAAGAGACAAGGTCAAGTTTGACCAAGTCAAATAGCGCAGAGGTAGGAGGTGGAGAGCATCTCGTGGGACAACGCAGTGAAAGAGGAGGGAATTTTCCTTGATGGAGGAAGCCCTAAAGAGTACGGCCCATGGAGAGGGAGCTCTCATTTGTTTAAAAGGAAGGCAAGACAACCATTGTTTCTCATGCATATTATTATTGATTTCTTGTCTGCTTAGACTATTTGCAGTTTCCGACTGTTTAGCTGAGTTGTAGTGTTGCTTAGCACGAGGGATTCCTGTTTAGGTTTCATTATCCTTATTGAGAGGCCTCTTGAGTATTTTACTTCATTTCTCGACATCTAAGCTCAAGGCCAAAGCATCCTCCTTCAGCTACAACGCAGTTTCTGTTTAGACCTCAGTTGTGTTGCAGGGTGTTGCAGTGGAGGATCCCACAACACCATTCCTTGGCTTGTTTTTTAGAGGAGGGAACATTATTTCCTCTGGGATATTAGTAAGGTAGGATTATAAGAATATTATAGATCTTGGCACTTTTCCAAAGAATTCTATTCCACCTACAATGCAGTATCCCTGAGTGACTACATTATTTTCAGAGCACACTTGAAGTGGGGGTTTGCAGTGTTGATTGGAGGGTGAGATATTCAGTGTTAGGATCAGCCTTTCACTTGGAAGATAAATTGGAGGAGGAATTTTTATAATATGCAACATCTTCAGTATTCTCCATCTAGTTCCATTTTCTAAGTTGCAGCTACTACCCTGCAACTCCAACTTTTTTCCAATTTTGTATATTTCAGCCAATCCTTCCAATGATTGTTGTATTATTGTTTTCAGGGGTTGCGAGCTTACTCCCCCTCATTTCTTGAGCCATAAATTGTTATGTATTTCAGTTATTATTTAGTATGATGTAGTGTCTCTTATAAATTGCGTCCTCTTAGCCTGCAGAAATACATGTGTAGCAGTGTTTCTCTATTTTCATATACATGTCCCTTTGAGGCTACATTGCTTTGCTTGAGTGACTCTTTCCTCAAGGATTTTTATTAAATTTCTGATATAATATATATTTTTTGGCTATTTTCATCTTCATGTGCCTAGGCTTATAAAAATAACGTTGTTTTTCCATCTCTTGTTCAAGAATTGTTGTAGTCCCTTCATCGGGCACTTTTTCAAGACAACTAGGTGTGGGAGACTTGTTTAACCCACCTAGAGGGATTTATTTTGAGCGAACTCTTGGATGTCACTCTTAGATACATTTATATAAGGGATCTAGGTCCTGGTTTCAAATCCTATAGAAGCCATTCCTAGAAAATGCATTTTCCAATCATGTCTTGCTAGCAGATCCCATTTTGGGATATTACAGAATTTTGTGACGTTTCAACATCCTATGCATCAAAATAAATCAATGGAAAAAATTTAGGCACATCTAGACCCTTGCCGATTCAACAATATTTTATGAAAAATGTGTTTGAGAGAATTTTATTAGGATGTGTGCAAGGTTACATGGAAAATATTGGAGCTAAGCGCACACCAAATATCTCTTTTCCAAAATTTCCCTTGAAGCCATGCAAATTTTCCATCTATCATGGAAAAAACATACTAATGTCCACTAGAGCAACCAATTTTCAATTCAAGTGCTAAATTTTATAAGTTGAGGTATAAAGGACGCCACACTAATTTATATGAAATTCCACAATATCTAACAAGGTTTTTATGGCGAGTCTTAATAAGAAAAAGAAACATCAACTTCAAATGACAAATGTCAACATGAAAACATACTATGTTAATCACATGATACCGTGCAAATGATGAAATTAAAAAAAGCAGAAGCACACTTAGTTACCATATGAATGTCGTGACAAGAAAGAATCAACCAAGTGTTGAAAATTGAGTGTTGAATGCACCCAAAACTCCAACAAAGAGCACATAAATTCTAAGCGTCGTTCCAAGTAAATTGCTAGCAATCTATTTCAGTCATCATCATAGTTTTTTCGGTGGGAGCTATATATGGAATAGATGATACCTTTTTTGGATATAAAATGCATCATCTTATCAATGATAATATACCTGGAAGCTTCTACTACATTTTCTTACTTCCTTTTGAAATATTTGGAATCATCTTCAGTATTTTAAAAAAATCCATATATCATGCAATGACATATATCATAGCATGGAAATTATTTTTTAAATTCCCTTATATAATATATGGCCAAAAATTTATGACAGAGAAACCCTTAGTTTTATGTCGAAAGGGATATAAAACACACTTCAACATGCCACAAACAAGGAGAGGTGGGTGGATTTTGTAAGGTCTTAGATTAATGTTCCAAAAATTCCTTGTAGCTGCCTACTATATTCATTAAACTAAAAATTGAAAGCATCCTATACATGAGTCACAACTGTGAAGAAGATGGAAAGGGAAACATCTATTGCAACTGTAATCAAAACATACATTTGTATAAATGTTTAGAAAGAGTGAAATATTTTTGCATTAGATCAACTAGAAAAAGAGATCTAGAATATGAAGATGAACCTATTCCTTAAACTGATACTCATAATATTCAAGACCTTGTAATGGATGTTTTGGAAAAATATTGTTTGTCGATTTGCTGTAGTATTTTCTCCTACATCAGGTTTATTGAGCATTTTCCAAATTGGAAAACTTTGAATTCCATGTTGCATCTTCCATGCTACATTATTGGGATTTAATTTTTAAGTATACCCATTTTGGGATTTAATTCATCACCTTAACACATTTTACTACATTTTCTTCATCACCCTGTGTTCTAACTCCAGTGATGCATCCATGCATCTTTTCACAAACTCAACAACCTCTATTTTATTTTGATTTTCAATGGTTTGTGTGTACATTTGCATGATCTTGACAACCATATTCAAATTTTGCACCTTTGCCTGCAAGAGATGCTTATGTTTCAATTCATCTTCCCTACCTTTGACATAGAACTTAAAGGATAATTCCTTCTCCTTGAGATTTGTTTCGAGGGAAATACTTGTTTATTTTTATTCTTTGATATTTTTTGCGGTTGCAGTGCAAGTACTTTATTTCTCTACAACAATGACTTCAAATTTTTTCCTTTGGTCTTCTTCTATTAAGAAATAAATATAAAACATTTTTATTTCTCATCAATTCTTCCTTCAAGTACTTATTTTTCTTTCTTTTCCTCTTCAACATCCCTCAATGGAATTCATGGGAGCCATATTCGAAGCCATGAAACAATTTTATACTCCTTTAAATATTGGAATTCATGAGAGCCATGCCTCCTTAGAAGAAACTATGACCTTTCAACCCACATAGCTATGACACCATTGTTTCTATGTGCACTATCACGACTCAGTCATAAAGATCATACTTTATAAGCACTGTTCTTTATAAGCTTGTGTTTCAGCTTACCGCCCTTTGGCTAAAAATTGTAGCATTTTCCCTCTTTTTAAAGTCCACCATGAGTAATATTTTCACTTTGGTTGCAAATAATTTCCATATTTTGTAATTATGTTTTCCTTGGGTCTGGGTTGCTATCATGGAAGAGATCTAGGTGGTTGATTAATGGGAGGAACTAGTGCCAAAATACAACATTTTTGCGATGCTAGTTGGAAAATTAGGGCTTGAAGGAAGCATGGAACATTGTTTTGTGTATCCAATTAACATATTTAGGCTTTAAGGAATCATGGAATAGGGTTTTCTAGCTCCACCTAAAATATCGAGGCTTGAAGGAAGCATGGTATATGGTTTTGTGGCTCCACTTTCTGACGAGGTTTTTCCTCTTTCTAAATATTTTCTCAAGAAAGGTATTCAATGTAGTGGCATCAGTACAACTCGAAATTTGGGTCCTCACACAAGAGTCACCAAATTTCTGGACTCTTCCAGATGTTGGGTTTTTCATTCCTCGAAAGGTTTTTCATTTCCACCTTTTACCCCCTTGTTTTGTCTAATTTTGATGAGCTGCTTTCTTATGGGCCACCAATTGAGGCCCTTTTCCTCAGGTTTATATACCTTATGTAATGCTCCTCATAGGTTACCAATTTCCATCAAGGAGCCCTACCTTTGTGGAAGTATTCCACTGCCATTGAAATACCTAACTACCCTTTTCACTCATGGGCTCTCTTCCCCCTTCTCACCTCTGTCTCTTTATCTCACCTATCAGTTTTGAAGGATTCATTCCTTCTAGTTCTCCATAAATCATTCCTCCACCCAATATTCTTACCTTCATTCCTTTTTCTTCTCCCATATTCTCCCCACTGATCTCATCGACACTCTCCTCCCTCAACCAAAATCCTCATCCCCCCTTTGTAGGAGCACATTCATTTCCCCAAGCCCAATCGTTGGTATACTACTAGAAAATGAAAGAACCCCTCTGTGAAAGAAAAGAAGGGCCAACTATTATTCATTATGTGTGACAGTATCGAGATGCATAAAGTAATTTAAATTTTTGAGTTTGTGTTGGTGGGTTATACTTGTGGAAATTTTTTTAGTGAGAAGACAATATCATAATGGATAACAAAGGAGTGGGGTGATCAAATTAATTCATTTTCAACCTCAAGATACTAGTAAGAGGTTGGCTCATTTTATTTTTCATCAAGGATGAAGAGGTTCATTGGGCTCTGATTAAGGTTTGGATTACTGACTCCACCCCTTCATGCTTGAGAATTGGACCCCTTTTTTTATCCCACTTGGGATAAACTAGACAAGGCCCTTGTTTGGGTTCAGCTTCTAGGACTAAAAGTACAATTTTGCTCAGACCAGACTCTCAAGGAAATTGGAAACAAGCTGGATGAAATTCTTGGAGGTCGACCTCACTTTCAAATATTCTATGGAGATGAAGGTGGAAAGGGTATTGGTAAATCTGGATATAACACAAGGATTATGTGGTGAAATGAAACTCTAGCATTAAGGCATCACTTCTCTTCAGAAATTAGACTATGAGTAAATTCCATTCAGATGATGAATATTTCACAAGCATGGCCATAATATTATGGGATGTCCACTAGGGTTACATGAAAACAAATGTTAGGAAATATCACCCAAAAAGTCAACTATTGAAGAATCAATCCTATGCTAAATCACAGCTATCTTATAATTTTTAATATCTATTTTAGATTTCACCTATGACCCTTAAATTCAATGCCCTCTAGCACCTCGAATGGTGGAATAAAATGCATTGCAGTAGGAGGTAAAATTCATTCCCCTTCGACTTTTTCAAAACCTCTAGAGACATCTATTTCCACTTCCTTTACATACACTCCTTTCAAGGGAATGCTTGCAAGAATATTTTTTGTTTGAAATATTACGACAAAAAAATGGGTCACACAATCTCGTTATAGGGTTTCAAGGGAGTGGTATTGAAAACAAACATTTTATCCACCATAACCCTCAAGTCCTTCTCAAACACATAAATTAAAAGACAAACTAATAAATTAACCCAAAGATAAATCTCATCATTCAAGGCCAAATGCAAATATAAGGAATAACATTGTGGATTAAGCATTGGAATTGAGTTTTGGTAAAATCAAGGACCTCCTTTTAACATTGTGACGTTGTTTTTCGCATTATCAACTGGAAGGTTTAAAAACCACATTAAAGAGGGGAGATTTTCACATTAGCCTTTGCAACATTTTCCAAACATGAATCTATCTAGCTTGGATATGTTAGGTATTGGATTTATAGAGTATCCAATCAATTTGTTTGAGGCCAAATCCCTAGCCCTAATTAAAATTTAGTCCTATTTGAAGAGACAACTTGAAAAATCCTCTTAAAAAGAGATATTTTACTTGCTTCCTTCTGATTGATCTACAACAAACCTTAGCGTCTATCCTTTCTTATATTACTCTATGATTCTCCAAAATAAAATTATTATTCTTATATTTTTTTTAAATAAAAAATCATAATTTTATTCATCCTAAAAACCAGGGAACACAATTACGTTTTTCATATGCTAAAAAAAATTCAATCAGTAAACCTTTCGACCAATGCAAAAAAAGAGAAAAAAATGAAAAAATAAAATTACATAATATTTTTTGGAATAAGTGTGATAATAATTAGTTAGTTTCCCATTTTTTACTTCCTTTTTTCCCACCTTTCATGAAACTCCTTGGTTACGAATGATTGATACTATTTCGAGTTGGTTTCCTTGCACCTTCGGGGGAAATTATTTGTCTGAATTCGAACTCTCAGATGTATCAATTTGCTTTATGCCCCATACTTCCTTTTGAAATGGTATGACGACCTTCTACTACTATGCTACTATGATCTCTATTGCTACTTGGACGTTGTCATTTTTCTCAGGTTGATTTCTTAGAGTTTGGATCACAACCAAATTAGTGGATTTTTCGGCATGTTAGGCATGGTATTTGTGCTTCTCTTCTCCGTCATCCACTTGAAATCCTTTCTGATTCTATGTGTTTGGTTGTTGAAGACTCTCATCAATTTATTCATATTTTTCATCTAAAGAAGGTGGACCTAAAAATTTCCATCCCGTCGATGGCCAAGTCACCATATACCCACTCATATAGCATGGAACCCATTTATATTTTAGCAAAAATTCTATTGGATCCAATATAGGGGTAGATGTGTAGACGTAGATGTTTAGAATTTAACCTAAAAATTTAACATGTATATGTTTGCTCAATTAAAAAACAAAAAATAACAAAAGGTTAAAAGTAATATAGAAAACTATTTTGTACATCTTATTCCTATCCATTCTTTTATAGAAAATCTTGCTTAAATTATGTGGGAAGTAATTGATGGTAGATATGTTATTTACTTAAGTATAAGTTATTTCAAGTATTTAATTTTTGGATGGTTTCAAAGTTTCAGAATAATATATCATTGTACACAAATACCTAAAAATCATGCATGAATGTAGCAACCATATCCATAAATTATGGCATAAAAATATGTAAGGAAGTTATCCACATGATATTATATTGTGCAAAGGTTGCAATAAGACCTTCAAGTTGTGGTCAAATCAAATGTTTGACTTTTTTTTCATAATATTGAAAAATAAATCTTTATTTTTTAAGTTAAATGTTATAATTTTCTTTGGCCATTGCTAAACTAATAGTGATGGGTTTTTATATTCTTTCCTAGGCAAGGACTAATAATAATTCCATAACAATATTTAAATATAATTAATAAGCACATAAAAACTTAATACTTACAATATAACAAGTTTCTTAACCACTGATATCCACCCCCACTTTACCATGGATATTATTAAATTGTAAATATGTTATGTTACAATACCATGATAAAATACCCTGGCTTATCAATGCAGCACATGGAAAAAAAAACATAACTCATTTCACACAAAAAAAATTAAAATGTAAAATATTTTAGACATTGCATATAGCATTGATTACATAGAGTGAATTTCTCCATCATATGGATGTAGAGAGAGAGATACAGAGAGAGAGAGAGAGAGTAATGAATAGAGAGAGGAGCGACATAGAGAGGGGAATATGGAGTTGGAGGGGGAGAGAGAGGGAGGGAAGAAAAAATACATAAAGAGATAAAGGTAGAGAGAGAGGGAGTGACAAGTGAGATATGGAGAGAGGGTAAGAGAGGAGAGGAAGAAATACAAAGAGAAAGAGAGGTGAGAGAGGGAGAGAAAGGGAAGGGAGAGAGGGAGACATAGAGATGGAGGGGTAGAGAGGGGAAGAGAGAGGAGGGTGGGAGGGAGATAGTGAAAAAGTTGGAGGGTGGAGTGAGAGAGATGGGGCAGAGATAGAGGGAGGTGGGAGAGAAATGGATAAATAGGAAGGAATAAAGGGAGAGAGGACTTGAGAGAGAGAAGGAGAGATGGATTTAGAGGGAGGGATGGGGGTGGAAGAGAGAGAGAGGGAAGAAAAAAGACATAAAGAGATAGAGGTCTAGAGAGAGACGGAGTGACAAGGGAGAGATGGAGAGAGAGTAAGTTAGAGAGGAGAGGAGGGGAGAGAGAGGAGGGGAGAGAGAGAGAGAGAGAGAGAGAGAGAGATGATATGACACACACTCCTTATGGAAAATGTGAAGTAAAATTTTATGTTCCTAGCATTGGAGAAAAACTAATTTTTAATGTTTAGTATGTACAAACATCCAAGAATAATTTTGTGTCATTGGTCATGATTTTCCAATCAGTAAATCAAGTCATTATGCAATATGGCTTGATAAAAACCAACTCCATTAAAAAAATAACTTAAAGAAAATCATGATAGGGTATGAAGATACAAAGCTTATAAGGATTAAAAGGACACTCATTTCGTGGAAGTCATATTTTACGGGAGCAATGAGTTTATATATTTCAGTTATAAGGTTGTCGCATATTAGATATGGGAATTTGTTTGTGAAACCAGCTCCCAAAATAGAAGAAAAGAGAGATCAACACCTTATAAATCAGCCACTTCGAGGGGGAAACCTCCAATACATTACATAAATGAACAATTCTTGGATGATACAAATGACAAAACCTCCTTTCTATATATAGGAGTTCATGGGGCCACAATGTAATCCTAGCCGACCTAAAAATAATAATTTAAGGGCACAATAATAACAATATGGGGGTTACAGGTGTACACTAATAACAATAAGGGGGTTACACTAACAACATTAAGGGAATATAATAGTAATATAGGGACCTAACATGCTCCTCTCCTTCAAAAAA
Organism: Pinus albicaulis; assembly: GCA_034641835.2. Classification (NCBI taxonomy): domain Eukaryota; kingdom Viridiplantae; phylum Streptophyta; class Pinopsida; order Pinales; family Pinaceae; genus Pinus; species Pinus albicaulis. The sequence continues at coordinate 86,036,314 of CM076584.1, read as the reverse complement.
GTGTTGTCCTCAATGCTTGAGTAGCTTCGGGTGCTTTTGTATAAAATTCTCATCCTCCTATGTAGAATCTTCAGTGGGTAAGTTCTTCCATTTCATGAGATACTTTGAAATTGATCGATTTCATATTTGTCGAGTTCTTTTTTCCGTGACTGCTTTAGGTTCCAATATGGTTTTTCCTTCCTCATCAAGTTATGGAAATATTGTTTGAACTGGAAGTCTGTCCCCTATAACCATTTTTAAGAGTGAAACATGGAAAATTGGATGCACTCACGAAGAAGCAGGAAGCTCCAATTTGTATGCCATAGTACCAATCTTTTGAAAAAACTTATAAGGACCATATTACTTTGGCGATAATTTATTATCCTTCTTAGTTTTCTTGAGGGAAATTTGTTTGTATGGTTGTAGCCATAAAAATACCTAGTCTCCCACATCAAAACTTCTCTCATTGTGATGTTGATTTTCCTATTGTTTCATTCGATTTTGTGCCAAATTTAGGTTATCCTTTAAGAGTTGGAGAAATTCTTGTTGATGCTCGATGTGATCCTCCACTGCTTGAACCCTAGAATTTTCCCTTAAAGAAGATGTGATGGATGGTGGATGATATCCATAAAGTGCCATAAATGGGGTAATTTTTGCTGCATTATGGATGGAAGTGTTATACAACCATTCAACGAGAGGTAACCACTTGACCCATTGTTCTTGCTTATCAGATACAAAAGAACGAAGATATCCTTCCAAACGTTTATTCACTATCTCTGTTTGACCATCGGATTGAGGATGATAAGATGATATATGAGCTATTTGAGTACCCAAACCAGAAAATAATTCCATGCAAACATTTCATGTAAAAATGGGATCTCTGTCATTTACAATAATCTTCAAGTTTCCATGTATCTTTTTAATTGTTTCCATAAATGTAGTAGCAACTGTACTCACTTTAAATGGATGAGATAATGCAAAAAGTGTGCATACTTCGTAAGTCTATCAACTACCACCGTGATGACACCCCTTCCTTTCCACTTAGGTCAACCTATGATAAATTCCATTGAAATATCCTCCCAACGTTGACTTGGAATGGATACAGGTTCTATAAGACCCGGGGTATTAATTGTCTCAACTTTATTTTGCTGGCAAACCAAACATTCTACCACAAAATTTTGAAAATCAGATTTAAGGCCATCCCAAAGAAATTCTTTCTTCACCATGTGGTAAGTTTTTAAAAATCCTTATTTTCCTCCTTAAGGAGAAGTGTGCAATTCCAAAAGAATATTTTATTTTAGTTGGGAATTCTTGCAAATATATAAGCGATATTTGTACCATAACAAAACATTTTTCCATCTAAGTGTATCAGATGTACTAGGATATTGCTGCAACCTTTGAATGAAATTCCACACTTATTCATCCTTCTTCCATTCATCCCTTGCTTTGGTTATCCAATCAGGTTGGATAATTGAAATGGCACAAAGCAATGCTTCCACCTATTCATCCTTTCTTGAGAGTGCATCTGCAACAACATTTAGGTTCCCTTTTTTGTAGATGATTTCAAGGTCATAACCCAACATATTTGTGAATCATTTTTACTGATCTTCTGAATATATTCTTTGTTTCAAAAAGTGTTTAATACTATCATGATTATTTATTACCTTGAAGTGTCTTCCCATTAGGTAAGGTCTCCATTTATTTAGTGCATGTAGTATTGCCAAAATTTCCTTCTCATAAATAGCCTTTTGTAAATACTTTCCTTTGATTGAACGACTTTCAAAAGCAACGGGTCTTCCTTCTTACATTAAAACAACACCAATTCCATTTCTCGAGGCATCACATGTGATCAAGAGAGCAAGTCCTTTGTGGAAAATTTCTCAAACATTTAGTTTCTCAGAATTGGTCCAAACCAAAATGACTGGAAAGAGCTTGGAAAAAATATCCTGTAGATGCAAACGACACTGAAAACCGACGCTGTATGAGAAAGCTATTAAACATTGAATTTTCTCAATTTCAGTAAAAAAAATGGCCAAATAGAATTTAAAAAATATTTTATTAAAAAAATAATATTCCATAGAATATTCTAGGAATATTTCATGGAATATTCCACAAAATATTCTGCAAAATATTCCGCAGGCAGCCAATCAGTGAGCGCCACGTGGTCAGTGCGGAGGCTGCCACGTGGCCCCAAGGGTCAAACGAAATGGTCGAATTTTTTTATCAAAAAATTATTATGGTCGCGGATGGGTTTGACCCCGGGTCAGGGCAGTAGTAACGAAGCGGCTTAACCTTCAGGTCAAACAATGGTTCTTATTATTCATCGGCAGAAACTTATATTTGAAGTTCTTTTTTAAATTGGGCAGGGCTCGAAAGGGGGCCAGCCCCCTCCACATAAAAATGTGGCTTTGGAACACAAGGCTTATTCATTGGCATGCATAGTGCTGGGTCATGGTCACGTTAAATGGCGGGAGGAGCGGAACCGTTTCAATACGGTTTACCATATGGTTATATAATAAAGTTTCCACCATTTAGAACTTTAAGTTTTCCATAATTTTTGCCGACGGGTTTGGACATATGGTCTGTGACCTTATCCTCTTAGCCCTCAACGATGGCCGAAAACTGGCGAAGTGCCAAAAATTTAGCGCCGACTCTAATTTTATCAGACTTATCTGGAGTTTCTCCACATTTAGTGGAGTTTTTCAAGGGGTAGTTGGACAAAAACTTCAGTTGACCATAAATTTGGCTAGGGAAGTCCTTTTGAAGCGATTTTTTTTTTGTTCTGGGGGTATTGAAGCATTCTGGAGCTGTTGGGATAGGTTGCAGAGCCATCATGGCACTCTGTCAGAAATTTTATCAGCGAATTTCCTTGTGGAGCCACCAGGGCTTGGTGAAAGATCAGCTATGTTGGACTATACTCATCCATTTGAGGTGAATGAATAGTCGATTTTTACTGTTTTCAGTCCTATGTTTCTGAATTTGTAGCTATTTTAGCCTTTTGAGTCTTTCTTCATAGTGTAATACTTATTTTGAGCATTAATGAAAGAGGGAAAATCCTATTTTGAGGCTTTTGGACCCAGCAGAGGTAGCCCAAGAGAGGGGTGAACTGCTTAAAAAAATGCTTACTGTTATGCTGTGCATTTTTTCTGCTATTTTCTAGAGTTTTCTACATTAAACAATAATTTTTAATAAGTCCACTTTTCACAATGAGACTTATACAGTGATCAAAACTCATTTGTTTCACTTCAAACCACATTACTTCCATTGCAGAATACTTGAACTTGCTTATTCAAACATAAAATTTGGTTAATGAATACTTTGCAAACATAAAAAAATACTTTCATTGCTAGATCGATTTAGTGTTTACTTCATATTTCTTTAGGCAGGGCCAGTAAGAGGGCTAGAAGCTTATGGTTTCATCCTTTCTAGTAAAGGTGAAATAACCAGTAAAATCCCCTACTGTCTATCTCTGTATAAGAAATATTTTGTTCACACCTTTCATATCAGATTGGTATTAGAGCTGTAGGTTTTGCTTAAGAATTTGTGAAATTTGTGCAAGAATATTGTGTTATTCTGCAAAATTTGATGCTTACTAGGATTAAATTGAAAAGAGGGGAAGGTCAATTGGTTAGAGCACAAGATAATCCTCAACCAATGAGGGCTAGGGTGCCATTATCTCCACCTTCCATTTCATCCTCATTAGCATTAGAATCAGCCACAAACATGTCTTCCAGAGAAGGAGAAGTACATGAGGAAATGGATCCCAAGGAAGAAGAAAGAGTCTTTAGAAAATCTTTCTTGGACATGACTGAGATGGTTAGGATCCTATAATAGGATAGAAATGATAGGATTGCTGGAGAGGTGTCTAGAAACCAAAGAGAAGAAGGAGATTCTTCAGGAGGGAAGAAAGACAAGGATGAGTCTAAGAAAGGGAATGGAGGAAATGGTGATCCTTCATCTCCATCCTCATCCTCTTCCTCCACATCATCTTCTTCAACTTCTGTTAATCAGTCACACAAAACAAAAACATCTCTTAGAAATCCTTTTTTAAAGCTTGATGTGAAGTTTGAGTTGTCGATGTTTAATGGTGATGTTAGTGCAAAAAAATTGGATAACTGGATTAGACAGCTGGAAGTCTATCTAAGAATTCAGAATTTGCATGATGATGACACAAAAATCCAATTAGCCTCTTTGAGAATGGATGGAGCATCTTTGGTTTGGTGGGAAGCCAAGACCAGAGAGGAAATTAAAAGGCATGGTAAGATAACTCTAACTTGGAATGAGTTTATTACTGCTATTAAGAAACAGTTTTATCTTCTTGCTCATATTTAGAAGGAAATCATGAATTGGCAAAATTTTAGGCAACTTAAGGGAAAAAATGTGCAAGATTATACCCAAGAGTTTAGAAGGAGAGCACTTCTACTTGGGGTAGACTTACAAAGTCAAGACACCTTGTTGAAATACATAGGAGGTTTGCACAATTATCTGCAACATACTATTCTAATGTTTAATCCTACCAGCTTAGATGAAGTCTGTGTGCAGGCCACACATTTAGAAGCTAGAGGAAAGAATACTTTTGATGAGGATAGTAATTTCAAAAACAAGGGAAAGAAAAGAATTGCAAATTCAAGAAAAGAAAAAGGAAAGTTGTTTTGCAAGAACTGTTCGAAGACAATTCATAATGAAGATCATTGCTGGAAGCTTCATCCTGAACTGAAACCAGAAAAATACAAGAACAAAAACAAGACCAAAGAAAAGGAGAAAACTATAGCAACAGTTGAGCAAGACTTAGGGTCAGACTCAGGAGATGAGACAAAAAGCATCGCCATGGTTTTAAAGAACATTAAGGGGAAAGAAGTGGTGCAAGACACAATTCCCAGTTCTAGCTCTTTAAATTTTCACAAAGATACTCATGAAGAAAAGAGGAGGATAGAGCTCTTCCATGTGAGGGTAATTTCAAAACATACCAAAATTGACACACTATTTGATAGTGGGTCACAAGTGAATCTTATATTTGAAGACTTGGTGAAGCAGCTTAAACTTGAGACCATTCCACATCTGAAGCCTTATCCACTTGGATGGATATGCAAGGATGCCAACTTGAAAGTCTCAAGGAAGTGCATATTGTGCTTTGCAATCACTGCACATTTTATTGACACATTTGAACTTGATGTGGTGCCGCTTGATATCTCAGGTATTGTTTTGGGAAGTCCTTACTTATTTCACAGGAAGGCCATCTTTCATCGCCATGAAAACAAGTATCACTTGTTCAAATATGGTAAAGAGTACATTGTGAGAGCACACAAGAAGAAGCTAGAATCTTCTTTACTCCATGCAATTCGATTGAAGAGACTGGTTAATGCAAGTTAAAGTCTAACTTTGTTAATGTTGAAATGACCAGATTTTGAGCATTCACCTTTTTATGATGTTGCTAATAACATGTCTCAGTTTAATAACAGTTTGTCTTTGAAAGAAGATGATGTTATGTTGCAAAAATTACCTTTGGTTCAGCCAATGCAGTGAGTGAAGTGTCAAAGAAAAGCAGTGCAAGCAAGGAGGACACGCAATTCAACATGGGACAAAGTTGGTTTCAGAATGGTAGAATTCGCCATGGGAAATGTTTGCAAAGTGAAAGTTATTTTAATTCTTCTAGGAAGTTTGATCAGTGTAGAAAAAGTTTGTTTTCTATAGATTACAATTGTTTTTCTGCAAATTTTAATCATTTGCATCATGACTCCGTCAATCTTAGCAATGGTCGATTAGTTTATTCCAGAGATAGTTTATCATTTTCTCAAAAGCTCCATTTGATGAAATCGGGTAGATTTCAGTTATTCAAGGGTGGAAGAGTGGAGAATTAGTCTCCACATCATCAGTTTCAGTAATCAGAGAGCTTTTGGGGTCCAAAATATTCCCATTTGGGAGGTGTGATTAGGAGATAAAGTCGTTTGTGGAAAAATGCTCAAAAATTTAGTTGCTTAGAATTGTTCCAAACCTGAATGACTGGAAAGAGCTCAGAAAAATGATCATGTAGACGTGAACGACACTAAAAAACAATGTTGTATGATAAAGTTATTCAACTTTGAATTTTCTCAATTTCAGTAAAAAAATGGCCAAATGGACTTTACAAAATATTTTATTAAAAAAAGAATATTCCACAAAATATTTTGGGAATATTCTATGGAATATTCCACAAAATATTCTACAAAATATTCCACAGGTGGCCAATCAGTGAGCACCACGTGGCCAGCCCATAGGCCGCCACGTGGCCCCAAGGGTCAAACGAAATGGTCGAATTGTTTTATCAAAAATTTATTATGGTCGCGGACAGGTTCGACCCCGGGTCGGGGCGGTAGTAACGAAGCGGCTTAACCGCCAGGTCAAACAGTGGTTCTTATTATTCATGGGCGGAAACTTATATTTGAATTTGTTTTTTAAATTGGGCAGGGCCCGAAAGGGGGCCAGCCCCCTCTGCATAAAACCGTGGCTTTGGAGCCCAGGGCTTATTCATTGGCACACATAGTGTTGGGTCATGGTCACGTTAAATGGCGGGAGGAGCGGAACCATTTTAATACGGTTTACCATATGGTTATATAATAAAGTTTCCACCGTTTAAAACTTTAAGTTTTCCATAATTTTTGTCGACGGGTTCGGACATATTATCCGTGACCTTATCCTCTTAGCCCTCAACGTTGGAAGAAAACTGGCGGAGTGCCAAAAATTTAGCACCAACTCCAATTTTATCAGACTTATCTGGAGTTGCTCCACATTTAGTGGAGTTTTTCAAGGGGTAACTGGACAAAAACTTCATTTGACCATAACTTTGGCTAGGGAAGTCCTTTTGAAGCGATTCTTTTTTTTGCTCTGGGGGTATTGAAGCATTATGGCGCTGTTGGGATAGGTTGTAGAGCCATCAAGGCACTCTGTCAGTGATTTAATCAGTGAATTTTCTTGTGGAGCCACTAGGGCTTGGTGAAAGATCAGCTGTGTTGGACTATACTCATCCATTTGAGGTGAATGAATAGTCGATTTTTACTATTTTCAGTCCTTTGTTTCTGAATTTGCAGCCATTTTAGCCTTTTAAGGCTTTCTTCATAGTGTAATACTTATTTTTAGCATTAATGAAAGAGGGAAAAGCCTATTTGCAGGCTTCTGGACCCAGCAGAGGTAGCCCAAGAGAGGGGTGAACTTCTTAAACAAATGCTTACTGTTATGTTGTGCATTTTTGCTGCTATTTTCCAGAGTTTACTACATTAAACAATAATTTTTAATAAGTTCACTTTTCACAATGATACTTATACAATGATCAAAACTCATTTTTTTCACTTCAAACCACATTACTTCCATTGCAGAATACTTGAAATTACTTATTCACACAGAAAATTTGGTTAATGAATACTTTTCAAACATAAACAAATACTTTCATTGCTAGATCAATTTAGTGTTTACTTCATATTTCTTTAGGCAGAGCCAGTAAGAGGGCCAGAAGCTTCTGGTTTCATCATTTCTAGTAAAGGTGAATAACCAGTAAAAGCCCCTACTATCTATCTCTGTATAAGAAATTTTTTGTTCACACATTTCAGATCAACATGCCACAATAAAGGTTTTTGTGAAGTCTGGCATAGCTAAGACTAGTGCTAGGCACATTTCCTCTTTAAGATGTTCAAAGGCCTTAGTTGCTTCAGGAGTCCATGAAAATGCATCTTTCTTCAATAATTTTGTTAGAGGTGCTTCTATTCTCCCATAATTCTTAACAAACCTGCAATAATACCCTCTTAACCCGAGAAGTCCGCACAACTTCTTTATGATTGTGGGGACTTTCCATTCCTTAATGGATTTATTTTTGTTAGGGTCTACCTTAACACCCTCATGAGATATAGTATGACCCAGATATTCCATCTCTTTTACTCCAAAGAAACATTTGGATGTTTTTGCATATAATTGTTTCTCCTTCAATAGTTTGAGCACCCTGTCAACATGTTGAACATGATCCTTCCAAGAATTATTGTAGATTAGTATATCATCAAAAAATACTAGCACAAATTTTCTAAGGAAGGGTTTGAAAATGGAATTCATTAACCCTTGAAATGTAGAAGGTGCATTGGTAAGGCCAAAAGGCATGACCAAAAATTCATAATGACCCTCATGAGTTTGAAATGTTTCTTTCATAATATATTCAGTCTTCATTCTAATTTTATGATATCCTGAATGAAGATCCAACTTGGTAAAATAAATTTCTCCATGTAATTCATCCAATAATTCGTCAATCACAGGAATGGGAAATTTATCTTTAATAGTGAGCTTATTGAGCTCCCTATAATCCAGACACATGTGCCATGACACATCTTTCTTGTGCACCAATACTACTGGAGCAGAGAAAGAACTTTGACAAGGTTGAATTATACCAGCCTCTAACATTTCTGCAATCATACGTCAATTTCACTCTTTTGTACATAAGGATATATGTAAGGCCTGATGTTTGGAGGACAAATTCCTGGAATAAAATGAATAGCATGATCATGATCACAAATAGATGGGAGTCCTTTGGGAGTATCAAACACCTTGGAATGATTGTCCAAGGCTTTTTGGAGATTTGGAGAAATAGATGATTTTGATGTTGGAACTTCTAGTGAGCATAATTGTGCAATTACGCCCTATTGTTCTTTCTTCAGAAGCTTTTTCATGAAATTAGAGCTTATTATCTTTCCTGGCTTCCCTGTGATACCCCGTAATTTGATTTCCTTTCCTTCCAAAAAATAATTCAAGAAAAGTCCTTGAAAATTAAAAGCTACCATCCCCAATGATTGTAACCATTGTACTCATAATACAACATCAGCACCTCCCATTGGGATGGAAAGCATTGGACTATTCAATACATATTCCCCCATGGCTAGCTTGATATTATGGAATTTTCTTGAGCAATTTATAGTTCCTTCATTTGCAACCATCACTTGACATTCTGGTGTTGGGTATAGGAAACAATTCAATTCCTTGGCTACCTTACAATGAATAAAATAATGGGTACTACCTGAATCAATCAACACTATTACCTTTTTCTTCTTGATATGTCCTTCTATCTTGAGAGTTTGAGGAGTGGTAATTCCTGCCAATGAATTACATGATATGGTCGGACTCATTTCTTCTTCTTCTAGGGTTTCTTCCTAGTGTATATCCTATACTTTTGAAGTTTCTTCTTCATTTTCTTCCTCCTCTTCACAATCTATGTAAAATAATTTCTTCTCAGTGCATTTATGACCTTTAGTGTATTTGCTATCACAACTGTAGAAAAGCCATTTTTCTCTTTTTTCTTCCAATTGTTGTGGTGTCAAACTTGTAGGTTATGGAAGTCTAGGAGTAGCAACACTTCCATCTTTATAGATGTGAGTGGTAGGCTTCCTTGTCGCCATATGTTTACATTTAATTTTTCTTGCCAACCTGAATGCCTTCTCCAATGAATCAGGTTCCCAAACACGAAATTCATGTTGGATGTTATCCTTTAAAGTCCCTATGAAGACATCAATCCTGTGTTCCTCTCGAATATCAGTTACCCTTATATTCAATTTTTTCAAGTCCTCAATGTGCTCCGCCATTGAAGCCTTTTGTTTGAGATTTATCAATTGGCTAAAGAAGGTGTTGCTCTTTGTATCCTCATAATGTGCTATAATTTCCTCTGTAAAAATTGACCATTTGTATGGAGGAAATGGCCACTCATTTCCTCCATACAAATGGATTTTCTTCTAAATGTAAAGTTGCAATGCGTACCTTTTATGTTTTTTGCACACTATTGAAATCAAATTATTTCTCCATTTATAGTATCCATGTGACGGGATCCTTGCCATCAAACTTCCTCATATCCATCTTTGGAATATGGTGGTTCTTCAATCCAACATTAGAGTTTATGAAATCATGATTAACATTCATTTTGTTCTCATCATGAGTTTCTTGTACTATTTTTTCACCATTAGGAATCATTTCTTGTATCAACTTTGTCAAACCTTCGATATTTGATTTTATATCATTCCTCATGTTTTCCATGTTGTCTTTCATTTTTTATTCCATGTCTTCAATCTTAGCTTCCACAACATCCATATTAGTTTCCACACCATCCATCTTATCTTCCACGTCTTTCTTCAAAACATCCATATTATTCTTCAAAACATCCATATTTTCTTCCACATCTTTCTTCAAAACTTCCATTTCATTTTTTGCTGCTCTTTGCGAGAGCGAAATTTGGTGCACTTGCTCTTGTAATTTCGATAATTTTTCTTTTATAATTTTCTTCATATTCATGAGTCATAGTAGAGTATTATGAGGTATTAATGGGTGTTGAATTATTTTAGGAGGCATTTCAAAATCCAATACTGAAATATATGCTCAATAGGCCGTTGGAATCACTTCAAACTGATTTTTTACACAAAAATTATGCAATTCGCAAACAAATACACACCTTTCTCTTTCTTTTGAGGAGCTCAATATTAAAACTAAATTATCTCTATGATTTCTAACCCTCAATATCTGAAACCTTTCCCTGAGGTAGCCCTCTGAATCCTCTTTCAAATTCCACAGGTCTGACCTGATTTGGATTCTTCAAGGTAAAGCTATGTCCAATCTCCCACAATGACCTAATTATGGACGCGTTTAGTAGAGAGAACTTGTACGACTTGCCACATGTCACTATTTCCGCCTTCGGCTCTAAAATTGATAGAAATGAACCTACAGTCCATGTAATTGTGGCAAATTTTTATAGAATTCCAATCCGATGCTCAGAGAGATAGAGTGATGAAAATTTTCCCACGATCACCTATTTGAGATGAAATTCAGGAGCTTGAAAAAGCCCTAAATTCCACAAATCATATCTCTAAAAGTATTGCGAACCAAGCTCTGAAATTTTGTGATGATGTTCCTTAGGATTTCAACTTCATGCTCTAAAAATTTCATCTTCTGAACCTTCGTAAAAAAAAAAATTATAATAGAAATTCCATGATGACCTTTTTGGAGCAGCGAAACACTAGAATCCAAAGCTCTGATACCAAATGTTATGAAACCTACTCGCAAAATAGAAGAAAATAAAGATAAACACCTTATAAATCAACCACTTCAAAGGGGAAACCTCCAATACATTACATAAATGAACAATTATCGGATGATACAAATGAAAAAACCTCCTTTCTATATATAGGAGTCCATGGGGCCACAATGTAATCCTAGTGGGGCCATAATTTAATCCTAGCCGACCCAACAATAATAATTTAAGGGCACAATAATAACAATATGGAGGTTATAGGGGTACAACAATAACAATAATGGGGTTACACTAACAACAATGAGGGACTATACTAGTAATATAGGGACTTAACAAATTTAAACTCAAAGTCTCTCTCAAATTCAAAAGTAGGTAATCATAATAGGACTTCCAAATTTTAGGAAAGAAAAGGAAAGAAGTTGTTACACCATTTTTTGGTCATCTAACCTTTTATCATTAGATGGACCCAAGTACACCATGTAAGACCAGTTTTACCCTAGGTAAAACTGCTTTCACTATGTTAAAACAGGAAACCCCAAAAGGAAATATTAAACAAACCTATATTTGTTTGATTTTCCTCATGGAATAATTAATTAAACCATAATTTAATTATTATTCCCAGTCATGTTTAACCCAAAATCAAAGAAATTAATGAGATAAACCTTTATTTATCTTATTATTTTCTAGGAATAATTATTTAAACCTTATTTAGATAATATTCCTTGTTAAATATGACCAAATCACCCACAAATAATTAAATAAACCACTATTTATTTAATTATCTTTCAACCACTTCCTTAAATAATTAAATAAATCATTATTTATTTGATTATCTTCTAACCGCTTCCTTAAAAAGATAAATAAATCATTTATTTATTTGTTTTTGACAAATTAAGGGATTTGACCCAAGTCAAATACCTTTTCCCTCCAACAAATATAATAAAATATTCCATAAAAAGTGGATCTAGATCTAGTTAACCCATGCACCAAGATCTAGAATGACCCAATATTTTGTTATAATAAGAGGGTTTTTCCTACCATTCTTCACCTTTTGTTGCCTATTAGATCACTCTGGATCTATACACTTGGTCACATATCTCCATCATTTTGCTCCCATTGAGCTCTACTCTTTTCATTGGGTTTTCTACATCAACTAGAGAGAGAAATCTTAGATCTGAAGTGTTGAGGACTTCCAACAACCCATCCCACTGAGGGGAATTGGATACTCCTTCTGGTTTTCCTCCCAGGTGCCCCATTAATACAAAAATTCTTTCAAAAATCGTTCTTGTCTTGTCTATTGGTATATGGAGCAAACCCTTATTTTTCTGCTTAATGTCTTTCCATGCATAGATCTGGTTTTTTGCAGCTCTTTCCTGTTTAACTAACCGCAGATCTGAAGATATTGGCAGCCACTTTTGTTGTTAGGGCTATTAGTTATGCGTAGCTAAAGTGGTCCTTTTTCGTACACTTCGACAAAGGATTCACACTAACAAATGGCGACTCCACACGGGTTTTAAATTACGACCGCTGTCGTTTTTCCTATTCCTGCATATCCAGCTACTTCAGACCCTAGGGTTTCTTTTCAGCTGTTTATTTTTCCTATTTTTATGTTGTTTTTCTCACATAAAAACCTAAAACATCAAAATTTCTAACTTCCGTGTGTTTCTGGCCCTATTGCGCAGGTAAGCGACACCAGCCGCAACTGAGACGACAACTTTTCTGAAAATCTGCCGCCGAGACAACCGGAACGGGGGGTCGCACTTTTTGGCCCTAAACCTGTGACCTGGACCTCCAGGTCACACTTTTCAGCCTGTTTCCTGCGACCTGCACTGAAATCAGGTCAGAAACTGCGACCTGCCATTTTTTCAGTGATTTTTTTGCAATTTTTCTGGGTTTTGCTGCAGCTTCTGTCAGGGTCTTCCAGCCTCTGTCTCAGCCCGCCTTGACCAAGTTCTGATCTGTTTTTACTCATCTAAGTGGGAACCTAGCCCCCTAGGGCTTTAGTACCCTCCACTTTTCGTGGAAGAGTTTTAGCTGTTTCAGCCATCTGTTTTTCAGAGCTTCAGCCTCCTTTTTTCCAGATCTGTTACCTCCCTTTCAGATCCATTGTAATCAGCCTTTCTTCCTTTCAAATCACCTCTTTTCGTTTTGTTTGGACCTCTTTTTAGGGCCTCCTCCTTGCCCCCTCCTTTTTTTGCTGATTACCTCCCTTTTTCCAGCCACCTTGCCTCTGTCTCTTGGCTGTGATCTGCACCTCTTTCCAGAAGTTTTATCCTCTAGATCCCTGTCCCTTCCGACCCTAGATCTATTGGCCTCTTTTTATGTGTGTTTCGAATAGATTTTTTCCCTCTTTTAGAGTAGTTTTGAGAGACCCACCTTTTTGGGTTAGATCGATGCATAGTTAACTGTTAAATGTTCTGTTATTTCAGCAATCTCTATTGTTCTCTGCAGATTTCTTTTCAGTTACACAGCACACTTTTTCTTGCTCTCAAAACGAAAAGGGTTTAAAAATTAAAATTAATACACATCACACACTGACCCTAAGTGAATAAGCACCTGGTTAAAACCGCCTGGCAAAGACTCTAAAATCAATTGTCACTGCACCTTATCTTCCCTTTACATTACTTGATTCTGTCCCTTTCTGCCCTTGTCTGTTTCCTTCTTCCTGTCATCATTGCGCCCCCAAGGCGCCTTTCCCAGAGACTTCTTGGCCTTCACCCTCAGTTTCCGGTTGATCAACCTGCTCCGCACCGCCGTCGTCGAGCCAGTCCACCTTTGAGTCCGCACTCCGACTCCTCTCCTGATTCATCGGGTCCTCCTTCTCCTCCTGGTTCTCCCCCTGTCACCTTCACTATGTCTGGTCCAGGGCCTAACGCTAGCGGTTCTCCCGGCCCTAATGCCGGCCCTACTACTAGCGGAACCACCACAGGAACTACCCCGGCCACCCCTGTGCTGCCGTACATTTCAGGCCTCAGCCTCCCCGATTTCCATCAGTTGATCAATGACCCCATTCACCACAATGCTAATTGGCCTGCTATGCCAACCAAGCTCCCCTCCGACATCCCTAAGTTTGAGGGCCTTAATGGATAAGATCCAACCAATCACGTCCGATCTTTCCACCTGTGGTGTTCCTCCAATTCCATTACCGATGACTCCATCCGTCTTCGTTTATTCCAATGCACGCTTACCGGCGAAGCTTCTAAATGGTATGTCGAACAAGCCACCTCTACCCATACCACCTTTGAGACTCTTGCCCAAGCCCTTTTGTCGTACTTCCAGCTCCCTCTCCGATAAGATACTGGCACGGAGCTCTTGACTTCCTTCAAGCAATCCTCTTCAACACGCCTTTCTGCCCATGTTCAGGAATGGCGACGAAGACGGAGCTTATGTCGAGCCCCTCCCTTCGAAGATCGGGTGTACATGGACTGGTTCCTTCGCACCCTTCCCGCTCCCATCGGCAAAGATGTCGCCTCTCACTTTCCTCAAACTGAAGAAGCCGCCCTCCAAATAGACTTGAAATATGACCTGATCTACGCTCAATCTGGTTATGTTTATACTGTTCTTCCTGACCTCCCCAGGCCCGGTGGCGCTAACGCCCTGGGGGCATCTCATTCCGCCGACGGTATCGTTGGAGCTCTTTCCCACCCGTATGCTCAACCTCCTGTGGGCTATGGTCTCCCTCAGGGAGGGGCAAGCACCTCTAGCACTCTTCCCCCTCCTGGCAGCATGTATCCTGGATATGGCATGCCTCCTCCTTTTGCCCAACCTCCTGCTTACCTCAATGCTGCCCAACCTAACCCTTACCTTTATCCGCAGCCTGGTGCGCCAGCTCCTCCAGCATATGCACTTCCATCTCCCTTGCCTCCCCCACCCCCGCAACACCACTTACAGCCCCCTCCAGGGCAAGTATTTGCGTAGCAGGGCGCGAATAATCCTCCTTCCTCTCAAAGAAGGCGGAGAGGCAATCAGAACCAATCTGCCCTTGGTACCCGTGGGCCCAATTCTGGTGTGGACCCTAACACTGCCAACCAGCAACAGGGCACTCAGCCCAAGCCGGACAGGCCGCTTCGCACAAAAAAGCCCTGTTCGTGTTGCGGTGTTTATGGCCATTACACCCACGATTGTCCCCTCTTACCCCAGATGCAGCATATGTGGGAGTCTCAAGCCACATTGCGCGGACAACACGCCTCCCCTCATGCTCCTCCTAGTGTGGCCACTACTCAACCAGCTGTGTTTACCGATCCTTTCCCTCAGCAAGGATTCGTGTCTACCCAAACGCCTGACAGTCAGGCCGCCACTCCACCTTCTCTTTCTGGTTCCTCCGATTACCAGATCCTTATGATGCACTCCGATCCTTCCCCGACCGTCGACCTTCACCTTCAAACTCGGTCTCGTCAGTACCCCAAGCCTCCTGCTCAGTCTGCCCCAGAGCCTACCTCTTCAGGTTCTACAGGGCCTCTTTCGACATCCAGTGGCCCCTTGCACATCCCCCAACCCAAAGTTGAGGTCCATACCAAGATTCCTAAGGGACCATTACGTCGAAATGCTACTTCTGGTCGAGCTGCTCATTCGTATAGCATAGTAGATGATTTGGCGCAATCTCCTGCTGCCATTTCCACACTGGAACTCCAGTCGTGCCCTTCCCAAAAGAAGGCTCTGCTATCTGCCGTGGGCGCTGTAGATCCTGATGATGACCAAATGATTGTTTTCGACGCCACTCAATCGGACCATCCTCCTCTTCCTCCTTTCGTCGCCTTCCAAATCCCAGTCAAGATCCGGAACGCCAACGTGTCCCGGTGTATAATTGACGAGGGGGCATCCACCTGCGTGATGTTCGCTTCGGTTTGGAAGCAACTCGGATCCCCTGAACTGGCCCCTTCCACGATCACCCTTCGAGCGTGGGATGGTCATGCCTCCCCGCCCATTGGCCTGTTTCGTAACTGTCCCATCACCCTCGCCTGTAAGACCGTTTGCGTTGATGTCGAAGTCATTGACGCCCCTCTAGACTACAACATTCTATTGGGGCGAAGCTATACATATGCCATGTCTGCTGTCCCATCCGCGGTTTTCCGCAAGATGTCTTTCCCTCACAATGGAAAGATAGTCACCATTGACCAGCTATCTTATCATGAGCCGCCATCTCAGACCTCCTCCGAGACGACCATCTCTTCTGTAGCCAACAAGAAAACCGTCGATTCCTTGACCAGTGTCTCCCCCGGCGTCTACAAAGATTCCTCCCTGCTTGGAACTTTTCCTCATCTCCCCCCTCCTCCTGTCACTGATCCCAGCTTATCAAATGTTTGCATGATGCAATCGACCCAGGCCGCCCATAAGCGGCCTGCCTCGGCTAGTCAGCAACCTCCCCCTCGCCCTCCGCAACCCGCTCCTAGCCATTCATCTCAGCCAGCCGAACCTCCTCCTTCTAGCCCTCCCCCTACAGCTGGTATCCCTGAACCCCTTTATCCTCCTGGATCGGTTCCTCCTGGCCTTAACCACCTTGAAGCCGTCCCTCCTGGTCATTACCCTGCTGGACAGATCCCTTTCCTAGCTCCCCCTCCTAGAGTATATTCTGTCCCTGTCATGGCCACCCTCTCTCTCCCTAACTTCACCTTGGGCA
This sequence comes from Pinus albicaulis, assembly GCA_034641835.2. Classification (NCBI taxonomy): domain Eukaryota; kingdom Viridiplantae; phylum Streptophyta; class Pinopsida; order Pinales; family Pinaceae; genus Pinus; species Pinus albicaulis. The sequence continues at coordinate 86,019,698 of CM076584.1, read as the reverse complement.
TTCCGGTCTGGTACCTTGATCCCCCAGCCGCCACCCCTCCTGGTCACCCCAAACCTTACATGGCTTTGACACCGGTTCAACCGGTCCCCCTAGCTTCCTCCGTTGCCTCTGTGACCCCATCACCTCCAAAGGACCCTTCTCCTGTCGTGACGGCACCCGGGAAGAAAGGCAAAGCCCGCAAGGGGGCACCCAAAGACAAGACCACCACGACTAACCCGGCTCCTCCTCCGCCAGCGAAGGCTTGCGCCTTATGTGATGTCACCGGTCATGCCACCCATGCTTGTCCCGAGTTACCCCGTATTCAGCCCATGGTTAAAGTCGCGTTCCCCGATTCTACGGTCCCTGACACCTCCAGTCCTTCTTCGTCCGTAACCAAGAACCCCAAGACTCTCCGCACCAACAAACCCTGTGCTTTGTGCGGCGTTCATGGCCATTACTCCCCCCATTTTCCTCACCTGACGCATTACCGCGCCTCTTTAGAGGTGATCCGCGAGTACGAGGTCGAACAAAATCAATCCGCCTCTCCCATCCTCGCGAAGTATGCTTCAGGTCAGCCTGAGGATCCCCCCGCTCCCATCGACATTCCCCCCCCCCCGATGTTCAGATGACGGAGTCTACTGTAACCATTCTTTACCTATCCTCCTCTGCGCGACCCTTGGAGCCTAGCCCTCCTACATCCTCCTCTGTTGTGTCACCTGCCCACCCCTTTCCTTCCCATAAACGAGATCACTCCACCCGTGTCTCTGTTGACCTCCGCAGCCCGAGTCCTCTCCATATGTCCGATAGCCCTCATATACCACCCTCCAGTCTGTATATGAGTCACAGTCATCCTGCTCCTTGCACCCCCTCCCGCAACTGCCGCCCGATGTCTTCTGTGCACTCACGCTGCCGTAATTATCTCTCCTCCCCTCATTTGTTGTCTTGTCACACCATTCCGCAGGACCCCTCGTCCACACCCTTTATCGGTTACGCCGATGGTGCAAGTCATTACTCCAGGAATCTAGCCTCAACAGGTTGGGCCATCTTCACCCCCTTGCATGCCCTTGTTATTTCTAATAGGGTATGCATTGGTTATGCCACCAACAATCAGGCCGAATATGATGCAGTGCGTGGTCTCTTAGCCGATGCCCTCTTTCATCACATCCTCCATCTGCACGTTCGTTTGGATTCCCTACTTCTTGTAATGCAACTAAATGGTGTTTATCGTGTGCATAACCCTGTGCTGTTTAGACACTATTTACGAGTGAAACTCTTGACACGTGCATTTGAAACCATAACTTTCAACCATGTACCTCGAGACCAGAATCACTATGTAGATAGTATTGCAAACCATGTTCTAGATTGGCATTTATCACACGCATTTCACACAAGACAATAACATTCATAATCATTAAAAAACGATGCATATCCATAATATGTGTCGCAAAAACATGTGTTTAGAGTCCATCTACTCTGATACATATGACATGCCCATAGCATGTTACAAAAAACTCAAAACTGGGGGCACCACTTGCCCCTACATACATCATAGGGGGCACCACATGCCCCACCCCTAATCACTATCTGGAGGCTCCCGGGCCAATGGCTCTGCCCCTGCAGCATGTAGATCGCGCATAGCCTGACCAGCCATCGCCATGCGCCGCATGACACCTCGCCACTCCGAGGGTAGACCAACACATGGCTCTATGAACTGGTCATCTAAGTCCTGCCACCCGCGCTCCGATACTCCGGTCAACAACCTTTCGCATCTACGGCGGATGTCCTCCAGCAAGGCGGCTGCATCCTCATTCTGCGCCGCTCTCGACCCACTTGGACCTGTAGCTCCAGACGCTGCGAGTCGTCCCATATATCCGGCCGGTTTTACCAGTGCTATATCTGCATACCAAAAGTACATGAATCAGTACCATAAATTACTATTCAAAAACTTTAACATGCCCACACAAGAATAGCAATCTGTCAGTTACCATCGGGCCCCCAGACTCGACCAGGTGAAAGTGGCAGATCCGGCTCTCCACAGTAGCTCATCCCACTATAGGGATAGTCGTCTATGAACAAAGGAATCTGATCCCAATGGGCAAAAAACTCTGGTCGAAACACTCGCCCGATCGCCCCTCCTCCTCCTCTGCACAGTAGCCGTCCCCAATGGCGCATCCTGGGCTCTCTCGACCCCCCATCTGGAAGCTGTACACGAGGCCTCAAGGTCGGGATCTTCTCAAAGAAGAAGGCGCACAACAAAGTCCCATATGAGCAGTCATGGTTCACCTGCCGCCTGCATAGTGACAACTGTCGCTTTAGCGACACCAACATCATTTGGGCCCACCCATAGTAGGTCCCACTCAACACACTTTCCACTATAATCATCTGCCCCCCAGTGATGTGATGGAACGCCTGGATGCCCAGGATTCGCAGCACAGCTGCGGCCACTGCACGGGTTTCTAGCCTCTCTAGATCCCCGATCGGTATTCGAGTCCCCTTGACTTGGAGACCCGATCGACAATGGCGTTCCACGAACTCTATGATATGCTGCCCCCGCGGCAGCACTGGTTGTGTGTTTCCCACCATCCCTAGTGGCGGGAGACCAGTCAGGAAGTACACGTCCTGGACCGTCAGCTCAATCCTGTGCCCCTGCACTACAAAGATCTCCTGATCTGGATCCCAGTAACTGATAATCCGGGCCAGTAACGGTTCCCCTGCTCTCATCAAAGGGTTCTCCAAAAACTTGAGAACCCCAAATCTGGCCAATACACGGCGGACGCCCTGATCTGCCTGGATCTCTGCCCGTAGTGTCCCCAGATCTCTCTCTCTCCAGTTAACCCGTAAATCTGCCATACCTGCACAAACACATCATTTTTGTCAGCGTACAGATCGGGAAAACCATAACCAAACACCAAAACCCAACTTCCAGCCATAAAACAGCACCAAAACCCCCTCATCTCCCAGGTCACAGTTTTTTGCTCTTTTCTGGACTAGGTCACACTTTTTGCCCTGATACCTGCGTCCTAGGTCGCACTTTTTGCCCCAAAAAGTGCGACCCGGCCGTAGATATGAAGGAGGGGTTGTTTCTGGGATTTTGGGCCCTAAACTAAAAATGTAATCCATCAAAATGCAAGAGAAAGGTTAGACCTCTTACCTGCAACTGACGGATCGTGATTCCAACGGTCGGTTTGTCCGCTACGTTCGCCGCAAGATTTAGGGCCTTCTCTCCTCTCTACATTCACCACAGCAACAATAGCAAATGAGTGATTTTGGAGGGAAAACTTCCTTATTAAAAGCGAACCCCTGTTTCTTCTTTCGACTGCTGCGACCACACCGTAGCCCCGTTTGACGAACCGTCTGAACCATTGGAAAGCTCTCACCGAGCCCTCAAATGGGTATCTGTTAGTTTTTTGTGATCTAATACTTCACCAGGACACATCTTGTCCAAGAAGGATCCCTTCACCTCTCCTTAAAATCGAATTTCCTCACTTACAACACTTGTACTTGGGGCACCATCTTGCCTCATTACTTGTCCATGTTCGTGACGATTTTCGTCATGAGTCACCACCTTGTACTCATGTTTTTATGGTCCCCCATTTTGCCTTTTTACTGTGTGGCAGCACCATAGAGTCGCCCTTGTTTAGAGCATCCAAGTTGAGTCATCATCGCATTCATGGAGTCTATCCCGAGTCCCTTTGTACCCCACTATAGCCCTCCACCCTTCATTGCTTGGTCTCTCTCTTGTGTCGCATATTATGACCTTCAGTCCCACTGTCCCCTATCCCTTACGATATTGTGTCAGTCGCTGCCATGTCATTCATGCCCTTTATTCTCTAACAAGGGAAGTCGTCCATTCGCTACTCAGTCCTTTCCATTTCACCATCATCACTAGTGTCAGTCTGTCCGTCGCTCTACTATTTTCTCTCGTGCCTTCATTGGGGATCTCTCATTACCTCACCTATGGCGGACCTCCTTCTGTTGACATCAGCTCATTCATTCCAGAAGCCAAGTCTAGAGGGCGGTGTACCTTGGTTCTAGCTTCCACTCTTGTTCGGTGCCTCAGATCAGGCAAAAGGATCTCTCCTTTCCCTTTGACTTGATTGTTTCTCCAGCTCCTTTCAGCATGATCGAGATCCGTATACCTGATGGTCCAGTGATCCAGCAGCAGCTCTTGATGATTCCCGGGTATGTGTGAGATGTCTTAACCCTCATGAGGGGGTGGCCCTACAGGTATCCCCCCACATGCCCAGATGACCTCTTCCTTGCAGTCTTCGATGCAGCTCGAGATATTTGATGATGTTGGCCGTAGCCACTTGCAGCGCCTCTTTGATTTGCATGTATCAGTCAAATTTTGTGAGCCCTTCCCCATTTACAGGGGGCATTTGGGTTGTATTTGTATCTCATGTACTCAGATATTATTGTACAAGTCCTGGCTGTTATCCCAGGCACAGCATGTATGTGGGATTCCTCATTGTATTTTTATCTGGCTCATGATTATGCCAGTTGTATTTTATGGTTCGGTCCCTTGTTTACTGGACACACTATTCTTTTGTACTTTGTCTCGGCGGGCATAGGTATGCCTTCCCCACCGCCTTCAGCACAGGTACCCTCTCATAAAAAGAGACTTGTTGCACCTGCGAGTCTCGTCTCCTCAGGGTCTAGTCCTTCAGCACACTATCTACCTCACATTTCTCTCTCTGACATCCCTTTTGTTGTCTAGTGATTGTGTTCTTACAACGTACTTTGGTCATACAATTTGCTCCTGACACTCGCACGCTAGGGGGCAATCTGTTACACCATTTTTTGGTCATCTAACCTATTATCATTAGATGGACGCAAGTACACCATGTAAGACCAATTTTACCCTAAGTAAAATTGCTTTCACTATGCTAAAACAGGAAACCCCAAAAGGAAATATTAAACAAACCTATATTTGTTTGATTTTCCTCATGGAATAATTAATTAAACCATAATTTAATTATTATTCCCAGTCATGTTTAACCCAAAAACAAAGAAATTAATGAGATAAACCTTTATTTATCTTATTATTTTCTAGGAATAATTATTTAAATCTTATTTAGATAATATTCCTTGTTAAATATGACCAAATCACCCACAAATAATTAAATAAATCATTATTTATTTAATTATCTTTCAACCACTTCCTTAAATAATTAAATAAATCATTATTTATTTGATTATCTTCTAAACGCTTCCTTAAAAAGATAAATAAATCATTTATTTATTTATTTTTGACAAATTAAGGGATTTGACCCAAGTCAAATACCTTTTCCCTCCAACAAGTATAATAAAATATTCCATAAAAAGTGGATCTAGATCTGGTTAACCCATGCACCAAGATCTAGAATGACCCAATATTTTGTTATAAATAGGAGGGTTTTTCCTACCATTCTTCACCTTTTGTTGCCTATTAGATCACTCTGGATCTATACACTTAGTCACATATCTCCATCATTTTGCTCCCATTGAGCTCTACTCTTTTCATTGGGTTTTCTACATCAACTAGAGAGAGAAATCTTAGATCTGAAGTGCTGAGGACTTCCAAGAACCCATCCCACTGAGGGGAATTGGATACTCCTTCTGGTTTTCCTCCCAGGTGCCCCATTAATACAAAAAATTCTTTCAAAAATCGTTCTTGTCTTGTCTATTGGTGCATGGAGCAAACCCTTGTTTTTACTGCTTAATGTCTTTCCATATATAGATCTGGTTGTTTGCATCTCTTTTATTGTTCTACTAACCGCAGATTTGAAGATATTGGTAGCCACTTTTTGTTGTTAGGGCTATTAGTTATGCGTAGCTAAAAGGGTCCTTTTTCGTACACTTCGACAAAGGATTCACACTAACAAATGGCGACTCCACACGGGTTTTAAATTACGACCGCTGTCGTTTTTCCTATTCCTGCATATCCAGCGACTTTAGAACCTAGGGTTTCTTTTCAGCTGTTTATTTCTCCTATTTTCATGTTGTTTTTCTCACATAAAAACCTAAAACATCAAAATTTCTAACTTCCGTGTGTTTCTGGCCCTATTGCGTAGGTAAGCGACACCAGCCGCAACTGAGACGGCAACTTTTCTGAAAATCTGCCGCCGAGACAACCGGAACGGGGGGTCGCACTTTTTGGCCCTAAACCTGCGACCTGGACCTCCAAGTCGCACTTTTCAGCCTGTTTCCGGCGACTTGCACTGATTTCAGGTCAGAACCTGCGACCTGCCAGTTTTTCAGTGATTTTTCTGCAATTTTTCTAGGTTTTGCTGCAGCTTCTGTCAGGGTCTTCCAGCCTCTGTCTCAGCCTGCCTTGACCAAGTTCTGATCTGTTTTTACTCATCTAAGTGGGAACCTAGCCCCCTAGGGCTTTAGTACCCTCCACTTTTCGTGGAAGAGTTTTAGCTGTTTCAGCCGTCTGTTTTTCAGAGCTTCAGCCTCCTTTTTTCCAGATCTGTTACCTCCCTTTCAGATCCATTGTAATCAGCCTTTCTTCCTTTCAAATCACCTCTTGTCGTTTTGTTTGGACCTCTTTTTAGGGCCTCCTCCTTGCCCCCTCCGCTTTTTTCTGATTACCTCCCTTTTTCCAGCCACCTTGCCTCTGTCTCTTGGCTGTGATCTGCACCTCTTTCCAGCAGTTTTATCCTCTAGATCCCTGTCCCTTCCGACCCTAGATCTATTGGCCTCTTTTTATGTGTGTTTCGAATAGATTTTTTCCCTCTTTTAGAGTAGTTTTGAGAGACCCGCCTTCTTGGGTTAGATCGATGCATAATTAACTGTTAAATGTTCTGTTTTTTCAGCAATCTATATTGTTCTCTGCAAATTTCTTTTCAGTTACGCCGCATACTTTTTCTTGCTCTCAAAACGAAAAGGGTTTAAAAATTAAAATTAACGCACATCACACACTGACCCTAAGTGAAGAAGCGCTTGGTTAACACCGCCTGGCAAAGACTCTAAAATAAATTGTCAGTGCACCTCATCTGCCCTTGACATTACTTGATTCTGTCCCTTTCTGCCCTTGTCGGTTTCCTTCTTCTTGTCATCATTGCGCCCCCAAGGTGCCTTTCCCGAAGACTTCTTGGCCTTCACCCTCAGTTTCCGGTTGATTGACCTGCTCCGCACCACCATCGTCGAGCCAGTCCACCTTTGAGTCCACACTTCGACTCCTCTCCTGATTCATGGTGTCCTCCTTCTCCTCCCGGTTCCCCCCCTGTCACCTTCACTATGTCTGGTCCAGGGCCTAACGCTAGCAGTTATCCCGGCCCCAATACCGACCCTACTACTAGCGGAACCGCCACAGGAACTACCCAGGCCACCCATGTGTTGCCATACATTGCAGGCCTCAGCCTCCCCGATTTCCATCAGTTGATCAACGACCCCATTCACCACAATGCTAATTGGCCCGCTATGCCAACCAAGCTCCCCTCCGACATCCCTAAGTTTGAGGGCCTTACTGGCAAAGATCCAACCAATCATGTTCGATCTTTCCACATGTGGTGTTCCTCCAATTCCATAACCGATGACTCCATCCGTCTTCGTTTGTTCCAACGCACGCTTACCGGCGAAGCTTCTAAATGGTATGTCGAACAAGCCACCTCTACCCATACCACCTTTGAGACTCTTGCCCAAGCCTTTTTTTCGTACTTCCAGCTCCCCCTTCGATACGATACTGGTACGGAGCTCTTGACTTCCTTCAAGCAATCCTCTTCAACACGCCTTTCTGCCCATGTTCAGGAATGGCGAAGAAGACGGAGCTTGTGTCGAGCCCCTCCCTTCGAAGATCGAGTTTACATGGACTGGTTCCCTCGCACCCTTCCTGCTCCTATCGGCAAAGATGTCGCCTCTCACTTTCCTCAAACTGAAGAAGCCGCCCTCCAAATAGCCTTGAAATATGACCTGATCTACGCTCAATCTGGTTATGTTTATACGGATTCTTCACGACCTCCCCCCGGGCCGGTGGCGCTAACGCCACAGAGGGCATCTCATTCCACGACGGTATCATTTGGAGCTCTTTCCCCGCCGGTATGCTCAACCTCCTATGGGCTATGGTCTCCCTCGGGGAGGGAGCCGAGCACCTCCTAGCACTCTTCCCCCTCACCGCGGCATGTATCATGGATATGGCATGCCTCCTCCTTTTGCCCAACCTCCTGCTTACCTCAATGCTGCCCAACCTAACCCTTACCTTTATCCGCAGCCTGGTGCGCCAGCTCCTCCAGCATATGCGCTTCCATCTCCCTTGCCTCCCCCACCCCTGCAACACCACTTACAACCCCCTCCAGGGCAAGCATTTGCGTAGCAGGGCGCGAATAATCCTCCTTCCTCTCAAAGAAGGCGGAGAGTAAATCAGAACCAATCTGCCCTTGGTACCCGTGGGCCCAATTCTGGTGTGGACCCTAACACTGCCAACCAGCAACAGGGCACTCAGCCCAAGCCGGACAGGCCGCTTCGCACAAAAAAGCCCTGTTCGTGTTGCGGTGTTTATGGCCATTACACCCACGATTGTTCCCTCTTACCCCAGATGCAGCAGATGTGGGAGTCTCAAGCCACATTGCGCGGACAACATGCCTCCCCTCATGCTCCTCCTAATGTGGCCACTACTCAACCAGCTATCTTTACCGATCCTTTCCCTCAGCAAGGATTCGTGTCTACCCAAACGCCTGACAGTCAGGCCGCCACTCCACCTTCTCTTTCTAGTTCCTCTGATTACCAGATCCTTATGATGCACTCCGATCCTTCCCCGACCCTCGACCTTCACCTTCAAACTCGGTCTCGTCAGTACCCCAAGCCTCCTGCTCAGTCTGCCCCAGAGCCTACCTCTTCAGGTTCTACAGAGCCTCTTTCGACATCCAGTGGCCCCTTGCACATCCCCCAACCCAAAGTTGAGGTCCATACCAAGATTCCTAAGGGACCATTACGTCGAAATGCTACTTCTGGTCGAGCTGCTCATTCGTATAACATAGTAGATGATTTGGCGCAATCTCCTGCTGCCATTTCCACACTGGAACTCCTCCAGTCGTGCCCTTCCCAAAAGAAGGCTCTGCTATCTGTCGTGGGCGCTGTAGATCCTGATGATGACCAAATGATTGTTTTCGACGCCACTCAATCGGACCATCCTCCTCTTCCTCCTTCCGTCGCCTTCCAAATCCCAGTCAAGATCCGGAACACCAACGTGTCCCGGTGCATAATTGATGAGGGGGCATCCACAACGTGATGTTCGTTTGGTTTGGAAACAGCTGGATCCCCTGATGGATCCACAGGCAGCCCCCTTTCATCAACACCCTTCGAGCGTGGGACGGTCAGCCTCCCCGCCCATTGGCACATTTCGTAGCGTGTCCATACCCTCGCCGGTAAGACGTTTTGCGTTGATGTCGAAGTCATTGACGCCCCTCTAGACTACAACATTCTATTGGGGCGAAGCTACACCTATGCCATGTCTGCTGTCCCATCCGCGGTTTTCCGCAAGATGTCTTTCCCTCACAATGGAAATATAGTCACCATTGACCAACTATCTTATCATGAGCCGTCGTCTCAGACCTCTTCCGAGACGACCATCTATTCTGTAGCCAACAAGCAAATCGTCGACTCCTTGACCAGTGTCTCCCCCGACGTCTACAAAGATTCCTCCCTGCTTGGAACTTTTCCTCATCTCCCCCCTCCTCCTGTCACTGATCCCAGCTTATCGAATGTTTGCATGATGCAATCGACCCAGGCCGCCCATACACGGCCTGCCTCGGCTAGTCAGCAACCTCCTCCTCGCCCTCCGCAACCCGCTCCTAGCCATTCATCTCAGCCAGCCGGACCTCCTCCTTCTGGCCCTCCCCCTACAGCTGGTATCCCTGAACCCCTTTATCCTCCTGGATCGGTTCCTCCTGGCCTTAACCACCTTGAAGCCGTCCCTCCTGGTCATTACCCTGCTGGACAGATCCCTTTCCTAGCTCCCCCTCCTAGAGTATATTCTGTCCCTGTCATGGCCACCCTCTCTCTCCCTAACTTCACCTTGGGCATTCCGGTCTGGTACCTTGATCCCCCAGCCACCACCCCTCCTGGTCACCCCAAACCTTACATGGCTTTGACACCGGTTCAACCGGTCCCCCTAGCTTCCTCCGTTGCCTCTGTGCCCCCAGCACCTCCAAAGGACCCTTCTCCTGTCGTGACGGCACCCGGGAAAAAAGGAAAAGCCCGCAAGGGGGCACCCAAAGACAAGACCACCACGACTGACCCGGCTCCTCCTCCGCCAGCGAAGCCTTGCGCCTTATGTGATGTCACCGGTCATGCCACCCATGCTTGTCCCGAGTTACCCCGTATTCAGCCCATGGTTAAAGTCGCGTTCCCCGAGTCTACGGTCCCTGACGCCTCCAATCCTTCTTCGTCCGTAACCAAGAATCCCAAGACTCTCCGCACCAACAAACCCTGTGCTTTGTGCGGCGTTCATGGCCATTACTCCCCCCATTGTCCTCACCTGACGCATTACCGCGCCTCTTTAGAGGTGATCCGCGAGTACGAGGTCGAACAAAATCAATCCGCCTCTCCCATCCTCGTGCAGTATGCTTCAGGTCAGCCTGAGGATCCCCCCGCTCCCATCGACATTCCCCCCCCTGATGTTCAGATGACGGAGTCTACTGTAACCATTCTTTATCTATCCTCCTCTGTGCGACCCTTGGAGCCTAGCCCTCCTGCATCCTCCTCTGTTGTGTCACCTGCCCACCCCTTTCCTTCCCATACACGAGATCACTCAACCCGTGTCTCTGTTGACCTCCGCAGCCCGAGTCCTCTCCATATGTCCGATAGCCCTCATATACCACCCTCCAGTCTGTATATGAGTCACAGTCATCCTGCTCCTTGTACCCCCTCCCGCAACTGCCGCCCGATGTGTTCTGTGCACTCACGCTGCCGTAATTATCTCTCCTCCCCTCATTTGTTGTCTTGTCACACCATTCCGCAGGACCCCTCGTCCACACCCTTTATCGGTTACGCCGATGGTGCAAGTCGTTACTCCAGGAATCTAGCCTCGGCAGGTTGGGCCATCTTCACCCCCTTGCATGCCCTTGTTCTTTCTAACGGGGTATGCATTGGTTCTGCCACCAACAATCAGGCCGAATATGATGCAGTGTGTGGTCTTTTAGCTGATGCCCTCTTTCATCGCATCCTCCATCTGCACGTTCGTTTGGATTCCCTACTTCTTGTAATGCAACTAAATGGTGTTTATCGTGTGCATAACCCTATGCTGTTTAGACGCTATTTACGAGTGAAAATCTTGATACGTGCATTTGAAACCATAACTTTCAACCACGTACCTCGAGAACAAAATCACTATGTAGATAGTATTGCAAACCATGTTCTAGATTGGCATTTATCACACACATTTCATACAAGACAATAACATTCATAATCATTAAAAAATGATGCATATCCATAATATGTGACGCCAAAACATATGTTTAGAGTCCATCTACTCTGATACATATGACATGCCCACAGCATGTTACGAAAAACTCAAAACTGGGGGCACCACTTGCCCCTACATACATCATAGGGGGCACCACATGCCCCACCCCTAATCACTATCTGGAGGCTCCCGGGCCAATGGCTCTGCCCCTGCAGCATGTAGATCACGCATAGCCTGACCGGCCATCGCCATGCGCCGCATGACACCTCGCCACTCCGAGGGTAGACCAACACATGGCTCAATGAACTGGTCGTCTAAGTCCTGCCACCCGCGCTTCGATACTCCGGTCAACAACCTTTCGCATCTACGGCGGATGTCCTCCAGCAAGGTGGCTGCATCCTCATTCTGCGCTGCTCTCGACCCACTTGGACCTGTAGCTCCAGACGCTGCCGGTCGTCCCATATATCCGGCCGGTTTTACCGGTGCTATATCTGCATACCAAAAGTACATGAATTAGTACCATAAATTACTATTCAAAAACGTTAACATGCCCACACAAGAATAGCAATCTGTCACTTACCATCGGGCCCCCAGACTCGACCAGGCGGAAGTGGCAGATCCGACTCTCCACAGTAGCTCATCCCACTATAGGGATAGTCGTCTATGAACAAAGGCATCTGATCCCAATGGGCAAAAAACTCTGGTCGAAACACTCGCCCGACCGCCCCTCCTCCTCCTCTGCACAGTAGCCATCCCCAACAGCGCATCCTGGGCTCTCTCGGCCCCCCATCTGGAAGCTGTACACGAGGCCTCAAGGTCGGGATCTTCTCAAAGAAGAAGGCGCACAACAAAGTCCCATATGAGCAGTCATGGTTCACCTGCCGCCTGCATAGTGACAACTGTCACTTTAGCGACACCAACATCATTTGGGCCCACCCATAGTAGGTCCCACCCAGCACACTTTCCACTATCATCATCTGCCCCCCAGTGATGTGATGGAACGCCTGGATGCCCAGGATTCGCAGCACAGCTGCGGCCACTGCACGAGTTTCTAGCCTCTCTAGATCCCCGATCGGTATTCGAGTCCCCTTGACTTGGAGACCTGGTCGACAATGACGTTCCACGAACTCCATGATATGCCGCCCCCGCGGCAACACTGGCTGTGTGTTTCCCACCATCCCCAGTGGCGGGAGACCAGTCAGGAAGTACACGTCCTGGACCGTCAGCTCGATCCTGTGCCCTTGCACTACAAAGATCTCCTGATCTGGATCCCAGTAACTGATAATCTGGGCCAGTACCGGTTCCCCTGCTCTCATCAAAGGGTTCTCCAAGAACTTGAGAACCCCACATCTGGCCAATACACGGTGGACGCCCTGATCCGCCTGGATCTCTGTCCGTAGTGTCCCCAGATCTCTCTCTCTCCAGTTGACCCGTAACTCTGCCATACCTGCACAAACACATCATTTTTGTCAGCGTACAGATCGGGAAAACCATAACCAAACACCAAAACCCAACTTCCAGCCATAAAACAGCACCAAAACCCCCTCATCTCCCAGGTCGCAGTTTTCTGCTCTTTTCTGGACCAGGTCGGACTTTTTGCCCTGATACCTGCGTCCTAGGTCGCACTTTTTTCCCCAAAAATTCCGACCCGGCCGTAGAGATGAAGGAGGGGCTGTTTCTGGGATTCTGGGCCCTAAACTAAAAATGTAATCCATCAAAATGCAAGAGAAAGGTTAGACCTCTTACCTGCAACTGACGGATCGCGATTCCAACAGTCGGTTTGTCCGCTACGTTCGCCGCAAGATTTAGGGCCTTCTCTCCTCTCTACATTCACCACAGCAACAATAGCAAATGAGTGATTTTGGAGGGAAAACTTCCTTATTAAATGCGAACCCCTGTTTCTTCTTTCGACTGCTGCGACCACACCGTAGCCCCGTTTGACGAACCGTCTGAACCATTGGAAAGCTCTCACCGAGCCCTCAAATGGGTATCTGTTAGTTTTTTGTGATCTAATACTTCACCACGACACATCTTGTCCAAGAAGGATCCCTTCACCTCTCCTTAAAATCAAATTTCCTCACTTACAACACTTGTACTTGGGGCACCATCTTGCCTCATTACTTGTCCATGTACATGATGATTTTCGTCATGAGTCACCACCTTGTACTCATGTTTTTATGGTCCCCCATTGGGCCTTTTTACTGTGTGGCAGCACCATAGAGTCGTCCTTGTTTAGAGCATCCAAGTTGAGTCGTCATCGCATTCATGGAGTCTATCCCGAGTCCCTTTGTACCCCACTATAGCCCTCCACCCTTCATTGCTTGGTCTCTCTCTTGTGTCGCATATTATGACCTTTAGTCCCACTGTCCCCTATCCCTTACGATATTGTGTCAGTCGCTGCCATGTCATTCATGCCCTTTATGCTCTAACAAGGGAAGTCGTCCATTCGCTACTCAGTCCTTTCCATTTCACCATCATCATTAGTGTCAGTCTGTCCGTCGCTCTACTATTTTCTCTCGTGCCTTAGTTGAGGACCCCTCATTGCCTCACCTATGGCGGACCTCCTTCTGTCGACATCAGCTCATTCATTCCAGAAGCCAGGTCTAGAGGGCGGTGTACCTTGGTTCCAGCTTCCACTCTTGTTCGGTGCCTCGGATCAGGCAAAGGGATCTCTCCTTTCCCTTTGACTTGATTGTTTCTCCACTCCAGCTCCTTTCAGCATGACCGAGATCCGTATACTTGATGGTTCAGTGATACAGCAACGGCTCTTGATGATTCCCGGGTGTGTGTGAGATGTCTCAACCCTCATGAGGGGGTGGCCCTGCAGGTAGCCCCCCACATGCTCGGATGACCTCCTCCTTGCAGCCTTCGATGCAGCTCCAGATATTTGATGATGTTGGCCTTAGCCACTTGCAACGCCTCTTTGATTTGCATGTATCAGTCAGATTTTGTGAGCCCTTCCCCATTTTCAGGGGGCATTTGGGTTGTATTTGTATCTCATGTACTCAGATATTATTGTACAAGTCCTGGCTGTTATCCCAGGCACAGCATGTATGTGGGATTCCTCATTGTATTTTTATCTGGCTCATGATTATGCCAGCTGTATTTTATGGTTCGGTCCCTTGTTTACTAGACACACTATTCTTTTGTACTTTGTCTCGGCGGGCATAGTTATGCCTCCCCCGCCGCCTTCAGCACAGGTACCCTCTCATAAAAAGAGACTTGTTGCACCTGCGAGTCTCGTCTCCTCAGGGTCTAGTCCTTCAACACACTATCTACCTCACATTTCTCTCTCTGACATCCCTTTTGTTGTCTAGTGATTGTGTTCTTACAACGTACTTCGGTCATACGATTTGCTCCTGACACTCGCACGCTGGGGGGCAATCTGTTACACCATTTTTTGGTCATCTAACCTTTTATCATTAGATAGATGCAAGTACACCATGTAAGACCAGTTTTACCCTAAGTAAAACTGCTTTCACTATGTTAAAACAGGAAACCCCAAAAGGAAATATTAAACAAACCTATATTTGTTTGATTTTCCTCATGGAATAATTAATTAAACCATAATTTAATTATTATTCCCGGTCATGTTTAACCCAAAATCAAAGAAATTAATTAGATAAACCTTTATTTATCTTATTATTTCTAGGAATAATCATTTAAACCTTATTTAGATGATATTCCTTGTTAAATATGACCAAATCACCCACAAATAATTAAATAAATCATTATTTATTTAATTATCTCCCAACCACTTCCTTAAATAATTAAATAAATCATTATTTATTTGATTATCTCCTAACCGCTTCCTTAAAAAGATAAATAAATCATTTATTTATTTATTTTTGACAAATTAAGGGATTTGACCCAAGTCAAATACCTTTTCCCTCCAACAAATATAATAAAATATTCCATTAAAAGTGGATCTAGATCTGGTTAACCCATGAACCAAGATCTAGAATGACCCAATATTTTGTTATAAATAGGAGGGTTTTTCCTACCATTCTTCACCTTTTGTTGCCTATTAGATCACTCTGGATCTATACACTTGGTCACATATCTCCATCATTTTTCTCCCATTGAGCTCTACTCTTTGCATTGGGTTTTCTACATCAACTAGAGAGAGAAATCTTAGATCTGAAGTGCTGAGGACTTCCAAGAACCCATCCCACTGAGGGGAATTGGATACTCCTTCTGGTTTTCCTCCCAGGTGCCCCATTAATACAAAAATTCTTTCAAAA
Organism: Pinus albicaulis; assembly: GCA_034641835.2. NCBI lineage: Eukaryota > Viridiplantae > Streptophyta > Pinopsida > Pinales > Pinaceae > Pinus > Pinus albicaulis. The sequence continues at coordinate 86,004,089 of CM076584.1, read as the reverse complement.
ATCGTTCTTGTCTTGTCTATTGGTGCATGGAGCAAACCCTTGTTTTTACTGCTTAATGTCTTTCCATATATAGATCTGGTTGTTTGCAACTCTTTTCTTGTTCTACTAACCGCAGATCTGAAGATATTGGCAACCACTTTTTGTTGTTAGGGCTATTAGTTATGCGTAGCTAAAAGGGTCCTTTTTCGTACACTTCGACAAAGGATTCACACTAACAGAAGTAAATCTTGAATTTACGGGAAACAAACTAAAGAGAATTTTCTAACAAATTCATGGTATGCAACCTTGATGGGACTAGAAAATAAATTTTTTAATGAGATCAGGGTGAGCACCAACCACCTTACTGGACTCCGAGGTAAATAATTTGGGATAAGGGCAATGTGACATGCTCCCCTGGGTAGAGTGAGTGAAAAAAAAGTTATATTAAGCATGATAGAGTCATGCTAGTTGTTGTAGGTCCTCTGTTGTGGTTGTTGGTTGTCGATGGTAGACTTTTTTTAAGAGGAGTAGAAGGTTTGACCTTATGGATGCCCTCCAAGACAGTTAAGGTTCATCATAAATTGTATGTTCTTGCTCTATTTCCTATATTTCTTTTGTGATCAAGGGAAAAAAGGACATGTGAGTAAAATTTTTGATCCAAGACCTAGACGTTTTGTGTGTTTTGGGGACTTGTAGAGCAGTGACACCACGCTTCCTCCACTAGTGATGTGATTGTAGTGGTGCCTCTCTCCTCAATGTAATTTAACCTTGGACGTAAGTTGGATCCTTGTTCTCATTGGCTCTTTTTTTTTTTTGGTTTTATATATATTTTCTGTTCAGTTGGAGTCCCTTTAGTGTTTTTATATGCAGTATGGTTTCTATGGCCTAGTGAATTCCTTTTCTTCTATGATGGAGAAAAAATTGTGGGTACAGTCTTGGGTCTTTAGCTTTCCCTTACCATGAATTCTCCTTCAGTGTCATCTCGTAAATATAATGGGGGGTGCATGTTTTATGCCAGTCATTGTGGTGGTTTGGGATTTCTCCATGTTTATTACCTTTCATGGGTTTTCAGTGTTTCTATGGGAGTGTGGCCGTAAGGCTCATCGAGTATTTTAAATTATGCATTTATCTTTTCCTTACGAATGGAGGATAGATATGAAGAAAATTAGTTATATGTTATACACCCTGGCTTTACTATTTATGTGTTTTTTCTTCTTGATTTATATGGAATTTAGTTAGACTACTTACTTGAGAGTCCTGAGTGGGTTGGGTGGATTCAAAATTGGGAAATTCCCAAACACCACGAATCTTGCTCTGTCTTGGCTACACATCATTTGATTCAATGGAAATATTTGATACTCTTTGTAGTTTCAATTTCCCTAGGGTTCTTGTTAGTCACAAAATGCCATTCAAATGTGACTACACCTATTGGGGTGTTGGGGAAAGGGGTCAATCCAACCACCCTCTTCCAGAGGCGAAAAATCCAACGGAACCTGCGACAACCTAGGAAACTAATTCTCATAATTTACATGAACAACATCAATTCTTGGACGAGTTTTGCATGTCGTTGCATACATCATGCTTAAAAATTTTAAGTGTCAAAAGAATGCTTACCCTGCATAGGAAACGTCAGGTTTCTATGGATCAAATCTCAAAGGCATGGCATGATGAAAAAAACAAACCCACTTCCTTCACGACTAACCTTGAACAGAATAAATGGAACATGCAAGATATCTCGACTCATCTGCAACATAATCAATGACATTTGTAGGAAATATTGGATCATATGGATGGTTTCTTGGTCCATATAGAAAAACATGTGCATTGTGAGTTTCAACCACCTCCCCCCTAGTTCCAAATCCTAATGGTAATTTGTTGTGTCTTAATATTACTATATTTTTGGTACTAAGTCCTTCTCATTTTTTGGACAACCAAATGGAAATGGATCAAAGTTAGCATTTTTGGAAATTTTCTACTCGCAAACAAATATGGTAGGAGCGAGGCTCGTGTAATTTTGTCAATTTGTTGATCTAATTTTTCTTTATAAATGTAAAAAATTTTACTTACAAAAAAACAAGTTCATGGTATGCAAAAAAATGTTTGAAATTGGTTCACATTGACATTTATCGACCTCAACTTCCTTATATAGAAGGTTATAAATATTTTTTTACTTTTCATTGATGACTTTAGTCAAATGAATTGGGTTTATTTTTTAAAATCAATGCCAGAAAAAATTGAAAAATTCAAGACTTTTCACCGACCGATTGAACATGAAGTTAAAGGGAAAAATGGAAAACTCGTGATAGATAACAAAGAGGAATTAACACCCAATGAAACCCAAGTTTATTGCACAGAAAACATTATCAAAAGATATAATTAATTACACTTTGTTAGATATTGTGAGATCCATGTTAACTTTAAAAAGTTTGAGTACTTCATACTAGGTAGAAGTAGTACATATTGCAGTCTACATAAGGAACATATCTCCCACTAATTCTATGTATGGAATTGCATAAAAAGAAACATGGTTTGGTTTTAAACCTCAACTTAAACATCTCGAGCTTTTGGTTCAGTATTTTATTCCCTAGTTCCTAAAGAAAAGTGAACTAAGCTCAATTCATGAAGTTTGAAGTGTATATTTATTGGATATTCTAATGAAATAAAGGGAATCATATTGTATTATGTCCAATGGAAATGTTATTGTCAATAAGGATGCTATATTTGATGAAACAAAAACAAAGAGTGCCATAGATATGGAAAGTATTCTACAAAAATTGGAAACTCATGGTGACAAAAATAAAATAAGAATGCAAAATTAACCAATTACACAACATTGGTATGGAATTGAATCACATCAAATTAAACTACGATACCCTAGAAGCACATGCACCAAATAAAATAGAGGGTAGCTATGTTATAAAGGGAAAAAATGGATGCTTTCTACATATATTGTAATTTTTTTACGGTATGAAATGAAATGAAGTGAATCCATTCTCAAGAGAATATGTTGAATGCCATGATAGGATAATGAAGTTAAATTGATTATTCACAAGATAATTTTATGTGTGTTCTCATAGCATAAAAGTTTTAGTTATTTTTTAAGTTCTCCTCTAATTACCTTGCTAATCATAATTGATATTTGCACTTATTAGGTGGGATGTCTAACATAATCAACTCCCATGTGGGTCATCTTACTACCAAGTAAAATTATGATACCACTATGTAATTTACCTAGTCTCCATGTTGTTGTTGATTTTCTAGTGCTAATTAGACAATAACATTTTTTTTCAACCAGTAATTGTTGCAAATGATATGTGATATTAATTTAACACACTCATAAAATTCAACCTGTCAAACATTGATTGTATCATAAACTTCAACATCTTCTTCAAGTAGCTTCCCACATGAGAGAGAGACAGAGAGAGAGAAATGTGAGTGATGAGTGAGTAAATCATAAGTTCAAGTGTCTTTTATATAGTGATATTAGGGTTCCAAAATAGGTGAGTCTATTTGAAAATTAAATTAAATTTTATTTCTTCTAAATAGTTGGGGAATACCTCCCACAACTACCCAAATATCAACACAAATTATGTTATAATCCACCCACATAGTGTTTGACTTTGTTAAATTTTTCCTCCATAACTTATGCTAGTCTTTGCATAAGTTTAGGTAGAATGAAAAAGTAAATATGCACTACATTCTTAATATTAATTCGATAATTAAAAAAAAATTACTAGATATTATTTCCCACAATAATTTATGCAATTATTTTCATAATTTAGGTAGGAATCACTACAACAAAAAGGTAATTGGTGAGGTTCATGCCTATGACAGACCTTTAAGGTTCGTCAACAATGTTGCATATGGTGACGATCCTTAAAAACACATTGTTGTAAGTGCATATAGTGATGGTCGTTTAATCTTTTTCACTAAAGTCATTTTCAATGACACTTTTGGTGAGGGTTGTTAAAGGCCCATCACTATTTCTCTATTTGGTGACATTTATAGTGACGATATTCTATTGGCCCTCGTCAATGTTGTTTTTGGTTACTTTTGGTGATGGTCAAAAAATGTTCATCATCATTGATTAGTCCAATGAGTTTTTTATGACATTATGCTATTTTTGTTATATTTATTTATCAAAAGTTAATGATTTAAGACCATTGTTAATGAGTATTTTTACTTATGTGTCCAAGGCCATCATGCTTAGAGTCAATGAAATTGTTAAAAAGTAATTAGTGTGTATCATTTTGTAGAAATTATACAACATGCATTTATATCTTGGATTCACCCAATCTAAAAATGTACTAAAGTTAAATATTGAATCACTTCTCCAAATATTTTTCAGAATTAAAATCACAATCGCTAATCACATGAACATGAAGAAAGATCAATCACATACAACACAAACAATATCCTTGCGAAAGCTTACAGCTAAAAACCCCACTATCTTCTATTTTATATTAAGCATGGATCATGAAACAATTACATACAAAATAATTCTCACAATAGCCCTCCAGTACTCAACTAACTGTCTCACGCTGTCATATGAAAAACTGACCAACACATAGCCAATTCTTAGCTTCTAGACAGCCTGCCTTGCTTGCACAATCCCTGATGGTAAAGATTAGTAAAATATAGGATTTCTTATCCGCCTTGAATTCGTAACTATCATGGGAACCCTAATGGGTTTTTTTCTACATGTGTGCAAGACAATAATCCTACAAATGATAGTCAACTTCCCTTTCACCTAGAACTCAACTGGGTCTCAACTAGATTTGACATGCATGCAGCTAATAATAGTAAATCCTCACTTGCATGTGAGATCACTGATTATAAATTAATTAATATTTAATTCACTTGATCTCTCACTATTTTAACTTTGGTCACAACTAGCACACTTGAGTTTAACTCACTTAATTGAGTTAAACTGATTTGCAACTTGCACCAACTCATGCACCACTACAATTCGAACTTTGTTACAACTAGAATTACTCTACATTCCTCACCAACAACATATAAATCGAAATCCACTAGATAACTGAATTTATCACTTTCAGTTAATTCATTAAAGTCCACATTAAGAATATATTAAAGTTTAATTTCCATCTTAATTAAGGGATAATCAAAATAGACATGCACCCAAAAACATCATTGTGAGCCCCACCCTAGTCTGGGTGCTTAATGCAACGAGGTGCTTAATGCACTAGACATGGGTGATGAATATTATTTTTGAATCTCAACACTCCCTCTCAACAATAAAGGGATTATCCTTCACCCCGATCCTGTCTCTATGGTATTCGAATTTGCTCCTGCTGAGCGCCTTCGTTAGAATATCTGCATCCTAATCTTCCATCGGAATGTACTACAAAAAAATGATCCTTCTCTGCACACAATCTCGACGATGATGGTACCATATAACTATATTCTTGGACCTATCATGAAACATAGGATTAATCGAGATTTTAATGCAACTATGATTATAAAAATGAATCATTGTCATATCCATCTAAGAACGAAAAAAACCAACCAAGATCTTTCTCATCCAGATAACCTCACATGCAGCTTGAATTTCTGCCATGTATTCCATTTCTGCTGAACTGAGTGTCACGGATTTTTGTTTCCTGATGTACCAAGAAACTACTGTCAAACCAATGCTAAAGATCCCCCCTGGTGTGCTCTTTCTATCTGATGGAATTCCAACCCAATATGCATCTGTGAAGTCATGCAAATTCACTCCATTGGTCTATCTGTACCATAGACCATACTCTGATGTGCCCCTTAGCTATCTCAGGACATGCTTCCCTTGTTGGGAAAAATACTGAGAGGGGGGGGGGGGGGGGGGGTGAATCATTATTTATGGCATACTCAAAAATTTTTACTTTTTCATGCTCTAAAACCCATACGCTACTTTACTGAACCAGACTTGCATATATATGCGGATACCCTTCACAAAACTCGCGTATTTACAGAGATCTTGATATGAAATTAATTCTTTACTTAGATCCTTGCATTTATTCATTCATCAGATGTTTATATAGCAGTAGAAATATGCAGTAATAACAGAATAAATCATCACACATAAGTATCACACATGAACACCATGATTTTTAGGTGGAAACCCAAGTCGGGAGAAAACCACCGCTGCCGTTGTCTCATCCTTCAATATTTTATTATAAAGAAAACATCTTACAACAATGTACTGGCGCAGACTCATACCAATACGTAGGCACCCACCTGCGCTCGTTTACCAGCCTCTCATGGAAGGGAGCTCCGACCCCCTGCTCTCGTTTACCAGCCTCTCCTGGAAGGGAGCTACGACCCCCTGCTCTCATTTACCAGACTCACCTGGAAGGGATCTATAACCCCCTGACTGAAGGCTACAACCCTCAGCTCCACCATGGACCACATTTCATCAATTTTCAAACTAGATCCAAAAGATTCCTTTAGAACACAACTTGCAGGCCACTTTTCATCATATTTTCAGACTGGACCCACTCCACACATTTAAGCTCAATCATACATCAAAACTGATACTTAACAATTCAGACAACCCAGATCTGTAGAATACATTTTAAACAGACAGCAGTAACACAGCAGAACAGATCAGACATTTCATACTTCATACTTCAGCAAACCCTAGTTTTCATACGTGCTTCCCTTTTACTGATACCACGTATATACGCGCTTCCATTCACATAAACCCGCGTATACATCTGCACATTACAGAACAACCCATACATGATTTATCTTCATCAAACCCACGTATATACGCACTTCTGCTGCGACAAACTTGCGTATAGATCTTCAGACATTATAGGGCAACATACTTCTTCAGATCAGATATTTAGTTCAGATTTAACTCTTCACTTCAGACAGATGTTCGCCTCATCTCAGATTTAAACATTCCACAAACAGATCTAGAAGATACAAATACATTTTAGATCTAGATAACCTTCTTCATCATTTTCTTCATAGGTGCATCACAGATTCAGATCTATCATCAAACTGTTACCCTTTCCATTCAGACATACTTCAGAGCTAAGTATCCATTCAAACCCAGACACTTTCACACCCTTTGCACAATGATTTTATTCTCCTTACATAGGTTTAGCCTTTTTCAATACCATGAGCCAAAACCACATCACTTTCGATGGTATTCCTGGACGGGATCAAATAGACAACTCAATGCTCAATACAATAGGTTAATACCATGGTAGTAACCCTTGGTTTTACACATTTAGAGCGCAATTGACCATATGCGACTTGGCACGTACTTTTCCGTGTGCATACGCGCCTTCTATGAAGCAAACCCGTGTATGCCTTATGACATACACTTTTCATCATTACTCCTGCACATACTGATATTCCTTTCTTCTGCAACTTCTGTACTACTTGTAGAACATCATATTTATATCATTAACAAGTTCATCAAGTCAAGAACAACTTTATCAAGTAGGTTTCCATCATCTTCATCAAGTGGGTTGCCATCAAGGACAACACATTGCATCATATTGCCAACAATCTCGCCCTTTGGAATTGATGGCAACCATGATGGTGTTTGATCACAACAGATAGATACATTAAGCATAATGAGATTCTCCCCCTATTCAAACACCATGTCACTCTCCCCCTTTGACATCAAGGGCAAAGGGCGGATCAAAACCAACACAAAGGTTGTTCTCCTCATGTCGAAAGAAGGGCGCTATAGATCTGATGTGAACTGAAGCTACCATGCTCCCCCTGAGTTCATGCTGAATCTAAAAACATATTTTTCAATGAAGTATATGACTCTATGACCTTTCCTATCACCAAGGACTCATACTTACATCAAAGATCCAACCAAGTGGATTTACATATGAGACTCAAATACCCAACAAAGAGGGTTTACACATTTTGACTCAACTACCCAACCAAGTGGGTTTACAAATTTGAACAAGTCCTTACATGACTGAATATTACAATTTTACATCATAGGTCTCAACATGACCTTTTCATCAAATTACAAATATGACTTTTCATGAACACTACCAAAAAGGCCTCAAGAAAGAGATCACACTTCAGAATCATCATAATGCCAACAATGCATTATACTCAGCAAAGCTAATGCTCCCCCTGAAAGTGTGCATCCAAGTATTATTTCCATATGACCAAGGCTCCTCCTTAGCTTGTGCAACCTGAACACCTTCAACAACAAGTCATTAGCAACAATCTCTGCATGATCTGTCCTTATCTCTAAATCATAAGACTTCCATCTCATCCATGTGTGAAAGCAAAGAATATCCTTCAGCAAAAAGCAAGCAGGGCTTATCTATAATCTCATCATAAGAAACCATGTAACATGTCATTATCAATTAGAACTGAGTAACAAGTATATACAACACCAATAGTGAAATCATTAATCGTCAGACTGATGCTCCCCCTGAACCTATGCTCCTGATCTTTAGCTTGTCATACAAATTTTCTTATCATAAGTGCATACGCGACTGTCTCCACTGTAACTCGCGTATATACGCAGATTTAGTTCACAGAACCCGCGTATGGAAATTGAAACATAGAAAATTTCACATTCCTTCATCTCCTCCTGAAGTTGTACCATCTGTACCTGTCTTCTTCACATCAGATGCTCTGTCAGACATAAACATAACTAGAATAACCAAACCAACCATGAGAATCATCATACATTTCTCCCCCTGTGATGATACCTTACTAATCTCTATAATGTATCTCACATCACTCCTGCAGTCATTAAGAGAAGTAAGCTTTAGAAGCGGATGACTGCAGTAGGGTCAATATTCCCTACGTTTCTGACCGGTCCTCCTTCTTCATCCAGCTTTGCTTGAACTTTCTTCTTGTGTGCTGGAAGTTCTCCAATTTCTCAGATCTATTCATCCCGCATTCTTTTTCTACATGTCCATACTTGTTACAAGTATAGCATCTTATGTGACCAGAAAAGTAAGCGTAAGGATCATAATGTGTTGTTCTATTCTTCCTTCTATTGCAATCAGCTACTTTATGACCATACTTGCTGCATGAAAAACAATATCCCTTGAAGAAACCAGAGTACCTTTCTGAATAAAATCTGTTTGATTGTGACTGAAATGATTTGCTTCTGCAATTTGTTGCAACATGCCCATAGTTATGACATTTAAAGCATTCAACATTATTGAATGATTTCCTTTGAGAATTCATGATTGTCGTTTGACTTCTTGTTTCTTTCAACTCTTCAGGTTTGGTATTGACATCCTTTGAATCTTTAGCACTTCCTTGTGAACTAGATTCTCCTTTAACAGTTTCATGAAAACCAAGACCAAATTTAATAGCAGGAGACCTTTGATTACTAAGAATATTGTCCAGAATCTTAGTACTATCTTGAAACCTTAAGAGTTTATCCTTTTCTTCCAATTTACCTTTGAGAATGTTTACCTCAACCTCCAATTTTTGGCATCGCTGCTTCATATTTTCTTCTTTCCTTCTTCCTTCTTCTACTTGATCATTCAATTTTAGAATCTCTTCTTTCAACCCATTTTATTGTTCTTCAAATGTTTGTAGCAGCTCTTCATTCTTCTTATTTGAATTTTCCAGATCTTCTTTGAGAGAGATGATTTCTGCTTCAAGTCCTTCCTTTTCAAATCATTGTGGAAGTTCTTCATTCTTCTTATTTGATGCTTCAAGGTCTGCTTTCAGAGAGATGATTTCTGCTTCAAGTCCTTCACTGTGATTGGTTACTTTGTCCTGCAGTCTTTGATACATTTCTATCTGACCATTCATTGTTTCTATCTGTTCATTCAATCTAGAGATCACATCCTTGAGGATAGATTCCCTCCTTTTAAATTGATCCCAAAAATTACTTTCATCATTGATCTTGAGATTTTCTTCTAGACTTATACTGTTACTTTCACTATCTTCATCATTGCATGCACAAGTGACTGGATTACAAGAACAAAAATCAATACCTGTTTCCTCTTCTTCAATTTTTGCTGCACATGTTTTTTGAGATATCTTCTTTCCTTGAGTAGCCTTCTTCTTTTGCTTCCTTGCCATGAGCACTAGTAGATCTTGGTCAGAATCTTCTTCATCTTCACTTGACATTTCATTATTCTCTTCATTTGCATAATAACTCTTTCCCTTTACAAATTGTTTCCCTTTATCATGATTTTCTCTATAAGGACATTTAGTAGCATAATGACCAACTCTTCCACAATCAAAACATTTGAAGGGAAGCTTACCTTTGAATCTTCCAGTACCTGGTTGGAGTCTTCTCACAAAATTTGCTTCTTCTTCTTCTGATATGTAACTTGATTCCTTGACAACCTCCGTTTCTTTTCATTTTGCACATGCCTTAAAAGCAGCTTCTTTGATTTGAGAGGGACCTCCTTGTCTTATTTCATAACCAGTCAGAATACCATGTAGTTGAACAATAGTAAGAGTTTGCAGATCTTGCCTTTCTTCAATAGCTGATACTTTTGACTCAAATTTTGAAGTCAAAGATCTTAAGACTTTTTCCACTAGAGTAGTATCGGTTATGGTTTCACCCAAACTTTTCATACGATTTACAATATCATCTAAACGTAAAAAGAAACTGGAAATACTCTCATCACTATGCATCCTTAAATTTTCATATTCAATTCTGAGAGTTTGGAGTTTTGCACTTTTTACCTTTGTATCTCCTTCATAGCTCAGAATGATTTTGTCCCATATTTATTTTGCTGAATTTAGCTGCATCACTTTAGCAAATTCTGGTTCAGACATGCTTCCTAACAAAACATTGACTTCTTTGGCATTGACTTCATATTTCTTCCTTTCTGCTGCATCAGTAGGAATACTTGCCGGATACTGATAACCTTCTTCCACGATTGCCCATACTTCTGCACCAAGACTTTGCAGATATGCTTTTGTTCGTATCTTCCAGAATAACAGATTATTTCCATTGAATAGAGGTGGCCTTATAGACATTACCCCTTCATGACTTCCCATTGCGACGGATCTCCTTCAAGCGATCAAGCTTCTGCAGAAGGACCTGCTCTGATACCAATTGTTGGGAAAAATACTGAGAGGGGGGGTGAATCAGTATTTGGGACTTAATCAAATCTTTTTACTTTTTCATGCTCTAAAACCCATACGCTACTTTACTTTATCAGACTCACGTATATACGCGGATACCCTTCACAAAACTCGCGTATATGCAGAGATCTTAATATGCAATTAATTCATTACTTAGATCCTTGCATTTATTCATTCATCAGATGTTTATATAGCAATAGACATGTGCAGTAATAACAGAGTAAATCATCACACATAAGCATCACACATGAACACCAGGATTTTAGGTGGAAACCCAAGTCGGGAGAAAACCATCGCTGCCGTTGTCTCAGCCTTCAATATTTTATTATAAAGAAAACATCTTACAACAATGTACTGGCACAGACTCATACCAGTACGCAGGCACCCACCTGCGCTCATTTACCAGCCTCTCCTGGAAGGTAGCTACGACCCCCTGCTCTCGTTTACCGGCCTCTCCTGGAAGGGAGCTACGACCCCCTGCTCTTGTTTACCAGCCTCACCTGGAAGGGAGCTACAACCCCCTGACTGAAGGCTACAACCCTCAGCACCACCATGGACCACGTTTCATCAATTTTCACACTGGATCCAAAAGCTTCCTTTAGAACACAACTTGCAGGCCACTTTTCATCATATTTTTAGACTGGACCCACTCCACACATTTAAGCTCAATCATACATCAAACTGATACTTATCACTTCAAACAACCCAGATCTGTAGAATTCATCAGTAACAGATAGCAGTAACACAGCAGAACAGATCAGACATTTCATACTTCATACTTCATCAAACCTTAGATTTCATACGCGTTTTCCTTTCACTGATACTGCGTATATACGCGCTTCCATTCATATCAACCCGTGTATACATCTGCACATTATAGAACAAACCATACGCGCTTTATCTTCATCAAACCCGTGTATATACGCACTTCCGCTGTGACAAACTAGCATATAGATCTTCAGACATTATAGAGCAGCATACTTCTTCAGATCAGATATTCAGTTCAGATTTAACCCTTCACTTCAGACAGATGTTCGCCTCATCTCAGATCTAAACATTCCATAAACAGATCTAGAAGATACAAATACATTTCAGATCTAGATAACCTTCTTCATCATTTTCTTCATAGGTGCATCACAGATTCAGATCTATCATCAAACTGTTACCCTTTCCATTCAGACATACTTCAGAGCGAAGTATCCATTCAAACCCAAACACTTGCACACCCTTTTCACAATGATTTTCTTCTCCTTATATAGGTTTAGCCTTTTTCAATACCATGAGCCAAAACCACGTCACTTCCAATGGTATTCTTGGACGGGATCAAATAGACAACTCAGCACTCAATACAATGGGTCAATACAATGGTAGTAACCCCTGGTTTTACACATTTAGAGTGCAATTGACCATACGCGACTTGGCACATACTTTTCCGCGTGCATACGCGCCTTCTATGAAGCAAACCCGCGTATGCCTTATGACATACACTTTTCATCATTACTCTTGCACATACTGATATTCCTTTCTTCTACAACCTCTGTACTACTTGTAGAACATCAGATTTACATCATTAACAAGTTCATCAAGTCAAGAACAACTTCATCAAGTGGGTTGCCATCATCTTCATCAAGTGGGTTGCCATCAAGGACAACACATTGCATCATATTGCCAACATCCTTGCCTTCCAAAAGAGCTTGGTAGGCTTAACCATAGCTTGACTCAGCTGGTTAACTGTGTAGCAAATTTCTAGTGTCATGTTTTCCAAATACATTAGCGAACCCACTAACTGTTGATAGATAGTAGCATCCACTACCTCTCTATAAGTAGCATCCTCTTTCCTACAATTTCTTGGAAGAGGAGTATCCATGGGATTGAAGCTCTCCTAATCTGAAAATGATTGCTAGTTATTGTTGTGCTAGTATCATATCAGATATAAAATTTTCTTTTCTTTGTTTTACTTATCCTTCATACGTTAGTTTATGAGCATGTGTTTGTCAAACAATGTACTTAGTGAAATTATGAGTTTTTCATAAGCTTAAAAAGGAAAATTTAAAATGACATAATAGAAAAAATATTAAACATATCAAACACACATAACCGAGATTAACACACAAAATTTTGATAAAGGAGCTCACCCCTCTTGGGCTACATCTCCTTGGTCCAACTTCATAGCGTGGGACTTTATATTAGCTTAAAGTGTGCTCAAATTGATGTTACAAGTTTCATAACCTCTTGGAACATGTTCCAATGATTTTAAAACATCATAATCTCCCAAAAATGACTATTTGTTTGCTAAATTTGGACTCTGGATGCTCTAGAAATGACCCCAACACTTGGTGGCCCTAGCCTTCAAAAATATTCAAATGCACTAAAACACTTGTAGATGACTTTTTCTACCTCTTTAACCTACTTCATTGAGTTCCTAGCATCCCAATTAGCCTATAATTCCTTTTTGAGCTCTGTTTGGGCGAAAAATGGATGAGTTATGATCAAAACTACTTTTGCCCCAATTTCTCCACTAAAATTGGTGGAAATGCTAGTTAAATTTCTAAAATTAGAAATTCCGCCATAAATGGCAGACCCTCCTAAAATCCCGCCAACATAATCCAAAATTAATTATCATTAATCATGCTTAATGGGCAGATAAGTGCAGATTTAATGTGATAAGCGCGTTTAGCACTAATCATGTTTTAACACGGTTAAACCACGTTTAAAAATTTAATTAAACATGATTAATTTTTTGTTTGTTCATCTGTTTGGCACTTGGTTTTCAGACTGTGGCCATATGGGGAGGTGACTGGCCCACGGGGCTGGCCCCCTCCAACCCCCATCTGTCAGATGTGCAAACTATAAGATAATTTGGATTCCTTAGTGGTTAAGAACCACTGTGTAGGAGAGATGGTAAGGAGTTTGGCTAACGGGCGGAAGGTCATGGGTTCGACCCCCACTCCGCCATATAAATTTTACATGTATTTGTAATGAGCATCCTTTGCTAGACTTGGAGCTTGCCTCCAACTTTAAACCTCTGCCATATTGGTAGAATATCCTCCAGGTTTGGCTAATGCCACTAATGTGGATTTAAAACTTTAATAAATAAATAAATATATATATATATATATATATATATATATATATATATATATATATATATATGTTCCACGTAAATATAAATTAATATTCATACAAAAATAATTCGACCCAAGGGTTGGAGAGGGCCTACCAGAGAGGACACATGGTTCCCTTTGGTTGGGTTGTACTCCAACACCTAAAAAAATTTCAAATTCCAACTTAGGAATAATATTGGAGGTCATTGGACAATTTCTCTCTTCGCTAACCCATCTAGCAAATCTAAAGACGACAATTGTCACAGTGCCACTGAAAAAAATCTAGAGAATATTCTCTGCAATGCTGATGATACCTGCTGTTAGTCATCAGTATTTTTCACTTGTTAGTGATGACTAGATCCATAGCTGAGTTTTCTAGAAGCTGATTTCCATATGTCAATTTTTCATCTAGAAAACCCTCATAAAACTTTTTTTGCCCTCCTACTTTTCAGTCCGCCCATGTCAAAGTCAAAACTCATTATCACTATCCTATCTAGCTTTAGCTCTACTGGTCTGCCCATCAGCTCTAAAAGACAAATCCAAGTCTGTTTCAAAAGCCTCCCCTAAGTTAGGAAGTGGCGTTTTAAGGCATTTTACCCTTGGCAACAATCAAAAGGCCAAAAAACCTCCATCTGCTACAGACTAATCATGACAGACCTCCCACTCTGCAAATGAAATTGATCACAGCTTTAAGTCGCGCCACTTACACACCCCTAAGTCTCAGCACTGCATAGACCACAGTCTCAAGCTGATTATTAGGTGTTTTACAGTGTTTTATGGGTTCTACAAAGACAGGAAATATAACTTCATCTCAGGAAAAAATTCCTAAATCTACATTTAGAAGAACAGCTGCTTCTCAATGTAAACATGAGCCTGAGATATATCTACAAGACAGAGAGTGACTCATCAAGACATTGCAGCTTCCTTTCAGCATGAAATCACAGTAAAGGAAAGACACCACTGTCGAATAGACTGGTAATTTGTCATGGCCAAGAACCTCCTTCATCTACAAGAAGAGGGTTAAGGCACCTCCTTCATCTACAAGCAGAGGGCGCTGGCCAGTATTGACTTCAAAGACTGCAAAACTTACTGTAAGCACAGGTTTTCTTTTTACTAAACAGTAAAACAGTAACTCTAGGTTTCTGAGTGTGAGTAATGATGATTATAACAGTGCTAAGATCTAAAATGTGCAAGACAAGAGAAGGCAGAGTGTGTGGTTTTGTAAAGAGAATCAGTTGAGGTTTCAGACATCAATCAGGGCGCATCAAAAAGGAACTCCTTAATCAAAGCTATCATAAAAAACATCTCTGCAGGGGTGTTAAGATGCAGAGTTTCAATCAGTCATGAACAGTAAAATACTTCAGTGAAAAGACCCCTATGTGTTATTTGATTCCTGTTGAAATGTGAACATAGTCCAATGGTTTCTGAAAGAACATAATGAAGAGGTAGGAAAAGTAGTATACAGTCCCAGACCTAAGACATATTAATATCAGTCAAAGCGCCAGTGTAAGTCCAGCTATTGCAAGCTACACTCCACCACAAAGACAGGGTTTCTCTTCAGATACAACAGGTTGGTGTTTTCAGAACTCCATCAAAAGAAAGTGGCCAAAAGGAGCCTCAGTATCTGTGAGTAAGTACAGTTTTTTTTTTTTTACATCTCACATATTTGTCTTCTCAAACACAAAAGGATAAAAAGGTTATGGTATGAAGTGTTAAACCCTTGGAGAGACATATCATTAGTAAAAACAATTCTAGTTATATACAGCTCGCTGCTCCAACAAAACCCTATTGAAGGATGGCTGACAAAGTTGTGTCATTACATAAGCAAAGAACTAATGATGATTATGTTCTACCCCCTACTCCTCAAAAAAAAAATGTCCTTCAAGTCGCTTATCACAAGTTGACAAGGGAAAAAAATGATTTTTGATCTTCCCAAGAATGGTATCATATCTAGACACAGTGGTTTATAACATACAAAGAAAGACTGTGGCAATTTTTCAAGATCTGAAACTCATTGAAAACAAAGTCTTCATGCCACTATCACAAAGGAAAGCAGGTTTCCTATAAAAACAAGTCACAGTACTATGCTGTTGCATTTTGGATGAAGGTAATGCAGTAGATCCCCAAAATGACTGCAAGATTTTCATTTCCTTTGAGTCACAAGGTAAAACCTGTACACTAATAGTTTCAATATCATTGGAGAAAGATTGTGAGAGTAGAGACTCAATATCCTAAATAACCAAAAGCTGGATCAGTTTGGGAATTTGGGGATATTTTGACATTGTTTAGGTTGAATTGGCCCTTTGTAAAACTAGGTCTGCACTTACAATGGTCAACAGAGGTTTTTATCCAGGGTCAAAGAAAGCTCATCTGACACAAATTGCAGTAGATAAAAAGCTCAAATGTTATAAATAAGAGAGGAGTTTTGAAGTCACAAATATCAGAAAAGAAGGACCCTTTTATTCTCTAAACAGTCAAATTTCAAATTTTCAAAAGGTTGAGAGAGGTCCCACTTACAAATGGATGGTCTGTTGCCTTTGTGCACATGTCCAAATAAAGGATAACCGTTGTTATTTCAAAAAATGAGGCTTCAAAATTTGATTTAAAAAAGCAAAGGTTTCTTCAAAGTTTTCAACGAAACCCTCTCCAAATCCAATGGAAAAGAGTCGTTGAAGTGTTCTATTCGAAGGGATTAAAACCGTGGCCAAATCATTTTGAAGTCCCCCAACTCCGTGCTAAGCCCTTTCACTACCCTCAAGCTCAAACAAAGAAGTTCGGAGCAGTTTGAAAAAGTTTGTAGCAGTTTTAATAGCGCGACGCGCCTGGAATTGTGCGCGACGCGCTCAGGAGATTTTTTGCACTGGCCGATAACAGCCACGCGACACGCCTGTACATGTGCACAACGCGCCTGTACACGGCGCCCAACTACGACCTGACAGGCCGCCCGGTTAGTTATTGGCGCGGCGCTCCTCCTCTACAAAGTGTCGTGCGCTTATTTATACCTCCAACCTCCTTCAAAACACTTCTAACTCACAAACAATGATCGGCATCTTGATTTTTGAGGTATTTGGCTTGCTCTCTTTCCAAATTCATAGTTTCTAGATAATGTTTGGAGCAGGAAAGATTGGTTGAAAACAAGATGTGTTAAGCTATAGTATTGAAAGCGGATAAGTTGTTTTGTTTTAAAAAAAAAACTAAGTTTGGAAAAGCCCGAATTCGCCAGCAGTGAGAATATTCATAAAATAGCCCTCCAAACAGTCAAGACCTCAGTAAAAAAAGAAAACAGTTAGATGTTGTTTCTATCAGACTAGCATGAAGAACAGTGGGAGGTAAAGAAACAGTGTTATTTGAAGAGAGCAGTGTTCAAATTAAAGCAGGGTTTGTGTTTTAGAGAAGTTGTAATTGAAAGCTACAGGCCTCTTCTACCTCATCATAGAAACAATATTAGAGCAATATTGTTGAGTTTGACCTAGTTTATATATCATCATATGTTTTTTGGAGCTGCATATCAGGGTTAAGGTCAAAATCAAAGGAGGTCTTGTCCTCATTTAACTTGCTACATCACCATATCTATAAACTGGTTTTTGTTGTGAAAATATCCATTGGTTGAAGCTGTGCTTGAGTGGTAGGCATACTAATGAAGGTGCCTTCAAGGAAAAGGGATGTTTTGAACTAATAGCAGTGTGTTTTCACCTTTATATATCAAAGAAAAAGGGTGTTTTATCTTCAAGCCATCAAAGGGAAAAGGTTGCTCCTATAAACCATAGAAAGAGACAGTTTTTCACTGTGTTTTCTACATTTCTGTCTTTTGTTCTTAGAACTTATTTGATAAGTTGATATACATACAAAGAAAAGGTTTTCTACAACAAGGGTTTCACATTGATAAGGTGCCTTAACTATTTGACAAGATAAACTCCTACAGGCTTTGCTGAATTTGTTTGAAGCATTTTCCAAACTCTGTCACCTGGTCACATAAATTGTGACATTGACTGTCTGATCACACTAAGGGTTGATTGCACCATATGTAAGTTTTTTGAGTGATTGGCACACTAGGAAGAGCAGGTTTGTAATGATTGGAAAAGTCCATCATTGATCTAAGGTACAAAGATGTGTTGTTAACCTCCAAACATCACAGAGCAAGGCAATTTTGACACTGTAAACAACTTTCTTCCTAACAGTCTGTCCTTCATTCCACTGTATTATTTCTTATTGAAAAGTTTGCTGGCTGAGATACTTTAAAGGTGGATAGGCCATTTTCTGAAAGAGCAGGGGTTTTGTATTGTGAGGAAACTTGTTGCAATCATCCAAATACATTGTTTCTCTATAAACAACAGTGAATTGACACAGTTTGGCTCCAAGAAGGCAGTTTATACACAATGAGGCAGTTTGTTTCTTCAAAAGCACATTTAGGTCAAAATGCCTCCAAGGCAAGACAACAGAAGTGGCCCACATAAAAGATATGAGCCAATCCCTACAGAAGAGGTAAATGCGCATCCATCCATACTTTTCAACTTTCATGAGGTAGGTTGTTTGGATTTCTGCCAGAAGATATAGGAGGTCAAAAGTTTCTCGCCCTTGACACACCTATGCGCCCTGAGATTCAAAGAAAAACATTTCCAAGTGGCAGGTCTTGATTTCAAGATCTCTCCAAGGTATGTCCAAGGCAACTAAAATTCCATATCATGGCGAGAAATGGTTCAAGCAGGCCCATCTAGATTTGAGTGACTATAAGCCTTTCATCAAGCCCGAGTACAGAGATACATGCACTGCCATTTTTCCTTTCTCTTATCTTCTTGTCATCTATGCTCCTCTAATGAAAGTCATAATGAAGTATTTTACTTGTGAAGGGAGATTTGCTCGAGTTTATGCCTATCATGTCAGACTATTGATGCATTTCACTAGAACTAGGCAGCTCAATCTCCCTTAATTTTAATGCAAAGGCATCGAGAAGATGGCATCCACAGTCCAGAAGAAGGCTCCATCTCTGCAAATACCTTCCCTTTTCCATCATTCTCTGATCAAAATTATCATCCTACACCAGCTAGAGAAGAAAGAGGTTCCATGGGATGTATTCATCAGTCACCCAAATTTCTCTACTGTTCCTCCTGTCCATATATCTCCCACTCAGCCTATTCATCGCCCTATACCTTTGTCCAGCAGGCCTACTCCTAGAAGGCTCAAAATGACTACAGAACAGCTGGGACAGTAGGAATAAGGAGAGGGAAGTAGAAAATAAGAAGAGAAAGGTCATGAGCAAGAGGAAAGGGATGAAGAGTAGCAAACAGAAGATGAAGAACAGAAGGAGGACAGTGGTGAAGGTCAGCAGCGAATAGAAGATGATGAACAGTAGGTACAAGAGGAAGAGCAGCAGCTTGATATTGGAGGACAGGAACAGCAGCTTGGGCAGGAATTTGAGCAGATGCCTGAGCCACAAAATGAGCAGGAAATTCAAGCACAAAAACAACTTGATTTTGGTGAAAAAGGGCAGCAAGTTGAGACACAAATTGAACAAGGCATTGAAGTAGGACAGCAAATTGTTGTTGGCGAACAGGGGCAGCAAATTGAACAGTAAGAAGAAGACACCTAGTAGCCTCAAGGAGAGCAGCAGTTTCAAGAAGATGTCAAGGGTAAAGCAGTTGTGTCTCCTCCTCCCAAAAGAACAAAGCTCAGCACAGCAAGGAATAAAGGGCCTAAGGCTGCCACCCCAAAAGTGACAAAAGTTGTCCCTAGCAAAAGAAAATTGCCCAAAAGGTCTCCCACTAGCATGCCAAGAAGGAAGAGTGCAAGATTGGCTTTCAAAGGGAAAATCAAAATTGGAAAGAGTCGAGAACATGAAGGTGCATCAGCTGTCATTCCAATCCAAAGTGATGACAGTGATAATGAAGCCCGCATTCTTGAAAACCTCCTAATCCATAAAGAGGGGCAAATTGAGACATTGGAGATTGATCTTCAACGGGCAAGGAAATTCAACTATTTCTTGGAAACTCAAAACAAACAGATGAGTGTTCACACAGCTGTTCATGAAGGACGGGCAATCAAATACAAAAATGAAGCAGCTAAGGCACAAATGAGGATAGAGGAGCTCATCGGTGAGTTTGATGAGGAAGAAGAAGAGGGAGACCAGCCTAGGTGGAAGAGGCCTAGAACCATAGGGCTTAAAAGAGCCTTGGAAAAGCAGAAAGAAGAAGAACATGCCCACCTTCAAGCTTTTCCCCTCACTGCCCTACTTGAGCAGGAAATTGAAGAAAATAAAGAGGCATGGCTAGAAAGAGCCAAAAAACACTTGGAGATGAAGCTTGAAAGAGAAAACAGAGATCTGGAGCTGCAAAGGAAGAGGACACATCACTTTCAAAAGTTGAATCAGTTTTCCCGGCGCAAACTAAAGGCAGCCGAAGAGAAAATGAAGAAGGCAAAGGGGAAGCGCCAGGCACGGAAAGATGAGAAAGGCATATCAGCACTTGATATTTTGGCCTCAGCTTCGGAGCATGTTGCTAGGGACCCTTGAGGGTCATGCATACCAATTTTGGGCCCATTTTGACAACTTTTTGTTTTTTGGCATTTTTTGAGTTTTTGGTCGAAAACTCATAAATTCGCCATTTCATTTTGGGGATTTGTCAAGGGAGAAGGATGATACCAGCTGATGCCATAATTTCATGATCAGGTCCTCAGCGAT
Source organism: Pinus albicaulis (assembly GCA_034641835.2). Lineage (NCBI taxonomy): Eukaryota > Viridiplantae > Streptophyta > Pinopsida > Pinales > Pinaceae > Pinus > Pinus albicaulis. The sequence goes on along the minus strand of CM076584.1, from coordinate 85,983,269 downwards.
TTTCAGAGCATTTGGAGATCATTCGCCCCCTCAAATTGGCGAAAAATGCTCGCTTTTTGCACATTCTGCCCAGCATATCAGCAGTCTGCAGTTTTCTGGATTTTTACACACAGGTACAGATTTGGAAGACTTCCAGGCATCAGATTGAGGTGATTTAAGTTGCGCCGGAAAGTAGACACAGAGATATTTCCAACGGGCCATCATGAGCCTCGTTTCGACACCGGGAAGGCTGCCAAATGTTTCCCGCAAGTCAGGGGACCTTTTTCTGATATAAATTTGAAGTATTTTTGTAATTTTTGAACCTCAAAAATCTGCTTTTTCCAAATGTGCGTTTAGCTATTTTTGCACTTGGAAAATGATGCAAAGTCAATATAATTTCCGTTTTTAGCATTTTTTTAGATATTTTATGGGATATTTTGTGCCTTGGGCTTTGCAAAGCCTCAAGGACAAGTTTAGATATTTTGATCAGGCCAATGGGATAGCTAGTTGCACCATGAGGTTTTCCTCACTTGAGCCTATTTATTCCAAGGGCTTCATTGTAAAACAAGGCTGAACTTGAGAGAAGAATCAATATATTGGTCATATGAGCTTTGAAGAACATACTTGTGTTATGATTTTGGACTACCTCTTGGATGCTTTTGATGAATGATGAAGGATTGTTGATGGATTCCATGACATGGTAGAATGGTATAGTGTTTCTTGCTTTGTTGTTGTCTTCTAGTTTTCATTCATGATACATGCTCCTTGCTTGCTATAGATCAGTAGAGATTAAGTTTGAGATATGCCCATGGAGGCACCTCAAAATTCCTGAATCTTCATAGCTTTTATGTTTTCTTCTTCCTTAGTTGCACTAAAGAATTCTTAACTTCTCTTTAGTAACTTAAGGATATTGTTGCTAGTTTTATTCATAAGTTCTATGCATGTTGAGTAGGATGTATGGTGTGCCCTGCTTACCTATGACTATCCATAGTTCTGTTTATGAAACTATCTCTTTGACTGACTAGATTATCATCTTGTTGAACCAAGGAGGCCTAGTCCCGATCTAGCCCTTTGCCTAAAACTATGAAAGCTTGTTTGTCAAAGTGCCCAATAAATTAAAGACTGTGTTTGGGCGTTCCGGCATATTTTTTGAGTTGTTAGTCTGTCTTATGTGTTTTCCCCAAATTCTAATAGCCATTTCCCAAAGTTAGAGGGTCTCATACTTCTATGCATGGCTTGAATGTTTGTTTCGATGTGTTGATTAGTTTATAGTTACATTTTGCATGATTAAGGGTTTTCTTTACCATGTTTATGTTATCTATCGAACCAGTGATGCTTGAAACTCCTTGTTATTCACAAAATTGATGTCCATTTACTCCATTTTGCCCAAAGATCCTTTCTACTTTGAATCAAATTGGCCCTACAGCAGCCTTGTATCATCATCTGATAGCTTCCTTGACCTTTTTGACCCCATAGCCCAGTTGATCTGATATCTTTTACCTATCTTACATTTTCGATCAGTTTTATCCCTCACAAACTTAAAAAAAACCAAAAATAAAAAAACTCACTTCATAACTAGCCTAATATCAGAACACCATAAGCAAACACACCGATATCTTTTACACATATAGAGAGAGCCCTCTCTGAATCCAGGAAGGCTAGGTCCTTGGGCTCCAAAGATTGGTTTGATGTTACATCGTCATTTGGCTCACCAATCGAACAAATCACGGGACCCTAACATAATGGCGATCACGGTGGGACTTTGAGTCAAAACATCCTAGGTATCCCTTAGGAACTCTCAAAATCTCATTCAAACGTAGAAGAGTAGAATCTGGTTGTCTCACCATCCTAGCAAAATGATGACTCAGCTGTAGGACACTCTTCCAAACCTCAGGACTACATAAAACTCAGAAAAACCCCAAAAACTCCCTTAGATTGTTTTTTGTCAGTATTGGTGGTGGACCTTACACATATACCTCAAAACAACTAAAAATCCACCTGGCGACTCCACTAGCCTCCAATAGGCCTTACTACCTTGCTAAATTTTAGAATACCATCTGATTTATCCACCTCATCGCCAACCTAACATAATGGCGATCACGGTGGGACTTTGAGTTAGTGACAATCTAAGGACACCTTAGAACTCTATAAGTCCCTTATTTTCAAGAATACCTACCAGTGAGCCACCTCATCGCCACCCTAACATAATGGCGATCACGGTGGGACTCTGAGTGATAAACAAGCTTAGTTTCCCTAATCTTTAGAGACTTTTGAGAATATTAGTTGGCTGACTTATCCCACCGCTCACTAACAAATGGCGATCACGGTGGGACTTTGAGTCAAAACATCCTAGGTATCCCTTAGGAACTCTCAAAATCTCAGTCAAACTTAGAAGAGTAGAATCTGGTTGTCTCACCATCCTAGCAAAATGATGAGTCAGTTATAGGAAACTCTTCCAAACCTAAGGACTACATAAAACTCAGAAAAAACCACAAAAAACTCCCTTAGATTGGTTTTTGACAGTATTGGTGGTGGACCATACACATATACCTCAAAACAACTAAAAATCCACCTGGCGACTCCACTAGCCTCCAGTAGGCCTTACTACTTTGCTAAATTTGAGAATACCATCCGATTTAGCCACCTCATCGCCAACCTAACATAATGGCGATCACTGTGGGACTCTGAGTGATAAACAAGCTTAGTTTCCCTTATCTTTAAAGACTTTTGAGAATAATAGCTGATTGACTTATCCCACTGCTCACTAACATAATGACACTCACAGTAGGACCTTCTGAGTTAGTGACAATCTAAGTACACCTTAGTAACTCCTGAAGTCTCAATCAAGTTTAGTAAACTTAGATATTGTCTGTAGAGTAGAAAATAGCTCTTTCACCATCTTAGCAAAATGATGAGTTAGTTATAGGAAACTCTTCCAAACCTTAGAACTACATAAAACTCAAAAAACCCCAAAACACTCCCTTAGCTTGGTTTTTGACAGTACTGGTGGTGGACCATACACATATATCTCAAAACAACCAATTTCCACCTGGCGACTCCACTAACCTCTAGTAGGCCTTACTATTTTACCAAACTCTAGGTTACTATCTGATAGACCTATCCCATCGCTCACTAACATAGCGGGAGATGGTTGGACACTCAGTACATGACAGACTAGCAAACTGTTATAGACTCTTTGGTCCTTTAGATACTTAAACAAGCAAGCAGTCCATAGACCCATTTAGAGTAAACTCCTTTTGTTCTCATCACCCTAGCAGAGTGTTGAAACAAGTATAGGATACTTTAAACCATAAGCTGCACATAAATTCAGAAAATTAAAAAACATTTCCAGATTAGTTACCATTGGTGGACCATAGCTATCTTCACAAAAACAACCCAGTTCCACCTGGAGACTCCACTAGTCCATCCCTTTTATTTTTGACCATCCTTCACCTTAGTAGAACTTTAGAGAGACCACCCATCGAAATCATTCATAAATACCATTCTCTCTAAACTCTAGATCCAAAATCTGGCTTCACGAAGAATCAACACCAGATCCCATCCAGACCCAAATCCCCCTATCATAGTAGATGACCCTGAGAAGATCCTATGGCAAGCTTCCAAAACTGACCATCTAGCTACTGGTAGATCCATCCGTAAAACAATATCAGTACCTAAAAATCTCACTATCCTACCAGATTCACCTTTTGAATTAGAGTCATCAAAAAATCTTCTCAGAAGAAAATCCTATAGTAAGATAAACTTTGACGATCTTGGACCCCTAGACCCACCACAGAGTCCTAGTAGAGAAGCTTCACCTACCACTCCTCCTGACTTCCATCTTCTCTATCAATTTGGCTCCTACCATCCCAGATCTGCTCAAAACCATATCACTAGTCCAAGTTCATCCGCCACACCTGTTCAAACCACCTCATATCAGCCTACTAGTCCTCATCTTGTACATCATCCATTAGCTCTCGTCATGGCAGCCTAGTATGCACCTTTGGTATTGCCACCACCTTTGGCTCCTCTCCCAAATAAATATCAAGACAAAATCCCACACTTTACCGGAGAAGACACCACCACACCTCAACAACATATAAGTAGGATGACTGATGCTTATGAATACCTGGAGGTACAAGACGAGACCGTCAGAATGAGAATATTTGCCCAAAGTCTTGGTGGTGAACCCAAAACATGGTTCAAAAGCTTGACTCCAAACATCATCCACGATATCCTAGAACTACATCAAGTCTTCAGAAATAGGTGGGAAATCCGAAGAAACCCTATTCAAATCCTGTCAGAATATAACAACCTAAAACGGGAAAATGGGGAAAGTGTCCAGGCTTATTGCGCTAGGTTCAACAGTGTATATAACTCCCTCCCACCTCATTTCAAACCCCCACTTGGTTTAGCCTTGGCAAAATTCCCTGAGGGTTTCGATCCGGACATGACATATCATCTGAGAGACAAAGATCCCCCTACCTTAGAAGAGATGCAACAAATAGCAATAAAAGTAGATGCCAACTTAGCAGAAAAAAGGGCTAGGACTAGATTAGAAAGAAAGGTCACATATAAAGATGAGGTCTCCACTTCATCACCTTCCCTAGATCCTAGAATAGATGACTTAGTCAAAACCATGGCCAAAATGTGGGAAAGGATAAATGAAAAGGCTCCTGTTAAGGACAACCAGTCAAACCCTCCAAATAGAAACCGAAACCAAAACTTTAGGAGGGAACAACCCCAAAACAGACCAAGGGAAAAAAACCAACAAATTAGGCCACCATTCAATGAAAACTATGTGGAAGAGGATGACAGGGATACAGAAACTCTTGATGAACATCATTTAAACCTCATAGGATCTGATAATGAGAGTGAGGTGTACCTCACAGAAGAAGAACAAGCGTTCTTTTCTCCTAATCAGGATGAGACCAACTATGAAGATCTCGACAACCCTACCATAGATTTTCAGAATGCCATTATAGAATCTCACAGGAAATATGACCTTAGAAGCAAAAGAAACCAAGATAATTCCAAGAGAGGTAACTCAGATACTACTAAAACCCCTGATACCATCCTCAAGAAAGTAGTAAGCAGTGACAAAATCAAGGTAGAGAAAAATGACCAAAACAAAGCTAAATTTACCCAAACTAGTCCTAACTCAGCTATTCCGAGTACTTCCACAAAATTTTCCGAAGCAAATATGGCAAAAAAATTCCCGAAACAAAGCCAACAAACTCAAAACATAGAGAAGGTCGTGGCTAAAAAAACTGAAACAAACATATCTAAAATTCAGCTGCCTTTCAGTTTTGAAGGCGAAATCGCCAAGATCAAGATCACCATGCCTCTTACTGAAATCATTGTCCAAAACTCTTATAAATCCCAAGTACTAAAAGTCCTAAATCTAGGGAATGATGCAAACACTGTTAATCTGGCCGATGACACTCCTGAAGTGTTGTTTGGTCCGAGGATAGAGGGAAAATTCCAAGAAGGAACTACTCTTCCATTTTACATTAGCCTAAACATCCACGACCAAATCCTCCACAATGCCATGCTAGACTCCGGCGCCTCGCATAATCTTATGTCGAAGGTAGTAATGGAAAGGTTAGGCCTGGAAATCACAAGACCATACAAAGACTTGTATTCATTTGATTCGAGTAGAGTCAAATGCCTGGGTTTGATCAAAGACCTTTGTTTTAGTCTGGCCCAAATACCTACGAAACATCTAATCATGGATATAGTAGTGGCAGACATCCCTCCCAAGTACGGGATGCTTCTATCCAGATCTTGGGGAGCCAAACTCCAAGGGAATATTCAACTAGACATGTCATACGCCACCATTCCTGTGTTCGGCCAGACCAGAATACTCTACCGAGAATCACACATGAAATACATGATTAGCAGTCAAGATAGGCCAGACAACATTCCAATGTGTTCCTTGCGTTCCGACCTAAACTCTTTCATTATGCATATTGATGAAAACATGGAGGAAGAGTCAGAAGAAACTGAAATAGACTTAGATCCACCACATCAGCTGTCCCTGGTGCCTTATGATGAACTAGACACTCAAAACTACCATGATCATGAACAGCTGTGTCATGAAGAAAGTAAGTATGTCCCTTCTAAGGTAGGATTAGAGCAAGAAGCGCAAACCCTTATGTACTATCAAGCGAATTACTCTAACCCTAGTCAAACACCAGCAGTAACCTGCGGAAATTTTTTCCGGGTAAAGGCTTTAGAAGACTTACACATCATAAACCTGTTCGGAACCCGGGAGCAAGGGAGTTTAATGTTTCTACCATATCTCAAAGATTTACCATCATATGGATCATCCACTGCAAATGAAACTTTGACTATAGCCCCAGCAGCTCAAAATCTAGAAAAAATGCCTGATAAACTTCTTATGAGCAAGAATGATAGTTGCAGTCCCAGCATACCTGAGCTACTAAAATTGGCTCATATTCTGTCTTTTCATGAAGAACTTAGAAATGCTAAAATCAGAAATCTCATGCAGAATACCAATTTCTACAGAAAAAACAAAGAAAAATGTTGTGATACTTCTTCTCCCTCAAATAATAACTTTGACAAAAGAAAACATAACAATCTGAACCAAACTGAAATAATCAGGGATAAAACAGCTGGTCAAAGAGTCTGTTTCAATTTTAGGAATACTACTGCATTTCCCTATAACAGAAATTCTGTTTTTTCTACCCAAAACCATGATATACCAATTAAAAGTGCTTTTAATCATGTATTTTCGCAAGATGATGTTTCAGGTCATGTTCAAAGGATTCCTTTGCAAAGTAGACAGTTTAAAGATTTTTTCTAGTTTTCCGGAGGTAGATCTAATTTCAAAATCCAAATTGCAAAACCACCCAATATCAGAAATCTGTTCATGAAGGCCATGTTCCCAGTTTTAAATTTCTGCATTTTTGCATACCTTGATGATGTCATTATCTATTTCAAGAATGACCAAGAGTACATGCATTATTTGAAGAAAATGTACAGTAAGAAAATGAGTGGAAATCAGATATTGAAATAGGTATCGCGAGAAGATACCGGGCAGTTCAAAGATTCTTGCATGAATCCCTGTGTCATGTTAGAGAGAGAAAACTTCCCAAATTTTTCTTTTCAGGAGTTGAGTGGGCCAAGGGTGCGAGGAGATCCTTACGAGGATAAGATGCTTAAATTCCGTCATTTCCAAGATTTCTGAGTTTGAAACACTTTCATTCATTGTACATACCACTGTTTGAAAAATAGAAAAGTCAAAAACAGTAAAAGATAGAAAAGAGGGCAAGTAAAGATAGAACGAAGCCCCATGTTCCAAAAAAATAGTCTTTCGGAAAGCGAGCAAGTCTAAATGCCGCTACTAGTACTTCAATGTCTTGTTCAGCTATCTAGCCTAATCATAGCTGAGCATGTTTAAATTTATTTGCTGATAAGTTAGTGAGTGCAAAGATAGTCAACATTGTGTAAGATTGACTTATCACAGAGTTTAGATTAGGGAGAGATTCTAGTTCCACATGCCTAAAACGGAACCAAAGAGAGAAGCGAGGGATGAAAAACACATTGTACATATTAGCCCCGCTTGTCTAGTTTTCCTTTTGTTGCAAAATAATATTTGTGTGCAGCTTGTCTTTTATGCCGCAAATGCATGACAAATCAAACTGCCTAATCCTGATTTGATCATCTTTTAAATTTCCTGTTTTAGATTAGAGAACAAAATCCTGTCAAACTGCTTAATCTTGACAGTTGATCTAGCATAGGTAGAGTAATGAAGGAGTTCATTAGTTTAATATGAACTCCCGGCAGATATAAGAGTAGAAATAGATAGGTTCATTTAGCAAAAAGAAAAATATACATTGTCAAAAGGCTGCTAGTTCAAATGCGCCAAAGAGAAGAAAAAATGTTAGGAAAGATAGTGGGGTAGGTAGAAGTATCATTGATGTTAATCATGCTGTCATTTTTCAGAAATAACATCAAAGAAGGGTGAATTTTTGCGTCAATGGATAAGGCACTGGTCTTCATAAGCCAAAAATCTGAATTCTGGACACCTCCTGACGAGGAGATGCCCTCCCCAAATGGAGCCACTGTTAGTCATCATTATTTTTCACTTGTTAGTGATGACTAGATCCATAGCTGAGTTTTCTAGAAGCTAATTTCCATATGTCAATTTGTCATCTAGAAAACCCTCATAAAACTTTTTTCGCCCTCCTACTTTTCAGTCCGCCCATGTCAAAGTCAAAACTCATTATCACTATCCTATCTAGCTTTAGCTCTACTGGTCTTCCCATTAGCTCTAAAAGACAAATCCAAGTCTGTTTCAAAAGCCTCCCCTAAGTTAGGAAGTGGAGTTTTAAGGAATTTTACCCTTGGCAACCATGAAAAGGCCAAAAAACCTCCATCTGCTACAGAATAATCATGACAGACCTTCCACTCTGCAAATGAAATTGATCACAGCTCTAAGTCGTGCCACTTACACACCCCTAAGTCTCAGCACTGCATAGACCACAGTCTCAAGTTGATTATTAGGTGTTTTACAGTGTTTTATGGATTCTACAAAGACAGGAAATATAACTTCATCTCAGGAGAAAATTCCTGAATCTACATTTAGAAGAACAGCTGCTTCTCAATGTAAACATGAGCCTGAGATATATCTGCAAGACAGAGAGTGACTCATCAAGACATTGCAGCTTCCTTTCAGCATGAAATCACAGTAAAGGAAAGACACCACTGTCGAACAGACTGGTAATTTGTCATGGCCAAGAACCTCCTTCATCTACAAGCAGAGGGCGCTGGCCAGTATTGACTTCAAAGACTGCAAAACTTACTGTAAGCACAGGTTTGATTTTTACTAAATAGTAAAACAGTAACTCTAGGTTTCTGAGTGTGATTAATGATGATTATAACAGTGCTAAGATCTGAAATGTGCAAGACAAGAGAAGGCAGAGTGTGTGGTTTTGTAAAGAGAATCAGTTGAGGTTTCAGACATCAATCAGGGAGCATCAAAAAGGAACTCCTTAATCAAAGCTATCATAACAAACATCTCTGCAGGGGTGTTAAGATGCATAGTTTCAATCAGTCTTGAACAGGAAAATACTTCAGTGAAAAGACCCCTGTGTGTTCTTTAATTCCTGTTGAAATGTGAACACAGTCCAATGGTTTCTGAAAGGACATAAAGAAGAGGCAGGAAAAGTAGTATACAGTCCCAAACCTAAGACATCTTAATATCAGTCAAAGCGCCAGTGTAAGTCCAGCTATTGCAAGCTACACTCCACCACAAAGACAGGGTTTCTCTTCAGATACAGCAGGTTGGTGTTTTCAGAACTCCATTAGAAGAAAGTGGCCAAAAGGAGCCTCGGTATCTGTGAGTAAGTACAGTTTTTTTTTTTTACATCTCACATATTTGTCTTCTCAAACACAAAAGGATAAAAATGTTATGGTATGAAGTGTTAAACCCTTGGAGAGACATATCATTAGTAAAAACAATTCTAGTTATATACAGCCTGCTGCTCCAACAAAACCCTATTGAAGGATGGCTGACAAAGTTGTGTCATTACATAAGCAAAGAAATAATGATGATTATGTTCTACTCCCTACTCCTCAAAAAAAAAATGTCCTTCAAGTCGCTTATCACAAGTTGACAAGGAAAAAACTTGATTTTTGCTCTTCCCAAGAATGGTATCACAACTAGACACAGTGGTTTATAACATACAAAGAAAGACTGTGGCAATTTTTCAATATCTGAAACTCATTGAAAACAAAGTCTTCATGCCACTATCACAAAGGAAAGTAGGTTTCCTATAAAAACAGGTCACAGTACTATGCTGTTGCATTTTGGATGAAGGTAATGCATTAGATCCCCAAAATGACTGCAAGATTTTCATTGCCTTTGAGTCACAAGGTAAAACCTATAAAATAATAGTTTCAATATCATTGGAGAAATATTGTGAGAGTAGAGACTCAATATCCTAAATAACCAAAAGCTGGATCAGTTTGGGAATTTGGGGATATTTTGACATTGTTTAGGTTGAATTGGCCCTTTGTAAAACTAGGTCTGCACTTACAGTGGTCAACAGATGTTTTTATCCACGGTCAAAGAAAGCTCATCTGACACAAATTGCAGTAGATAAAAAGCTCAAATGTTATAAATAAGAGAGGAGTTTTGAAGTCACAAATATCAGAAAAGAAGGACCCTTTTATTCTCTAAACAGTCAAGTTTCAAATTTTCAAAAGGTTAAGAGAGGTCCCACTTACAAATGGATGGTCTGTTGCCTTTGTGCACATGTCCAAATAAAGGATAACCTTTGTTATTTCAAAAAATGAGGCTTCAAAATTTGATTTAAAAAAGAAAAGGTTTCTTCAAAGTTTTGAACGAAACCCTCTCCAAATCCAATGGAAAAGAGCCGTTGAAGTGTTCTATTCGAAGGGATTAAAACCGTGGCCAAATCATTTTGAAGTCCCCCAACTCTGTGCTAAACCCTTTCACTACCCTCAAGCTCAAACAAAGAAGTTCAGAGCAGTTTGAAAAAGTTTGTAGTAGTTTTAACAGCGCGACGCGCTCAGGAGATTTTTTGCACTGGCCGATAACAGCCGCGCGACGCGCCTGTACACGGCGCCCGACTAAGACCCGACAAGCCGCCCGGTTAGCTATTGGCACGACGCTCCTCCTCTACAAAGTGTCGCACACTTATTTATACCTCAAACCACCTTTAAAACACTTCTAACTCACAAACAATGATCGGGATCTTGATTTTTGAGGTATTTGGCTTGCTGTCTTTCCAAATTCACAGTTTCTAGATAATGTTTGGAGCAGGAAAGATTGATTGTTGCAATCATCCAAATACATTGTTTCTCTATAAACAACAGTGAATTGACACAGTTTGGCTCCAAGAAGGCAGTTTATACACAGTGAGACAGTTTGTTTCTTCAAAAGCACATTTAGGTCAAAATGCCTCCAAGGAAAGACAACATAAGTGGCCGACATAAAAGATATGAGCCAATCTCTACAAAAGAGGTAAATGCGCATCCATCCATCCTTTTCAACTTTCATGAGGTAGGTTGTTTGGATTTCTGCCAGAAGATACAGGAGGTCAAAAGTTTCTCGCTCTTGACACACCTATGCGCCCTGAGATTCAAAGAAAAACATTTCCAAGTGGCAGGTCTTGATTTCAAGATCTCTCGAAGGTATGTGTCCAAGGCAACTAAAATTCCATATCATGGTGAGAAATGGTTCAAGCAGGCCCATCTAGATTTGAGTGACTATAAGCCTTTCATCAAGCCCGAGTACAGAGATACATGCACTGCCATTTTTCCTTTCTCTTATCTTCTTGACAGCTATGCTCCTCTAATGAAAGTAATAATGAAGTATTTTACTTGTGAAGGGAGATTTTCTCGAGTTTATGCCTATCATGTCAGACTATTGATGCATTTCACTAGAACTAGGCAGCTCAATCTCCCTTAATTTTAATTCAAAAGCATCGAGAAGATGGCATCCACAGTCCAGAAGAAGGCTCCATCTCTGCAAATACCTTCCCTTTTCCATCATTATCTGATCAAAATTATCATCCTACACCAGCTAGAGAAGAAAGAGGTTCCATGGGATGTATTCATCAGTCACCCAGATTTCTCTACTGTTCCTCCTGTCCATATATCTCCCACTCAGCCTATTCATCGCACTATACCTTTGTCCAGCAGGCCTACTCCTAGAAGGCTCAAAATGACTACAGAACAGCCAGGACAATAGGAAGAAGGAGAGGGAAGTAGACATCAAGAAGAGAAAGGTCATGAGCAAGAGGAAAGGGATGAAGAGCAGCAAACAGAAGATGAAGAACAGCAGCAGGACAGTGGTGAAAGTCAGCAGCAAACAGAAGATGATGAACAACAGGTACAAGAGGAAGAGCAGCAGCTTGATATTGGAGGACAGGAACAGCAGCTTGGATAGGAATTTGACCAGATGCCTGATGTTACACCATTTTTTGGTCATCTTACCTTTCATCATTAGATGGACCCAAGTACACCATGTAAGACCAGTTTTACCATAAGTAAAACTCCTTTCACTATGTTAAAATAGGAAACCCCAAAAGGAAATATTAAACAAACCTATATTTGATTGATTTTCCTCATGGAATAATTAATTAAACTATAATTTAATTATTATTCCCAGTCATGTTTAACCCAAAAACAAAGAAATTAATGAGATAAACCCTTAGTTATCTTATTATTTTCTAGGAATAATTATTTAAATCTTATTTAGATAATATTCCTTGTTAAATATGACCAAATCACCCACCATTAATCAAATAAATAATTATTTATTTGATTATCTCCCAACCACTTCCTTAAAAAGATAAATAAATCATTTATTTATTTATTTTTCACTAATCAAGGGATTTGACCCAAGTCAAACACCCTTTCCCTCCAACAAATATAATAAAATATTCCATAAAGGTGGATCTAGATTTGGTTAACATTATTTTAATCATGCACCAAGATCTAGAATGACCCAATATTTTGTTATAAATAGGAGGGTTCTTCCCCATCATTCCTCACCTTTTGTTGCCTATTAGATCACTCTGGATCTATACACTTGGTGATCTATACACTTGATCTCATTTCTGCCATTTGCTCCTTTGAGTTCTACTTTTTGCATTGGGTTTTCTACATCTACAAGAGAGAAAGCTTAGATGCGGAAGTCTTTGAGGACTACAAAGAACCCATCCCATTGAGGAAAATTTGGATACACCTTCTTGTTTTCCTCCCGGGTGCCTGTGTCTCGTCTTTAAAATTTGTGTTCTTATCTTGTCTTGTTGGATGCATGTTCATACTTCCCACCTCTTACTTGTGTCTCTTTCCATACATAGATGCGAATGCTGACCCTGTTTCTTGTCTAGCTAATCGCAGATCTGAGAAGATATTGGCAACCACTTTTGTTATTGGGGCTATTAGTTATGAGTAACTAAAGTGGTCCTTTTATTTGCCAATATGAAGGATTCATAACACCTAAGCCACAAAATAAACGAAGGAAAATCAAGCACAACGGTAGCTTGATTTTGCAGTGAAAAAGGGCAGTGATTTGAACACAAATTGAACAAGGCATTGAAATAGAACAGCAAATTGATGTTGGTGAACAGGGGCAGCAAAGTGAACAACAAGAAGAAGACACCCAGCAGCCTCAGGGAGAGCAGCATTTTCAAGAAGATGTCAAGGGTAAAGCAGTTGTGTCTCCTCCTCCCAAAAGAACAAATCTGTTAGAAGCAAGGAAGCCATGGGCCCTAAGGCTACCACCCCAAAAATGGGCTGAAATTTTCCCCAGTGAAAAATTTCCCAGGAGTCTCCCACTAACATACGAAGGAAGAGTGCGAGATTGACTTTCAAAGGGAAAGAAAACAAAATGGAAAAAATCAGAGCATGAAGGTGCATCATTGTCATTCCAATCCAAAGTGATGACGGTGATAATGAAGCCCGCTTCCTTGAAAACCTTCTAATCCATAGAGAGGGGAAAATTGAGGCATTGGAAAATGATCTTCAACGGGCAAGGAACTTCAACTATTTCTTGGAAACCCAAAACAAACAGATGAGTGTTCACACAGCAGTTCATGAAGCACGGGCGATCAAATATAAGAATGAGGTAGCTAAGGTGCAAGCAAGGATAGAAGAGCTCATTGGTGAGTTTGATGAGGAAGAAGAGGGAGACTAGCCTAGGCGGAAGAGGCCTAGGACCATAGGGCTTAAAAGAGCCTTGGAAAAGCAGAAAGAAGAAGAACAAGCCCATCTCCAAGCCTTTCCTCTCACTGCACTCCTTGAGCAGGAAATTGAAGAAAACAAAGAGGCATGGCTTGAAAGAGCCAAAAAACACTTGGAGATGAAACTTGAAAGAGCAAACAGAGATCTAGAGCTGCAAAGGAAGAGGACACATCACTTTCAAAAGTTGAATCAGTTTGCCCGGCGCAAACTAAAGGCAGCCCAAGAGAAATTGAAGAAGGCAAAGGGGAAGCGCCCGGCACGGAAAGAGGAGAAAGGCACATCAGCACTTGATATTTTGGCCTCAGCTTCAGGGCATGTTGCTAAGGACCCTCGAGGGTCATGCATGCCAATTTTGGGCCCATTTCGACAACTTTTTGTTTTTTGGCATTTTTTGGGTTTTTGGTCGAAAACTCATAATTTCGCCATTTCAGTTTGAGGATTTGTCAAAGGAGAAGGATGATACCAGTTGATGCCATAATTCTATGAGCAGGTCCCCAGCGATTTTCAGAGCATTCGGAGATCATTCGCCCTCTCAAATTGGTGAAAAATGCTCGCTTTTTGCACATTCTGCCCGTCATATCAGCAGTCTGCTATTTCCTGGCTTTTTACACACAGGTATAGATTTTGAGGACTTCCAGGCATCAGATTGAGGTGATTTTAGTTGCGCTGGAAATTATATACAGAGAGCTTTCCAACGGGCCATCATGAGCCTCATTTCGACACCGTGAAGGCTGCCAAATGTTTCCGGCAAGTCAGGGGACCTTTTCCTGATATAAATTTGAAGTATTTTTGTAATTTTTGAACCTCAAAAATCTGCTTTTTCCAAATGTGCGTTTAGCTATTTTTGCACTTGGAAAATGTTGAAAAGTCAATATAATTTCCGTTTTTAGAATTTTTTTAGATATTTTATGGGATATTTTGTGCCTTGGGCTTTGCAAAGCCTCAAGGACAAGTTTAGATATTTTGATTAGGCCAATGGGATAGCTAGTTGCACCATGAGGTTTTCCTCACTTGAGCCTATTTATTCCAAGGGCTTCATTGTAAAACAAGGCTGAACTTGAGAGAAGAAGTAATATATTGGTCATATGAGCTTTGAAGAACATACTTGTGTTATGATTTTGGACTGCCTCTTGGATTCTTTTGATGAATGATGAAGGATTATTGATGGATTCCATGACATGGTAGAATGGTATAGTGTTTCTTGCTTTGTTGTTGTCTTCTAGTTTTAATTCATGATACATGCTTCTTTCTTGCTATAGATCAGTAGAGATTAAGTTTGAGATATGCCCATGGAGGCACCTCAAAATTCCTGAATCTTCATAGCTTTTATGTTTTCTTCTTCCTTAGTTGCACTAAAGAATTCTTAACTGCTCTTTAGTAACTTAAGGATATTGTTGCTAGTTTTATTCATAAGTTCTATGCATGTTGAGTAGGATGTATGGTGTGCCCTTCTTACCTATGACTGTCCATAGTTCTGTCCATGAAACTATCTCTTTGACTGACTAGATTATCATCTTGTTGAACCAAGGAGGCCTAGTCCCGATCTAGCCCTTTGCCTAAAACTATGAAAGCTTGTTTGTTAAAGTGCCCAATAACTTAAAGACTGTGTTTAGGCATTCCGGCATAGTTTTTGATTTTTTAGTCCGTCTTATGTGTTTTCCCCAAAGTCTGATAGCCATTTCCCAAAGTTAGAGGGTCTTATACTTCTATGCATGGCTTGAATGTTTGTTTCGATGTGTTGATTAGTTTATAGTTACATTTTGCATGATTAAGGGTTTTATTTACCATGTTTATGTTATCTATCGAACCAGTGATGCTTGAAACTCCTTGTTATTTACAAACTTGATGTCCATTTACTCCCTTTTGCCCAAAGATCCTTTCTACTTTGAATCAAATCGGCCCTACAACAGCCTTGTATCATCATCTGATAGCTTCCTTGACCTTTTTGACCCCATAACCCAGTTGATCTGATATCTTTTACCAATCTTACATTTTCGATCAGTTTTATCCCTCACAAACTTAAAAAAAACCAAAAATAAAAAAACTCACTTCATAACTAGCCTAATATCAGAACACCATAAGAAAACACACCGATATCTTTTACACATATAGAGAGAGCCCTCTCTGAGTCCAGGAAGGCTAGGTCCTTGGGCTCAAAAGCTTGGTTTGATGTTACATCTTCATTTGGCTCACCAATCAGCCAAATCACAGGATGCTAACACCTGCTACATCATCACTATACCTGTTCTGCTCCTTTTTTTCCTATTTTGGAAAACGAACAACAGACGATAACTCAGTCATATGAACTAGGATTTTGATGGAATGAGTTATGCCAGAATCCTGGTGATGAACTCTATCTAGTGCTTCAAGTTCGAAGAAATTTTGAGCACTTACAATTTTTAGCTAAAACTTGAGCCTTAGATCATTCCTCCCCACTAGAAGCCTTTTGGACCCCAAAAGATACTATCAATTGTTCAGCAAGTGAGGGTACAAATCCCTCACTTCTCCAATATCCAACCATTCACTACAAGGAAAAGACCCTCTAGTGGAGGTTATAAAGGAGGTTTTTAGTGTTATAAAATTGGCCAAAATTGTCAAAAAAACATTTTCTACAACATCCGTTTATGGTTATGGAGGTTTTGGTGGAGCTTTTAATGGAAATTCAACAAAACAAAAAAAAATGTGTGGTTGGAGGTAGTTACAAATGTTTTTTTCATCGGTGCGCTAATCAAGATTTAACACACTGGTGTGTACCTGTAGTTGGAGCCCTGAGGTAGTTGAAGGAGAATGCACCAGGCCATTAAGGTATAAAACAACACCAGGCGTAGTGTTGGTGATACAACACACGGAGCCGTTCTAATTGGTCTTGGGATTTGAGTGGTGCCCATAGGTCGTATCAACACGTCGATGCGTAGACTTATAGAAATGAACTAGTGTGCAGTATCACACAAATGAACCAAGATTTATAATTGGTATCGGTATTTGTGCAGTGTCCATAGGTTGTACAAATGCACCGGTGCATATAGACACATAAACGCCCCGGTGTGCAATATCACACAAATGTGCCAAGATTTATAATTGGTATCGGTATTCGTGTGGTGCCTATAGGTTGTACAAATGCACCAGTGTGTACAGACACGAAAATGCCTCGGTGCATCGTTTCACACAAATGCCCCCAGATTTATAATTGGTATTGATATTTGTGCAGTGCCCATAGGTCGTAAAATGACATCGGTGCATATATAACGCACCGGCGCGCCGTACCACACAAACACCTCGATATTTTTAACTGGTTTAGGTATTTGTGTGGTGCCCATAGGTCGTAAAAATGCACTGATGCGCTTAAGAATATAAGCGCACTAGTGCACCAGTTTTCATTTTGTATTTTTTAGAAACATCGACCTATGACAATGCAATTATTGTGATTGTTTTAAATTAATTATTCATCAAAAGCCAACATATCTTATAAAAATATTCATATTAATTAATTTTTTATTAATGCATTTGAATGTGATGTTTGGATTAATTTGCTACATCATATCATAATTATTGTGGTTTTTTAAAATTCATTATTCACCAAATGTCGACACATATATATCTTATAATAATATTCATATGAATTAAAGTTTTATTAGTGAATTTGAGAACAACAATGGAAAACACAATAGAGACAATAGAGAACGCAATAGAATAAATTAAAATACACACACACACACACACACACACACACATGTATATATATGAATAAGACATTCTTTGTCATACAAAATGAGACAATAATTGGTATCCCTTTATCTCTCAATTGGGACACTATGTCCATTACATTAAAGAAAATGTCTGATTTCAAAGACATATTTCAAAATATACAACACCTTGATTTGATATCCAAACATAGTGATCATCATTCTTTGCTTGAACTGTTGTCGCTGCTAGAGCTACTTCCATGACTTGGGTTATTTTCAGGAATGTTTTGTTCACGGTGTTGATTGTTTTCTTCTTCTTCACCTTCCATCTACAAACATAAAAAAAAAACTGTAATGAGTTGTTGGCGAAGAAGCAGGTCTCACATGCAAGACCCAGGTTCAGAGGTTGGAGCCAACAAGGGTATCCGCAGTAGTCTAGAACCACGCTGGCATTATCACCCTACTCCGGAGAGCAGAGAGTCTCACCCGAGGCATGTCATGACCGCATGAAAGTGGGGAAGAGATCAAAGGTGATAGAGGGATCCGCAACTCATGATTAACATAAGATTGATTGCATCAACATCATATATACGCAAGAACATTCAGAACATCGACTAGGTATTAAGAAAATAAATTTTAAAGAATCACAGACATCATGCATGCATGTGACTCATAATATCAAATAGTAACATGTAGGTATATTAATAATCTTCAACCAAATCCATAGTTACATCGCTTCCACAACAAGATCCTTACAACTCTATCATAGACATCTTATAGGACATAAAGATAGATAAGAGAAACCTAGGAACTACAGAGATATCATGCTCAGAATGGGTTCCCTCTGTAGCATCTGCTCAATCCTCTTCAGGCGCTCTGTGTTCGTCTCTTCTTGTCACATTCCTCTTCTCTTTCGGACGGGTGACTGCTATTTATTCACCCGCCATCGCAACTGCTAGTTCCTTTTGTGTTATTCTTCGGCAGCTTCCGGCTTCTCTCTTGTGAGATGTGAGTTCTTCTTTCTGTCTTTTGTTGTATCTTCTCTTCGTTTGTGTTTATGCTTTTTCTTTCTTCAGCTATCTCTTGCTTCTTCGCCACCTTGATAGCTCCGTGACTTACTGTAGTTGCGATTTGGTTGCGACTGCCATGTGTCGTTCCGCAACCCAAAATTTTTCCTTTATTCAAAATTCAAAATATTCAAAACAAGTTTTCAAAACAAGTGTTGAAAATGCAACAAGATGATGGAGCTTAGTGAAATGAAGTCGCCTTCACTAAGTGGGCCCGCAGGCTATTTTTGGCGCAAAGTCTATTTTTAGACTATGTCTATTTTTAGACATATGGATCATGGTATATGAGTTGCAGGATGCTATTTATGGATGATTGGTCGAGTTGGTAAAAATAGATGGACCTCTATTTTTAGACATTGGGCGGTTTCTATTTTTAGACTGCCGGGCTAAAAATAGAACAATCAAATATTATTAACCCTTAATAATATTTAGACTATAAACATTATCTTATCCTCTTGGAGCACTTCAGTTTGATGCTTGTATGTGGCACATGCAGCTGACAGAAGGAAATACGCTTTTCCTAAGGGTTAGTTGAGCTATTGCATGGTTGACTTCAGTTAGAACTCATGTGGCAGAGTTTGGTGGAGTTGATGAGACAGTTGGTGGAGTTGTGTTCGGTTTAACTTGGTTGAACTAGTTGTATTTAGTCTAACTGATAAATACACTAGTGATGAGTGGTGTGAATTAATTATTAATTAATTCACTAATTATTAACTCATAAATCAAATAAAGAACACATCAGTTAACTGCAATGCATGGACAGTTCAGTGGAGACCAGTGTTAGAGGTGGGTGAAAGGGTGAGTCTACTATCAGTTGTGACTATTGGCTGTGCATGAGATTTGCACACACATTGATGGAGATTTCCAATGAGGATTGCGCAGTTGAATCTAGTGGGATTCGAACTTGGATCTCATCATTAATCAACTTGGATTGCGCAGTAGAGGCAGGCAGACTTGTGGAGGAGATTTGAACCCGTGACTTGTTCACTTTCTATACTAGTTTGTGTGTAGCATGTGAGATAGTGCTGAGAGTTGTGAGAGCTTTGTGCTATGTATTGTTACATGTTCTCTATCATTATAATATACAGATAGTTGGGGGTTTTCAGCTGTATGCTTTCCCCATTACATACTGTGTTATATGTGTGCTTGATTATGTTTTAATGTGCGCATGCGACTGCTTCTAATTTCCGAAAATTGATGATCAATTGTAGAAGAGGTTATGTATTATGCATGAAGCTCAAATAGTGTGTAATCGGGATAATCTCGGTGAATAATTCAGCTATTATTCAAATTTCTACATGGTATCGGAGCGAAATTGATCATCGGATCTATTACAGTGATTACAATTTATTTCGGTAGACAGAGTCTGTAAGCGGGCCAGGTAGCCTCTGGATCCATCCTTTCTCTGAAAGGTGATATATCCAGTAAATGCCCCTACATTCGATCTCTGTGCTAGAAATACTTTGTTCTCACAGATCGGAAGCGGTTGAGTTTTGAGCTGGTGGAATTCGAATTTGCAGCAGAATTTGGAATTCGAATTTGCAGCAGTTTTCTTGGTGTCGAAGTCAAAATGTCTTTCAACGGATTGCAACTGGAGTATGCCCTTGAGGGCAGCTCGAATTATGTTGCATGGAAGGACAGGATGGAGGTGGTATTAGATGATAACGGGCTGAAGGAGTTCATAGAGGCTGAGGTCCCAAAGCCTACTGATGTTGCTCAAGTTGAGGCTTGGCAAAAGAAGATGGAAAAATGTCGAAGGATTCTGTTGGAGGGCTTGAGGGATCACATTGTATCCAGCATGCATGGAAAAGATTCTCCATACTTGATGTGGAAATCGTTGGCATATTTATTCCAAAGCAAGAGTGACCAGAGGAAGTTGGCGCTCAAGGATAAACTTAGACACATAAAGATGAAGAAAGGCGACAGTATGCCAAAGTACCTCACGAGGTTCATCCAATGCAGGGATGAGCTGGGAAGTGTGGGGGTGACTTTCAATGATGAGGAATTGGTGAGCTTGGCTCTCCTTTATCTTTCGAAGATTTGGCATGCCTATCAGGATTCTGTCAATGGTCGGGAGAAATTTCCAGGATGGGAGTGACTTTGGTCGGATCTTGTGCAAGAGGAGATAAGGCGGAATACCAGGGATGGATCTTCATCAAAGGCATCTGATGAAAAAAATTACGCTTTGGCTGCCAAAGCAAAGAAGGGGAAGAGCAAGAAAGCTTCTCATTCTGGTGCGAAAGGCAAGAAGTAGGACATGTCCAAGGTGAAGTGTTTTCACTGTCACCAGCATGGACATTATGCCACAACTTGTCCGCAGAAGAAGAAAAATAAGCATGCTGCTGGATCTGCAGCGAGAGAGGCCTTAGCCTCGAAGTTTGAGCTGGATTTTCACTAATCGCATTCTTCGTTTCAAGTGTGATGGGATTAGTATGGTTCTTGGACAGTGGTGCATCTTTTCACATGACTGGAGATCGAGATATGTTTTCAGATCTGGATGAGAAAGATCTTGGAGTGCACATCGAGATGGGCGATGATGGTAGATATAGTGCGACTGGTATCGATACCATTTCCTTTGAGAGGGAGTCTGGTAAACCCTTCGTATTGAAGGAAGTGATGCATGTTCCAGGATTGAAGAAGAATCTGATCTCTGTGGCGATGTTAGAAGACAAGGGGTATGATGTTGTCTTCAGCAAGGGAAAGGCTTTCCTGCGCAGTAAGACAACCAGAGAGACCCAGAAGATATGGGTTCGAGTCAAGAACCTTTATCAGTTGCAAGTGGATGGCTGCGCAGCAATGGCATGCAAGGCGGAAGGAGTGGTGAGCCGGGATGATGGCGAGCTGTGGCACCGGAGATTGGGCCACCTTCACCATGGAGCTTTGAAGATACTGCAGTAGATTTCTACTGGGCTTCCTAAGGGTACTCTTGCGCAGTCAGATCAGTGCAAGGGATGTACCTTGGAAAAATTTGTGAAAGCCACCTTTCACGAGAAGGATAGTCGTGCCACGACGATCCTTGAGAGAATTCACACAGACGTGTGTGGACCTTTCTCAGTAGCTTCGACAGCAAAGCACAGGTACTATGTGATCTTTGTTGATGATTTTTCTCGGAAGTGCTGGATCTTCTTCATGCAGAAGAAGAGCGAGACATACTCAAAGTTATGTGAGTTCAAGGCGCTGGTTGAGAAGGAATCGGGGAAGCATGTGAAGGCTCTTAGGAGCGACAATGGTGGTGAATTCATCTCTGCTGAATTCAAGGACTTTTGCAGCGCAGAAGGGATTCGGAGAGAGCTCATTGCACCCCATAACCCACAGCAGAACGGGGTTGCTGAGCGGAAGAACAGAACGATCGTGGGTGCTGCACGGGCGATGTTGCATGATCAGGGCCTACCCCTTCACTTGTGGGCTGAGGCATGCAATACTGTAGTGTATGTGCAGAACCATTGTCCTCACAAGATACTTGGCATGAGTACACCGGAGGAGGCGTTTTCTGGCAAGAGGCCTGATATTTCCCATTTGAGGATTTTTGGCTCACCTGTCTACATGCATGTGACGAAGGATGACAGAAAGAAGCTGGATCCGACCGCAGAGGTTGGGATATTTGTGGGGTACACTGATACGCCCCACAACTATCGTGTGTATTTTCCAGACAGTCGTAAGACTGTTGTGCGACGGGATATCAAATTTCAAGAGGAGAAAGCCATGTAGTGTTCGCTTGAGAGGGAGCCACACTTGCATGCAGATGAGGAGCTATTAGTTCCTAAGGATGAGCTTCAAGATGTGGATCAGCCACATGAGGAAGTTCATGGAGTGGAAGAAACCACTCATGCAGCGCCAACCATCAGAGGGCGCAAGCGCACTACAGAAACTGAGCGACTGGCTCAAGATGCAGAGAAGGTTGTAGGAGCACCTACAACATAGCGCAGACAGAGACAGTCACTGGACCGGTAGACTGGATACATGGCTCTTGTGAGAAAATGTGTCGTGACAGAGCCATCCTCTTTCGAGGAAGCTATGGAGGACCCCGCATGGGTAGATGCCATGGTGGAAGAGTATGATTCTATTGTCAGAAACAGTGCATGG
Source organism: Pinus albicaulis (assembly GCA_034641835.2). Lineage (NCBI taxonomy): Eukaryota > Viridiplantae > Streptophyta > Pinopsida > Pinales > Pinaceae > Pinus > Pinus albicaulis. The sequence goes on along the minus strand of CM076584.1, from coordinate 85,960,711 downwards.
GAGATTGTCCCGCGACCGGAGGGGAAATCAGTGGTGGGTTTGCGATGGATCTACAAATTGAAGCAGGCGACTAACGGGAGTGTGGAGAATTACAAGGCAAGATTTTTTGCCCGTGGCTTCTCACAGATCGAGGGGATCGATTATGAGGAGACCTTTGCACCTGTCGCAAGGTACTCTTCCATACGGACGATCCTAGCTCTCTCAGCGCAGATGGGGTGGCACATCCATCAGATGGATGTGAAGATTGTGTTCCTCAATGGAGTCATTGAGGAGGAGGTGTACATAGAGCAGCCCGAAGGTTTCGAGATCTTCAGCAGTGAGTCGCATGTGTGCAGACTCAAGAGAGCACTGTACGGGTTGAAGCAAGCACCTCGTGCTTGGTACACATGGATAGACAATTATTTCACCGGACTTGGATTCTCCAAGAGTGAGGCGGATCCTAACCTGTACCAGATTGTGGTGGAGGGGAAGTTGTTGATCATTGTACTGTATGTAGATGATCTTATTTTGACGGGTGATGAGCTGTTGATACTTTCATGCAAGGAGGATCTTGCTAGAGAGTTTGAGATGAAGGACTTGGGCCTCCTTCATTATTTCCTGGGATTGGAAATTTGGCATCGCAGTGATGGACTGTTTGTTTCTCAGGGTAAGTATGCCCGGGAGATACTGGAGAAGTTCAACATGCATGGCTGCAAGCCTGTTGATACTCCTCTTCTTGGAGGTTGGAGGAAGGAGGATGCTACTTCAGCGGAGGTAGTGGATGCCACTGTTTATCGACAGTTGGTGGGGTCGCTTATGTATCTGGTTAATACATGACCCGATATATGCTATGTTATTAACCAACTTTCACAAGCTATGGTTAAGCCTACCAAGATCTTCTGGAAGGCAGGAAACCATGTATTGCGTTATCTTAGAGGCACATTGGGATATGGCTTGTGGTACAGACAGGAGGATGGGGTGAAGCTGTGTGGCTTCACGGATGCAGATTGGGCAGGGAGCCTAATGGACAGAAAGAGCACATCTGGAGGGATATTTAGTATCGGGTCGACAGCATTTTCTTGGTATAGTAGGAAGCAGAGATCCGTGGCACTCAGTTCAGCAGAGGCTGAGTATATGGCAGCAAGCTTGGCTGCATGGGAGGCCATATGGATGAGGAAGATCCTGGTCAGGTTGTTCGAGTCACACTTGGAGCCTACTGTGATTTATTGTGATAACTAGAGTTGCATTAAACTCTTAGATAATCCATTATTTCATGATAGATCCAAACACATGGAAATCAGGTACCATCATATCAGAGATTGTTTGCAGCGGAGAATCATGTTACTTTCATACATTCCCACGGAGGATCAGGATGTTGACATCTTGACGAAGGCGCTCACCAGGAGAAAATTTGAATACCACAAAGGCACGATAGGGGTTGCAGATAATCCATATCTTGTTGAGAGGGAGTGTTGAAAATGCAACAAGATGATGGAGCTTAGTGAAATGAAGTCGCCTTCACTAAGTGGGCCCGCAGGCTATTTTTGGCGCAAAGTCTATTTTTAGACTATGTCTATTTTTATACATATGGATCATGGTCTATGAGTTGCAGGATGCTATTTATGGATGATTGGTCGAGTTGGTAAAAATAGATGGACCTCTATTTTTAGACATTGAGCGGTTTCTATTTTTAGACTGCCGGGCTAAAAATAGAACAGTCAAATATTATTAACCCTTAATAATATTTAGACTATAAACATTATCTTATCCTCTTGGAGCACTTCAGTTTGATGCTTGGATGTGGCACATGCAGCTGAAAGAAGGAAATACACTTTTCCTATGGGTTAGTTGAGATATTGCATGGTTGAATTCAGTTAGAACTCATGTGGCAGAGTTTGGTGGAGTTGATGAGACAGTTGGTGGAGTTGTGTTCGGTTTAACTTAGTTGAACTAGTTGTATTTAGTCTAACTGATAAATACACTAGTGATGAGTGGTGTCAATTAATTATTAATTAATTCACTAATTATTAACTCATAAATCAACTAAAGAACACATCAGTTAACTGCAATGCATGGACAGTTCAGTGGAGACCAGTGTTAGAGGTGGGTGAAAGGGTGAGTCTACTATCAGTTGTGACTATTGGTTGTGCATGAGATTTTCACACACATTGATGGAGATTGCCAATGAGGATTGCGCAGTTGGAGCTAGTGGGATTCGAACTTGGATCTCATCATTAATCAACTTGGATTGCACAGTAGAGGCAGGCAGACTTGTGGAGGAGATTTGAACCTGTGACTTGTTCACTTTCTATACTAGTTTGTGTGTAGCATGTGAGATAGTGCTGAGAGCTGTGAGAGATTTGTGCTATGTATTGTTACATGTTCTATATCATTATAATATACAGATATTTGGGGGTTTTCAGCTATTTCTTTCCCCATTACATACTGTTTTGATATGTGTGCTTGATTATGTTTTAATGTGCGTATGCGGCTGCTTCTATTTCCACAAATTGATGATCAATTGTAGAAGAGGTTATGTATTATGCATGAAGCTCAAATAGTGTGTAATCAGGATAATCTCGATGAATAATTCAACTATTATTCAAATTTATACAACAAAGGCCCCAACAGGCCCCGACCACAGTTTCTTGACTCGTCCCGGAGTCAATCACAAATCACTGTTTCTATCTCCATCGCCTCGCTGGACCCCGTGCCCTGTTCTCGCTATGCGCCTTCAGCCTGTTGTCCAAACAAGGGCCCCAAATCTGGGACTTTGCTGAACGCTATAGCCTTAAGCTCATGGAAGGTTGATACATCTTGCTTCCACCCTTGCACCAATGAATCTGTTTCTGCGGTAATCCTAGTGACAACTACCTCCTCTACATGCGTCAATACAGTCCCCAACACTGTGCCGATTTGGGTTTCGGCCTCGGTGGCTATTTGTTGCATTGTCCTGGCACTGTGTTGGAGGGGCAGGCGGAGCTAACAAATTACCTGTTTGGCCATTGCTGAGTTGGCATGTGTTTTCTAAATCTGCACCTCTAGAGCATCCACCTGGGTGTATAGCTGGTCCAACCGCGCGGGGTCCGTGGCCTCTTGGATTTCCCTCGAAATTTTCTGCAGCTGCGTGGAGATTGGCTATGTTTTGACTGTCAGAGCCATTGAGAACTCCTGAAGAACCTTCAGGAGGTCGTAAGCATCATGAATTGTAGAGCTGATATTTTCTTGAATTTGGTGGACCTAGTTCTGCTTTTCGGCAATTTCTGCCGTGTAAACTGCCTCTAGATCGGGCAGCGCTGGCCGGGCTGCTAATGCTGTGTGAAGCTCCACATTTTCCTTTTGGAGGCCACTGAGTGCGATCTGGAGGTTGAGGGCCTATTCTACAATACTTGTCTCTAACACATTTGTAGGCAGCTGAGTATAATGAGCCTCGATGGCTGGCCATGCCTCTAAAAACACTGTGGCGACTTGTTCTATCTGCCCTTGTAGCTGCCCCTGTGCAGTGGTGAGCTAGTCACGCTGTTCAGTAAGTGCGGCAATCTGTTGATGTTGCTCATCACACCTTTGCTGTAGTTCAGGATGAAGCCATTCGGCTTGCTGGGCCGCCCTCTAGATAAATAATTACAGCTGAGTTGTACCCCATGTTTCTAAAGTGGCGATCCCCGAAGTGCCTTGGTCCGGCCTCCGTTCTTGCAAGGGTTTCCCACTGGAAACTGATCGATTAGAATACTCTGGGGAGGATGGCGGTGGGGTCTATTGGTGCACTGAGTCGGCCATATTCAATTCTTGCCGCTCCTGCCGATCTGTATTGCCAACCTGTGGAGGTATAGTGGGCTCAGGTTGAGCCCCAGCTGAGTCGGTAATGATTTGTGCCATTTGGGTAATTATATCAGACAAAGAAAATTGGGGTTCTCCAGCAGGGTCGACCGGTGGTACTACTGCTGCAGTACTAGAGTCAACTTCGGCCCTGTGGTCCCCACCAAGGAGTTCTCAGATGATTGGGTCGGACACGGTAGCGGATGAATTGGATGGAGCGAATGAAGTGGTAGGTGGAGGTGGAATGGTGGGTGGAGGTGGAGGTCGAATATTGATAAAATATGAGGGGTCAATGAGAGGTTATTCCTGTATCAGCACCCCTGTACTCGGTGGCAATGTTGGATCATCCTCAGTGAGGTCCACCACCGGATTTGCGTCGGTGGTGCGGGCTCGCTTGGCCTGAGGAGCTTCTAATTGATCTGTAGTCTTGCTCTTCTCTCCCATCAGGGTTATGATTGGGCTTGAAGAAGTAAATAGAATAGTAGGGATGGGGGAGGTGAGAGGAGTTCTGTGGGGGTGCAAGGTAGAGTGAGAAAGCTGGAACTCGGAAAGTAAAGGCAAAGGAGCGACACCGCTTGAAATGACCTTGGCCGCAACATTAAAACTGCGTACCTGAGTGTTTAAGTGGCGGACGATGGGGACAAGCAGCACAAGGAGTTCCTGTGGTGTCGCCTCCACATCCGTCTTGGTAGGCTGTTGCTGTGGTAACATCCGATCGAAGTTGTACCTGGGTATCCCATTGCGGATTTCCATCACGACCCCCGGCCACGAACAAAATTCATTGTGGAAGGTGGTATCTTCAAGCTGGAATTTCAGCGACTTCATGCGAAAGGTGTCCTTCGGCATGCAAGTAGGTCAGAGGTACGTATGCCTATGACTGACCTCGAACCACACTTGCTCGATGTACTCATCTAACAGGTTCTTGGGCACCCTTTTCTGGCTGGTTACCACATCCGTCATTAAACCGTACCAGGTCTTAAATGCCTCTGCATTCACTTGTTTGGTGCTAGGATCAATCGACACCTTCCACGGAACGAACTTCATCGCTAGAGGCTAGCCTTCTGCAATTTCCACTGCTAGCCTGACAAGGGGAGTGTGCCACTTCCACATGGCAAAGGAAACTATCAAATATCCGTAAATGAAGCTTGTAGCATGCTTGTATTTTTCTTCGCACAGGTCAAACAGTTCCTTCAATAGGAAGGAGCACCAGTTCAGCTTGGCACCCTGAACGCAGTGATATGCAATGGAGATAGTGTCCAGGGTGCATTTTCCCTTTGTGTAGTGCCTCATTGTCTTGCTGGAAATTCGATAACAGGCAAATTTAATCTCAGGCTTATTGATAAGCTCCATCTTGGCTCCCTTTCCTCCCCGCCGGGTGCCATATTTTCCATACAAGTCTACGTCTCCCGACTTCCACGCTCGCTTTGAGGTCGTCTGACATGCAGTCAAGACATTCGTGCCATTCTATGAAAGCCCTGTAAGACGATGGATATCCTCAGCATGAATGGAAATTTCCTTATTCAGCCACAAGGACCCATTTTGGATGCGGCTGAGTAGGAACTTAGTGCACTGCATAGCTGGGCCTGTTGTTCCGAAGACCGAAAGATTTCTTAAGCTCAGAAGAGAAGATTTCTGGAGGCCCCAGAACTCTGGTAAAAGTCTGTTTGCTGGGTGCCCAACTGTTGTGAGATAATGTTCCATATAAACCTACCAATTGAGTGTCGGGAACTCGAGAGAGTCTGAGAGGTTTGCATCTATGAGGGCCACATTTTCGTATTTCCTGAAAAGGGACTCTGTCTTGTGAATTATGTTGTCAAGCTCTAGTTCCAGGACGGCTAGGAGGGATTTTGGCATGTTTTCTCGGTGCTGATAAACTTGCAGAATTCGTCTCGGCGTCTTCTCTTGGTGCTGTACGTCTGGATACTTCTGCTGCTTTAGTTCCGCTTCAATTGTTAAGTCTAACTACTCCATTATCGTGTATGCACTGCCTGCAATTTGTATTAACCTGGCATGAGTGAAGTTGATGAGACCCCCTAACGAGTTAATTCCTGCTGGCATTATTCTCGGCGATAATCGTGCGATCAATCGCGTGCCATTGTGTATTCTGATAGTTGCTGACAGTGGCATGGGGAAATGGGTGGATGCGATGGCTGAGGTTACTGCGAATGATGGAAAAATGATTATGGCGGGGTTACTTCTAATTGTGGTAATTTATGGTCCAAATCTAGACAATCCTACGAACTGACACAAGTACTAACTAAAATGACCTAGACTAACATTGACACGTTTATTGATCCTACAGGGATGACACACTGGACACGCCCCTCCCCGACCACAGTCGGTTGTGGTTTGGTCCCCACAACAGAGTGGTGATTGACAAGTTATGCATGAAAAAAAAATACTACCTATGCTCATCCCGGTTGCGGGAGAGTTATTCAGCTACACTACTCTACGGGTGCTCTCAGTTGCGAGAGTTATTGATGAAAAGTGAGAGGAACTTACTCCTGGTAGGGCTTCAGGCATGTGCCATTCACCCACCCAGGTAAAACAGTATTGTCCAGCTGAGCCAACTGAATGGCTCCGGAATATCTAATCTCAATGACAAAGTAAGGTCCCAAACAGTGCATCTGCAGCTTTCCTGGGTAATTCTGAAACTTGCTGTCATATAAGAGGACCTTGCCACCAACCTGGAATGTTTTGTTCTTGATGTGGCGGTCGTGCCACACTTTTTTCCTGTCCTTCTGAACCTTCTGGTGAAATTCAGCCAGAAACCGGGCCTTGTCTAGTTCTTGTAGTTTGTGGAGGTGTTCCCATAGTGACTCCTCTTCCGAGAACTTGAGGGATGTGGAAATTAAAAGACTCGGTACGGTGAACTCGGAGGGAACCACAGCTTCCCGACCATACACCAGCTCGAACGGTGTCTGATTGGTCAAGCACTTCACCGTAGTCTGGTAGGCCCATAATGCAGCTGGTAGCCACTCATCCCAATCATCACGCTGGGCATTGCAGATCTTAGTCAAGCCTTTTTCAAGAATTTTATTGAATGCTTCAACAATACCATTGGCTTGCGGGTGGTACGAGCTGCTTTTGTGATGTTGGATCAGGAATGTCTCCAGCAGCAATTTGATCGTGTCATTAATGAAATTCATACCCTGATCACTGGTTAAACTTCACGGGCAGCCAAACTAGCTGATGATGTGTTTAAAGATGAACCATGCTGCTGTATCCGCCGTGCAGTCCCATACCGCCACTGCCTCAGCCCACCTGGTGAGGTAGTCAGTTGCGGTAATGATGTACCAGGCCTTGGAATGCCGAGCTATCGGGGCTATAGAATCGACAAAGTCGACAGCCCACTTCTCGAACTACCGTAACACATGCACCGGGTGTAGCGGGAGCTCGTCCCTGTGAGATGGCCTCCCCGTTCGTTGACAGACATCGGATTTATTCACAAAAGTCTTGCAATTGGCGTGGATTGTCGGCCACCATAGGCCATCTTGAAGCACCTTCCTGGTAGTGGGTTTCGCCCCCACATGCTCGCTCGCAACGCTACTGTGGCATTCCCACGTTATGGCCTCATGCTCGTGATCAAGGATGAATCTATGCAGAACGTCATTGAGACCCAATTTGTAGAGCTTCCCTGCTATCAGTTGATACTCGACATCGAGAACGACCAGGTGCCACTTCTGAAGCGGGGTGTAGTGCTGAGGGCACTGCCTCGTGGTCAAATAAGTGGCGATATCGGCCAAATAATCGGGGACGAATTTGACGTGGAAAAGATTAGCATCCAGCAGTTGATCATCGAGAGAGCCGTCGTTCTCCCCTGTTTCTAACCGGGATAAATGATCAGGTCCAACGTTCAACCTCCCGGGCTTGAAAATCACTTCAAATGTAAATTCTTGGAAGAGTAGGAGCCACCGACAGATTCGTCCTTCCAAGACGGGCTTATTGACTAGGTACTTTAATGCAGAATGGTCTGTAAAGAACGTGAATTTCCCTCCCAGAAGATAGTGGCAGAACTTCTGGAGCGAATACACCATTGCAAGGGCCTCCCACTTGGTAGTGGTGTAATTCCACTCGGCATTAGACAGTTTACCGCTGGCAAAGTAAACTTGGTGGTCAACTGTCGTCTCCCCTAGTTGCACCAAGATAGCCCCAAGTGCAATACTGGAAGCGTCAATGTGAACGTGGAACTGCTTATCCCAATCTGGGTGAACCAGAATGGGCGTCATTGCAAGTTTTTCCTTCAAGGCGTCAAGGGCCATCCGACACTCCTCTGTCCACTGGAACACTTCTGACTTCCGCAAGAGATTTTCTAAGGGAGCAGTGATCTTTGCATAGTTTCAGATAAACCATCGGTAATAACCTATGTGCCCTAGCAATGCTCGCAACTGCTTCACCGTTTCGGGGGGTTCCATGTGGATGATCACTGCTACCTTGGCAGGGTTGACGCATACCCCTTTCTTGCACACCATGTGTCCTAACAGCGTGCCAAAAGGAACTGCAAAAATGCATTTCTTCAAGTTCAAGGAAATCTGCAACTGGCGGCACCGATCGAACATGATACGCAATAGGGTGGCATGTTTCTTTAGCAAACTGTAGACTATCCAATCATCCATGTAGACTTCCAAGAACGTGTGGATATACTCCCAGAAAGCAGCGATGACGATCCAGGAAAACACAGTCAGGGCGTTCTTCAAGCCAAACGACATCACGTAGTATGCGAATGATCCCCACTCGGTGGTGAACATCATATTTGTCTTGTCTTCTTCCACAATGCGCACCTGATGATAACCCGAAAAGCCATCAGTGAAGGAGTAAGCTTCATTTACTGCAACATGATCCAATACTTTGTCGCTGAAGGGAGTGGGAAACGGATCATGGATGCAGGAATTGTTCAGACTTCAGTAGTCGATGTAGACTCGGATTTCTGACTTATCCTTTTTATTCTGAATGACGATAGGACTCACCCACTCCGCTTCTTCCACTGGAAAGATTAGACCTAATGCCAACATCTTATCGATCTCCATCTTGACCTTTTCTTTGATCTGCGGGTTAAACTGATAGGGTCGGTGTTTCACAGGCCTGGCGTCTGGTTTTAGCACAATACACATTTCTCCGAGGTCACCCTTGATGCCCTTCAAATCTGCAACTGATGAAGGAAATAGGTCTTCGTATTCCTAGAGGAGGCTGAAAATTTCCTTTTTCGTCTCCTCATCCTAGTAATCTCCAACTGTAGCCAGTTTGGGTTTTTCATTCGTACCGATGTTCAACTTCTTTGTCTTCAACGGGAGCAGATGGACACCCTCAGTGGTTGGCTCATCTTTGATGCTTCGCTCGCCTTCCTTCTCTTCGAAGTACAAGTGCCTTAGGTCCTCCAGACCGTCATCGTATGGATTGCCATCGATCTGCTGGCAAGCCAACTCACGCCTGACCTCAAGATGTAATATTAAGATGCTCCCGTTAGTCCCCAGATCACACAGAAACAGTACCCTCTTGATTGCTTGTAATGCCCGAGACACCAGCTCTGTCTCTCCTTTGAAGGAAAAATACCGCACAAATTTTCTTGCAATTTCTGGCCAGGAGTTGGTTCCTCTTTTCTGCTATTCTTCTAAGTACCACACGTGGGGAATGGTATCTAAAGAGTGGACGAACCGATGTACCCATAGCTCTTCTGGATACCCTATACTTCGCCACTTCTCCTCATAGGTTTTTAAGTGGTCTTTTGGATCAGAAGTCCCGTGGTACTGGTGCCTGCTGCAAGGTCCTTCGTCTTCTTTGAACCGTGCCCTCAAAGCCTCCGCCACACAACTCCACCGCGACAGGGTGTTGCGGTGATTTTTCCACCATCGTGCTGATGTGGATTGCAGCGCTACGTCCAAAAGTGGTATCCTACTTCCTTCTGGTACCGTGTCCTCTACTTTTGCAATAAAGGTATTGACGGCGTGCATGTTCGACAAGGTGGGGTACCCTCAGATCTCCGTACCAATCCAACGAACTCGGGAAATATTGGCACACCTCTGCATGTTGGTCTCATAGCTACCCTGCTGCTAGTCTTCCCATGCTAATTCTGATCCCAGCTCCTAGCTCTAGACACTGCGCCAACTGACAGAGCCGATCGCGGTCGAGTTAATATAATCTTCCCACTTCCCTGTTGTCATCTGATAGAGGTTTTCCAACATCTAAGCATCCTCCCAGTTATCCACTGTTTTGGTATATCTCGAGCCTTGATACGGGTCGAGAGGCTGAGTGACTCGAACCTCTCCATCTTTGAATATCATCAGCTCCTTTTTGAGGTCGATGATAGTGTAATTCTCGAATGCCTAATCAATGCCTAACATGGCAGGGTAAGGATGCTTGTCTCCCATAATATCAATAACTTCAAAATATGTGTAAGTCTTCACCCCTGCAATATCGACCTCGACAAGCCTCCCATGTCTTCCGCAGTAGGATATTGACGTCAGATCCTAAGTCAAGCATAGTGTCCCTGATCTGGAATCCCGCAACCTTCGTGTTAAGTCGAAACTCTTTTCCCATTCATCGCTTCTTCCACTTGACCCGCTGGACATACTGGGGGGCTGTGTTCACTGGTTCCCTAGTCCTGTACTCCCCTATAGTACATCTTCCAAGGTACACTTTAGCTGATGTCGCATTGCAGCATTGTCAACAATCTTGAGGAATAAATGGAGCCATTCCTCAATCAAGGTTCCCGTGGCATGCTGCTTGCTAGGATTTGTCGGCAGGGGCCCCTCCAAGCCTTTGGCTCCTCTGAGATGAGAAAATGTCTCTACCGCCTCCTGGAAGTACTTCTTCTGTGCATCTAGCCTGATTAACTGGTTCGGGGAGGCTGGCCAGACAACTTGTGCTGGCTCCTTTTCGCGAGCATCCTCCCTCATCTTCTTACCACCTCTCGTCACGATAGCTACGTTCTGCATGGCCTGAGTTGCGGTCCCCTGTGGTTCGGAGTTGACCAAATTCGTGGCCCTCTGGCATGCCCGTTCCTCCCACTTCTTGATAAATTTTGGGCAGTCCTCTGTTGCATTGGAATTCATGCGGCACTGGGAACACCATGGGAATCGGGGAAGGGGACATTCCTAGGCCACGTGACCCTCATGGTCACAGTTGTAGCATTTCAGTGGACCCTGCCCCCCTGTGCATCCACTGGGCATACCGCCCCCTCGGCCTCTGGAAGCCTTGTTCACCATTTATGAGGGTCAGTCTAATCGATCTGTTGGGATCCCATGCACCTGTCGCACTCCCACAGTGGTCCCTTCCCTCTCCCACGTATCTACCTAGGTGTCCATACTTCCTATCCTTTGAGGAACCTCCTTCTGATTCTTCCTATTGTCTTCACGTTGCTTCAACTCCCGCATCATCCTTCCGCACCACCTATCAGCAATCTGCACCCTCTGATGTGCACGTCACTTCCTCAACTTCCTTGCGGCCTCAACATCCATTCCCCACTCCCCCCGCTTCACACTTCACGTAGCATCTGTCCCTTCAACCCTTCCCCCAACACTGGAGGTTTACGTTTCCATGCTCGACTTTTGGAATTCTATCAGCCCTTTGTCCGCCATCAAGGCCTTGATCCACAACGGAATCTCCTTGAGCAGTTTTCCTCTCGGCCTAGAGCGGAAGATGGCCTCAGCTTTCGAGAAGGATTGGTAGCACTCTGCGGTGAACTCCACAATGTATCCGTCCAAAGTGGTCTCTACCTAAAAATCCACCGCGCGGGTCAACTCAGTATCCAACCGATGTAAGGCCACCAGATCTCCGTGCCCCCACTTGCAGTTTATCCTCTGCGAGCTATCCCTAGGTACCCTCATCTGCAATCTCCGCAACTAATTGTAGATGTCGCTAGGGAATCTTCCCCAGAGGATCTCGTAGGTGTCATTGGCGGAATCCGAGAACAGGATGAGATCCTTGAGCACCCCCTCCTTTTGATTCACCAACTCCGCTTGCTGAGCAACGAATTGGTCTAGATTGTTATCCCACCATCAACGTATTTATCCTTCAGATATCCTCGATACCATTATCTATTTCCCCTCATAACGTGTAGGGTCCCGTCAACGGAACCATTTGTTGGCGAAGAAACAGGTCTCACAGGCAAGACCCAGGTTCAGAGGTTGGAGCCGACAAGGGTATCTACAATAGTCTAGAACCACAATGGCATTATCACCCTACTCTGGAGAGTAGAGAGTCTCACCTGAGGCGTGCTGTGACCGCATGAAAGGGGGGAAGAGATCAAAGGTGATAGAGGGATCCACAACTCATGATTAACAAAGGATTTATTTCATCAACATCATATATACGTAAGAACATTCAGAACATCAACTAGGTATTAAGCAAAAAAGAAATTAAAGCATCACAGACATCATGCATGCATGTGACTCATAAGATCAGACAGTAACCTACAGGTATATTAATAATCTTCAACCAAATCCATAGTTACATCGCTTCCACAGCAAGATCCTTACAACTCTGTCACAGACATATTATAGGACAGAAAGTTAGATAAGAGAAACCTAGGAACTATAGAGATATCATGCTCAGAATGGGTTCCCTCTGCAGCATCTACTCAATCCTCTTCAGGCACTCTGTGTTCGTCTCTTCTTGTCACATTCCTCTTCTCTTTCGGTCGGGTGACTGCTATTTATTCACTCGCCATCGCAACTGCTAGTTCCTCTTGTGTTCTTCTTCGGCGGCTTCCGGCTTCTCTCTTGTGAGCTGTAAGTTCTGCTTTCTATCTTCCACTGTATCTTCTCTCCGTCTGCGCTTATGCTTTTGGTTTCTTCAACTATCTCTTGCTTCTTCGCCACCTTGATAGCTCTGTGACTTACTGTAGTTGCGATTTTGTTGCGACTTCCATGTGTCGTTCTGCAACCCAAAATCTGTCCTTTATTCAAAATTCAAAATACTCAAAACAAGTTTTCAAAACAAGGGCCCCAACATGAGTATATATACATTGGTGAGAATAATGAAAATTTCAATATTAAATAATATACATCAATGTAAATCGAAAAGACATGGCGTACCAATGCAAAAATTAACTCATAAACTATACACATTCTTTCAAAACCATGTAACATGCCATCTTTCAAGATTTGATCTGTTAGCGTAGTGCTATACTTTTTTTCCTGTGAGTTTTATACCCCATAAAAAATCATATATTTAATATAAAAGATTTATTTTTTTCTATTAATTATAGAGGGAGCTAAGTAAAAAAATATAGATTCATACAAATTCCATAATTAAGTTCTGATATGCTAACATATACTCACAACCCATATTTAACCCAATTTCAATCAATTCCTCTAATGATTCTTGTTTGTATGTTAACAACTCTTTGAATTCATTCAATGATGATTTTTGTAAAACAACTTAAAAATTACAAAAATGAAATCTAGTTAAGTTGTTATAATGAAGTAAAAATTACTCACAAACTTAGATATCAATCCTTTTCTTCCTAGTAGTCCTATTTTATGTGTTTAATGGGTTCCATTTTCTTTTCTTTTCTGCAAGAAAATACTTGAAAATTAATTTTTAATGCTAAATTGTTTATTTATTGTACCTAATGATCAAAAAATTCAAAGATTACATATTACATTTGAATCACATTGTTGTTGAGATGGCTCCTCCCGTGATGAAATTTTGTGCATTTATTTGACCATCTCCTTGTACACCTTTTTGGACATTCCTATTGGCATATTTCTGATATCAGCTCGTTCATCTTTTGAGATTTTTATAATCTTCCTGAAAATGTAACATGACAATAAACTATTTAGTTTTTATATTGATATATGAAGAGTAAGTATAAAAAATTGATATTTACAAATAATTCTAGACAAACATCTAAAGGAATATTACTTTTTCATTCCTCCTTTTTTGTTGTTGTACGTTTTTTCTGTTAAAATTCTAACATGTCTCATTGAACATTTCTCTATAAACTCTTCTTGTAGTTTAGATAAATTTTGGTTCTTAGAATCATTGGATTAGTTTTTGTATTGTAAGTGGAAAGAATGTCTATACATTCATTCCACTAGATCCCTCAAACTTTTGTAAAATTTTTTCCCCCTTTCATTAACCTCTAGCACCACTCCAGATGAGCTAAGGAGAAATTTATTTTCATTTTCATATTTTAATTTTTTTATTTTCTTAGAAAAACATTCATTTTCTGAGTTTTTGGTCTCTGTAGAATGTTAAATAGATGTAAATTAATAAACTGTTTCACACGTTTTATCTAATAATTTTAATTATATTATTAATGAAAACTAAAAAAAGAAAGTCATATTGGATCGATAGTATTTTTTCACTCACCTGATTCATCCTTTTGAAAATTTTCCATCAAGCTTTTATACTTTTCTTGTCCTAGATCAGAAATAATCTTATCGAGCTTCGTCATTTTGTGGCTCTGCATGATACACAATAAACAATACATATTAGTTACACTTACATATAGTTCAAAAACAATATTTTTTGTAAAGAATTTACAAAGAACTTGTCTTCTTTTTTTTTCTTGATGTGTTATCAGTATTTTTGTTACTTGATCTCTTGTCAGTCATTTCTTTATCAATCTCAAACATGTACCACATGTTTCATTAATATATTATAAATAAATTGTCAAATTTTCAAGTAAAAAAAAAAATATCAAGAAATCGGTGCAGCATACATAGTGTGTGCACCGATGTCGGTGCGTGGATGTCTTCCAAATGCACCGCACAAACAATATAATAGACCATGTGGTGCTCTATGTCAATAAGGAACACTCGTGCATTATATTTTAATCATCACACCAGTTAACCATGATAAAATAATAAAAAATGTCCAGTGTTAGTTTTTGTAGCATAAACCAGTGCCATATTTTACATATGGCGCACTAATAAAAAAAAATTGTTTATTAATTTTTTATCACATTACTTATGCGGTGTGCTTGTATAATACAAAGCACCGGTGCACTATGTTACATCGATTGCACCGATGAAAAAAAAATCTATTTTTTTTAAAAATTCATGCAAGGCTGAAATGGATTGGGATCCAAGTATGCTAATCGTCTCGTCGGTTGGATGTATTGGGTCTATATTTAGCAATCCAAACCCTATAAATCTAAATTGAAAATCCCTAATTATGAAATCACAGAAAGAGGAAGAAGAAGGGGCAGAAACAAAAAGAGTGTAAGGTTTGTATTTTTTGAAAGTTTTTTTTTCCAAAACAGAACATTCCCGGTGTGCCGTAATGAAATAGCACACCGTCTGCATATTTTACAAATGGAACTTTGAGAAAAAAAAATTTTTCCTAATTTTTTATCATAGTACTTTTGCGGTGCACTAGGATAATAAAGCGCACTGGTGCGCTCAGGTACACAGGGCGGACCGATTTTTTATTTTTTTTAATTTATGCAAGGGCCGATATGGATTGGGATCCGACTATGCAGGTCTTGTCATGGGTTGAATCTCTTAGGATTATATTTAGCAATAAAAACCCTATAAATATAAATTGAAAATCCCTAATTCTGAAATCATAGAAAGAGGGAGAAGAAAGGGCTGAAACAAAAATAATGTAGGGTTTGTTTCTAAAATGGTTTTTTTTTTGCAAAACAACACGTTTGCAGTGTGCCATAATGAAATAGTGCACCGGTGCCATATGTTACATATGGTGCACTAATAAAAACATATTTTATTTTTTTATTTTTTATCACTGTACTTTCATGGTGCATTGGTATAACAGAGCGCACCGGTACGCTATGTTATGCAGGGCACACCGATGAAAAAAATATGTTTTTTTTTATATTCAAGCAAGGGCCAACATGGATTCGGATCCGACTATGCAAGTCGTCCCATGGGTTGGACGTATTATGAATATACAAACCCTATAAATCTAAATTGAAAAGCCCTAATTCTGAAATTACAGAAAGAATGAGAAGAAATGGCATAAACAAAAATAATTTCTAAAAATGGATTTTTTTTTTCTTTTTTCTGAAAACTGCAGAAAAGGTAAAAAAAAACTACAAAAATGTAAAAAAAACAATAAAATTTGATTTTGTTATTTTACTTCATAAAAAAACTACAGAAAAATTAAAAAAAACAATAAACTTTGATTTTTTCTTTTACTGCATAAAAAAAACTACAGAAAAAAGTAAAAAGAAACAATAAACTTTACTCACATCGTTTGAAATTCTATGGTACAAGGTTTGAATCACGAGAGGTTTGGAATTCTGATTGTTTGAATACTTCTGTTTGAATGTATTACCCTGCTCCACAGTGCTCTCATGCTCTATTTTCTCCAGGTATGTATCCTTCAAATCTCTGGCTTCCAAAAATAGTGAAATAATGAAAAGTGTTTAGTATTTAAAGAAATATTTTATGAAATTAGATTTTCGAAAATATTTTGTCGCCCATTTTTCAATTTAACGCTTATTTTTTCACTTAAAGAAAATAGGGTTGCGCTTTTTTTATTTACGGTTATTCTTTTACCAGTGCGCCCCTTAACTGAACCGCACCAGTGCATTGGGTTATAAAATGGTACCTGTGCGCAATACCAAAAACGCACTAGTGCGGTTATCTGTACATTACGGACTGAAATTACATTTAGGTTTGTGCACCAAAATTTATTGTTGTTTTGCTCAAATGTGGGGATAAAATATCATATATTATATGGAACGGACAATTCTTCAAAATCCAGCTCGTTCCATAATATTTCTCAAAGTCCATTGCAGAGTTCTCCCTATCCATCTACAGACGTAATATTTACTTCATATTTGTTTTACATTTTCACTATCTAATTGAATTTATGTTTTTTATCCATGCATTCAATCATGCACAACTTAGTTAAATTTATAGTGTATACAAATTTGCAGGTTCATGCAAATTGAGCATTGAGTTCATATGCACAAAATATCAAAGATGCTCCAAAACGTCGGAAGTTCTTATCAGGAGCTGCATACCACAAGGCACATTTGGTAGATGAAAATGGACAACCACTTCACCCTGCCAATTGTAACAATATTGCATCTTCTAGCCACAATCCTGAGACAATGATGGTAATTATAATTATAATTTTTTGGTATATATATTGATTAATATGTAATTATTTCAACGTCAAACCAATTTATAATCACGCAATATTGTCAACATGGTTACTAATAGATATCATATATTTTGTACTAATCATGTTCAATTTTTTTTTTTTAATTATTAGGATTCTAATGATGATGAAAAACCTACCTACCATCTTCTGTTGCATCCAATGATAATTTAAAATCGAAAGAATACTGAATTAAGAGAAAAAATCAAACAGGAACGATAACAAGAATGGTTGAATCAATCACCAATTCAATTCCCGCTACATCCAAATTAACCAATTAGGAATGACTACAACAATAGTAGTTCTTCACAAGATGGCAATGGAGGAAATCAAAGAGAGTTTGGTATGGATGATTACTTAAGGGATACAAATTCCATGGAGACAATGTTGTTATATGCATTCCAAAATGATGATTAGCTAGAGGATGATGCTCATATCCCTGATACCTTTCTCAAAAGCCTTAAATTTTGTAATGTTCCAAAATTTTAGCCTCAAACCTAAATGGAACATTGGAGTTAGCAATAACTCTAACCAGTAAATAAATGGGTAGAAAGTCTATAAGTCTCCTAAGGAGGAATAAAAACACTCCAAGTGTGAAAGGGAACACTCTTTCTAGCTTAATAAAACACCTCGATGTGTGAACAAGGATAAAATCAAGTTGCTTTGACCAAGTCAACAGTGCAGTTGTGGAGGAGGAGGAATCCAAGGAGGAATAACGCAGTTTTGGAGGGATATGTATCTTTGGATAGAGATGACCTAATTGAGTGGGTACGAGGGCAAGAAAACTCATATTTTATATAAGGAAGAGGATGGCAGCATTATTCTTCATTTCTTAGATTATTTTTCATGTGTTCTCAAACTTTTGCTTCCTCTTGCTGTTCAGCAGAGTAGCAGTGTTGTTTAGCACCGGGTGTTCCCGAGCGGGAATCCCACCTCTTTCCTTTGAGGAGCCTCATTGGGAGAGTTTGAATTCAACATTCCACATCAGGTTTTCAGGCCAAGCTTCAGAAAATTTCATCAACGTAGTTTTTGTAGAGATTGCGCAGTTTTGCTGGGTGCAGCAGTGGAAGGGATTGGAATCCCAGTTCCTGAGCTAGTTTCTCATTGGAGGAAGGTTTCCTTCACTTGAGGGACCTATTTGGAGATATCAAAAGCTGATTTCAGGTCTGTGGTATTAGACCACACATTTCCTATACATTCCTAGTGCTGTTCCAACTAGGGAATGTGTTATTTTGGAGGCAGTGCTCAGAGCATGGTTTGGTGGCTCTATTGCAGTGTTTCCTTGTGATTGAGAGGTTCATCCTTTCATGGGAGGAAGCCCTTGAGGGATATACATCAGATCAAAAATATTTCTATCCTTTTACACTCATGTGATTCAGTGTTGCAGTGGTGTGCAGAAAGGATTTTTGCAAGATCCAAGTGGAGAAGAGCAAGCAGCAGGATGCAAATATATTTCTTCTATCTACTTTTTCTGGATCACCTACATGTTCAGCTGGAGCTTGGGTGAAGGAGCTATATTTCTATTTGCAACTGCACCATATTTCTGAAGATGAATCCATCAGAGTTGCAATGCTGCATTTCAGAGGTAAGGCTCATGCATGGTGGATTTTTGAACCTTTTTCTTTAAATAATGCAAACACCTCCTCTTATTCAAGATTCAAAAAGACATTGGTGGGAAGGTTTGGTGAAAAACTTCCTAAGACACATGAGCAAGGAAAAATTGAGAAAAAAAAACCCTTTGCATGTGATGGAGTAAAATCCATTTCAGAAAACCATGGGAGAAGATGATATCTTGCATTACACATTGCCCAAAGCAAGACCTCCAATTCATATTCTTGAACAAGAGCACATAGGGATCTCCTTTTCACAGGAGGATCCAATTGTTGAGATGTTGCCCATACACATTGAGGGATATGAGGGAAATAGCACTGTCACATCTAGAGCACATCCAGTGCCTCATGTAGAGGAAGGAGGAGCACATGCTCCAACAGGAGGGATTCTTGTATCTTTGCAAGGAAGTCCCTATCTCATACATGGAGGCCCAAGCATAATCAGTGAGTAGCATGATTGTGCAGCATTGCAGCTGGATGGAGGAGGTAGGGATTAAGAGAAACATCAGTTGATGAGAATCACACACTCTTCTCTATTTTAGAAAGCTAATGCAAGGAAGAGGCAGACTGATTTGCGCAACAAGGGTTGGGGCAAGGTTGCCTAATCATATGTGAAGTCTATCCTTGAAATTGATGTCTCACTACATGGAGGCATTCCACCCAGGAGGCCACATGATCTAGAGCAGATGGAAGACATCTTGTCTTTGGATTCACCACTCTATGATTTTGGAGAGGTGAAGAGTTTCGAGGAATACTTTGGCATGGGTGATGTCAAAGTAGCAGGCAGCAGCATGAGGAGAGCTTCACATGCTAGATCACCAATGCTGTCTCTTAGGAGGATTGATCCTTATTGGAGGTCTCAGCTCTTGGTAGAGTACTCCAAGGATCTTAGTGCATGCATGACTCTTGATGACCTGAATGGAGATGATAGATACATGGTGGATGATGTGGTCATCTATTTATATGGCAGGATCTTCTTGACTAGATCTTCTAGTCTCAGGGAGAAGCTGCTACATGTAGCACATGAGGACTTCTCTTCTATGCACTTTGAGGCATATTTCCATTTGATGGAGGAGTTCACTTGGGAGGGCAGTCAGTATGACATAATTCAGCATATGGAGAGATGCATAGCCTAGATGGTGGTAGAGAGGATGTTACAGCCACCTTCCTACTCATTAGGAGTGAGGGATAATTTCCAGTTGAGCCATTTCATTTCAAGATCTCAAGTACATGATGGAGGAGGTATAATTTCATATTTTGTATTGTAATTTTTTTCATTATTTGAGTAGCATGATTTAACAAGAAGAATTATCTCTTCTTGCATATTGTATGATGATGTACTTGTAGCTACTTGTTAGTATGAATCTTTTGTCGAAGTGTTCGAAAAAATACCACTTTAGCTACGCATAACTTATAGCCCTAACATCAAGTATGGCTGCCAATATCTTCAGATCTGCGGTTAGTTGATCAAGACAAGTGCTGTAGAAAACCAGATCTATGCATAAAGAGACATTAAGCAGTAAAAATAAGGTTTTGCTCCATACATCCAATAGACAAGACAAGAACAATATTTTTGAAAGAATTTTTGTATTAAGGGCACCTGGGAGGAAAACAAGAAGGTGTTTCCAATTCTCCTCAATGGGATGGGTTCTTGGAAGTCCTCAGCACTTCAGATCTAGCATTTCTCTCTTCTGTTGGTGTAGAAAACCCAGACAAAGATAGAACTCAAAGGGAGCTCACACAGCAAATAATGGAAAATATGACAATGATAATGGCTCAAAGTCAGACCAAGAGTATAGATCCAGAGTGATCTAATAGGCAACAAAAGGTGAAGAATGGTAGGAGAAACCTCCTATTTATAACAAAATATTGGGTCATTCTAGATCTTGGTGCATGATTAAAATAACATTAACCAAATCTAGATCCACCTTTTATGGAATATTTTATTATATTTGTTGGAGGGAAAAAGTATTTGACTTGGGTCAAATCCCTTTATTTGTGAATAATAAATAAATAAATGATTTATTTAATTATTTATGGGTGATTTAGTCATATTTAACAAGGAATATTATTTAAATAAGATTTAAATAATTATTCCTAGAAAAAAATAAGATAAATAAAGATTTATCTAATTAATTTCTTTGTTTTGGGTTAAACATGACCAGGAATAATAATTAAATTATTGTTTAATTAATTATTCCTTGAGGAAAATCAAACAAATATAGGTTTGTTTAATATTTCCTGTTGGGGTTTCCTGTTTAGACAATAAACAACCTAATAAATGTGTTTTATTAAGTTACTTTACATAGTGAAAGAAATTTTACTTGGGGTAAAATTGGTCTTACATGGTGTACTTGGGTCCATCTAATGATAGTAGGTTAGATGACCAAAAAATGGTGTAACAGATTTCCCCCCAACGTGCGAGTGTTAGGAGAAAATCGTATGACCGAAGTACGTTGTAAGAAATCAATCACCAGACATCAAAAGGGAAGTCAAAGAGAGAAATGTGAGGTAGAATAATGTGCTAAAGAACTAGGCCCCGAGGAGATGAGACTTACAGGTGCACCAAGCCTCTTTTTATGAGAGTGTACCTATGCTAAAGGCGGCGGGGGCAGCATACCTATGCCCGCTGAGACAAAGTACAAAAGAATAGTGTGTCCAGTAAACAAGGGATCGAACTATAAAGTACAGCTGGCATAAACATGAGCCAAATAACAATACAATGAGGGATCCCATATACATGTTTTTCCTGGCATAACAGCCAGGACTTATACAATAATATCTGAGTACATGAGATACAACTACAACCCAAATGCCCCCTATAAGCGGGGAAGGGCTCACAAAATATGACTGATATATGTAAAGCAAAGAAGCGCTGCAAGCGGCTAAGGCCGTCGTCATCAAATATATGGAGCTGCATCGAAGGTTGCAATGAATAGGTCATTTGGGCATGTGGGGGGCTACCTGTAGGGCCACCCCCTCATGAGGGCTGAGACATCTCACACACACCCGGGAATCACAAAAAGCGACTACTGCATCACTGAACCATCAAGCATACGGATCTCGATCATGCTGAAAGGAGCTGGAGTGGAGAAACAATCAAGTCAAAGGGCAATGAGAGATCCCTTTGCCTTATCTGAGGCACCAAACAAGAGTGGAAGCTAGAACTAAGGTACACCGCCCTCTAGACCTGTCTTCTGGAATGAAGGAGCTGATGTTGACAGAAGAAGGTCTGCCATAGGTGAGGCAATGAGATATCCTCAACTAAGGCACGAGAGAAAATAGTAGAGAGACAGACAGACTAATACCAATGATGATGATGGAATGGAGGGGACTGAGTAGCAAATGGACGAATTCCCTTGCTAGAGCATAAAGGGCATGAATGACATGGAAGCGACCGACACAATATCATAAGGGATAGGGGACAGTGGGACTGAAGGCCATAATGTGTGACATAAGAGAGAGACCAAGCAATGAAGGAGGGAGGACTATAGCGGGGTGTAAAGGGACTCAGGATAGACTCCATGAATGCGATGATGACTCGACTTGGATGCTCTAAACAAGGGCAACTCGATGGTGCTGCCACACAGAAAAGGTCCCATGGGGGACCATGAAAAAATGAGTACAAGATGGTATCTCATGATGAAAATTGACACGAACAAAGACGAGTATGGAGGCAAAGTAGTGCCCCGAGTACAAGTGTTGTAAGTGAGGAAATGTGATTTTTGGGGGAGGTGAAGTGACCCATCGTGGACAAAATGTGTCCTGGTGAAGTATCAAATCACAAAAACTAACACATACCCATTTGAGGGCTCGGTGAGAGCTTTCCAACGATGCAGACGGTTTGTCAAATGGAGCTACGGTGTGGTCACAGCAGGCGAAAGAAAAGACAAGGGTTCTCTTTTAATAAGGTTGTTTTCCCTCCAAATTCACTCATTTGCTAGTGTTGCTGTGGTGAATGTAGGGAGGAGAGAAGGCCCTAAATCTTGCGGTGAGCGTAGCGGACAAACCGACCATTGGAATCAAGATCCGTCAGTTGCAGGTAAGAGGCCTAACCTTAATCTTTCATTTTGATGGATTGAAAGTTCAGATTAGGGCCCAGAATCTCATAAACAGACCCTCTTTCACCTCTACGGCCAGGTCGCACTTTTTGGGCCAAAAACTACGACCTATCCCAGGATTGGGAAAAAAAGTGTGACCTGGAGGATGAATGAGATTTCAGTGCTGTTTTAGGGCTGAGATGTGGGTTTTTGTGATTGGTTACAGTGTTTCCTGTCTGTATACTGATAGAGATGATGTGTTTGTGCATATATGGCAGATATACGGGTTACCTGGAGAGAGAGAGACCCAGGTACATTACGGTCAGAGATCTAGGCAGATCAGGGTGTCCATCGTGTATTAGCTAGATTTGCGGTTCTGAAGTTTTTGGAGAACCGTTTGATGAGAGCAGGGGAGCCCTTGTTGGCCCGGATTGTTAGTTATTGGGATCCAGATCATGAGGTCTTTGTAGTGCAGGGGCACAAGATCGAATTGACAGTCTAGGATCTGTACTTCTTGACTGGTCTCTCGCCACTTGGGATGGTAGGAAATACGCATCCAGTGTTACCGCGGGGGCGAAACATCATGGAGTTTGTGGAGCGACATTGTCGACCGGGTCTCCAAGTCAAAGGGACTCGGATACCGATCAGGGACCTAGAGAGATTAGAGACCCGTGCAGTGGCCGTAGCGATGCTGCGGATCCTGGGCAACCAGGTGCTCCATCACATCACTGGGGGGTAGATGATGATTATGGAGAGTGTGCTGAGTGGTATCTACTATGGGTGGGCCCAAATGATGTTGGTGTCGTTAAAACGATAGCTGTCACTTTGCAAACGGCAAGTGAATCACGATTGCTCGGATGGGACTTTATTGTACTCCTTCTTTTTTGAGAATATCTCGACCTTACGACCTCGTATACAGCTCCCAGATGGGGTCTCGAGAGAGCCCAGGATGCGCCGGTGGGGGCGACTACTATGTAGAGGAGGAGGAGGGGTGGTCAGACGGGTGTTTCGACCTGATTTATTTGCCCATTGGGATCAGATGCCGTTATACATAGACGACTATCCCTATAGTGGGATGAGTTATTGTGGGGATCCAGACCTACCACTTCCGCCTGGTTGAGTATAGGGACCCAATGGTAAGTGACAAGTAACTACTCTCTTTTGGGCATGTTAAAGTTATTGAACAGTAGATAGGGTACTGATTCATGTACTTTGTGGTATGCAGATATAGCTCTGGTAAAATCGGCCGGATATATGGGACGACCGGCAGCATCAGGAGCTGCAGGCCCGAGTGGAGCAAGAGCGGCGCATAATGAGGATGCAGCCGCCCTCCTGGAGGACATCTGTCGTAGATGCGAGAGGTTGTTGACCAGTGTTTCAGAGCGCGGGTGGCAAGACTTAGACAACCAGTACATAGAGCCATGTATTGGTCTACCCTCGGAATGGCGAGGTGTCATGCAGTGCCAGTGCATGGCGATGGCCGATCAGGGGATACGTGATCTACAAGCTGCAGGAGCAGAGCCATTGGCTCGGGATCCGCCAGATAGTGATTAGGTGTGGGACAGGTGGTGCCCCCTAGTGTGTATGTAGGGACAGGTGGTGCCCCCAGTTTTGAGTTTTGTGTAACATGCTATGGGCATGTCATATGTATCAGAGTAGATGGACTCTAAACACATGTTTTGTGACACATATTATGGATATGCATCTTTTTTAATGATTATGAATTTTATTATCTTGTATAAAATGCGTGTGATAAATGCCAATCTAGAACATGGTTTGCAATGCTATCTACATAGTGATTTTGTTCTTGAGGTACATGGTTGAAATTTATGGTTTCAAATTCACGTATCAAGAGTTTCACTCATAAATATCGTCTAAATAGCACAGGATTATGCACACGATAGACACCATTTAGTTGCATGACAAGAAGTAGGTAATCTAAACGAACATGCAGATGGAGGATGCGATGAGAGAGGGCATCGACTAAAAGACCCCGCACTGCATCATATTTGGCCTGATTATTGGTGGCAGGACCAATGCAGACCCCATTTGAGAGAACAAGGGCATGCAAGGGGGTGAAAATGGCCCAACCTTCCAAGGCTAGATTCCGGGAGTAATGACTTGCACCATAAGCGTAACCGATATAGGGTGTGGACGGGTGGTCCTGCAGAATGGTGTTACAAGACAAAAAATGGGAGGAGGAGGAACAATGACGACAGTGTGAGTGTATAGTAGACATTGAGTGGCAACTGCGGGAGGGAGTGCGATGGGCAGGATGGCTATGACTCATATACAAACTAGATGGTGGTATATGAGGGCTATAGGAGGTATGGCTAGGACTCGGGCTGCGGAGGTCAACATAGATAGGGGTGGTGTTATCCCGGTTATGGGCAGGAAGGATGAGGTCATGGGTGGAGAAGGCTTCTGTTAGTATGAATTCTTTGTCGAAGCGTACGAAAAAGAACCACTTTAGCTACGCATAACTAATAGCCCTAACAACAATAATGGCTGCAAAACATCTTCAGATCTGCAATTAGTAGTTAAAGTGCCGCAACAAACAGATCTATAAATGGAAAGATATTAAGCAGTAAAGTAAAGAGTTTGCTCCATGCATCCAACAGACAAGACAAGAACACGATTTTTGAATGAATTTTTATATTACAGGGCACCTGGGAGGAAACAAGAAGGTGTATCCAGATCTCCCCAATGGGATGGGTTCTTTGTAGTCCTCAGCACTTCAGATCTAAGCTTTCTCTCTCTTGTAGATGTAGAAAACCCAATGTAGAAGGTAGAGCTCAATGGGAGCAACAATGGCGGAAAATGAGACCGAGTGTATAGATCCAGAGTGATCTAGTATGCAACAAAAGGTGAAGAATGATGGGGAAAACCCTCCTATTTATAACAAAATATTGGGTCCTTCTAGATCTTGGTGCATCATTAAAATAATGTTAATCACATCTAGATCCACCTCTATGGAATATTTTATTATTATTTGTTGGAGGGAAAGGGTGTTTGACTTGGGTCAAATCCCTTGATTAGTGAAAAATAAATAAATAAATGATTTATTTATCTTTTAAAGGAAGTGGTTGGGATATAATCAAATAAATAATGATTTATTTGATTAATGGTGGTTGATTTGGTCATATTTAACAAGGAATATTATTAAATAATCATTCCTAGAAAATAATAAGATAACTATGGGTTTATCTCATTAATTTCTTTGTTTTTGGGTTAAACATGACTGGGAATAATAATTAAATTATGGTTTAATTAATTATTCCTTTTGGGGTTTCCTAATTAACATAGTGAAAGCAGTTTTACTTGGGGTAAAACTGGTCTTACATGGTGTACTTGGGTCCATCTAATGATGAAGAGTTAGATGACCAAAAAATGGTGTAACAGCTTCCAAGAGGGCATCCTGATGGGAACAGAGGGGATGACGAGAGGAAGGGAAACCACATGATGTGGAAAAACTACCTAGATAATCTGTATAGGAAGAAAGGCTAACATACGGATCGTCACGGGGGATGACAGAGGAACAGATAAACAGATGGTCAAAGGATGTTAAGCCCAGGGTGGTCGCTGGAGGGGGATCAAGAAAAACAACAGGGGAGGATTCAAAGGGAATGTTCTCCAAAGGTCTCACAGAGGATGATAGGTAGAGAATGTTGGTAGTAGACTCTGTCATTGGGACATCAGGGGGGGGAATGTCAATGGGAGCGGGGGGATCCTCAAGCTGACCTGAAGCATACTGCGCAAGTATGGGAGAGGCGAACTGATTTTGTTCAACCTCATACTCTCGAACTACCTCTAAAGAGGCGCGGTAATGCGTCAAGTGAGGACAATGGTGGGATTAATGGCCATGGACACTGCATAAAGCACAGGGTTTGTTGGTGCAAATAATCTTTGGGTTCTTGGTTACGGACGAGGATGAAATAGAGGGGTTAGGGACCGTAGACTCAGGGAACGCAAATTTAACCGTGGGTTGAATACGGGGCAATTCAGGACAAGTATGGGTGGCATGACCGACGACATCACACAAGGCGCAAGGCTTTGCGGGCGGAGGAGGAGCCGGGTCAGTCGGGGTGGCCTTGTCTTTGGCTGCCCCCTTGCAAGCTTTGCTTTTCATTCCTGGAGCTGTCACCACAGGGGCAGGGTCCTGGGGAGGTGCGGGGGGCATGGTGGCAATGGAGGAAGTGAGGGGGACTGGTTGAACCGGTTTCAAAGCAAGATAGGGTTTGGGGTGACCAGGTGGGGTAGCGGCTGGAGGGTCAAGGTACCAGATGGGTATGCCTAGGGTCAGGTTAGGGAGAGAGAGGGTGGCCATGACGGGGACCGTATAGACTCTGGGAGGGGGAGCCAGGAAAGGTATCTGACCAGTGGGATAGTGACCAGGAGGGACGGCTCTGAGATGGTTGAGGCCTGGGAGAATCGACCCAGGAGGATAGAGGGGTTCAGGGATACTAGCTGTAGGAGAAGGGCCAGAAGGAGGAGGGACGGTTGGCTGAGATGAATGGCTAGGAGTGGGTTGCGGTGGGCGAGGTTGAGTCTGAGGTTGCTGACTAGTCGAAGCGGGTCGCTTAAGGGCAGCCCGAGATGATTGCATCATGCAAACATTCGATAAGCTGGGATCAGAGATAGGAGGAGGAGGGATACCAGGGAAAGTTCCAAGCAAAGAGGACTCTTTGAAGATGCCGAGAGAGACACTGGTCAAGGAATCGACAGTTTTCTTATTGGCTATAGAAGAGATGGTCATCTCAGGGGAGGTCTGAGACTTTGGCTCATGATAAGTCAACTGGTCGATGGTGACTATATTTCCATTGTGAGGAAAAGACATCTTGCGAAAAACCGCAGATGGGACAGCAGACATGGCATAGGTGTAGCTTCACCCCAATATAACATTGTAATTTAGAGGGGTGTCGATGACTTCGATGTCAACGCAAACAGTCTTGCCCGCAAGAGTGATAGGAAAATTACGGAAGAGGCCAATGGGCTGGGAGGCGTGGCCATCCCACGCTCGAAGGGTGATCGTGGAAGGGGCGAACTCAGGAGATCTGAGTTGCTTCCAAACTGAAGCGGACCTCACATAGGTGGATGCCCCCTCATCAATTATACACCGAGAAACGTTAGCGTTCCGGATTTTGACTGGGATTTGGAAGGCTACGGAAGTGGGAAGGGGAGGATGTTCCGATTGATGGGCATCGAAAACAATCATTTGGTCATCAGCAGGATCCACAGTGCCCATGGCAGATAGTAGAGCCTTCTTTTGGGAAGGGCACGATTAGAGGAGTTCCAATGTGGAAATGGCAGCAAGAGACTGCACCAAATCATCTACTATGCTATACGAATGAGCAGCTCGGCCAAGAGCAGCATTTCGGCGTAATGGTCCTTTTGGAATCCTGGTATGAACCTCAACTTTGGGTTGAGGGATATGCAAGGGACCATTGGATGTCGAAAGAGGCTCGGTGGAACCTGAAGAAGGGGACTCGGAGGCAGGCTGAGCGGGAGGCTTGGGGTACTGGCGAGACCGAGTTTGAAGGTCAAGGTCGACGGTTGGGGATGGATCAGAATTCATCATGAGGATCTGGTAATCAGAGGAACCAGAAGGGGAAGGTTGAGTGGCGACTTGTCCATCAGGTGGTTGGGTAGCCATGAATCCTTGGTGGGGGAAAGGATCGGTAAACACAGCCGGTTGAGTAGTGGCCAAATTAGGGGGAGCATGAGGGGAGGCATGTTGTCCTCGCAATGTGGCTTCAGACTCCCACATATGTTGCATCTGTGGTAGAAGGGGACAATCGTGAGTGTAATGACCGTAAACACCGCAACACGAACAAGGCTTATTTGTGCGAATAGGCCTGTCCAGCTTGGGCTGAGTGCCCTGTTGCTGGTTAGCAGTGCTAGGGTCAGTACCTTGGGGATTGGGTCCACGAGTACTAGGGGCAGATTGATTTTGATTTCCTCTCTACCTTCTTTTAGAGGAAGGTGGATTAGTCGCGCCCTGCTGTGTAAATACTTGCCCTGGAGGGGGCTGTAGGTGCTTTTGCTGGGGTTGAGAAGGCAAGGGAGGTGGAAGTGCATATGCTGGAGGAGTTGGAACGCTAGGCTACGGATAAGGATAATGGTTAGGTTGGGCAACATTGAGGTAAGCAGGAGGTTGGGAAAAAGGATGAGGCATGCCGTATCCTGGATACATGCTACCTGGAGGGGGAAAAGTGCTAGAGGTGTTGGCCCCTCCTGGAGGGAGACCATAGCCCATAGGAGGTTGAGCATACGGATGAGAAAGGGCTCCAACGATACCGTCGGTGGAATGAGATGCCCCTAGGGCGTTAGCTCCACCGGGCCTGGGGAGGTCAGGAAGGATAGTATAAACATAACCAGACTGAGCGTAGATCAGGTCATACTTCAAAGCTATTTGGAGGGCAGCTTCTTCGGTTTGAGGGAAATGGGAGGTGACATCTTTGCCAATGGGAGGTAAGAGAGTGTGAAGGAACCAGTCCATATAAACCCGATCTTCGAAGGTGGGAGCTCGACATAAGCTCCGTCTTCTCCGCCATTCCTGGACATGAGTGGAAAGGCGGGTTGAAGAGGTTTGACGGAAAGAAGTCAAAAGCTCTGTACCAGTGTCGTATTGGAGAGGGAGCTGGAAATAAGATAAAAAGGCTTGGGAAATGGTCGCAAAGGTGGTATGGGAAGAGGTGGCCTGGTCAACATACCATTTAGAAGCTTCGCCCGTAAGCATGCGTTGGAACAACCGAAGACGGATGGAATCATCGGTAATGGAATTGGAGGAACACCACATGTGGAAAGATCAGACATGGTTGGTTGGATCTTCTCCAGCAAGGCCTTCGAACTTAGGGATGTCGGAGGGGAGCTTGGTTGGCATAGCAGGCCAACCAACATCGTGGCAGATAGGGTCATTAGTAAACTGATTGAGATCGGGGAGGCTGAGGCCTGCCATGTAAGGGAGCAAAGGTGCAGCCGAGGTAGTTCTTGTGGTGGTTCCGCTAGTAGTAGTCCCGACATTAGGGCCGGGATTACCGCTAGCGTTAGGCCCTGGACCAGACATAGTGAAGGTGACAGGGGGAGAAACAGAAGTAAAAGGAGACCCCAATGAATTAGAAGAGGAGTCGGAGTGCGGACTCAAAGGAGGACTAACTCGACGACGGCGAGAAGGAGTAGGTAGACTGACCGGAAACTAAGGGTGAAGGCCAAGAAGTCTCTGGGATGTGTGCCTTGGGGGCGCAATGGTGACAACACAAACACGACACAAGGGGAAGAAGAATGACCAACAAAGGAAGGGAGGTGTAGAATCAAGTGATTACAATGTCGAAACAAGGGCAGAAAGGTGCAGTGTCAATTGATTTTACAATGTTTTAAAGTCTTTGCCTGGCGGTGTTAACCAGGCTCTTCTTCGCTTAGGGTGAGTGTGTGGCATGCGTTAACTTTAATTTTTAAACCCTGACGTTTTGAGAGCAAAAGAAAAAGTGTGCTGCGTAACTGAAAATAAATCTGCAGAGAACAGTATATAATGCTGAAATAACATAAAATTAACAGCTAACAATGCATCGATCTATCCCAAAAAGGCGGGTCTCTCAAAACTAGTCTAACAGAGGGAAAAAATCTAGTCAAAACACACTAAAAAGAGGCCAATAGATCTAGGGTCAGGAGGGGCAGGGATCTAA
Source organism: Pinus albicaulis (assembly GCA_034641835.2). Lineage (NCBI taxonomy): Eukaryota > Viridiplantae > Streptophyta > Pinopsida > Pinales > Pinaceae > Pinus > Pinus albicaulis. The sequence continues at coordinate 85,930,507 of CM076584.1, read as the reverse complement.
AGGAGAGATCTGCTGAAAAGAGGTGTAGAACACAACCAAGAGGCAGAGGCAAGGTAGTTGGAAAAAAGGAGGAAATCAGCAAAAATAAGAAGGGACAAGGAGGAGGCCCTAAAGGTAGATCCAAAAAAAACTTCCGGAGGTGATTTGAAAGGGAGAAGAGCTGATTAAAAGGGATTTGAAAAGGAGGTATCAGATCTGAAAAAGGGGTGGCTAAAACTCTGAAAGAAAAAAGACACTTGAAACAGTTAAAAATCTTCCACCAAAAGTGGAGGGTACTGAAGCCCTAGGGGGCTATGTTCCCACTTAGATGAGAAAAACAGATCAGAAACAGGTCTAAACGGGCTGAGACAGAGGCTGGAAAACCCTGACAGAAGCTTCAGAAAAACCCAGAAAAATTGCAGAAAAATAGGAGAAAAACTGGCAGGTCGCAGGTTCTGACCTGTTTTCTATGTAGGTCGCAGATAATGGGCTGAAAAGTGCGACCTGGAGTCCAGGTCATAGTTTCTGGGCTGAAAAGTGCGACCTGAAGCTCTGGGTGTCCCAGTGGGAGATTTCCAAAAAAGTTGCCATCTCAGTTGCGGCTGATGTTTGTCACCTGCGCAATAGGGCCAGAAACATGCAGAAGTTAGAAATTTTAACGTTTTAGGGTTTTATAGGTGAAAAACAACATAAAAATAGGAAAAAAAAGAAGCTAAAAAGAAACCCTAGGGTCTGAAGTAGCTGGATATGAAAGAATATGAAAAACGACAGCGGTCGTAATTGAAAACCCGTGTGGAGTCGCCAGTTGTTAGTATGAATCTTTTGTCGAAGTGTACGAAAAAATACCACTTTAGCTACGCATAACTTATAGCCCTAACATCAAGTATGGCTGCCAATATCTTCAGATATGTGGTTAGTTGATCAAGGCAAGTGTTGCAGAAAACCAGATCTATGCATAAAGAGACATTAAGCAGTAAAAATAAGGTTTTTCTCCATACATCCAATAGACAAGACAAGAACAATATTTTTTGAAAGAATTTTTATATTAAGGGCACCTGGGAGGAAAAAAAGAAGGTGTTTCCAATTCTCCTCAATGGGATGGGTTCTTGGAATTCCTCAGCACTTCAGATCTAGCATTTCTCTCTCTTGTTGGTGTAGAAAACCCAGACAAAGATGGAACTCAAAGGGAGCTCACACAGCGAATAATAGAAAATATGACAATGATGATGGCTCAAAGTCAGACCAAGAGTATAGATCCAGAGTGATCTAATAGGAAACAAAAGGTGAAGAATGGTAGGAGAAACCCTCCTATTTATAACAAAATATTGGGTCATTCTAGATCTTGGTGCATGATTAAAATAACATTAACCAAATCTAGATCCACCTTTTATGGAATATTTTATTATATTTGTTGGAGGGAAAGAGTATTTGACTTGGGTCAAATCCCTTTATTTGTGAATAATAAATAAATAAATGATTTGTTTATCATTTTAAGGAAGTGGTTGAAAGATAATCAAATAAATAATGATTTATTTAATTATTTATGGGTGATTTAGTCATATTTAATAAGGAATATTATTTAAATAAGATTTAAATAATTATTCCTAGAAAATAATAAGATAAATAAAGGTTTATCTAATTAATTTCTTTGTTTTGGGTTAAACATGACCAGGAATAATAATTAAATTATTGTTTAATTAATTATTCCTTGAGGAAAATCGAACAAATATAGGTTTGTTTAATATTTCTTGTTGGGGTTTCCTGTTTAGACCATAAAAAACCTAATAAATGTGTTTTATTAAGTTACTTTACATAGTGAAAGAAATTTTACTTGGGGTAAAATTGGTCTTACATGGTGTACCTGGGTCCATCTAATGATAGTAGGTTAGATGACCAAAAAATTGTGTAACACTACTTGTAGCCTTGACCTTGGATATATTTTTGATGGTTTGTCAGGGAAGCCACATGTTTCTTGGTGTGCACCCTTGACACCATATTGTAACTTCATGTATTCATCTTATGAGATGATGTGGCAGCAAACAAGTGGTTGGTAAAGCACTTGTTATTTATTATTTTGATGCAGGCAAAGGATGCACTGCACTGGTTCCATGAGTGGAACTGTGATTCACTCTCTGGTTGTCATTTGGAAACTTCTTTTTATTGTACCTTTCTTTCATGTATTGCTGACATGTTTTTGCTCAAGGAAATATTTTATGGAGAGAGAAACCAATTGGATGGCATGGAACCCATATGATAGAGTAGGAGAAGACTTTTTGGTGTGTGGCATCATACAAGTTTACCATCATGATCTTACTTCATGGCTTGTATGAGGTAGAGATGAGGCAGCAGCAAAATTTGTTGTTGCTATGGGTACACTTGGGAGAGTATAGGCAAAATTCTTCCCATACTTATGAGATTTCTAAAGAGAAGGAAGGCACATTCATGGTGCAAGGAGGCTACCATTTGGCATTGGAGGATCATGAGAGACTTCCATGTAGGAAGATGATATTCTCACATAGCAGCATGATGGTGGATGAGTTTGGCATATGGGATGTAAAAGAGAGGATTTATGGAGCCTTATTACAAAGGCCTACAACACTGTCACATAGGAGTATGTTCTTATGGATGGAACATTCTAAGGGGAGGATGTATCCCTCCTTCTTGTAGATTTTTATGAGGAGATTTTCATGGGAGGATTTATTAATGGACCTCACTTTCATCCAACTCACTATGTATGGTAGGAAATGCATTTCTGTACTTGTTGATTACTCCATTGAGTATTTTTACTTTCTCACCATGTTTGAAAAATGCATTGATCCTCAAGAGAGCAAGAGTATTTTTGGGTTTCATGGTCACTTTAGGGCCAATGTTTATGATGATAGTAGCCCATATATACATGAATTTGGGCAAGTGTATTGATATTTTATCTATGAACAGCTGATAGACATTGATGCTTACTTTCCCATGTTGGTAGGAAAAACATATACAGTTTGTAACTTGTTACAGAACCACTTGCCGCATGACATCCTCAAACAACAATTGGGAAGATTGCATAATATCCACTTGGAGAACCTTTGGTGCCATCCAAAATTGAACATAAATTTCAACATTTTTCTGATTTGGATGCCAAATGGTGATGATGTGCCATTCATCTTGGATGGAATGGTTTGGGTTGGCATGTCTCATCATTTTGGAGGAAGAGTCCTTAGTGACTCAATATTCTTCTTGCCATTGGAGGGAAATCATGTTGCAGCCCGAGATCGGCATACCCTCTACACTTATTGTCAATGAAGAGGAGGAAAACGTGAGATAGGACCTCTTTCCTATCATGTTCATTTATTCAGCACACCTACATTACATGAGCACAAGGTGGAGGATATTTTTCATGAGTTTCCATGTTAGAGGGTGACTCACTTCATTTGGATGATAGCATGGGTGAGGGAGGCACTCATTCACCATTTTGGTCATCACTCCTACTTTGTGGAGGCCATGAGATAGATAGCAAGTTTCCATTCACACTTTCCACCTTTGATTGATGTAGACACTTTGGTTTTTCACACTTGGGAGGATGCATTGGATGACATTTTATTTGCAAATTATGTTGAAGAAGTGATGGAGGCTATTGATGGGAGGCCACATGAGGAGGAAGGGAGGAATTTTGCTCTTCCTATACATTTTCTTGAGGACAAGAAAATATTTTGGAGGGGAGGACTGTAATGTTCCAAAATTTTAGCCTCAAATCTAAATGGAACATTAGAGTTAGCAGCAGCTCTAACCGATAAATAAATTGGTAGAAAGCCCATAAGTCTCCTAAGGAAGAATAAAAACACTCCAAGTGTGAAAGGGGACACTCTTTCTACCTTAATAAAACACCTCCATGTGTGAACAGGGATAAAATCAAGCTTCTTTGACTAAGTCAACAACGCAGTTGTGGAGGAGGAGGAATCCAAGGAGGAATAATGTGGTTTTGGAGGGTGATGTATATTTGGATATAGATGACCTAATTGAGTGGGACCAAGGGCAAGAAAACTCATATTTTATATAAGGAAGAGGATGGCAGAATTATTCGTCATTTCTTAGATTATTTTTCATGTCTTCTTTGACTTTTTCTTCCTCTTGCTTTTTAGCAGAGTAGCAGTGTTGTTTAGCATCGGGTGTTCCCGAGTGGGAATCCCACCTCTTTCCTTTGAGGAGCCTCATTGGGAGAGTTTGAATTCATCATTCCACATCAGGTTTTTAGGCCAAGCTTCAGCCAAATTCAACAGTGTAGTTTTTTCCAGTGATTATGTAGTGTTGCTGGGTGCAGCGGTGGAAGGGATTGGAATCCCAGTTCCTCGGCTAGTTTCTCATTGGAGGAAGGTTTCCTTCACTTGAGGGACCTATTTGGAGAGCTCCAAAGATGATTTCAGATATTTGGTATCAGACCACACATTTCCCATACATCCCTAGCATTGTTCCTGTTAGTGTCAGTATAGTCATACTACCATCAATGATCAAAATTTCTCTTTTGCATTTGCATATTAGGAGTTCCATACCATAAATTTACACCATTCCGCTAAGTCATGGATTCATTGATGGTAGTGATTTTTAATCATTTTTCCCTCATGTGAAACTTGTTGATTATCCTCTCTATGGTCTTTAGTCATGAGTTACTTTCACTTTTTGAGTCATGTCAGTAGGTCATAGGATGGGTCTCATTAGATTCTAGGATCTCACCATGGTCAAATTAATGAGTCAAGTGTCAATAAATATCAGCAAGGTCATGAGGAAGTCAATAAACTCAAAGTCATAGCACTTGGGAAGATCAAAGAAATTTTTTATCCAGTTTGATGTAATTTTCACCTCAAAACCATGTTTTGAGGTGAAAACATAATACTTCTCTTTTTTTATGTAACTTTATGTCATCATATGTAATAAGTCACACTTCAGAAGCTGCTATCTCCACAAAGTTACCGCCCTGCCCTTAAGAGAGGTTTCCACAACATTTTCAATGTCAATCATGTTCCAAGTATGTCCATCAGAAAGAGCCCAGAAAGATCTTTCCAACGGTATACTACACTTTCAAAACTCACTCCTCGATTGAAATTTATGCCTAAGTGAATCAAGTCCTCTATACCCTAACCCTTCCCCTTTTTCCCACCTTTCCCTTAAACTTTATGTTATTAAATTTTAATATTTTCTTTTATAAAACCCATTTTTCCCCATCCGATGGAAAAATCACATTATTAAATCTTTTAATACATAAATACGATGCGATTTGATAACCACTTCCCCTCCATACCTTTTAACTTTAAAACAAAGTTTTAAAGGTTTTATATTATAAAACCCCGCCAACCCAATTTTCCTTCCCTGTCCATCGCAATCGCACCATATTTATGTGTGCCCCGATTGGCCCATAGTAAAAAATTCGATGTGATTGTATTAAGTCCCTTCCGATTGAGCCTCGCCCGATGTCATTCTGACCATTGATCCGATCAATGATCCGATGGCCCGTATGCAATCAACGCTTTCCAAATGACCCCCTTTGATTGAGTCTCTCCCAATTGAAAACCTTCGATTACACCGCCGCAGTCGATTTTCCCAACGATTCGATGGCCCACAACCCGTCGCTCCATCGACATCGATGTTTTCACATAATTCTTTGCTCCCGCTTTCCTTTCACCTCTCGATTCTGATTGACCTTGGGTCCCGCCATATAATTATCCACCCATTCATAATAAAATGGTCTTTCCCTTTATTAAAATAAAATTTTGTTTTATTTCATTTTTTAAAAGGACCTCCCCCAATCGCATTGGAAAAATCCATTGGCACATTATATTTTTCCCCTCCTCCACGCCCGATTCCGATTGTGATCGTGCTACACCCCAGTCCCTCCTTGACCCCTTCCCATTTTTTCAAAAGAAATTTGGTCTTTTCCCTTTGTAAAAAACGAAAAACCATTTTTTTTTTTCAAAGGGATTCCCTGCTCTATTATAGTATTACCTAATCGCATCAGGATTTTTTCGACCTCTCCCACTATCCCTATTCCTCTAATCCCCGATTGCAATTGCTCCATCACAACACGTATTTTAAATGCTCCACTGTATATTGTATCCCCTCTGCTCATTGGTTCTAATTGCGATTTTGATTCAGCTGCACCTCCTCTCCCTTTGATCCTTCCATTCAAAAATGGGTTTTTCCCTTCACTTAAAGGCATAATTTCATTTTTATAATTTCATAAGGCAATTTTCTTCAAATTCAGTTTTCTTCAAGGAATAAAAACAGTGAGAAATAGTCAAAGGGCTGAGGAACTAAATATGAAATAGTAATACACCTTCGGAAACGATTTAAAAAATATTTATTCTACATATTTCTCCTTCTTCATTCATTGGATGTAACAGTGAATCTTCAGATAGCTCAAAACATATTAATGTTCCTTCTTTTTAGGGGCAGTTTGTTGGTTTTTTTCCCATATTCGGATTTCAGTTATTCAGCTGTTAAAACAGCTCCCTGTTTCTGTCGATCTATGTTCCCACATTTCAGTCTATTTAATTTAATTGTAAATCATTTGTCAAGCAGTCTGTAAATCAGTAAGTAGGGGAATAGTGCGGAAATCAAGGACAACGCTCTACTCTCCACTGTAACAGTTTTGGATAGGGAATTAATAAAGATATGCAACTTTGATTTGTGGGATCCATGTGGTATGAAATTTAGAATTTTTTCTCTCCATTGTGTTCATATGTAAATTGTTATGTTTCACCTTTCATCCATAAACATTTCCGGTTGAATGCTTTCAAGATAGAAAGGTAGAATCCATTTTTTATGCTCTGCCTTGGGAAATCATTCAATACTTTGTGTCTTCTTCTGTTTGAAAAGGATCCACCTCTTACGCCCCTTTCAGCTCCTCACCAATCTTTCCATTCCATCCCTATTTAAACTTTATTGCTAAATTTTCCTGCCTACCTTGCCCCATGAAATACCCTGTATCCTGACTTAATTTCCCCTGTTTCAAACTGTGCCATTTGTTCCGTACATCCCTAAAAATTAATTCATTTATTTAAACATTTTTCTATTATTATACCTAGCCTAAAATCAGTTTATAATTATACTTTGTTGAATATCTTTTCACAGAGAGAGCCCTCTCTTGACCTTGTAGGGCTAGCTACAAGGTTGAGCGTGGTTTAGATGTTACCTTGGTTTTTTGTTTTTCAGCCTGAGGTCCAGATCAGGTGATAACATTTCTGGCGACTCCAATGGGGAATGATCTGACTGTCTCTGAGCTCATATTCTTAGCACTTTGAATGTTTTCAAGAAATTCATAGTCAGGCCCTGTGTGAATAAAGAGTATTGAAAACCCCTGTCTAAGGTTAGACCTTGGTTATATAGAATGCGACGATCCCTTAGAAAATCGTTGTTATTGAAGTAAACAGGCTTTGTTCTGTTGTTGGCGAAGTCAAATATTAGTGGGACCCAACCATTGAGTTAACGCGAGGAGTTAAGTGCCAAACTACAACAAGCGTAGTTTATTTACCACAAGCGGGTTTTGGAAACCAATACCGCCTTTGTCACGCCGATTTTGTTTCGGAGCATAACCACGCCAAAAAAACATGATCCAGAAATATTTGGGCACGTCATCTCCCAAATACCACCCATATCGCACAAATTTCATCTGTTAAACCTCGGCCTTTGAAAAAACTCGAAATTGACAAGGATTGTCCGATCTTGAGAATGATAGATCCGACGACAATCGTGCAGTGAAGTGCACGAGCAATAAAACGAGGTATGATTCAGCGGTTTCATATTATTTAATGTTTATTTAAATTCATAAAAAGGTGAATAATGGATGTGTGGGCCCCCGTTGAATCAGATGTATGCAGCGTTTGGTAGAATAAATGGGTTCTATGATATAAGTTTGAAGGTTGATGTTTTTTTTTTTTTTAAGAATCGCGCCATTGTTATAATTTGATATTATGACTGGAGTAAGGTTTGCTTAAGTATTTTTAATGTGTTCCCCTATATCACATTAAAATTTGAATATTTTCTTGAGATATTTATTGTAAGGCAAACATTGTTAATGTGCTTTGGAGGGAATATAATTAGAAGCACTTACTCTAAAGATCCTTAGTCATAATATATTTCTAGTATCAGAGCATAAAGACAGATCACCCCAGTAATATTTTTCTCGTAAATTCCTGGACTCTGGAAGATGATGTTCAGAGTCTGCTAGGCTGAAATAGAATTTTTTACAGTAGAAAGTTAACCACACTAGCTTCAAGAAGATACACAAGGGCCAATCCAGATCCAAATCTTCCCCTTGTGTTTGAGAATCCTAATATTATCCCAAGAATAGTCAGAAGACAAGAAGGAACACTAAGTCCTAGACCTATCCTCAGATCCCATACTTGACCCAGTGAGTGGTTCTTTGTAGAAGATCTTTCTTTTGATGAGAGTTTTGAGCTTTCTTTGTTTAGAAATAAATCTGAAACTGCACTTGATGACACAGTCTTAGATCTAGAATTCCTTGTAGATATTGAAGTTCAAAGGGAAAATAATTCAATTGATGATTATATTTTTAATTCCCCCGAGTCATCTATCACTGTAACTAATATCCCTAAGCCTTCAGAGTCATCAGGAACAACATTCCCCCCTTCTAATTCATTAGCATTTCCTTCAGTCAATTCTCATCTTTCATCTCCTCCATCAACACCTCCCTTGAATTCCTGTACCAAAAACATTGTTTTAAATCCATCACAAGTCATGGTTGCCTGGTATGCACCCCTAGTTTTACCTCAAGTTTTGAATGACATGCCTGCTGATTATCAAAGTAAAATTCCTATCTTTGATGCCACTCAAAGCATCACAACCCAGCAGCATGTTGATAAGATGAATGAATTTTTTGATGCTCATGAGGTAGAGGTAGAGAATGTAACCACAAGATTGTTTGTCCAAAATTTTGGAGGTGAAGTTAGAAAGTGGTTCAGATCCTTACCAGTAGGCTCTATCCGCACTTTACAGGAGTTACACACACAATTTTTAGACCGGTGGGAGGTAAAGAAAAACCCACTCCAAATTTTGTCCGAGTATGAAAATATTAAAAGAAATGTGGGTGAAATTGTATAGGATTATTGTCTAATATTCAACGTTGTATATCACGCTATTCTGGCTAACCTGAAACCTCCTGTGGGATTAGCCTTGCTCAAATTTCCAGATGGTTTCGATGCCAACATGGCATATCAGCAGTGAGAAAGAGATCCCACTACACTTGAAGACATTCATAAGATAGCTGTAAGTGTAGAAGCAAATCTGCTAGCTAAAAGAGCACGAACCAGAGATGAAAAGAGAGTCACGGTGAAAGAAGAAGCGCCCCCTTCAGACAGTAAGATGGACACCTTGATTTAGACAATGGAAAATATGGTTGATCAATTAACCATTTCAGATAGGCTAGAAGCACAAATAAGGAATCCGAATATCAGAGGGCAGCAGCCACAATTCAGAATTAAACAGAGAGAATAGAGAGCGCGGGACCAAGCGCCACTGCAACAACAAATCAGAGCTCCATTACAACAGAATTATGTTCAGGGAACAGAGACAGATGATGATGATGATCCTGTGATTGAAGCCAATAATTTTTTCACAGCTGATGGTGCCCCTATCTTTCTCAGAGAAGAAGAGGAATATATAGTGACTGTAGACGTTCAGAAAGATTAAGATTTAATTTTGGCCAATGATGCAGTATTAGAAGAAGAATCCGATGATTACTAGAGAGGGTATATGAATGCTTTATCGGCTCAACAAAAGCAGTATTATTTGAAGGACATAGATGTTCTGATCAGTTCCATTCAAAAGATAAAAGAGCTCCAAATAAAGAATGATTCTCAGAAGAAATGGAAAGAGTCGGCCGATCCTTCCTCCAACAAAACACCTTCAGCAATTAACAACCCAAATGAGAAGAACCAGCAGAGTGCAACAAAGCAGAAAATAGAGAAGAAAGATCCACCAATTAAACAGGTAGAAAAAGCTCCTTATGTTAATTTTGAAAATGAAATTTCTAAGCTGAAAGTGTCCATGCCCTTGACTGAGTTGATGAAAAATAGTACTTATAAACATCAGGTGTCTAAAATTTTGCAAATATACTCTATTTCTGATATGGTAAATGTTGAAGATGATTATCCTGAACTCATCTTTGGTCGAGCCACAAAAGATCAATATGAAGAAAGTGAAGTCCCTCCTTTTTACCTGAGTCTTAGATTACATGAGTTCATCTTGCATAATGCTATGTTGGACTCCAGAGCCTCACATAATTTGATTCCCAAATCCATCAAGGAGAATTTAGGACTTGATATTACCAGTAAATATCATGATTTGTATTCTTTTGACTAAGGTAGGGTCCATTGTATTGGTCTTATCAAAGACTTGGTAGTGTCTTTAGATCAAATCCCAGCCAAGAATGTCTTGATGGATGTAGTTGTTGTCGATGTTCCACCACGGTTTGGAATGCTTCTATCTAGGTCTTGGGGTGAAAAAATTAAAGGAACCATGCTTCTTGACTTCTCTTATGCCACTATTCCCGTGTTTGGCCAGTTGAGAAGGCTATATAGGGAGAAGAAAATGAAATATATAATCACTAGAAAAGAGAAGCCAGTAAATCATCCCATTAATGCAGTCCACATAGATTTAGAGTCCTTTGTCTTATATTCAGATGGTGGTTTGAATGATGAAAATGTTCAGTTGGTATAAGTAGATGAAATACCTGAGATTTCAAAGAATTTTAGGGAAGTCCTCAAACAGGAAAAGGATAAAGCAGCAAACACTTCTGAGCCTCCTTCCTGCTAGCAGCAAAAAGACAGTGAACAACAGAAATATGCAGAAATCAGTCAAGGTAAAGAAGAGAAAGAAGCAAAGTTTCAACATCTAGAAGAAGAAGAAGAAGGCCTTTGGAGCATGGACTTTGATGGAGCTGTTGGTAAGGATGGAGCTAGTATTGGAATATGGATTCATAGCCCCATTTTCCAGCCTGAAAAGGTTCCTAGTAATGTTAGAGTATGTGCTTATAAGTTTTCTTTTGACTGCTCTAACAATGAAGCAGAGTATGAAGCTTTGATTGCAGGTCTGAAAATTTTGAAGAAGTTGAATGAAAAAATGATTTCTGTCTATGGAGACTCAGAGTTGATAGTCAAACAGCTAAAAGGAGAGTACCAAGAAAAACATCCATGGTTGAGGGCCTATCGAAATGCAGTCCTGGACATCTTGAAGACATTTCCTGAGTACACTTTGACAGCAGTACCAAGAATGAAAAACATTATTGCTGATTCTCTTGCCACTACTGCAAGCAACTTGAAGATTCCCATGAACTCCAGCGACAAGTTTGAGATCTATGTCAAACATAGGCCTGTTGTTCCTGAAAATTTGAGGTATTGGCAAGTGTTTTGGGATGACAATGAGATCAATGCTTTTTTGCAGAGTGATGGAAAATTCAAAGATACTCCAATAGAAGGTGAGTATGAGGTTGATGACCAAGAAATTGAAACAAATCAGATGGACATATTGCAGCTGAAAGATAATGTAATTCCTAGAGATCTCATACCTTTAGAGGAGACTTTTGATTAGGATGATGTTGCAAAGAAACCAAGATTGGTGCCTACTAAGAAAGGAGTCGAAGATGTGAATCTTGGAACAACTGACAAGCCCAAGTTTGTGAATTTGTCAAAGGCATTGTCCCCTAAGGTAAAGGAAAAGTATTTCAAATTTATTTCTGAATTTTTTGATGTGTTTGCATGGGATTATTCAGATCTGAAAGTATATGAAAAAAACATAATTTAGCATACTATTCCCATCAAGCCGGATCAGAATCCATTTAGAAAAAATCTAATAAGAATCAATCTAAGTTGCTGCCATCCATTGAAAAAGAGGTAAATAGATTGTACAAAGCTGGTATCATAGTCCCAATTAGATTTTCTGACTGGATTTAAAATTTTGTTCCGGTACATAAGAAGACAGGAGAAATAAGGTTGTGCATATATTTTCAGAATCTGAATAAAGCATCCTTAAAGGATAATTATCCACTTCCGAAGATGGACCATATTTTGCAAAGGGTAGTTGGAGCATATATGATTTCACTACTTGATGGCTACTCAGGCTATGACTAGATCTTGGTGCATGAGAAGGACCAAAACAAAACTACCTTCACAACACCTTGGGGAATTTTCTAGTATGCCAAAATGCCATTTTTACTGAAGAACGTTGGAGCTACTTTCCAGTGAGCAATGGACATTGCTTTTTCCAATGAAAAATATGCTTTTCTTTTTGTTTATTTGGATGATCTAATAGTGTTTTCTGGTTCTGATGATGAGAATTTGCACCATTTGAGAGTTGTTTTTTAGCGATGTAGAAATTTCAGGATTTCCCTCAATCCAAAGAAGATTCTCTTTACCATGGATGAAGGCAAGTTGCTGGGGCATATCATTTCTAAATATGGTATCTGCATTGATCCATCTAGAGTAGAGGCAATTCAACACATAGAACTTCCACGAAACGAAAAGGAGATTCAAGCATTTAATGGTAAGATGAACTTCCTGCGCAGATTTATACCCAATTTGGCTGAACATCTAAGAGAAATGACTAATATGTTGAAGAAAGACATCACTGTCAAATGGAGTGAGGAAGCTATCAAGTCATTTAATCTAGTAAAGTTTGCTTTGTCCAATGCCCCAGTCTTGATTAGTCCTGAGACTTCATCATATTTTCATTCGCATCAGAGCATACTATGGCTATGGTTTTGATGTAAAAGAGAGAACAGATTGAAAAGCTAATTGCCTTTTTCAGTAGGACTATTAGAGATGTTGCTTTGAGGTACAATATTATCAAAAAACAAGCATTGGATCTTATAAAGGAATTAAAGGATTTTAGGGTCTATATTTTTCATTCACATACTATAGAATATGTTCCTAATACAGCAGTGAAGGATGCGTTGATGCAAACTGATCCAGAAGGTCGAAGAGGTAAGTGGATAGCCGCTATGTTGGAGTATGATTTGGAGATAAAACCCACAAAGTTGATCAAAGGACAAGGCTTGGCAAAGCTAATGGCCCAATCAAATCTACGTGCCCTGGATATAAACCTCATCACAATAATGTCAGAGGATGAAGATGAAGGTTTGCTTGTTCCAATTTCAGATATTTTTCTACAATCCCCGTGATATTCAGATATTTTTTATGTTATTAAGAATCTTTCACCACCTCCAGGAATGTCTAAAATCAAAGGTAGATCACTGAAACTTAAATCTGCTAAATATTTTATTTTGAACAATGCTCTTTATTGGAATTATCTAGGAGGTATTCTACTCAATTGTTTGGTTGAAGAAGAAGCTCCAAAAGTAATGCATGACTTTCACAAAGGTGATTGTGGTGGTCATTTGTTTTGGAAAACTATAGCTAACAAAGTGTTGAGAGAAAGATATTATTGGCCCACTTTATTTTTAGATTTATATAAAACAATGATGAGTTGTCATGAATGTCAAATTTTCGAAGGGAAGAAGAAATTTCTTCCTCTTCCTTTGAAACCAGTTTCAGTCAACGCTCCCTTTCAGTAGCGGGGAATCGATTTCATAGGGGAAATCCATCCCGCATCATCAGTGCAGCATCAATGGATCCTGACAAGTACATATTACTTTACTAAATGGATCGAGGTCATCCTAGAAATGCAGGCTACAGATACTGTAATTATTCAATTCCTAGAATCGAATATTTTATCTCATTTTGGTTGCCCCCACAAAATCATAACACATAACGCAACAGCATTCAAGTCTAAGAAAATGATGGAGTTCTATGAAAAATATAACATTGTGCTAGGCCATTCAATGACGTACTATCCACAAGGCAACGGCCTGGCAGAATCATTGAACAAATCTCTGATAAATATAATCAATAAAATGTTGGAGGCAAAAAAAAGAAACTAGCATCGAAATCTCATCAATGCATTGTGGACAGACAGAGTTAGAAGTAAGAAATCCATAGGTATGTTGCCTTTTGAATTAGTTTATGGTACTGATGTTGTCTTTCCTACATCTCTTACAGTTCCAGTTATGAGATTATTACAAGAAGTTGGTAGTGAAGCCGATGATAATCAGCGAAGGATCAATCAGATGATCCACCTTCAGCAAACAAGAGAGGAAGTGTCACAGAACATTATTCAGTTGCAGGAGAAGATAAAGAAGATCTATGATCGAAAGACCAAAGTAGAAAAGTTTCAGTTGGATGATGTGGTGTTGAGATGGGATGCAAGAAATGAGGACAAAGGGAAGCATGGTAAGTTTGAAAAACTATGGAAAGGACCATATAGGATTTCAACATACAGGGGACATAATGATTTCTTTCTTTCAGAAATGGATGGCCAAGATTGCCCTGGAGGAGAAATGAATGGTAGGTGTTTGAAGCACTACCATTGTTGAAGACAATGGATCAGAAACTATGTCACCATCATTGTATATACCATGTTATTTTTGGTTAGAGTTCAAGTACACAGTCATTAAAGTTTGGGGCCCGAGGTGAAGGCTATAAAACTTAAGTGATATGTGTATGGTTTGGTTTTATTTCATTTTTCAGTCTTAGTCTTGAGTCCGAGTCAGTCTGCATAGTGTCAGTTTTCAGTATTTTTGACTCCGTGTCCAATGGATAAGGCTGCTTGGTCTATGGTGTTCTTGGAACCTCCAAGGAGCTACCATCCCCATTGGAGCCAATGTTAGTGTCAGTCTATTCATACTGCCATCAGTGATCAAAATTGCTCTTTTGCATTTTCATATTAGGAGTCCCATACCATAAATTTACACCATTCTGCTAGGTCATGGATTCATTGATGGTAGTGATTTTTCATCAGTTTTCCCTCAAGTGAAAATTGTTTATTCTCCTCTCTATGGTCTTTAGTCATGAGTTACTTTCACTTTGTGAGTCATGTCATTAGGTCATAGAATGGATCTCATTAGATTCTAGGATCTCACCATGGTCAAATTAATGAGTCAAGTGTCAATAAATATCAGCAAGGTCATGAGGAAGTCAATAAACTCAAAGTCACAGCACTTGGGAATATCAAAGAAATGTTTTATCTATTTTGATGTAATTTTCACCTCAAAACCATGTTTTGAGGTGAAAACATGATACTTCTCTTTTTTTATGTAATTTTATGTCATCATATGTAATAATTCACACTTCAGAAGCTACTATCTCCACAAAGTTACCACCCTGCCCTTCATAGATGTTTTCCATAGAATTTTCAGTGTCAAATCATGTTCCAAATATGTTCATTAGAAAGAGCCCGGAAAGAGATTTCCAATGGTATACCTCATTCTCAAAACTAACTCCTAGATTCAAATTTATGCCTAAGTGAATAAAGTCCTCTATGCCCTAACCCTTCCCATTTTCCCCACCTTTCCCTTAAACTTTATGTTATTAAAGTTTATTATTTTCTTTTATAAAACCCCTTTTTCCCCATTCGATGGAAAAATTGCATTATTAAATCTTTTAATACATAAATCCAATGCGATTTGATAACCACTTCCCCTCCATACCTTTTAAATTTATAACAAAGTTTTAAAGGTTTTATATTATAAAACCCCGCTGACCCAAATTCCCTTCCCTTTCCATCACAATCACACCATATTTATGTGAACCCTGATTGGCCCATAATAAAAACTCTGATGCTATTGTATTAAGTCCCTTTCGATTGAGCCCCACCCGTTTTCATTATGACCGTCGATCCGATCAACGATCCAACGGCCCATATGCAATCGACGCTTTCCAAATGACCCCCTCCGACTGAGTCTCTCACGATTGAAAACCTCCGATTACACCGCCGTCTTTGATCTGCCCAATGATTTGATGGCCCACAGCCCGTCGCTCCATCGACATCAGCGTTTTCACATAATGATATGCTCCCGCTTCCCTTTCACCTCCCGATTCCGATTGACCTTGGGTCCCGCCATATAATTCTCCGCCCATTCATAATCAAACGACCTTTCCCTTTGTTAAAATCAAATTTTGTTTTATTTCATTTTTTAAAAGGACCTCCCCCAATCACATTAGAAAAATCCATTGGCACATTATATTTTGCCCCTCCTCCACGCCCGATTCCTATTGCGATCACGCTACACCCCGGTCCCACCTTGATCCATTCCCCTTTTTTCAAAATAAATTCAGTCTTTTCCCTATGTA
Source organism: Pinus albicaulis (assembly GCA_034641835.2). Lineage (NCBI taxonomy): Eukaryota > Viridiplantae > Streptophyta > Pinopsida > Pinales > Pinaceae > Pinus > Pinus albicaulis. The sequence continues at coordinate 85,914,347 of CM076584.1, read as the reverse complement.
AAAATTGAAAAACCATTTTAGTTTGTTTTCAAAGGGATTCCCTGCTCTATTATAGTATTACCCAATCGCATCAGGATTTTTGCGACCTGTCCCACTATCCCTATTCCTCCAATCCCTGATTGCGATTTCTCCATCACAATGCATATTTTAAATGCTCCACTATATATTGTATCCCATCTTCCCATTGGTTCCAATTGTGATTGTGATTCGGCCCCACCTCTTCTCCCTTTGATCCTTCCATTCAAAAATGGGTTTTTCCCTTCACTTAAAGGCATAATTTCATTTTTATAATTTCATAAGGCAATATTCTTCAAAGTTAGTTTTCTTCAAGGAATAAAAAAAGTGATAAATAGTCAAAGGGTCTAGGAACTAAATATGAAACAATAAGACACCTTCGGTAATGGTTTAAAAGAGATTTATTCTACAGATTTCTCCTTATTCATTCGTTGGATGTAACAACGAATCTTCAGATAGATCAAAACGTATTATTGTTCCTTCTTTTCAGGGGCAGTTTGTTGGTTTCTTTCCCATATTCGAATTTGAGTTCTTCAGCTGTTAAAATAACTCCCTCTTTCTGTGGATATATATTCCCACATTTTAGTCTATTTAATGTAATTGTAAATCATTTGTCAAGCAGTCTGTAAATCAGTAAGTAGAGGAATAGTGTGGAAATCAAGGAGAACGCTCTGCGCTCCATTGTAACAGTTTTGGACAGGGAATTAATAAAGAGATGTAGCTCTGATTTGTGGGATCCATGTGGTACGAAATTTAGCATTTGTTCTCTCCTTTGTGTTCATATGTAAATTTTTATGTTTCACCTTTCATCGATAAAAATTTCCAGTTGAATGCTTTCAAGATAGAAAGGTGGAATCCATTTTTTATGCTCTGCCTTGGGAAATCATTCAATACTTTGTGTCTTCTTCTGTTTGAAAAGGATCCACCTCTTATGCCCTTTTCAGCTCCTCACCGGTCTTTCCATTCCATCCCTATTTAAACTTTATTGCTAAATTTTCCTGCTTACCTTGCCCCATGAAATACCCTGTATCCTAACTTAATTTCCCCTGTTTCAAACTTTCCCATTTGTTCTGTACATCCCTAAAAATTCATTCATTTATTTAAACATTTTTCCATTATTATACCTAGCCTAAAATTAGTTTATAATTATACTTTGTTCAATATCTTTTCACGAAGAGAGCCCTCTCCTGACCTTCTAGGGCTAGCTACAAGGCTGAGCGTGGTTTGGATGTTACCCTGGTTTTAATTTTTTCAACCTAAGGTCTAGATCAGGTGATAACAGTTCCATCTAGGGAATGCGTCATTTTGGAGGTAGTGCTCAGTGCATGGTTTGGTGGCTCCGTTGCAGTGTTTCCTTGTGATTGAGAGGTTCATCCTTTCATGGGAGGAAGCCCTTGAGGGATATACATCGGATCAGAAATATTTCCAACCTTGTACACTCATTTTTTTCACTGTTTAAGTGGTGATTCAGTAAATTACAGAATATCACATTTTGTATGCAGAGTGTTTGACAACAAACCCTTGCCGAGTTATCTCGTATTTTGTATAAGGAAACTAGATCTAAGTTCTTAATGCATATTTGATTAATATATGAATTGATCTGTTGTTCTCCTATTTTTTGAGTGTAAACCCTCTCTTAGACTATTCAGTCCCTTATGCAGCAACTCCAGTATTTTGCAATCTTGGGGTTCTAGCACTTTTTGGAAATCCTAGGTGTGGGAGATCTGTTTAACCCACCTAGTTTGCATTGTTTCAACTCTATTCTTGGATTTATGTTGTATATTGACTAATATATGGAATACAAGAGTATTTTTCATTGTTTTATTGCATATGTTTCTAGAATTGTGTTTTTTCTGCATGATTCATGGGATGTTCCAGATTTGGAATATTACAAATTTTCTTCCACCACCCCTCTCTTTAGACCTGATGGTCAGTCAAAGTCTTCCCATTTGGGGACAACGATGTTACTGTACAACTTGAAATCAAATTTTGGCTTGTTGAATGCATGTTTCTCGGAACTTTTGAGGTAAGTTACCATAATGTACTCCCTTATATAAATTTGAAATATAATCAATACACTGCAATGAACATTACAAATGGTAAATTTTATGAAAATTAATAATTATATCAACATTAATGTAAATTTATTAATATATTTTTCCATGATCACCAACTACAGGTTATTCAAAGATAAGGTTCTTTCAAGTGATAATATCTTGCCCAGTAGCTACGAAGAGGCAAAGAAATGTTGAAAATGTTGGGTGTTGAGTACATATCACATCATGCATGTCCAAATGATTATATTCTATATAGAGGACAATATGCAGACAAAGATATGTCTCCAAAATGTGGGCATGACAGGTATGATAAATAAAAAAAGAAGGGTAAATCACGTATTGGTCCTCGTTTTAAGATATTGAGGCACATGCCTATAATCCCAAGGATTCAAAGGCTCTTTTGTTGCAAATAATTAGCTATGTTGCAGGGATAACATGCCTCACACAGAAGTGATTTGGGAGTTATGTGAATCCCAACTGATTCAATAGCCATGAAGCATATAAAGGATACATGGCCCGAAAATTTTAAGGATGAAGTACGAAGTCTATGACTCAGCATAGCCATGGATGGCGTCAACCCATATTCCCTCGAAAAAACCAAATATTCTATTTGGCCTATAGTAGTGATGAATAAAAATATCCCCCCATGGTTTTCTATGAAGAATGAACATCTTATGTTGGCTCTCATAGTCCCTAGTTGAAGATAAGTGAAGAATATGGATGTCTACTTACAACCACTGGTAGATGAATTGAAGGAATTATGGGATGGGATAAATGTATACGATGTATCAAGACCCATCGCAGCAAAGATGAGTTTTACATTGTATGGCATATGTGCTTACACGACACATGATTATCTAGGCTTAGGAGTTTTCTCTGGTAAATTACAATTTAATTTATTGATTTGTTTATATATGTAACAATATTCTTTCACATATTAGTTATTTAATTCATTGTAATATTTGTTATAATCTTCATGATATTCTTTAACGTGCCATGCATATTAAGTAATGTATACAAATATAATCTCGCAGGTCTTGTAAGAAAAGGGTATTTTGGATGTAAATGTTGTAGACCTTCTTTGAAAGCTAGATGGTCAAAGGACCTACGAAAGCCAATGTATGATTTCTCTACGGTATTCCTACCAGAAGAACACCTTTACAAAAGAGAAACATCCACTTTCAATGGTAAACAAGAGAGAACCCAAAGGCCTCCAATAATGACACCAACTGAATGGCTTAGAGCATAATATGAGAGAGAGGAGGAGAAGGAGTACATAGAAATTTTCGATTCAAATTGGGAGCCCATATTTGATGATCCATATTTCTTTGACACCTATGTTGAGAAATTGCCCATTGGGATGAAGAGGAAATCTATCTTTTATAACCTCCCATATTGGGAGCATCTTCAGATTTCCCACTTATTAGATCCTATGCATATATTTAAAAGTGTTTCATCTTCTTTATAGAGGCACATATCATCGAAACAAAGTGACACATTGGCTATTAGGAAATACCTTATTACTTTAAAAACTAAAAAGAAACATTGGCCAATATGATTATAAAGTACGAGATCAGAGGTAGACACTGGTCCCTCTAATTCATGGTTTTTCAAAGAAGGTGATGTCCCATGGATTTTAAAAAAAGATGATATACCTTTGGAGAAGGAAGTTATAATGGATGTGAGGGTGCCAACTTCATACGGGTCTTCACTACAACACTGCTTCACCATGGATGACCATTTTTCGGGGTTTAAATCGCATGACCATTTGAATCTTATAAGAGTACGTATAATTTCAAAAGCATGATTTTATTATTTGTTATATTAATAAATTTTATCCCATGCAAGGATCATAAAACATAACTAATTTTGTATATTATTGCACGTGTTTATAACTTTGCAGTGTCATTATCCTTTGTTCATGCATATATGTGTGAAACATGAATTCCCTCAAGACATAGGACATGCCATATCTAAATTATCTACATTTGTATGTTGGATCACGTCAAAAGCGATTCATGTCGCTAGCATTCCATGGTGGCGTCAAGAGATAGTTGAGATTGTTTGTATGTTTGAGAAGGAACTTCCAATGAGTTTCATGGACTTACAGGTTCATATTCTAATCCACCTAGTAGATGAGGTTTAATTAGTTGGGGTGGTTTCTTGTTGTTGGATGTTCTTCTTAGAGAGGTACATGAAGAAATTGAAAATTTTTGTTTGACAAAGGGAAAAACCCAAGGGGTCTATGGCAGAGGGGTACATATTGCATGAGTCTTTCTATTATGCCAGTGAGTACATCAAGCAGATAAAAAACAAAATAGGTGCAGTGATTTGGGACGATGAAAGGGATGAAGACAAAAGAGAAGGAGAGTTGCTCCAAACAAGTGGAAAAAAGCGCTTGATAAAGAGTAAGAGACTTATAATTTTTCAAATTTACAAAAAGTAATTAATATTCATGTTGAAATTCGATATAATGTATATTTTTATCTCTAAGTACTATATAATGTTGGTTTGAATTCATCACCGAATGCAGAAATTGAAGCAATCAATAAATTCATTATTTACAATTTTGAAGTGACACAACCTTGTACGAACAAAAAAGGATGAAATGGGATAGTGATAGGAAATAAATCATAGGCTTTAATGGTAGAAGTGTGCCTTATCCTGATCATTTAAAAGAAAATATTCCCAAAATATGCCCCAATAGTTGGGTTGCTAACCAAGTCAGAGAGAAATACGGTGCTACTGGTCGTTACCCGCGTGCTGAAGAGGATGTGCTAAACATAGGGATTGGGTGTAGCAACTTGGTAATAATGTTTTTAATTTATATGTAAATTTGAAACTTATATTAAGACATCTACATTTCATATTTTAACTGTTGGGTTATTTTTTATAAAACACATGACACTATGATTTTTTTAACTCTCTTATAATAGGTGCATTTTTTCCCATCTATGTGGGCATATGGACACCATTTTCACATAGAAAATGCTGATGCTGGAAGCATCACACATGACTGTGGAGTGGAAGTCGAGTTCGATCAATATAGTCTATCTAGCCACTGTGATCAAAACCTAGTACAAGGGACGTTAGGTTACATCAGAAAGATACAAGAGATCATTGAAGTGGATTTTTCTTCTTTCCAATGTGTTATTTTTAGGTTCAAGTGATGGGACACCTTTGATCAGAATAATGTAAAGGAAGATCGCGATAGTAGGTTAATATGTATCAACTCTAGAAAGATGTGGGATGAAGCTAAGGAGCCCTATGTTTTCCCTAAACACTACAACCAGGTGTTTTTTTACCTAGATCTGTTGGATAGGGATTGGTGGTTCGTATTGACACATGACCCTAGATCAAAACATATTTTTGAGATCAATAGTGTTGTCATGCCATGTGAGCTAGAAGATAGTGAGGGTGATCATAAAAACTGAAAGTGATATGGTACATTTGTTATTCATCAATATTTATAATTTTTAAGATTGGTTTTTCCAAATATTAATATAATATGTATTTTGAATTAATTGGTAATTTTCATTGTGTTAATGTTAAAATCAATAATTCACTTGATAATTTGCAATTATGTTGATCTCAAAAAAAATGGCGTACTGTATAAATTAATTCTTTTTTCTGTATCTAAGATCAGGAATTTATTTGCATTACTTTCTAAACTTTATTATGTTACAATAAAACAGATTATTCTAGATTTATTATTTTACAATTATTTAAAATTTACAAATTTACAAATTTTAATAAATTCATTCCACATTGATACAATCAAAATTTTACAAATATCTCACATACAATTACAATTATAATTATAATTACAATTACAATTACAATTTTACAATTTCATGTACAATTACAATTACAATTACAATTTTAGAATTTTATAGATATGCGATTACAATTTTACAAATTTACATATATACCATTACAATTACAATTTTAGAATTTTAAATAAAATTACAATTACAAATATTACAATTTTACAATATCATGATCATTTAGTATTAAATTAATTAATAAACATCACGTTCATGATAACCATTGTACAAACATCATATTTGACTAAAAAACACATTCAAAATCGCTAACTACATCATTGTGATCATGATCATCTAACAAAACACAATTAACATTATATATTAACATCATCACAACACAAACATCAAATTACATCTCATGTCAAATAACTCATGCTATCACATACACATCTATCTGCAAGCTACACATTAAATGAACATATCTAACATGACCTAACAACATACAAATCATGATGATCACCAACATGTAAATTAAGTACAACTTAAACATGAACATAAAATACATGGAATATATATATATATATATATATATATATATATATATATAACTAAGTAATGTTAAAAATATACAATGTTTGTAATATAAATTTCATGGATTAGCTGGTGGTAGTACAACATCAATATCGGTACTAGTGGAGGCATGCTCATGAGTCAATGGTGCCTGCTCATGATCATGAGTATTGATGGGTGTTGTAGGCTGCTGACTGGACGTGGCTGATAGTCCAACCTTATCTCCATGATGTCTGCTGCTAGATGCTAGTGGAGGCTCATGCTCATCTGGCATGGCACAAGGTGAACGATCATGAGATGATGGTATGTTACGCCTTGCAGACTGTCCATCACGTGCTGCGGCTCAATCGTAACGTGCAACAGTCCTCATCAGTCACGTAAAATTTGTCATAACTCCTACGACATGCCGCATCAGGCTATACATGTCAGTCAACATGCCTCTCCACATCCATAATAGCCTACCATTGGCCTCTATGTCTCTGTACTGAGTGGGCCTGATGCCTACCTCAACAATCAATGCAATGAGTTGGTCACCCAACTCCATCCTGTATGTAGCATCATTAAGTCGACCGCGCACCGGCGCACCAGCAGGAGCAGGTCTCTCTGCACTTTCCTCTTGATGATCCTCGGCATCTGGCATGCCGTCATCGCCATCGGGATCCACACTTGGATCATTTGGTGGTGGTGGCATCTCCTTAGCATAAAAAGAGCCAATTTCTACAAAATATATACAAGTACAAAACAATAATTAGACAATTTCATTACCCAATTTAATAAAAAAAAAGTTAAGGAACATGTTAGAATAAATTTAAATAAAAAAGTAATATTACCTCTATCATGTGGTGGCTCATCAACTATGAAGAGGATGTTGGCACACCCTTTCCAATCCAACCCTGCATAAGGATAGGGGACCATAATGAAGGGATGCTCATCAACACTATTTAGAAACTCCAGTGCATCATCTGATATCCTCGCTAGAAACAAAGTCTCCTCCCTCTTGGGCATCATCTGCCCCCACATGTGCATAAGTGCCTCAGTAATCGGCCTATGAGGCTGCCAAATAAAACAAGGCCTTGTCTCTGGAAACCTCTCAAAAAATAAACAAAAAATATCTGAAGAAAAAGGGAATTTGACCCTCACTTGTGCATGAGCATGATATCTATCTAATGTTGTACATAACTGCCACAAAAAATTGGTAGACAACCTGAAAAGTCATGATTGTTGTACTAAAGAATAAAAATAATATAAAAGTGAGCAACTAATGTGTTTCCCGTCATTGGTGTTGTGCGAAATGGTCGAAATGATAAGTGAGAGACACTAGACCTCCTCATGATCAAATGCACTAATACGTAACTGCTCTCCAGCAACCCAAAAATATGTAGGAGATACTAAATTTGCTCCAATGTATCTCTCAAAGTAAACTAACTAAATCCCTGCTACAAAGCTAGCTAGAACCTCGGGGAACGAGGGAAGATCCACCCCTCTCCTCGATAGCCCTGTAATAAAATATATATCCTCCTCAGTGGGCCTGTACCACTAGTTGATACCAACTCGAAAAGCCTATTTCTCGGCATTCCACCTTCGGATAAGATGTCTCAAAAACTAACTATGGGACTTTAGGGAAGTATCCTCCTCATAGAACTTGAGGAGGCCTACCTGCCTTAGGAGCCCCTGCACCACTGCTGTAATAGGGTGAGGGTATGAATCTCTCTAACTCTCTCGTGCCTCCCACATGAACCATGTTATAATGTTCCACCTATTGTTTTTTTTGTTGCCTCTCTTCTCTCCTTTCATGTCTCTAAATGATTGACATATTAAACACAACTTTCTTTTATGGAGTGAGAAATGTATTTAGAAATATATGTATGTAAATATTTTTTGAAAAATAAATAAAACAATAGCCAGTGTGCCAAAAGCACAGTCACGCACTAGTCTCGGTGTGTCTTTCAATAGAGCGCACCAGGAACAGTGCACCTAATGATATTCAGCACAATGGGGGTGGTACTCTAGAAAATGTTTTTAGCATACTGTTGACTACGTGTAGTGTCAGGAGGGCAGTGCGATAACTACACTATATGCTTGGGGTGTATAGCTAAGTCAGTGCATCGCCCTTTTGCCACCGTATATAGTCGTCCGTGTTGTATTTTAAAAGGCTGCACTGTTGACGCAAACCAAATACAGTAAGCCATGAGCTGACAAAAACAGCCATCCTAGGGTAGTTATTTCAGTCAACACACCACATCACCACTATTCAACTAGGTCAATGGTGTGGCCAACTAACCTTCCACATCACTCTTTTTAAAAAAAAATCAAAATAACACAGTGCGCCTTTGGTACCACCCCGGAACCAGTGCGGATACCCTTAGCACTGGTTTACTAGACCAAACCATTGACAATGTCGAATTGCAGTATACGGTGTGTTGACAACATTATGTGCCCCAAGGCAGATAATTTCTTCAATGCACCGAGTTGCCACGATCCCAAATTCTCAATGGTGTGGCTTGGTAAACGACTGCACCGCACTTTAAAAAAAAATTAAAATAACATGGTGCACCTTGTTAGTATGAATTCTTCGTCGAAGTGAACGAAAAAGAACCACTTTAGCTACGCATAACTAATAGCCCTAACAACAATAGAGGCTACCAAACATCTTCATATCTGCGATTAGTAGTTAAAATGCTGCAACAAACAGATCTATAAATGGAAAGACATTAAGCAGTAAAATAAAGAGTTTGCTCCATGCATCCAACGGACAAGACAAGAACACGATTTTTGAATGAATTTTTATATTATAGGGCACCTGGGAGGAAACAAGAAGGTGTATCCAGATCTCCTAAATGGGATGGGTTCTTTGTAGTCCTCAGCACTTCAGATCTAAGCTTTCTCTCTCTTGTAGATGTAGAAAACCCAATGTAGAAGATAGAGCTCAACGGGAGCAAAAATGGTAGGAATGAGACCAAGTGTATAGATCCAGAGTGATCTAGTAGGCAACAAAAGGTGAAGAATGATGGGGAAAACCCTCCTATTTATAACAAAATATTGGGTCATTCTAGATCTTGGTGCATGATTAAAATAATTTTAATCAAATCTAGATCCACCTCTATGGAATATTTTATTATTATTTGTTGGAGGGAAAGGGTGTTTGACTTGGGTCAAATCCCTTGATTAGTGAAGAATAAATAAATAAATGATTTATTTATCTTTTTAAGGAAGTGGTTGGGATATAATCAAATAGATAATGATTTATTTAATTAATGGTGGTTGATTTGGTCATATTTAACAAGGAATATTATTTAAATAATTATTCCTAGAAAATAATAAGATAACTATGGGTTTATCTCATTAATTTCTTTGTTTTTGGGTTAAACATGACTAGGAATAATAATTAAATTATGGTTTAATTAATTATTCCATGAAGAAAATCAAACAAATATAGGTTTGTTTAATATTTCCTTTTGGGGTTTCCTGTTTTAACATAGTGAAAGCAGTTTTACTTAGGGTAAAACTGGTCTTACATGGTGTACTTGGGTCCATCTAATGATAATAGGTTAGATGACCAAAAAATGGTGTAACAGATTGCCCCCCGGCGTGCCAGTGTCAGGAACAAATCGTATGACCGAAGTACGTTGTAAGAACACAATCACTAGACAACAAAAGGGATGTCAGAGAGAGAAATGTGAGGTAGATAGTGTGCTGAAGGACTAGACCCTAAGGAGACGAGACTCGCAGGTGCAACAAGTCTCTTTTTATGAGAGGGTACCTGTGTTGAAGGCGGCGGGGGAGGCATACCTATGCCCGCCGTGACAAAGTACAAAATAATAGTGTGTCATAGAGTACAGCTGGCATAAACAAAGGCCAGATAAAAATACAATGAAGAGTCTCACATACATGCTGTGCCTGGGATAACAGCCAGGACTAGTACAATAATATCTGAGTACATGAGATAAATACAACCCAAATGCCCCCTGTAAATGGGGAAGGGCTCACAAAATCTGACTGATACATGCAAATCATCGAGGTGCTGCAAGTGGCTAAGGCCAACATCATCAAAATCTGGAGCGGCATCAAAGGCTGCAATGAAGAGGTCATCCGGGCATGTGGGGGGCTACCTGCAGGGCCACCCCCTCATGAGGGCTGAGACATCTCACACACGCCCGGGAATCATCAAGAACTGCTGCTGGGTCACTGGACTGTCCAGTATACGAATCTCGATCATGCTGAAAGGAGCTGGAGAAGCAATCAAGTCAAAGGGAAGTGAGAGATCCCCCTGCCTGATCCGAGGCACCGAACAAGAGTGGAAGCTGGAACCAAGGTACACCGCCCTCTAGACCTTGCTTCTGGAATGAATGTGCTGATGTCGACAGAAGGAGGTCCGCTGTAGATGAGGCAATGAGAGATCCTCAACTAAGGCACGAGAGAAAAACAATAGAGCGACGGACATACTGACACTAATGATGATAGTGGAAATGGGAAGGATGGAGTGGCGAATGGACGACTTCCCTTGTTAGAGCATAAAGGGCATGAATGACTTGGCAACGAATGACACAATATCGGAAGGGACAGGGGACAGTGGGGCTGAAGGTCATGATATGCGACACAAGAGAGGAACCAAGCAAAGAAGAATGGAGGGCTATAGTGGGGTATAAAGGGACGCAGGATAGACTCCATGAATGCAATGATGACTCAACTTGGATGCTCTAAACAAGGGCGACTCGATGGTGCTGCCACACAGGAAAGGCCCCAATGGGGGACCATGAAAGCATGAGTTGAAGGTGGGAACTCATGACGAAAATCGACACGAACATGGACGAGTAAGGGGGCAATATGGTGCCCCCAGTACAAGTGTCGTAGGTGAGGAAATTCGATTTTAAATGGAGATGAGGTAACTTCGCGTGGACGAAATGGGTCCTGGTGCAAAATGAAACAAAAAATGCTGGCTATCTAAAAGAAAATAAAACATGCATTTCCGAGGGGAAATGTTAAGGGTAATATTTCTTAAGATAGAGTGCATTGCGAGGGTTAGGAAAGGGATGACCTTCAAAATCCTCTAAGAGGTATGCCCCTTTGCCAAGATCCTTACTAATGATGTAAGGGCCTAGCCATAATGAGTCAAACTTCCCATGACCCAGGACATCATGGGCCTGGTCATAGACTAGAACAAGGTCGCCTTTGTGAAAAGTGCGAGGCTGGACTTTTCGGTCATACTGAGCTTTGGTGCGCTTTTTGGCCGCTTCCATGGTTTGTAAGGCAATACGACGGTCTTCGGAGGCACGCTCAAGCATGATAAGTTGTTGTTCTAGCGGTTGGGTGTCAGGGAGAAGTTCAACGGCTAGTTGCAGAGAAGGAATTTCACACTCGATCGGTAAAACTGCCTCCTCTCCAAAAACGAGGTGGAAAGGAGTGAACCCGGTGGCGGTTTTAACAGAGGTTCGATAGGCCCATAAGGCAGGAAAGAGCATGAGATGCCAGTTGGTTTTGTGCTTATTCACTGTTCGTTGAAGCATGGTCTTGAGGGTTTTGTTGACTGCTTCAACTTGGCCATTACCTTGGGGGTGATAGGAGGAGGAATATTGGTGCTCAAAACCCAACAGGGAGGATAGCTCACGCCATATCTCATCTTCAAAATGTCTGCCATGATCAGAGACCAGTTGCTTGGGAACCCCGAAGCGAGCTATAACATGGTTAAAGAAAAAGAGGGCCGCGATAGCTGCCATGTTGTTGAACGTTGGCATGGCCTCGGCCCATTTGGTGAAATAGTCGACCGCCACGATGATATACTTGTGGCTACCAGAGGATGGCGGGCGACACTCCATAAAGTCGATGGCCCATTTACAAAAGGGACCAGTGGAAATGACCGGATGGAGGGGAGCTGGTGGAGCTCTCGCCTTAGGGGCGAAATGTTGGCAACTGGGACAGTGTTTGACTGCCTCGATGCAATCACTGAAGAGGGAAGGCCAAAAATACCTGGCGCACATTATTTTTTGGGCAGTAGCGAGACCAGAGAGGTGGCCACCGCAAGCGCCGCTATGGCAGGCATTAAGGACCTGTTCAGCTTCAGCGTGTGTGAGGCAACGACGAAGGACAGTATCAACCCCGCGACGATAGAGGTCGTCACCGATAAGAAGGTATCGGGGGGCCTGGTGTCGGATACGTCGGCGAGCCTCGCGGTCAAGGTGGAGGGCGAACTTTTGGGTTCGCAAATAAGTAAGAATATCGTCGTACCACGGGTCATCGGAAGTAATGGCAAACAGGTGTTCATCAGGGAAAGCGTCATTAACGGGAGGGTCTTGCGATCCGGTAGGTAATTCAGAAATGAGCTCAGCGAGGGCTAAGCCTTTCTTACTTTTTGGGGTGACAAATTCAAGGTCGAATTCCTGAAGAATAACGACCCAACGGGCGTACTTCCCAGTAAGTAGACGACGACTCAATAGGAAGGCCATAGGGTTGGAATTTGTCACAACCTTGGTGGAGCGCAGGAGGATATAATGACGAAGTTTTTGGACTGAGAACACGACAACCAGCGCTAATTTCTCGTCATAGGAGTATGAGACAGGGGGTCCCACAAGGTTCTTACTGACATAGTAGATCACATGCTCAACGCCATGGTCATCCTCTTAGATAAGGACTCCGGCGACCGAATAGGTGGAAGCGGAGATATATAGGATGAAGTGCCGATTAAAGTCGGGAGGGATAATTAAGGGAGTAGATGTGAGAGCCTGCTTGAGGGCATCGAAAGACTCGTGAGCATGGGTATCCCAAAAAAATGGCATGTGAGAGCGTAGGAGTCTAAGGAACCCATGTGCGGTGGTGGCATAGTCAGGGATGAACCGACGAAGAAAATTAGCTTTGCCTTGGAGGCTTTGGAGCTGGCGGAGGGTACGCGGGATGGGGAGTTAAAGAATGGCTTGAACTTTTAAAGGGTCAAGAGTGATACCGTCTTTAGACACGATGAAGCCTAGGAGACGGCCGGCAGGAACGCAAAAGACGCATTTCAACGGGTTAAGGCGGATATTATACTTGCGACATCGGAGAAAAATGGTGCGCAGATCGTGTATGTGTTGCGCCCGATGCTTAGAACGCGCCGTGAGGTCGTCTAAATAGGCAAGGATAATATGAGCTAAGTCGTGGAAGCAATAAGACATGGCCCGTTGAAAGGTGGCGCCGACGTTTTTTAGGCCGAAAGGCATGACCCGGTAAGCAAAAGTTCCCCACGGACTAATGAATGCGGTTTTTAGTTGATCAGCAGGACGGATAGCAATTTGGTTGTATCCGGAGAAGCCATCCATGAAGGATAGAACCTCATGCCCCGCACACTCATCAATGATTTGGTCGATGAACGGTGTGGGGAAGTTGTCTTTGGGACAAGCTTTGTTCAAGTCGCGAAAGTCCGTGCAGACATGAATGGTGCCTTGTTTCTTGAGAACAGGAACGGGGTTAGAAACCCAAGTGGTGTATTCAATGGGGTAAATGAAACCAGCCTGCTTGAGCTTATCGATTTCGGCTTTGATAGCGTCACGGCGGGAAGGATGAATGGGTCTCATCTTTTGTCGGACTGGTTTGGCGTCAGGCCAGGTGTCGATATGATGCTCGACAATGGCAGGATCGAGTCCGGGCATTTTGGAATAGGACCAGGCGAAGACATCGCGGAATTCTTTGAAAAGCTTGGTGTAAGTTTCAATTTCTTCCGGGGTGCATTGGGCACCCAAGGTGATGTATTCTTCGATTCCTGGTTTGACCGAAATGTCAATTTTGATGGTAGACGAGATATTGGCCATGTTTCCTTCTTCGAAAGCATCAGGTGCGGGGATGGGGTTTTTGAACCAATCGACTGCATGGGGAATGAAGTCTTTGGTTTCCACAGCGTATTGGTCATGGGACTGCTGTGGGAAGAAATATGCGCGATGGTGCATATCATCCCAGGGAAAGTCGGGGTTGGTCATGGCTTCCATGATGTCTTCATCAGATTGGAAGATGGGAAGACTGGAGGAAGATGGGACACCCGAGGAAGTAGTGGTGGGGGACGGTTCATCATGAGGAGAAGGGCTCAGAGGGGCGATATCAACAGATCCAAGGTCGGCTAAGGAGCTGAGGGGATCGGTAGGTTGAGTGGCTGGTGAATTATCTCTCAAGGATGATGACATGTACAAAATGGTGGTTGAGGGCTCCGTTGGCTTAATAGCGGGAGGCGAAATGTGAATGGGGGTAGGAATGTCCTCTGGTCCGATCGAAGCGGCCTTGAATTGGCGGTACATGTCCAAGGAGGAACGATACTCGTCAAGGCGGGGACAGAGGTGGGTGTAATGGCCATGAAAATCGCACAAGGCACAAGGGTGGTTTGTGCGCAAGTGTTTGAGTTTTGGGAGGGAGTCGGGGATAGTGACATAGACTTCTGGGATATCAGAGTCGGGGAATGTCTCGTTGACCAGAAGCTTGAGGTGTGGCAATTCAGGACACATGTGAGTGGCGTGACCGACGATATCACACAAAGCGCATTGAATGGCGGGCTTTGGTGGTCGTGGGGGGGTAAGAGTTGTCGGGGTGGCCTGATCCTGATGGGTTGCCCCCTTACGAGCTTTGCCTTTCTTCCCGGGTGCCGTGACAACAGGAGAAGGGTCCTGTGGAGGCACGGGAGGTGCAGTGGCAACGGAGGAAGCGAGGGGGACTGGTTGAACCGGTGTCAAAGCCATGTAGGGCTTGGGGTGACCAGGAGGGGTGGCGGCTGGGTGATCAAGGTACCAGACCGAAATGCCCAAGGTCAGGTTAGGAAGGGAGAGGGTGGCCATGACGGGGACAGAAAAAACTCCGGGAGGGGGAGCCAGGAAGGGGATTTGTCCAGCAGGGTAATGACCAGGAGGTACGGCTCCGAGATGGTTAAGGCCCGGGGGAACCGAGCCAGGGGGATAAAGGGGTTCGGGGATACCAGCTGTAGGAGGGGGGCCAGAAGGAGGAGGTCTGACTGGCGGAGAGGTATGGCTAGGAGCGGGTTGCAGAGGGCAAAGGGGCGGTTGCGGACTAGCCGAGGCAGGCCGCTTACGGGTGGCCTGAGACGATTGCATCATGCAAACATTCGACAAGCTGGGATCGGTAACAGGAGGGGGGGGGAGGCGAGGAAAAGTACCAAGCAGGGTAGAATCTTTATAGACGCCGGGGGAGACACTGGTCAAGGAATCGACGGTTTGCTTGTTGGCTACGGAAGAGATGGTCGTCTCGGAGGAGGTCTGAGACGGCGGCTCATGATAAGATAGCTGGTCAATGGTGACTATCTTCCCATTATGTGGAAAAGACATCTTGTGGAAAACCGCGGATGGGACAGCAGACATGGCATAGGTGTAGCTTCGCCCCAATAGAATGTTGTAGTCTAGAGGGGCGTCAATGACTTCGACGTCAACGCAAACAGTCTTACCGGCGAGGGTGATGGGACAGTTACGAAACAGGCCAATAGGCTGGGAGGCATGACCGTCCCACGCTCGAAGGGTGATCGTGGAAGGGGCCAGCTCAGGGGATCCGAGTTGCTTCCAAACCGAAGCGGACATCACACAGGTGGATGCCCCCTCATCAATTATACACCGGGATACAGTGGCGTTCCGGATTTTGACTGGGATTTGGAAAGAAACGGAAGGAGGAAGAGGAGGATGGTCCGATTGAGTGGCATCAAAAACAATCATTTGGTCATCAGCAGGATCAACAGCGCCCACGGCAGATAGTAGAGCCTTCTTTTGGGAAGGGCACGACTAGAGGAGTTCCAGTGTGGAAATGGCAGCAGGGGATTGCGCCGAATCATCTACGATACTATATGACTGAGCGGCTCGACCGGAAGCAGCATTTCGGCGTAATGGGCCCTTTGGAATCTTTGGATGGACCTCAACTTTGGGTTGAGGGATGTGTAAGGGACCACTGGATGTCGAAAGAGACTCTGTAGATCCTGAAGATGGAGGCTCGGGAGCAGACTGAGCAGGAGGCTTGGGGTACTGGCAAGACCGAGTTTGAAGGTGAAGGTCGACGGAAGGGGAAGGATCGGAGCGCATCATAAGGATCTGGTAATCAGAGGAACCAGAAATGGACGGGGGGGCGGCTACGTGGCTGTCGGGTGGTTGGGTAGCCACGAATCCCTGTTGAGGGAAAGGATCAGTGAACACAGCTGGCTGGGTAGTGGCCACATTAGGAGGAGCATGAGGGGAGGCGTGTTGTCCGTGCAATTTGGCTTGAGACTCCCACATCTGCCGCATCTGGGGTAAGAGAGGACAATCGTGAGTGGAGTGACCATAAACACCGCAACACGAACAGGGCTTGTTTGTGCGAAGCGACCTGTCCGGTTTGGGCGGAATGCCCTGTTGCTGGTTGCTAGTGTTAGGGTCCACACCAGAATTGGGTCCTCGGTTACCAGGGGTAGATTGGTTCTGGTTGCCTCTCCGCCTTATTTGAGAAGAAGGGGGATTAATTGCGCCCTGCTGTGCAAATAATTGCCCTGGAGGGGGTTGTAAGTGCTGTTGCGGGTTGTGAGGAGGCAAGGGAGGCGGAAGCGCATATGCTGGAGGAGCTGGCGCACCAGGCTGTGGATAAAAGTAAGGGTTGGGTTGGGCGACATTGAGGTAAGCAGGAGGTTGGGCAAAAAGGAGGGCATGCCGTATCACAGATACATGTTGCGGGAGGGGAAGAGTGCTTGAGGTGCGCGGCCTCCCCAGGGGGAACCATAGCCCATGGGAGGGTGAGCGAGATGGGTGGGGAAAGAGATCCCAGCAGTAGTCGGCGGAATGAGATGCCCGGGGCGTTAGCGCACCAGGCTGAGCTCTGGGGGAAAAAACCGGTATAAACATAAGCAGTTGAGTGTGAATCGGGGTAATGTACCAAAGCTATTTGGGCGGCTTCTTCGGTTTGAGGAAAGTGAGAGGCGACATCTTTGCCGATGGGAGACGGGAGGGTGCGAAGGAACCAGTCCATGTAAACCCGATCTTCAAAGGGAGGGGCTCGACATAAGCCCCGTCTTCGTCGCCATTCCTGAACATGGGCAGAAAGGCGTGTGGAAGAGGATTGCTTAAATGAAGTCAAGAGCTCCGTGCCAGTGTCGTATCGGAGAGGGAGCTGGACGTACGACAAAAAGGCTTGGGCAAGAGTCTCGAACGTGGTATGGGAAGAAGTGGCCTGTTCGACATACCATTTAGAAGCTTCGCCGGTAAGCATGCGTTGGAACAAACGAAGACGGATGGAGTCATCGGTAATGGAATTGGAGGAACACCACATGTGGAAAGACCGGACGTGATTGGTTGGATCTTCTCCATTAAGGCCCTCGAACTTAGGGATATCAGAGGGTAGCTTGGTGGGCATAGCGGGCCAGGTAGTATTGTGGTGAATGGGGTCATTAATCAACTGATGGAAATCGGGGAGGCTGAGGCCTGCAATGTACGGCAGCACAGGGGTGGCCGGGGTAGTGGTTGTGACCGTTGCGCTAGGAGTAGGGCCGGCATTGGGCCGAGAGAACCGCTAGCGTTAGGCCCTGATCCAGACATGGTGAAGGTAACAGGGGGAGAACCGGAAGGAGAAGGGGGACCCGATGAATCAAGAGAGGAGTCGGAGTGCGGACTCGAAGGTGGACTGGCTCGACGACGGCGGTGCGGAGCAGGTCGATCAACCGGAAACTGAGGGTGAAGGCCAAGAAGTCTCCGGGAACGGCGCCTTGGGGGCGCAATGATGACAGGAAGAAGGAAACCGACAAGGGCAGAAAGGGATAGAATCAAGGAAGGTCAAGGGCAGATAAGGTGCAGTGACAATTGATTTTAGAGTCTTTGCCAGGCGGTGTTAACCAGGCGCTTCTTCACTTAGGGTCAGTGTGTGGCGTGCTTTAATTTTAATTTTTAAACCCTTTCTGTTTTGAGAGCAAGAAAAAATTAATGTTGCGTAACGAGCACGAAATAAGCCTACGAGAGAACGAGAATGAAGATGCTAAAATAGCGACAGAAAAATAACGACTACGTATGCATCTATCCGGCAAGAAGGTAGGGTCTCAACTGTCTCTTTTGAAAAGAAGGAACACATGAGAAGCTTAAATCTGGGAGTGAAGGACGGTCTCACGGAGGATAAGGCTGCCCGAACGAGGGTGCGAATCTGTTAAAGAGACTTGGCAAGGTGGCTGGAAAAAAGGGAAATCAGCAAAAAGCCGGGAGGGGCAAGGCAGAGGCCTTTAGGGGAGGTCCAAACAAAACAACAAGAGGTGATTTGGAAGGAAAAGAGGCTGATTTCGATGGATCTGGAAGTGAGGTCACAGATCTGGAAAAAGAAAGGGCTGAAGCTCTGAAACCGACGGCTGAAACAGCTGAAACTCTTCCACAAAAAGTGGAGGGTACTAAAGCCCTAAGGGGCTGGGTTCACACTTAGATGAGTAAAAACAGATCAGATCTTGGTCAAGGCGGGGGTGGGAGCAGGAGGTCGGGAGACCAGCCGAGCGCGGCGAAACGGAAAAAATTGAGAAAAAATGCGGAAAAAAGCGAGGTCGCGATTTACGGCTGATCGAGTTCGGTGTGACGGTGAAAAGTCGACAGAGGTCCGGTCGAGGTTTGGGGCCAAGAGTACGACCTGTTCGGGTATAGTGTGATTTTAGAAAAGTTGTCGTCTCGATTCTGGGCACAGTGGCGCGCCTGTATGATAGGGCCGAGCACGGAAGTTAGAAATTTTAATGTTTTAGGGTGTTATAGGGAAAAAACACCATGAAAATAGGAAAAACAAAAAGCTGAAAAGAAACCCTAGGGTCTGAAGTAGCTGGATATGCAGGAATATGAAAAACAACAGTGGTCGTAATTTAAAACCCGTGTGGAGTCGCCATTTGTTAGTATGAATCCTTTGTTGAAGTGTACGAAAAAGGACCACTTTAGCTACGCATAACTAATATCCCTAACAACAAAAGTGGCTGCCAATATCTTCAGATCTGCGATTAGTTAGACAAGAAAATAGCTGCAAAACACCAGATCTATGTATGGAAAGACATTAAGCAGTAAAATAAAGGGTTTGCTCCATGCATCCAACAGACAAGACAAGAACACGATTTTGAAAGAATTTTTATATTACAGGGCACCTGGGAGGAAAACAAGAAGGTGTATCCAGCTCTCCTCAATGGGATGGGTTCTTTGTAGTCCTCAGCACTTTAGATCTAAGCTTCCTCTCTCTAGTTGATGTAGAAAACCCAATGCAAAAAGTAGAGCTCAAAGGGAGCAAAATGGCAGAAAATGGTGACCAAGTGTATAGATCCAGAGTGATCTAATAGGCAACAAAAGGTGAAGAATGATGGGGAAAACCCTCCTATTTATAATAAAATATTGGGTCATTCTAGATCTTGGTGCATGATTAAAATAATGTTAATCAAATCTAGATCCACCTCTATGGAATATTTTATTATTATTTGTTGGAGGGAAAGGGTGTTTGACTTAGGTCAAATCCCTTGATTAGTGAAGAATAAATAAATAAATGATTTATTTATCTTTTTAAGGAAGTGGTTGGGATATAATCAAATAAATAATGATTTATTTAATTAATGGTGGTTGATTTGGTCATATTTAACAAGGAATATTA